>OX578277.1:85322805-85993055 GCA_951217055.1 Gerris lacustris
ACGCTAACGACGTAGTTTTACATATTCTACATCTAACTATTAACTATCCCTTCCAACAGGAACGCATCATTACCTTTTATTATTATATTAAGTAAATTATTTAAAATACAAGAAATATAATGGAAAAAACTTGTTTGTAAAATAATTTGTTAAGTACTAGGTAACAATCCAATTATTTAGTATATATATATATATATATATATATATATATATATAAAAATATGTATATATATATATATATATATATATATATATATATATATATATATATATATATATATATATATATATATATATCTAGTTATATAGTATATATTGAACACGGAGCTACCAAAAAAAAAAGAAAATCGAATAAAAACTTGACAGTATTACTTCAAAATTTTTAACATTATGTTATAATGCCAATAATAAAATAATCATACATCATGGTTTTATTTTTAATAAATATATGGTAGTATTTTTTACCAATAAGAATCTATGCGAGTATGAATATTTTAAAACATACGACACCCCTATCCTTATTTTTAGCAATTCTAAAACATCCCCTAACTGAACATTTTTTTGCCTGTTTAAACTTTCCCCTAGACTTATAATAGGCTTGAACATGAAAATTAAGCATTACTTAACTGTTTTTAGGCTGGAAAGTACTATTTCGCTGATTTGGCATTAAAATATTAAAAACAGGCAGGAAAGTAATTGAAACAGTCTGGAAATATTTTCCTACTTAGGCAGGGAAAGTACAGTGTTTACCAGTGAGTGTCAGAACATCTGTTTTTGTTTGTGTTTAGTTTTATAATTTAGATTTTTATTTTTTGTTTTTATACAAAGCAATGTCATATTATTAATAATATTATTATTTTTACCTAAGCTTCCATTTTTTTTATATAAATAGCGAGAGTAGATACAATTTTGTATGCAACAAGGCAGCAAAGAAACATTTCTGCCTTGTGTATTAATTTCCATAGCCTGTCCTCACCTCCGGCTCGGAGGCTAACATAATCTCTCGTCAGTAAAATTCTATTTTGCTGCCTAGTTGCATAAATGACTATTTCTGTTCGTTAATTGGAACAACTAATCCCTGGCATTCCATTTGTTAATTGCTTTGGGAAACTACAGTTAAGAACTCACTGGAGTAAAAACGACAATTCAGACAGACGGTGTACACAAAAATTTATGTCATATTGCAAAAGTTAAAATTTGGTATTAAAAATGTAACACTATTTATGTTTGAAATAACAGTGCCATTATGCATTTGTAAAAACCGTCAACTCTCATAACTTAGAAGAGCCTTTATCATAATAATACACGATAACTAGAGAGTAATCTGGTCATGTGATTCACCAGGTATCTCCAAAATGAATCTCTAGAATCGTCGCTTAAACTTGTTGTATTCTGCATGAAGTAATTTCCACGTAATTATCCAATTAATATGTCTTCTCCTAATGCTCAACTATCTACGAGGATATAATTTTCTGGAAATACGCTTACAACTAAATTAAGCAAATAACTAAACTAAATGGTATGATAATATCACCTTTTGAAATACAGATGTCGTTTACATGCCGCTTAATGATTAGTTTGTGTATGTTAAATATGAATCTCGTTATTACGAACTAATGTTAATAACGTTACAACATTAAACAATTTATAAGCATTAAAAGTGTCATGGGAATGATATTATTCGTCATCATTAATTCATGGGAAAGAAATAACTCAACTTCAAATTCCACCGCAGTTGAAATAATTATTTGCAGTTTATGTAAGCTTACTCCAGCTGTTCTCAGTAACCTTTCCACTCGCTTCTTCATACTTACTCGTGCACTGCCATTGCCACTTAGCTGCTCGCTTTTGGTTTCTTACCTTTGTTCTTTGCTTAATGTCATGTTAATTGCTTTTTAATTCTTAGAAAAACTCAGATGTCTACGAAATGTTTGCTCGATTTCTCCAGACATAGCATGTGTTGTTTTCAATCACAAAATTATACAATTAATTTTCTTTTATAGGAATAACTAAAATTGTTTATTATCTTGATTTAGCTTTTGACATTTAAAAAAGAGTATGTAGAATTTATCCAGTTTTTTTTTTATTACTGTTTAATACTTTTTACAAATTTATTTCTGCAAACGTTTTCTCTTTATCTTGATTTATTTACTTGAGTGGGTTATAATTCAATGTTGATATCAACACAAATTTTATTGTCCCTCAACCTGAGTAACATGACATTTCCACACGTTGAAAAAGTGAATTTAAAACTATTTTTCAATACAAAAATATTTCCAATGAGCTAATAACATAAAATATTTTATTTGTGTAGAATATATTTATCAGAAAACTTACTATTCCAGTTAAGATTTCTCGGCCTTAAAGTCACCCTCGTAAATGTGCTGATGGTTAGTTTAACGTTAAGTTGCAAAGTGCATTAAGTAAATTTTATAGGGGCGGAGGAATTAATAAATCAGAGTAGGTCGTAAACAAGCATTAATTTTTCAAGTATAATTTTTTTAATAGTTTCAAGATGGCCACTTTAAAGTTTATTTTACCTATAACTTTTAAACCGTTCATTATACCGATGTGAAACAAACGCTTTTAAATTTTTTTCATCGCGTAAATTATAAAATGGAACACGAAAAACGTAATTTTTAAGGACGAAGATTGGTACAATAGCTAGGCCGAGAGGGCTGAGAGTTGATGGCAACCTCCTGTACTTTCCTAACTCCCTGTCACACATATAAATTTTTTCGACTCTCTTCGGCCCTATGACGTGTGGTGGAGGGAGGCCCAACAGCTGGAGACTGGATTACACACCTCCTATAGCTTTTTAACTCCCTGTTATACTTTTCTGAGTTTTTAAGCTAAAAGTAACGTAACGTTTTTGACTTATGTTCCATAGCCTAAACATACAAATGTCAAAAACTAAACCAAATAACTATTATGTATTCTGGGCATCCGTTTCTTTAATTTAATACTCCACAAGACGCATTTCCTTTAAAAAAAAGTTCAACTCCTTGTTTTTAAGGCATCACATTTTTCCTTTGTGTTTGGGTAATTACTCATAAGTTCATAACATAACTGCAGTTTTAAGCAGTTTTAACGACAGTCAATCGCAGGAAATTTTAAGGGTCCTCGGTTTTTCCTTTGGACCATAAGAAAACAAGGTCTGGTCACTTGTTTTTATGACTAAAATAATTTCTAAAGCAAGAGATAGTTTGGTTTTGTCAATAACATCGATAAGCTACCAGTATAATATAATTCATCCTTTTAAACCTAAACACACAAACCAATTCTCTGTAGCATACAAAATCAATAGATTTATCTTGTTTAAATACTATTCATTCAGAAGTTTGTTGATGTGATATTTTCTAAAAGGAAAATAATAAAATGAATACAGTTATAAGGAATTTAAATTTAGTTGAGGAGTAAAAATTAACGTGTTTACCGATAAAAGAATATTTACATTACTTTATATTTACAAAATCTTTTCATTACTCCTAGCTGTAAAGAATTTTTTTTTTTCGTCCTAGGACGTAAAAGATTTGTTTTCTTTCTTGCTGGTAGTTATCAAAACTTCCGTTTTAGCGCTGCAATCTTTGTAGATAGCTTCTTAGTACGATTAAAATCCGCTAGATGTCAATGCGTTTATTTGTCTTTTCTTATAGTGTAACCTCTTTTTAAGGTTTTTTTTTTTTAATCTTAAGTATGTACTAATATTTGTTATTATTATATTGATTTTTGATTGATATTTAATGTTTTTTCATTGCCTGCTACCTCGGAAAAAATAGCATATGCTAGACGACTGTGAAGTGTTTTTTCTTTACCTTGGCAATATTTACTGTCTCGCTTCGCTCAACATTAAATGTAATTGCCGTGGTAAAGAAAAAACTCACTTCACAGCCTAGTAACATAATATACTATTTATCATCAGGATTATGAACAATAATAGACTATACTAGGCATAGATTTTTTAATATTGTGGAGTTTAAAAAAGGTGTGATCAAGGAACTAGATTTTGCATATAATTTATAAGATGAAAAAACAGCGTGGGGTACAAAATGCAGTTAAGAGGATTAACATGACCAGGACAAAATGGGATAGACAATATTGCAAGAAAGTACTTTATTTTTTTACTTTAGTTATTTAGTTGTAAGTATTGTTATCATGCCTTATTTGATCGCTTTACTCTTACCTGAAAATACTCCCTTTTATCTGGTCACTTAATGTTAATCCCCTCAACTCCATTTTGTCCCCCACCTAGAGTCCATTCCTCTTACTAGTTATCTCCAAAATTTAGTTCCTAAATCATACCTCCGCACTCTATATTATAGTGTATTGTAGTTCATAACCCTGATGATGTAAATATATTTTACGAAACAGGATAGTTTAACTGTGTTGTTTATATCAAAAACAATACCTCACTAATTTTATACTAATCTTTAATTTCAACGGTTACAATAAAATCGAAACAATTCAAATATTATTGTGTAAATAGTAAATATGAAGGTCTCTTCAGATACACGACTTAGTGCCGAGTTGAAGATAAAAAAAATATTTTTCTAGAATATTTAGGAATAATTTACAATTGCCTGTTTTACTATAAGTAAATTCTAAAAGTAACAGCTAGTAGTAATAAGGTTAAACTATTGAAGTCCTAAATAATTTCTTATAATTTTTAAAGCATTTAAAAACAAATTCTTGGAAAAAAAAGATATAGGGATATATTATAAGAAATAAAAATGAATGTTTGTCTGTCTATCTCTCAAGCCTGCCTAAACGGTTCATCCGATTGCGATGAAATTTTGGGGAATGGTTGGACGCATGCCCGGGAAGGTTTCTGAGTTAGTAGAACTATGTTCCTATAGATGGCGCGCGTGACGTTTCACTGAATGTGTGAATTTCATATTGTTGAACTCCCGGGGGTAAAATAGAAATTCAGGAAAAATATTTCTATAACCTATATCTATATAAATATAAATGAATGTTTGTCTGTCGGTATGTCTCTTATGCCAATAATGTGTATTGTTCAAGTATATATTGCAAATTGTATTATAACATTTTCATCAAAGGAAACATTATTTAACGAAATAAATTATTTATAAGGTTTTTCAAAGGTAGCTGCTATACTTTATGCTATTGCAGCTATATTTCTTATGTTAATGTTTTTTTAAAAAACATTAATTTATTCACATTAGCTCCTTCAGAGCTGTCTGAGTTAATATTTTTTATATAATTGTTGTAACTATAATTATTAAAATTATTTTTATTATTAACACCTTTTATTATTTCTACTAAATGAGTAGATAAAAAATAGGAAAAGAATGATTTAAATCTAATCTCAGTAATTGGATTTGGAAATATTTTTTTTATTTTAGTTTTTATTCCTGTTTGAATTGAATATTTATAGGTGAGACAGGACAACGTCTGTCGGGTCAGTTATTATGTTAATAAATACTAAATTGTACGAAGTTCGCCGGTTCAGCTAGTATTATTTAATATGAATATTTTTATTTTATAATATTTGGTTTTATCGAAAAAAAAAGATGAAACAAAATAATTATTACATAAAAGGGAGAAAAAAGGGAATTATGAAAACCTTACAATGACTAAGAATCAAATATAAATGCTAATGTTTTATGATTAAGAAGTTGGAGTTTAATATTCTAGGAAGAAAGCTCGCTTTTAAAATATTCTGTAGTCGAATCCTTTTACCGAATTTTAACTTACTCATGTTAAAATTAATGGTTTCCATGAACAACCCTTTGGCATTTGAGGGCTTTTTGTTATTGCATGTAATCACAAGGAACGATAGCTATACTTACTAACTATTCCATAAAAATTTGGTTTCTCAAATAACAATAAAAATGTAAGCCATGAATTGGTTAATATTAGCTTTAAATAATTAATATGAACAACTAGCAGTACTTTTATACTAAGAGTATTGATACTTAATAAAAATCTAACTAAATTTTAAAGTTCTGTGCACAGCATAACTTTTAACTTTTTAAACCAACAACTTTTTAACTTTGATAAGCCATCAACATTTCATCCAAACCTGACAAATAGTTTTCAAAATGTGGATTTTCGTAAAAATGTTGACAGCAGAGTTTCAATGTTGGCTGACAGAAAGGCACTAGACTAAAAATATTCTCTGCTTTTTAAAACGCATTTATATCGAGGAGAGTTTGAATTTAGAGACAAAGAAAACCCCCTTCACAATGCTTCCGTTACCTCCGGTAAGCTCGGAAGCATAAATAAGATTCAAACTAAGGATTTAGTTATATTTTAACGTACATTGTTATTTTAAAAGTTTGTCCTTTGAGATAGACGAGAATTATTAAAAGCGTAATTAATTCCAAGAAATAATGAATTCTCTTTGAATGGTAAAAAGATTAGGTTAGAAGTGATTAAATTTTAATGTACAGAGAAGGTTAAAGAAAAGAATTATAATTCAGGGCAAATCCCATTTTGAATAGGTCACTTTTTGAAGCTCAACATTTTATCCTTTTTCCTTTAAATTAAAATTTACTGATCAGGATTCGTTGTAAATGTTTATAACTTAGTATACCTTTTTCAAAACAACTGGCTTAGAATTTTAACTGAAGTATACTTTTAGTTAAATTACTAAACATTTCTACATTCGGTATTCATTAACATTTACTAGATTCAGTATACCTAAACGCTTATTTCATCTAGCCATAGGTTCTATCGTCATGTGCATGTGCATTGTACATTTATCTCTCTATCCTATAAAGCAATTATTAGTCCAATTGAAACAATATTTAATCCTATGATTTCCTTTCAATTTGAGTTAAGTAAGCAAATTTGTGAGGATTTTGCTTACCTAGTTACCTACTCCCGAGCTTACATCGGAGTACTTTTGGTAACTATACTAGCAAGTATTTAGAGCTAACAATTTAAACCGTGGTTATTAATTGTTATTCTAATTAGTAACTAGATCTACCAAATTTAGTTACGTTTATTAAGAACTACACTCCAAATTGTAACCACAAGATAATTTAACCATACTAATAAACAGTTTAAAACCTATATTTATTAAAACTTATTACAATTAAATAATAAATCTTAACAACTACATCGTTAATATAATCAGAATTAAGTACCTATAAAGTAAATAATAATGACATTGCTTTAATTTGAATACTTAATTGTTGAAAAATAAACTTTTCTTGACTATATTTATTAATAAAGAAAAAAATGATCTATTACTATAATAAAATATCATTATTGAAAATCTGTAATAAACGTTTACCAACTAAAATTTATTAGTTTGAAATTTAATTATAATATATCATTTATAATAGGTAATAATAATTTTCAAAAACAATAATTAACAGAGGCAAATTAAATTATTATTAATTATATTTAATGTAAAGATAAATAATTAATATAGTTTTGATTAAAAGTAGTTAACTTTCAGCAAACTATGATAATTTAATTAAGTTATTAATAATTAGCTTTAATTGAACTGTAGTAAAACGAGACATAACGTTTATTTTTATAAACCATTTTATTTTAATATGATAGATAAAAAAATAACAACTTTGGAAATGATTTCGGTTCTAGCATAATAATTACAGGGAGAGCAAGCATTGTTTAAAAAGTTATAAACCTGATAATGAAGTGAAATGTTTAGAAAAGTTTTAGTATTGAAAATTTAATGTTTGAGTCGTTATCGTTTAATTGTTAGAAATGTAATGCGGAGGAACAAGAGAAACCCTCAAGAGACCTTTATCACAAACTTATTTGACAGTTTGTTATTACAATAATAAAATCAATAATCTACCTATTTTTCCGGTAAGGAAATGAAGTCAGTATAGTCTTATTATATTTTTCCATTTCTTTAGTTTATATATCTATATATATATATATATATATATATATATATATATATATATATATATATATATATATATATATATATATATATATATATATATATATATATATATATATATATATATATATATATATATATATATATAGTGAAACTCGCAAGGGTTTGACTTCCAGTCATTGTGACTTCCACGGGTGGAAGTTAAAACCCTTTGACTTTATATGCAAACATTTTTCTGACGATATACACGAAAAAGGAGTTTGTGGAGGCCACAACCCTCCGAAATCTCTACAGTGTTGCCAGATCTCCTTTAGGGACATTTCATTATTTCTTGCAGGGGTTTTACTTCCCTTTATGTTTAGTGGCATATAACCTGATACTTTGTATATATATACTTTACAATGATTATACGTACATTACTTGAATGTATACTTGTACTTTTACTCAGGATGTTTAAAAGTTTCCCCCTCATAACTTTTGAACGGTTTGAGATATATTAATGAAACTTCTGGGATCTGTACCATGCAACGTGAAGTTTGTTTTCATGCTGTCGCGCACTAGGGGCAACCACCTATTTTGCCCCTAGGCTACCCAACTTCAAAATTTCACCAACTTCAAAATTCATTGGAGTGTATATTTTATATGGCAGATTTAGATTCTTTGGTGAAAAATAATAACATTTACTTGAAACTATTTTTTTATATATCCAATACTTTGCCCCCTATAGAGGGGCAAAGATGGTAAAATTACCCTTCCAAAAATAATTTAAAAGTATCGGGTACAGGGTACCTCGGAACTTTTCCTTACTTAAGGGGCCACTAAAGTGGCCTCTCCTGCTGCATTGAACGTGGTCAGTACTTGGATGGGTGACCGTTCTGAACAAACTGATTTATTATCATTCTTCAAAAAAACCTTATTTTTAATACCTATATTTTATTTAATTATTTGAAGTTTGGCGGTATTTTGACAGATGTAAACAAACTTTGACGTCATCAAAATTATCGTACTAATAAATAATTATATTCGCTTATAACTTTTAAACTAATTAATGGAATTTCATCGGGTTTTTTATATTTGTTCCTTAACTTTTTCCGGTTCCAACGATATGCTATACGTCAAAAACCTATTTATCCTTTCGGTATTATTAACCGTCAAAGTTTAAAAAATTAAAAATTGATAACTTCAAAATGGCGGCCAATATCAAAATGAAATTTGGTGGGCTTGTTTATCATACAGAGAGGTATATTCGTGCCAAATTTCACTCCGATCAGGACCATTGTCGATTTATTATGATTTTTAAAATGTTTGCTGACTCAACAAACTGGGTTCAAGATGGCGGAAAAATTTGATTTTCCGGGCGGCACCACTGCAGGTAAGGACTGATTTTTCTGCCAAGTTTCAACTCTCTAGGTTAAATACCGTGGGCGCTAGGATGATAACACACATACATACATACAGACGTCATGCTGACAACCACTCAGGAGGTCTTAAAAACACCCAACACGGATAATTCCGTTGAAATCTCGAAAAAAAATTGTTTGGTGAAAACAGTACTTTTCCTACTATAGGTAGTGAGGAAAAGTAAAAATATATCGTTGTAAAATCTAAACGGTTTAAGATAAATTAATGGAACTTGGGGCATCTTTACTATGTAAACAGTAAAGACATACTAGGGGCAACTGCCCTTTTTGATCCCATGCCACCCTACTTAATAATTTTAAATTTGATTGCGTAGTTTTGATAGCAGATTTGGATTATATTGTAAAAAAAAAGAAGAATATTTTACTTATAACATTTTTTATAACTCCAATATTTTGCCCCCTGTATCGGGGCAAAACTATATAAAAATGGTAGATTCCCCATATATATGTAATAATTTTCATCATATATGTTTTTCATTACCTAAAAATATGTCTAATTTGCAATCATACATTTTCTAGACATTAATATCTAGCGTATAACGCATTATTAGCAGTTTACAAAAATCTTATCATTTTTATTAATAATAAAATGTAATGGTTATATTTCGCTACAGATTTGTAATTTAAAGTATTATTTTTATAGCTAAACGGCCACACAAAATTACTTTTTATTATAATATAATCCCAGGGCAAAACTATATGTCTAATAAACAATTATACACTTATTATATTGTTTAAGAAAAGTGTATATTGTGTTAATAGCGATAGCGAATAAAAACATCTTAACATTTTTTTGTGAATAAAATGTTCATTTTCATTATAATTTGTAGGAGTAGTTTTTAAGATCTGTTGGATCACAAGAATGTATGACAGACCGGCAGACTCATAGATACCCAAGAAACCAATAATGTTTTCAGATGTCTGAAACGGATTCCTGAACGAAAAATAAACGACAAATTTTCATATCCAATTTTTATTAATTCGACAGAAATCTTTTCCAGTCATCAGGGAAAACTATTGATTCTGTGTCTGTCAATCGGACAATAATAAGTTGAAAAAAAAAAATCTTTAAAGTGTACGAAATATGACACGAGGGAAGTATGTGCCACATAAATTGGCAGACTAATTTTATTCCAATAAAAGTATAAATTTAGCAATATTTAATGTGTGCAGGGGATTGGAATTTCTAAACAATCGGACTAATAGTTTTTAAAACATGTTGCTTCACAAATACCTATTGAGCGACGGGCAGACACGGAACCAAAAATGTTCCCTGATATCTAATGGATTTATATCTTGGAATTTTTTTTATTAGTGAAATAAACAATTTTCTTTCTTCAAAATCAGAATGATATTATAGCTTCTGACATCCAATAATGTATGTAGTATAGGAAGCGAGGGGCTATGGGCCTCTCTAATGGGAGACTATTTTAATTTGGAGACATATACAATTTTCCAGTTTTTCAGAATGATCTCAATTCCGTTCCCTGCAGCCCAAGCGTGGAGCCTAAACTACTGGGCCGATTTGGACGAAATTTGGCATACATGTTCAGAAAATCATACCCCGAGGCGAAATCGAGAATTGAATTTTAGCTCTAAATTTCTTGAAAATGGTCCATACGATTTTGATTCAAAAATTCTAAAATGTAGCCCATTTAAATACCAATCTAAAGATATAAGCCGTTTTCCCGGGAATCATCTAGTTCCTAAGAAAAAAGTTTTAAATGCGGATGGAGAGAGGCCGGGTTCGATTCCTCGCCGAGGAGAAGTTATTTTTATGATAAATATTTATATAATGTTCAAAAATAATTAAATGTATATACAAAAACTCGAAAATTAATAAATGGAAACACTGGGCTAAGTATTTAAGAACTCGTATATGAGAAAGTTTGTATTAATCTCTTTTAATTTGCCTCCTATTTAAAAAACAACGCACAGAAAAATAGGCCTCAGATGGGTCCATACGTCTGCGCACATTTAATATTAAATTATAATATGTGTAACCCCCCCCCCCCCCCCCCTGGGAATTTAAGCTACTACTTTGTTTTATTAAAATCATTATAGTTTCACCAGAAGAAAATACGCTTAAATTGATACGATTTATAATAACAGGAGGGAAAAATTAAATTGATTAGACATTAATGATTTCTTAAAGCATCATTAAGTACGTTGTAGGACACCAACACCAGGATGCTATGTACCGCAATAATGAGCAGACTATGTTTAAAAGAACTGATCCGATTTTAAAGAAACTTGAATGGTTTGACATAAGTAGCCCAGATGGCCTCATATTAATTTCAACCGTTCAGCAAATTTAACACTACCAAAAAAATAAGTCTGGCCCCACTAGGAATCGAAAGAGATTATACCATTCGTTTAATAATATATTACTACGTTCACACATCGTTTTGAATACGATCCGCTAGTTCAAAACGCTGTACGAACGGAGATCGACGGATCGTATCAGGTTATCCGCTCCACCAAAAATACGTGATCCGAACGGGGGATCGAAATTCAAAACGCTCGTATGAACAGGTCCTGGAGGGGATAGAGATATCAGGTTATTTTACTCTTTTCCACTTTTTAATTTCTTTGTTTTCGTGAGCTTCCGTTTCTTTTTTTTAAACTGCAAAAACGTTTTTAAACAAAAGTTAATACTATTATAAAGAACCTGTAAAAACTTTTAATAACTTGTAAATAAAATGTAAAAATTCGGAAATGTAAAATTTAAAATGTAAAAATTCTCGGACATATTAGTTAACAAGAAAGTAGGTTTTGTCACCGTTAAGAAATATCGAAAACAAATATTTCGATCACCTGTATTTTTTGTTGTGTGAACGCAAATCGTTTTGAAAACGAATTGAATCCGAAACGCTTTCAAAACGATATGTGAACGTAGTATATATAGAAAGCGAGGGAGAAGGAGCTATGTGCCTCACTAATTGACAGACTATTTTTTAATTATATTATTATTGAATACGCCAACAACAGTTTACTTACAGTAATTTGTTTTTATAAAACTAATATTAATATATATACAGTAGTCGCCGCTTAATGTGATCACGGTTAATGTTATCAACCGCTTAGTGTGATCAAAATAGCTTGGAACGGGCCCACCCAATACCAATGCATTAGAAATTATCCGTTTATTGTTATCAGTATTTCGTTTATTGTGATCGTCGAGAGTCGAGATCGTTGAATTTTTTTATTTAATTTTCGGAGAAACGACTAGAGCTGCGGCAAACCGAGAAGAGTTTTGTCTTTAAAACCCAGTATTCTCAGAAAGTATACCTCACACCACATTTCCCTTCCCCTCTATTACTTCATAGAACATCTAAACATCCATTTCTCCCCCTATTTCTACGACATTTCACTTATACAGAGCTCGAGCTTAGTGAGTTTTTTGTCTTTCAATGTTTCTTACTCTTTTGTCAAATTAACATTAAGTTCGAAGTCGATTAGTTTTGTTTTATAAAAAGAGTCAGATGAAGAATGAGTGTTTCAAAACTTCGTGATCTCACCTCGTCAAAGAAGTTTGACATCGTAAGATCGAACGATCGTCTTTCGACCGAGATGTTGTTTTTCTTCCGGCCAATATCACGTCATTAATCCAGCCAAGTGACCAGGGTATCATCTGTACTCTGTACCTTTAAAGGCCTTTACAGGAATCAGATGAGAAAAACCGTACTCTCTGCGATCGACGAAGGCCTTGAAACTGGTACTGACTCTACGGGCTCATGAAATTGCCAAAAAAATCAATGTTTTGGAAGCTTTGCATTTGGTTTGGGTCGAGGTGAGCGATCATACGAAATTGTTATAGACATATGGTGGGTTTATTCAGGCAGAATTAGAAGAAGAGGTACCGATTGAAAAACCCTGTGGCCTTGAGAATAAAAAATATGAAGAGTGGATGGCGACAGTGAGGTTCAAACTGATGAGAAAATTACTGAAGACTCTATTTGTGCCAAAGTATTACAAGATAAGGAAGACAGAGAAAAAGATAGAGAGGATGATGATGATAAAGATTGTGTTTGGTGTGACGATGAACCAAATGTCAGACCTCCTTCTAACAGAGAGATGCTCGATGCCCTGGAAGTTTTAAGAAGAGGTATTCAATTCCGTGACAAGGACTTTCAACAACACTATCAATAGGAACGTTTTGTATTTGAAATAATAAAAAAATCTCAAGTTCAATCATCAATTGAACATTATTTCCAAAGTAGATAGGAATTTTTGACTTATAACTAGTACTCGTATGCAGTAATATATTTATGTGTATTACATAGTTATGTCCCTAAAACAACTTTAAGTTAAATTTTATGTAAAATATGTATAGTGTCATTTCAATTATTTGTTTATTTTCTAATGTGTAGATCACATGTGTTTTATGTGTACGTAATAAACACCGTTATTTTCCTATTTTTTAAATTTTATTTTTTTTAGTTTTACTCTCTCCATAAGTGCCTTTTGCTTATTATTATCAGTCGGTTAATGTGATCACTAGGCCTTGGTCCCAAAGTGATCACATTAAGCGGCGACTACTGTATAATATATTTTTATTAATATATATTGTTTTTATATGTATAATCAATGTATATATATTCTTTATTTCCTGCAAAAGGTTTAAAAATAGTTGAGAGTTTGGATAGCAGTTGTTATTTTAATTGTTTCGCTTTATCGGTCCTCCAATCCCAGGTATCAAACCTCTAGAAGCGGTCTGTTACTCACTTCTCTTTACTCTAATGTGATAAGTACTTCTGTTTCTACTGAATTTAATAAAAATTATAAAAAAAAAATTATAATATATTATTTCCTTTCAGCCTGCCATCTATGTATTATCTCTCTTTCTCTTTGTGTACGCGATGTTTATATAACGGGAAATTATTGTGATAAAACAAAAATTACTTTTGTTTGCTGACACATGAGCCTATTTGTTGAACCTAGTTGCATAATATTTGTAGTTGCATACTAATCGTAAACCGAGAAAGATTGAGAAATTAATTTTGGGGTCTGAATTTTAGCGGTTTGAAATAAAAACTGATAAAAAGTAAAAAAACTTCTTAAAAAAAATGTAGTGAAAAAAAAAAAAATTACCGAATACATTTTACTCAGATAGAGTATTTGTCCCCTCAAACATAATTATTTCCCCTCTTAGAAACACTATGTTTCTTGACGGTAGTTTATTAACCCATCAAATTAAATAAAAATACTTTAAATAAAACACTCCTTAGTGAAGCACGGGAATCTGCCTAGTTATGTATAAATAAAAGTTTACTATGTGAAGTATCGGACACTTATTGTATTATTCCCTTTTTTGGTTTATGCTTCTATTATATGCTTAGCAATAAAATGCAATTTCGAATGATCATTTCCAGAACAGTACTTTGAAATACTTGATGACTTCTTCAAAATAAAATTTGCGGATTCATTTTTCAGCTACAAACAATTGATATTTAGGAACATAATGACTAGACAATGAAAATCTAATTTCCATGCAGTAACAGTAATGTAAAGTCGCGTCATAATAATTGTTATACAAATAAATAGTGTTAATTACGTACAGCATTTTTACTGTTATAGAGAATAAACAACCAACCGATGATATATATTAATTTATATCCCATGCTTTGTATTTTATTATTTTAATACTAATTTCCTTAGGCTCTTAGTTGTGTGGTAATTTATAAATACATAGCGCCTTAGTTTTCTAATAATTGTTAAATGAATTGAGGATTTCAGCCTATTGTAATGTAATGACCCCATTTTACTACTGTATTACTTTGCCCATTTACGTATTCCATTGATTTGGTTATTTCGGGTTTCGTACTTTGACGAATTACCTATTATTAAATATTTTTAGCAATAATAAGCCTACCCTGCGAGGAAACAAGCCTCGACTTCAGTTTAGTCAAGTTGATAGATAGGTAGCGAATTATTGGTGTCTAACTTTTAAAAGAAGTTATTTTGAAACCTTCAAAAGCTAATTGATGCTTGATCAGTTTTTGCAATATTTTATTTGAAATGGTTAAATTACACAAGTTTTCATAGAAACGTAATTGTTGTTATTGTAAAATGTCAAAGTATAAAGACATTAACTCTGAGTAGTCGTGTGTGAGAATCCGATGTGTTCATTTTATGTATTGAGTTATCTTAATGTTAGATCATAGATTATAAACCGGTAACATCAATGAATTCTACATTTTAAATCAAAATGCTATTGGTTTTTTCTTCCGAGCTTACCGAAGGAAACGGACAAATATTCTATGTCTCCGATTACAAAAATTCCAAGACAGAGATCCGTTTCAAACATCAGGGTATACATTTTTGGATGCGTGTTTGTCTGTCGCTCAATTTTTACAAACCAAAATACATATCTTTAAAACTACAAGTCCAATTTTAATGCAATTTGTATGGTAGTTCATAATTAGTCCATTGTTGGTCCCATATACATATAAGTTTCAACCTTCTGCGTCCATTAATTTCTCTTCAACATGCTTAGAAACATACACTCATTCACACCAATATCTTCAAAAGTACTTATGTGATTTTTCTGAAATTTAGATGGTTTGTCCAAAGTAGACCGCAGATAGCACCAAATTAATTTTCACCGTTTACACTCTTTAACTTTTGCTTAATTAATACTTTAATTCATGTAAAATATCAAAACAACTTTGACAGGTTTAAAAACCTAATCAATTTAATAAAATTGACAAATATAGGTTGTAAAAGCATAATATGCTTTAAGTATACAAAATAGGATGTGAGGAAGATATGTGCCACTCTAATAGGCAGACTATTTTTGGTATAACGTTTTACTGTATTTATATCGTTAAATTTATACATTGTATCAAGGGGAAAATTAAAGCTATTTTCTCAGGAACTAGATTTTTTGGGGGAAACGGCTTATATCGTTAGATTCGTATTTAAATGGACTAAATTTTAGAATTTTTTAATCAAAATCGTCGGAACCGTTTTCAAGAAATTTTTTTTGTCACGTTTTTTCAGAATTTTTGAGGTAGCGCCCCCAAATTGGAGCTAAAATTCATTTCTCGATTTCGCCTCAAATTTGTTTCTTCAAAATCGTTTCAGAAGTTTAGGCTCCCGGCCTCTGCATAGATGATAGACAGACATTTTTAAAAAACCACTTTTTTGGACTCAGGGGACCTCAAGATGTGTAAATCCATCAAAAACTCAAAATCGAGTTTTCACGCCATCACAATACTTTAAAGTAATAAAAAAAGAAACAGGAGAAAAATACAATCCTGAAGAAATATGTACGTTTTAGAGTTTATTGATACGTTTAAAACTATTGTGTTTAAGTCAACCTTCGTATTTAAACCAATATTCGAAAAGGTTTTCGTTGTTACAAGCTTTAATTTAACTATCAATAATTTTATGTATGTATGTGTGTATGTATGTGTTTTATGTATGTATCAGGGCCGCCGACAGGGGGGGGCAAGGGGGGCAAATGCCCAGGGGCCCGGGTCTCTAGGGGGCCCGGGCCTCCGGGGGGCGTCTCTGGTTTTTTACAATCAAAAAAGGCAATATGGATATTGTAATTAGTGGCATAACTATGGGCCCGAATCGCGGGCGGACCCCGGTACCAAGGGGCCCCAAATCCAAATAAAACATGAAATTACTATATTTGTACCAATGTCGGTAGGGGCCGGATGGGGGCCCCTTTAGAGCATAATAAAATGTAACTTAAAATTATACTTCTATACTATTGTAAAGGGGACCCCATTCAGTTCTGAACGCAAATGTTTTTTTCTTTTCTTTTCTCATCAATTTTTTTTGGCGTGGGGCCCCTATGCCCTAGCTAAGTTTGGGAGGGACAGGCTCGGGCCCCCTTGAGCCCCGGGCTTCCGGGGGCGGCTATGGATTTTTGATAATACTATTTCCCGAAGCTTATTAACAACTAAAAAGGCAAGATGGATATTGTACGATTAGTGGCATAACTATAGGCCCGAATTGCGGGTGGGCCCGGAGCCAAGGGGCCCGCAAATCTAAAAAAAAAAAAAAACATGAAACTACTATCTTTGTACCAATGTCGGTAGAGGCCCCTTGAGAGCATAATAAAATCTAACTTGGAATTATACTTCTATACTATTGTAAGGGAACACCATTCAGTTCCGAACGCAAATGTTTTTTTCTTAAGATTTTTTTTTTTTTTTGCGACGGCCCCTAATGACCTAGCTAAGTTTGGGAGGCAAAGTTGATTCACGCAATGGAAATTAAACAGACACAAATACAAACTTAACCAGCAGTAGGTACATATGTATTTGAAATTCGTCCCCACCAAACATCTTTTTTTTAGGACAAACTTGCCCTCAGAAATTCTTAAAACTCATCTTCTTGCTCTTAAATTTTAAAAAAATTTCCCCGGACCCCCCGCCGTTACTTGTTCAAAGGGGCCCAGATGCTAAGTTCATCACTAATTGTGAAGAACATAAAATTATTCCTAATGTGTCATGAGTATGGAAGTTTGAACTTTAGTGTTTCATTTAGTTATGTACTTAGATGTTTATCTTATTCAATATGGTCGATGTTGATTTATAGGAGAGAAACTGAAAGACAAATCATATTGCCATACTGATATTAATATTTTTTACTAGTAATGCTACTTAATTATTTTGATTTGTTTTCTCTTAATCTCACTATTTTAGCAAACAATTTATATTATGTTTTATTTTATATAATGTATTAGTAGGTAATGTAAAATGTATGTAGTAAGGTTTTTTAATGATACCAGCTACAAAACTACTCAATTATTTATTTTTTTAGCCTATCTTAGTTTAACTTTAAAATTTGTCCCCACCAAACATCTTTTCCTCTAAGGACAAAGTTGGTCTCAGAAATCTTTAAAACTCATATTTTGGTAATTAAATTTTAAAAATTTTTCCGGGGAAGGACCCCCGGACCCCCCCCCCCCCCCCCACTTATTTGTTCAAAGGGGCCCAGGTGCTAACTTGCCCAGGGGCCCGGAAATCCTCTCAGCGGCCCTGGTATGTATGTGTGTTTTATGAATGAGTGGTGTATAATATAGTCCTGATTTTATTCCTAGAAGGCTTGGAGACAAAACTGTTAAAAAACTGTAGGCATTTTATTTAATTGAAGGCCTAGCTACATGTGAATAGGAAACATAGTCACTAACACCTAGCATGAGCCCCACGCACCGCGTGGGGTAAAGGCTAGTATACCTATAATAGTACATTATAACGCGTCTAGTGCGGAAAGTAGCATTTTGGATGCGAGTGTGGAGTTTGCACCCAATTGATAAGTGAGGGTGGTAAAACCACACGAGCAAAGCAAAATGCAGTTTACGCACTAATCTAAGATTGTTTGATTTTAATAATAAATACAGAAAAAAAATTAATAAACTTCCTGTAAGTTCGTATTCTATTTTGATAAAGATGACATTAATTTGTTAGTTGTATTTTGTGCCGAATTAATTATTTCGGGAGGCGTATTTTTCTCCTCATTTTAGTCATAATGGCATAAATCAATCATTGTTTTTCACTAAAAACACGATATAAACAGTTAATTTAATTAAACAAACAGCAAATTGGTTTCATTAAATGTAAACAAACTCGCTTCTTTTTTACCGTACTAGGGCGGAAAAAAGAGGAATTATGAAACGAGCATGCGCAATGAATGCAAGTACGTAAAGAATCACTTTCTATGCATCTAAACAGTGATACAGGATACAATTTTTATATTTCGTATCAATCGAAGATAAAAGATATTTATATATGGACTACAAAACTATCGGAGTCCATACACCGGTGATTTTAAAGTTAAATACAATATATATATATATATATATTATGTGGAAACAATCAATCAGTAATATCATCAAAATCCGTAAAACTGCGAGTTTATATCTGTAAAAGATATTTAAGTATGGAATATAAAACTATTGGAGTTCATACACCGGTGACTTTATAGATATATACAATATATAAATGTGGAAACAATCAATCAGTAATATCATCAAAATCGTAAAACTGATGCGAGTTTATACCTATAAAAGATATTTATATATTGCCTATTAAAGTATCGGAGTCCATACACCGGTGACTTTAAAGTTATATAAAATATACATATGTATGAGGAAACAATCAACTAATAATATCATACAAATCCGCCAACTTTAAGTTTATACCTTTAAAAGATATTCATAAATTGACTACTAAGCTATAGGAGTCCCCACACTGGTGACTTTAAAGTTATATAAAATATTTATTTGTGGACTGTAAAACTATCGGAGTAAATACTCCGGTGACTTTGAAGTTATATACCATATATATTTGTGGAAACAATCAATAAATAATATTATCAAAATCCGCAAAACTTTGAGTTATGCCTATAAAATATATTTTTATATATGGACTATAAAACTATCGGAGGCCACACACTAGTGACTTTAAAGTTATATACAATATATATATGTGGAAACAATCAATGAGTAATATCATCAAAATTCGTAAAACTGTGAGTTTATACCTGTAAAAGATATTTATATATTGACTATAAAACTATCGGAGTCCATACACCGGTGACTTTAAAGTTATATACAATATACATATATATCTGGAAACAATTAATAAGTAATAAGTAATAATATCAAAATCCACTAACTGAGTTTATACCTGTATGATATTTATATATATACTATAAAACTATCGGAGTCCATACACCGGTGACTTTAAAGTTATATACAATATATATACGTGGAAACAATTTACGACTAATTTTATCAAAATCAGCAAACTGTGAGTTTATACCTGTAAACGATATTTATATATTAGCTATAAAACTATCGGAGTCCATACACCGGTGACTTTAAAGTTATATACAATATATATATATATGTGGGAACAATTAATGAGTAATATCATCAAAAATCGTGAAACTGTAATTTTACACTTGTATTAGATATTTATATTATACTATAAAACTATCGGAGTCCATACACCTTCGAATTTAAAGTCATATACAGAGGGTGTTTCATGGCAACGTCGCATTTTTGTATAAACGGAAGCTATAATTCGCCTTGTTTGAACTTCAGAATATCGGAGGTAAGAACCCTTTGAAAAACGACTTTTCGGAAGCAGCGGAGGCCATAAACCCGTCGGAAGTCAGACTCCTGCGAAATATCGAAAATGGAAGCCACAGGCCAGCGAGTTTATATGTATATATATATATATATATATATATATATATACAGAGGGAGAGAGAGAGAGAGAGAGATAGATATATACACTAAAGAAATGGAAAAATATAATTAAAAAAATAAAAAATATATATATATATTGCCCTTGTTAAATAAATTAATATATAAAAACTGCGGAAGATAAGGGTCATTGGTTGAATTCAGTTGATATTTCTATAGTTGAAAAGTGAAGGAAGTATAATATGTAAGCAGAATATATTATATGAAAGCAGACGGTAGGCGCAAGAAGGTGAAAAGGTCTGACTCGTGCCTTGAATAAGATTTTTAATATCGACACCCCTTCCACCCCCCCCCCCCCCCCCCTCCCCTCCTTCCTTCCAACTCGATTTCTATTCACATGAATCTCTAAAATACATAACATGTTATATAATTTTAAATGGACTATTACACAATGCATTAGAAACGCATCTCTTGCAATCAAATCAAATTGAACAGAAATATTCAATGACGAATTTTATATTTTGTCAGGATTACATACATTTGTAAATATTATGATATCTGCTGTAATTATACATTTATTCTACTTTTATCCTTTAATAGTTTTGAGATCATTTCAACTGATAAGGTATTTTATAGAACAGGACTTTATTTTATCGAATAGGCAGCATAGAATAATGCCTCAATTCTATGACAAGTTAACAAAATTTATTGGTTTTTGGACCTGATGTAATGCACTTAGAGATTAATTTGCCATAAGGGAGCGCGAGACCTGTAGTTAGTTTCATAATTATGCAATCACATCTCTATGTTTAAAAAAAGGGTGCTGATTTATTGTATACTACTGCTTCCCGCGCCCCTTTAAGTCTATTAAATGTTCTCTCTCTATGTTTTGCTAGGTTCCGATTGATTAATTAATATGTTATAATGAGATTAGATACGCCTATTACACCATTGCGTCCCAATGGTTTTGATAGCTTTATAAGTTCGTAGGGGGCTTCTGGAGATATCAGAGAGACAATTATACACTTTATCCCCAAAAAAAAGATTAGGCTACATCTCAATGCATGACTAATTGTGAAATATGACTCATCTTCGGATTAGAATCCAAAACCGTGAGATAATTTAATTAGTCTAAAACATAGATAGAGTTAACTTGAGCTTCACTACAAAAAAAAAAAAAAAAAAAAATGAATACGTATAAAACATGTTAAGCATTTATACGTATAACTTCATTTCAAGTTATAGTCACAACTTATTCATGAGAATGTTAAGTGTATATAAGTATATGTTCATTCGAGTCAAGCAGAAAGTGGGATTTTCAGTAATTAATTTCTACCGACTAACACAATTACGTAATGATTACAATAGTACGGAATTGATGCTATTAAGTTAATTTAAAAAAAGTAATTAGTAATGATGCCTTAATATTGATGCCTCGTAGTCTTTATTAATAATACTTAGAAATAAATACCTTTTTATTAGCACTTAAATTTAAAATAATAGGAATACTGTCAAATTGGATATATTTTAAGGAATAAATTTCCAATCTTTTACAAATCATATAGATTATTGACAGAATATGTTACAAACATATCCCATGGAAAACTGCTACTTTGAATTTAGATTATAATGAGTGCTACTGAAGACTATCCAAAGTTAAACACCCTTCTAATCAAGAAAGCTGGCCCTACAATTCTCCTTGACATGTTGTTCTGCCCGAAATATAGCTATTTCACATAAAGAAATATGTTAAGTACTGTCTCTACTTATACATTGTAGAAAGAACTTATTTAAGTCCTTATTTTTATCAACAAACGAGAATTCTTAAAGGCACAAAGATGAATTTTAAAAGACTGAAAGAGCTTATTAACAGTGAAAATATAAGACACCCTGAATATTACTTGGGATTCTATATTTAATTTACAGTGGATATGCCCCTTAGAAGAATATTTCTTCATATCTTGTGTATTGGGCAGTTATTTTTATTTCTGAACTATATACAAGTAGCTTAATAATTTATGTGCCACAAGAATTATACGTGACATATTTTGAACAATCACGATTTGGAGTGAGGGTTATGAATCTTCGGATATCAATTAGCATTATTATAATAAACATTTAATTTTGTAAGGTGGGTTTTCCTTGAAGGTACTTCCAAAACTAATAATTATTAAGAAGCGGCCACAAAATATAGTCAGGAGGAAGATGTTATGTTAGGTAAACTCACCAATAAAATTTGACCTGGCTTTTCCTAGTAACTACGAGTTTATTCTCTAAGTTAAATTAAATATTTTCTTATAATTAATTATCCTTTATATAAATTGCAAAAAGAAAATAGGATTTTATTAAAAGTTGAGAACTAATTTCTCAATTGTTGATTATATCTTCTCTCGTTCATAACATTAAATAAATATTAATTTGCAAGGTGATTACTACAAGATAAAAGTTATGATAGGTTCATGAAATGTCAAAAACATAATATATACTTCCATAGTTTTATAAGTTTTGTTGAATTAACAGGAGAATAAACTTGATTATTGTAAACCTCTCACCCTTTGATGGTTAAAATAATTAATATAAAAATGCAATTTTTTCAAAACTGGTCTTATTTTCAACATTTTTTTTGGTTTCTGTATTCTTCACCTTAGTTGTATCTATGTGCAAAATTTGGGGAAGATTGAATGACGGTAAGTGGTTCAAAATTGGGGTAATAGGTGTGCGATGAAACTTAAAACGCAAATAAATTTGACGCCATTTTTTTTTTTTTTTTATTTTTTTTTTGGTTTCTGTATTCTTTACCTTAGTTGTATCTATGTGCAAAATTTGGGGAAGATTGAATGACGGTAAGTGGTTCAAAATTGGGGTAATAGGTGTGCGATGAAACTTAAAAAGCAAATAAATTTGACGCCATTTTTTTTTTTTTTTTTTTTTTTTTTTTGGTTTCTGTATTCTTCACCTTAGTTGTATCTATGTGCAAAATTTGGGGAAGATTGAATGACGGTAAGTGGTTCAAAATTGGGGTAATAGGTGTGCGATGAAACTTAAAACGCAAATAAATTTGACGCCATTTTTTTATTTTTTTTTTTTATTTTTGGTTTCTGTATTCTTCGCCTTAGTTGTATCTATGTGCAAAATTTGGGGAAGATTGAATCACGGGAAGTGGTTCAAAATTGGGGAAATGGAAATGTGCGATGAAACTTACAAAGCAAAGTAATATAAGACCAGTAAAAAGAGAATAGACCTTTAACCTATATCAAAGGATATTTTGTGCGTATACACACACGCACACTCTATATATATATATATATATATATATATATATATATATATATATATATATATATATATATATATATATATATATATATATATTGTAACATTAATCTACCTAAATTAAAATTTAAAAATAAATAAATAATAAATCAACAAATTTTAATAACTGAAACCTTCCAATTTATTTCAACTTTAGTTTAAATATAAATAATTGTGAATATAATAATTCAGGCCTGATTAAAGAATTGTAATTCTAAGATTTTCACATTAATAATAATTAAATTATTTTACTGATCGTTGATGGAGTCGACGTCTCGGTGTCTACCGCAAGCCTTCTTCAGTGAAATACTCTTCAGATGTTGTATTAACAATGTAACAGTTAATGAAAGTAAAATACTTATTGTTTAATTTATTCTTTTAAATAGTTCGAATTTTATTAAATACTGAGTGATGCTCTTAACACTACGACGAGCTCGTCTTCACTGGTTGTCTTGGGAACTAGGGAAGCCTCCCCTCTCCCACAACCTTCTTATCTTTATTTATAAACATATCATTCTGTTACAACTGCCTCCCGTGATTTTATTAATTAGAATAATTCATTAAATCATTTTCTTCAATCATAAATTCCTAAGTAGTCTAAATTCCGAAGACCAAGTATCGTTTTCATAGCAGCACAGGTAACCGACGTCTTCACCGATGACACCATCAACCCATTACAATTAACTATGATTAATAATTATGACATTAATTATATACTTAATTCACATTATAATAACAATTTATTGTTCGACATTTTATCATCAAAACTAAATAGTTTGATCAAACTTACAAAATTAAAAGAAAACAAAAATAACTTTTACTTATTTTTAAATTAGACAAAACACTCGATTATTCCTCCTCCTTTTTCCAGTACTTTTTCAAATTATTCACGTGAAACATTCCTCTTTCTTTTCCATCTAACCTAGATAAAATATACGTTGTAGAGGAAATTACTTTAGTTATGACATACGGACCTTCGTATAAACTAAAAAACTTACTAAGTTTTTTATCGCTACTTTTTGAAACATTATTAGCCTTAAGTAACACTTGCTGACCTAATTCAAATTGGACTAATGTGTGACTCGTATCATGTCTCAATTTTCTATTCTGTCCTTTTTTCTTCATATTTTCCCTAGCCAGCCCTATCTTCACTTCGTAATCCATAATTTTATCATCATTCGGAGAAACATCAATCCACCTTTTCCATATTCTTTCTGGTTTTCGATTAAAGTGTAATTCTACAGGACAGAATCCAGTTGATTCGTGATACATTTCATTGATAATCTGCTGTATTTTAGGTACGTATTTTATCCATTCAGTATGCTTGTTTAAATTAAACGATCTAAAAAAACGGCTTATTTCCTTCATGATTCGTTCAACCATATTACTTTCCGGATGTCTAATGGAACTAAAAATCGGTTTAATTCCTAATCTTTCAAGTTGTGATTTCCAGTGTGCATTATTAAATTGAGTTCCGTGATCTGATAAAATGCGCTCAGGCTTCCCTGCCTTAGGTATGTAATCTTCTATAATTTTTCTTAATATAGCTTTTGTATTGGCGTTTCTTAAAGGGTAAATAGATACTAACTTACTAAAGCAATCGATAGTAACTAACAAATATTTCATATTACCTTGAGTAGCCGGAAGAGGGCCATATAAGTCAATACTTAATAGTTGACCCGGTTGATCCGGTATCACATTAAGTTGCTCAGCATAGCTATATTCCTTGGGATATTTATTTCTCTGACAATTGTCGCACGTTTTTAAACAACGGCTAATAATCGTTCTCATATTTGGGTAATAAAAATCTTCTCTCAATAACTCGTAACATTTAGTAACGCCTACATGTCCATAGTACTGGTGAATATCTTCTATTAAAGACCATATAATAACATTAGGTAAAATTATTTTCCATACATTATTTCCGATATTCTTACGAAAAATTCCATTTATTTCTCTCCGAATAGAAGAGTTTTTAGAACTATTTGAAATGATCTTATCTTCCTGTTGCAATTGAGATAAACGTTTTAATTGATCAATAACTTTTGGTGATAAAGATTCTACTGTGTGTAATGCTACAATTTGAAATTCAACGGCTCCACTAGAAATATGAGCTTCCGAAGCAGGGTATTTGCTAAAGAGATCAGCTACATAATTGTCCTTCCCTTTACAGTACTCGATTGAAAAATCAAATTCTTGCATCGCTAAAATCCATCGACTTAATCTAGAATTATTTAATTTAACATTCTGCAGAAATGTTAAAGCCTTATGATCGGAGATTACACTAAAAGATTTGCCAAGTAAATACTGTCGATATTTCTGAAGACCAAATAGTATTGCCAATAATTCAATCTCGGTTACAGTATACGACTTTTCATATCTTTTTAATACCCTGTTACAACAGGAAATAATTCTTTGGTCACCGTTATCATCAATTTGAAATAATATAGCTGCAATAGCAATGTTACTAGCATCAGTTTGTAAATAAAAACATCTATCAAACAAAGGAAATCTTAATACTACTGAATCACAAAACGATTGTTTAATACGTTTAAATAATAGTTCCTCCTTTTCTCCCCATTGCCATTTCTTATCAGTTTTTAAATTCTCTAATAACGGTTGTATACAATTCCCATACTCTCTTGAAAACTTCTGATAATAATTAGTTAGTCCAAGAAACCCTTTTAATTCTCTTTTATTTTTTGGACTAGGAAATTTCAATATACTCGCAATTTTATCCGGTAACATTCTGATTCCATCCTTACTTATCATATGACCGAGAAATTCGATTTCCAATTGGAAAAATTTACATTTTTCAAAATTAACTGTCAATCCATTTTCCTTTAAAATATTAAATACTGTTTTTAAATTCATTAAATGTTCCTCGATGGAAGAAGACATCACTAGGATATCATCTATATATACTTCAGTAAACTCTTGAGTATGTCTCATCACATTATTCAATGCGCGAACTAAACCTGCTTGACTAGTTTTTAAACCAAACGGGCAGACTTTGTACTGGTAAATTTTTCCATTATAACTGAAAGCTACGTATTTTCTATGTTCTTTTCTTATTGTGATTTGCCAAAAAGATGATGTAAGATCCACACTAGAAAATATTGTTGCGTTAGTACATTTTCTAATCACTTCATCAACAGGCGGAGGTGATTCATAATCCGGACGAAGAACTTTATTTATTCGTCGTCCGTCAAAACAAATTCTTATACTACCGTTTCTTTTAATAACAGGTATTAAGCCAGACACATAACAACTATCACTCGGTTCTATTATATCCATTTCAATCATACTGTTTATTTCCATATCAACTTTATTTTTATACGACATCGGTATTGGATAGTTTTTTATATAAAAAGGAGTTTCATCAGTAATTCTTAAAGAATGTTCATATGATTTAAATCTTCCAGGCTTTCTAGAAAATATTTCACTGTTATCATTAACAATCTGTTGAAATTGAGTCTTTTCCTTATCATTAAGCATTTTGCAGTCTAATAATTTTCTTTTAATCGCCACTTGATTTTCCAGAGTTTCTATGCTATTTAGATTTATCTGCTCACTAATTGTCTTTGTATCTTCAAACGGTATACATTTTGAATTATTCCGGTAATTTATTTCAATACACTTTTCCTGAATTAATAATTTGGTCTTTAACGTTTTAAGTAAGTCCATTCCAATAATTACAGGTTCACTTAACTTAGGTACCAGGTAGCACGAAAAATCTAAACTAAGATCTTCAAAGCCTATTGATACAAACAGACAGGATTTTATTTTACATAATTGTCCCGTTGCCCCCTTTATCGATGTACACTTTATCGGGAGTTGCTCATATTTACCGAGTTTCTTTTCATTTTGTATAAACCAATTTTCAGATATACACGTTATATTACTTCCTGTATCGACAAGCGCATACACTTGAATATCATTAATTAAAACCAGTACTTTTGGACAAACAACACAATCTTTAATATCTTGTATCGTATCTTCTTCTAAAAGAAATTCAGTCAATGAATTAGATTCTATCATCTGAACTACGTGTTGTTGTTGAGCTCTAGGATGAATATTATCAGTGGTCACACCCCTTGAAATCAAGTCATCCTCCAGTGTAACCTCTATTAGTTTTCCGCAACCTTAGAACCGGAAGCACCTTCATTTTCATTATCAGGCCGATTAGCGGTCATCTGATTTATTTTAGGGTTTTTAGGGGCACCATGTTGTGGATATCGACGATTTCGCCATTCTCTAGTTTCTTTACTGGTTTCTCCTCCATATCCTCGATTATTATTTTCAGATTTGTAATAGCCATTATTATAATTTTGTCTGTTGTTCACTTTAACTTGATCAAAAGTCTTCAAAAGTTCCGTTAAACTATCAAAATCTGTGACTTTCCAATTAACCGCCGCACGTACCACATAAGGTGAATAATGTTGAGTTAATGCTTTAATAATCTCTTCTTCATTAATTTTAGGTATCAACTCTCTGGCTAGATTAAACTTTTGCAAAGCATATTGCCCCATACTTGTGCCACTACTAGCTATATAACTTCCAGTAAAAAGATCGGTTTTAACTTCATTTTGACGATCAGTACCCCAATATTCACGTAAAAATTCTTTTTCAAATTCATCCATACTGGTTACTCTGTCTCCGTAAATGTGCCACCAGTCTTTCACTGGACCTTCCATACAATTTTCAATTAATAATAATTTTTCATTTTCCGGAATCTTTACCACATCAAAACGTTTTTTAAGGTCCCTTACAAATTTAACGGGATTTTCCTTATTACTTCCGTTGAATTTAACCTTTATATTTTTAATTATCTCTCTACCACTATTTATCGGGTTTACTGCTATCAACTTTTCTTCAAAATCTTTTAAACAGACATTTTTTTTACTTTGTACTTTTAAATTATCGAAGTCCTGAACAATATTTCCTAATTGTTGTTGGATATTATCAAATTTTAATTGTTGAGTGTTTGCCACTTCTCTTAAGCCTACTTCTACAGTTTCTATTTTTTCTTTATGATCTGATAATTTTACACAGTTATTATTTACTTTAATCGCAATGGTCTCACATTCAATTTTAATTTTATCGGTTTTTTCATTAATTTTTTCAATCTTGTCTGAATGGCCATCCACCATTAACTTTAACGAGTTTAACTGTTTCGTATTTTCATCAATAATCGCTTGAAATTTAATCATAAAATTCTCTGTCACTTTATCCATAATATTTTGTAAATCTTGTTTTGTTATAAGATAATCACTGTTTATTTTAGGTTTATTATTACTATTATCTATATCAACATCAACAAGCTCTTTTTGCAGCTGTTCAACCTTTGATTCGCTATCTGTATCATTTTCTTCTTCGATATCTCTAATACCTTCCTCAGCCGAACTCTCAACCTTTTTATCACTTTTACCTCTCCTTACAGTTATATTTTTTCTATCATCGTTATCAGCCATAGTGATATAAAACAACTTAAATATTCGAAATGAAATCAGAAATTAATTAATTTCAATAAAGTCTGAAATTGATTTAATAAAGATACATAAATAAATGATAATTATAAGTTTACTGAATTTTATCAGAATTTTAATATATTTTAAATAATTATTATTATATTAACAAAAACCTTAACTTGCCTCCCGAGACATTTATACACCAAGAATTATTATAATTGCTTATTTATTTAATGATTTAATTTATTAATATTAATTATTTTATTTTATTATATAATAATGCGATTTCAAGCCCATTAGTTGGACGCCATTTGTAACATTAATCTACCTAAATTAAAATTTAAAAATAAATAAATAATAAATCAACAAATTTTAATAACTGAAACCTTCCAATTTATTTCAACTTTAGTTTAAATATAAATAATTGTGAATATAATAATTCAGGCCTGATTAAAGAATTGTAATTCTAAGATTTTCACATTAATAATAATTAAATTATTTTACTGATCGTTGATGGAGTCGACGTCTCGGTGTCTACCGCAAGCCTTCTTCAGTGAAATACTCTTCAGATGTTGTATTAACAATGTAACAGTTAATGAAAGTAAAATACTTATTGTTTAATTTATTCTTTTAAATAGTTCGAATTTTATTAAATACTGAGTGATGCTCTTAACACTACGACGAGCTCGTCTTCACTGGTTGTCTTGGGAACTAGGGAAGCCTCCCCTCTCCCACAACCTTCTTATCTTTATTTATAAACATATCATTCTGTTACAATATATATATATATAATATTCTTAGAATACTGTTAAATCGTGTACTATATTATAATGCAGGGATAAAAGACGTTAAGCTTTACTTTCATTCTTTTGTGTTCTCTATTCCGTTTAACATAAGAAAACCCTTACAAAACTATGTAAAAAATTGTATATCTTTCATTTTAAATATGCCTATTCTGTTATAAATAATTTTATTTAATGCAAATGAAATAGGACGAGGGGTAAATATATTTTTTTATAATAGGATTAAGTCCGGCTACTCACACCTCTAGGTGGCCTGAGGCCAAGGTGCCTTAAATGTGGAGAAGGAGAGGTCACTAAGCAACATCTATTAACTGAATGTCCACATGCCGGTTGGCAAGATGGAAGTTTAACGCTGCCTCTTTATTTATAAGGCCTCTTTCAGTAATATTCTCATCGGTTGAAGGTTTGATATCAACCTTAGAATATGCCAAATATGTAGGCTTAATTTATTTTATCTTAAGCAGTACATACGGAAAATAAATAAGATATGTGTAAAATAATAATAATTAATAAATAAATCAAAGAATACATCAAAACAAAATCAATCAATAATAACAATAATAATCTTGGAAAAAAATAATAGAAAAGAAAAAAAAAAAAAAAAAACCATAATTATCGCATAAATTAATAAAATAGGATTAAATTATTTTCAACAAAGTTTACCACTAATGACGACTAAAAATTACTATGCATTAGAAAATAAATAGTTTTAAATATTTTTAATAGAAAAATAGTGTAATTTTAATCATTTTTATAATAAGTTTCAACCAAATAACATTAAAAAAAAAAATTTGAACACATTACTTGACAAATAAATTGTAGTAGCTAGAACAGCATCTAACAAATTCATAATAATCTCCTACACCCAAAAACTGAAGATCATTTCATTTATTTTTTCTAGAGATTATTTAGATAAAAATAAACTATCACAATTATATTATTGTTATGCTAAAATAACATTTTGTTTTTATTGTTAAGAAGATTTTTTTAATAAATCTTGAATTAGGTTTTGTCACTAATAAGTGAATATTGTCACTTTCACCAATAATTTATTATTAATTACTTATTTATACTCATTGTAAGTATTGAAGTTGGCTGAGAAGCCGTAAACCAGTTCTAAAAATATTTTCCTTATTTGTGAGGAGGTGTTTGTTTTGGTTTGTCTCTATCAATGATTAACTCTAACCAGCGGATATAAATGTTACTTGCGTGAGTGGGTGTTATCTTAAACAAAGAGAAATTTAAAACTCGGTTTGAAAAATCGACAAACTTTCTCACAAGTAACATTTTTACATGTCTAATACTAAAACAAAAACACGTACTATGCTAAAACACGGGCAACAGATTCAACCCTGTTTCGTGTAATTGATTCTTTAAAAACCCTTAATAATCAGTTCGCGTCTTAAGTAATACCTACGAAAACAAATAAAAATATACCATTATTATTTTAATTATTATTATATATATATATATATATTTTTTTTTTTTTTTTACAATTCGCGACAATTTAGGGCCAAATTAAAAAGAACCAACAAATTAGTAATTGATTTTGATAAATGACTAAAACTTAATCCATTTTATATATAATATATCAGTCTGTGACTAGGTGTCAACTAGGCAACAAATCATTACTCAAGAATTTAATTTTAAAAGATTGACGATAAAAAGTTATTAACCTTTTTGATTTTGAATTAATAGAAAATTGAAAATTAATATTGAAAAACTATGATTTTGAACAACTAGACCTCTAACAAGGTTAGAAGATGTCGGAAAGGAAGGGACGAAATATCATCTTTAAACTATGATTAAATAGTTTTTTTTATTTATTTACTACCCCTATTGACACAAATGATTATATAATATAATCTAATACTTAATTTATCTCACTTAAATAGATTTTAATATTCAAAAAGTTTTAAACATTTAACAATTAAAAATTTATAAAATGACTGTGCAAATATATATGCTATAATATCAAAAATATTTTAATTATATCAACAAGCTATTTTGTGTGGTTTTAATAACAACATAACTTTTCTTATTATAAAAGCAATATATTGGATTAAATTTTTGTTATGTAATAAAATTTTATTAGAAGTTTTGTGTAACAGTATTGCCTATTAATATTTATTGTTTGTAATCTCGTGGGAGATTATAAAACTATGTGATAACTATCTACGGATTCCATTTCCAGATTCCATTGTGGTAAAAAGAAAGTTTTAGAGTCCGCGTTTTTGTTCTACTTTTCTTATTACCTATAACTGATGACTTCTAACAACTTTAATAAACTTCAGAAAATTAATCATTAATTGATAGAGCATATAGTGTTTATGTCTAAATGCAGTGTTTAGAAACATTACCCTTACAACATTTACCTTAAAATTTGTGTTATATTATTTTTTCACTAAAATAAGTGTATTATTGTAATAGATAGATCAAATCATACGACAGGCATAGCAGGAATAACTGATTCCTTTTTACCCTTAAGATTGGATAAGAAGTTTAACTACTCACTCTATTTATAATTTCCATGCTGTTTCTTCTCTTTATTACCATATTATGTAGTTTTATCAACAACTTATAAATGACTAAAATCAAGCAATATAAACCAAAACTGAATCATCTTCCAAGGAAAGAATATAATTTATATATCAGTTGTTTCTTTAAGAGCTAAATCAATCAAGTGTACCAAATGAAAATGTTTATTTATTATTATCTAAGTAACTTTTTATGCCGAGATTATAAATGAATATTAATTAATTATTCTATATATTTTAATTAGTTCTTTCTGTACAAAGCATTACAGAAAATTGGATAAAGAACAGCTCTAAGTTTATTTTATGCATTTACCTAACATATTTTATTTATGTAAGTTAGATCTCTTTTATCAGATTTTGATTAAGACCCTTTTTCCATTTTAGTTTAATAATTTTAATGGTATTCATATGAGCCCTATTTTATATTTCTTTTTCTATTTATTTATATATATTCTCTTTAATCTAAAATTGAATAAAATAGTTTGTATCTTTAGTGTATACAGTCATTAAATTTTATACAGACAAACACATGATTTAATAATTAAAATAAAAGTTTGAAATAAATTTTTGTTGTGAAAAAACAAATTACATAAAAGATATTTGGAGAACAAATATGGCTGATTGTATAGCATTTAGAGTAGAGAGGTATTAGCAGATCTGCGCACTGACAACATAAAGCCGTCGTTTACCATAAATATTATTATAATAACCAAAGTTAATACACTTAAAAAATTAACTGTTGTTTTTGTGATCCTATGCAGCCGATCCAATAATTATTTAGTAATATTTTAATATAAGCCAAATTAAGTTACATTTTTCTTAGAGGTGTTTACAATTTTACCGCTATTTAACAAAATAACAATAGCCCATAATATATATAATATAAATTACAATATTGTCTTTTAATCAAATTTTTGTGCTTAACTATTAGATAAATGATACTTCTCTGTGCTTTACTATTACATATTAAAACTTACTGGTAAGATTAATTTACTAAATTTAAATTACTTGCAACTCTTTGTTTTTATTTACTCTGTTGACTGCGTATCGAATATTAACAAATATAATCATAATTATTAGCTCGATATTAACAGCAAAAAAAAAAATCTTTCTTGGCTCTGTAGGCTTCTTTTACAAAAACAAATTTACGTGCGTTCACGCTAATTTAAAAGTTAATTTATAGATAAAAAAAAACTCATTAATTTGAGTTGAGTATGTTTGAGAGTAAGTAAAGTTACTGATCTCTCGAGCCAAATTTCAGCAAGTACTATGCAAGGCAAAAGAAAAAAGGAGGAAAAGTGAAAACTTAATACTTCGAATACTTATACAATCTATATTATTTTATAAAGGTTCAACTAGTTTAGTTGAGATTTGAACTAATTATGTATAAAAAGTTAAAGTAATTCAAAGTAAAATTAGCATTTTTTGTTCATTTATCAATCTAATCATGTTTGGTATTAACGTGTTTATTTTGATGCTATATTTTATACAACATTACATTGTATTAAGAAGTTTTTAATAATCTTAGAAAGAACTTTAGTTAAACGACTCTATAAACAAAAATTACGCTAATTTTTGGGCATGCAACATTTTTTTCTCATTTTTACATGATGATTGCAATTATAAATTTGCCTAAAGCTAATAGTAAAATAAAAAGCTTAAAGAAAACAAAACAAAACTTATTAGTCATTTATAGAACTAGTCACGAAATACTTCCCTACGTTTTAACACAGTTTTAATAGAATTACATGATATAACGCGATGAATACTTAAAAGGTTATTATAAAGATTAAATATTGAAAAAAAAACTAAACTAGTTGGTAAATATTTTTTGAGATTGCATGACTGTCTGGACTGTGCAAGTGTTTTGACATCATAATTATTTACAGTGAATTTAATGAGATTTCTTTTACTTATAAAAGGTATGTAAACATAAAAGAGTTCTGAGATCAGATATATTAATATCAAGTAGCTACTTGAAGAACTTGTCTAGACTGTTGTATATAGACAAGATTAACAAGATAAAAATGTTCAGATTTTTTTTTTTTTTTTTTTAATTATTTTTTTATTATTATTATTATTTTTTTTTTTTTTATTAAACTAATCAAATAAAGCTAGAAAAAATTGTTATTCGAGGTTTACTCATACTTCTGCTAGCAGGGGTAGAGTCCAGAATTATTTTTTTGTTAATTAATATTTTATAACGTAAGTAATTCCAATAAATTAGAAATTAGCACATAAGGTAATGCAAAAACACAGTTGTAAAGTCCAAAATTATGATAATTAAAAAGTCCTTGATTTAGAACTCTAACCGTGGTTTCAATCTATAATTATGTTTATATTTATAAAAACCCGCAATAGTCAATTAAAATTATTTGCGCGAGTGGAGAAAAATTATTTATAACTGCAAAGCATTTTAACTAAATAATAAGGTATTATCAGAGCTAACTCGCTCAGTGTAAAAGGTACTTTGCTTTTATTTACAGCATACTTTATTTATATTTCTCAATATTTAATTAGTTCCCTAACGACGAAAGAATATAATAATTCTTTATTTTATTTTATACAATTATAGTTCAAGACTTGATACTGATTATGTTGCTAATATTTATTTTTTCCCCTCCTATGATAAATTTTAAAATAAAATGTATTGTAAACATTAAATATAACTTATTATTTATTAATTACTATTTATGAAGAATTTTATTTATCTTATTTAAATTTATTCTATTTAAATGGACTTCTTTGCTCGACAAAAAATAATTATGGATGTTATCTACCGTTATTATTAATGGACAAACACCATAAATAACAAGCCAAATTTTTAAAACATGCTTTGGGTCCAGGAATCTGTGGGACTCTTCAACTTTGCATGTCTGCAAATTGCTTGAAAGTAATCTGCTGTAATGAGTCTTTTTGTCGAAATACTTTAAGCCTGTCTCTAAATTCGTTCTCTGCGATCCAGGACTGAAATTATAGAAATAAAAACAACCTATGCTTTATGTTAAAGCGAAACTTGACTCTTGAGGTTATGTCGAGTTAACAATGTTAATAGGTTTGGTAAGTGTGGAGGTGGAATGACGTCAATAATAAATCAAACCTCTAACTCTAGGTTTTGAAAAATATATATATGTATCAGAGACTTGTGGGGAAAGAAATAAAAGCTCAAACTTTCCGTGTTTGAAAGAAAACTAGACGACATGAATATAGTATAAATAGCATGATATATTTCAGTCACTTGCTCTATATAAGTTTATTATTATATTATGTTACGTGAGGGCAGATGAAAAACATGTTGCTTTAAATCATTCATCTATCATGCTTATTTCTAGCGTTTATTCCTAAACTTAAAGTTAAATTAATGCTTCTTGAAATGATGCTTCATCTAACATTTCTTACTTCTGTGGTGTGACGAATAACTAATGATTTTTGTATTTTATTTTATATCTTACGATAAGTTAAACATGCCTCGAAAAAGTAGTGCACCTCGAAATTAATTAAGATTTACGGGGAGATTAATAATATGAAGGGGAGGGGAGAAATAAATAAAACACGCTAGCTAACTAGATCTTTTGATTTTAAAATAAAAATAATTACACTTAAACCAGAGATTAGAAATTACAACTGCAGGTGAGAAAAGAGAAATAGCTAAAAGTTACACTTTTTTTTGAGCCTTAAACAGGAAAAAATGCCACGGGTTAAGCGCTCCTGAAGAATAAAAAAGTAAAGGATATAGGATAAGATATGTAAGGTAAAATATATAAAGTACTTGATAATAATTGTATATATAAACAATGTCATAATTAAGATTAACAATAAAAACTTAAAGACACTCTTCCAAGGGTTTTAGTTGATTTAACCTAAGCAAATTCAACGGTACAACGAAATTTGTTTACAGCTCAAAAAGTGAATGATTCAAACTATTCCAAAATTGCACTGACACTTATTTAACTCATTTAAGAATATCTTGGGGGATAAAACATAAAAATGACTTTAAAATGGACAAAAATCTAACGCACGAAGCAAAAATAATTTCAGTACCGGGGAATCAAGGAGAGCTGTAGCGTCGATCAACGATGGTGGAAAGTACACGAAGTAACACTTCGTGCACTTCCATTCATCAGCGTAGATCCCTTTTGTGGAAAGATTATATTATCACTATATAATGATAATTACATAGTGTATGTTATGGTAATCAGTATTTATCCGTAATTCATCGCACTCTTTGACTTGACCTGAGCCCTTAAGAAACTCTATAATTTTGAGTTGGATACCTCTGTTTAGATTTTTTTTTTTTTTTTTTTCATGGGAATCACCCCAATGTGATAAATCTCGTGTAGGGTTGTAACTTCTGTAATTTTATTGTTTATTAATTATCTTACAAATTTTTTGTTGTTGTTTGATTTATAACGTATTATTATACATATTATTGTTTGATCTAGAAAGTGTGATCCAAACACGCACAGTAACCTAGGTTGGATTACGAAAGTATTTGGAGAACTTACTAATCGATCGATTGATGTAAGACCTTAGACTTTTTCTAGCACCGTAGCCTAAATCTAACAATCAATACAATATAAAAGAGAATAAATAAATTTAATAGAATAGGACAAGGTTGTAATACGTACGCTAGCATTAGTGTATAAAAATGGTTTCATAACTTACAGCATATTATTATTAATTAATGACATTTCATTATTGAAACTTTGTTCGTTTTTGTAACAATTAGGAAATAATAACAGATAATTAAATATATATATATATATTATATTTTTATTATGTTAATCTCAATATTTAATATTTTAAAGGCAATAAATAAATAGTAAAAAAATAATTTAAAAATAAGCTTTTACTCGTATTCTTCCCAGCAAACCCTTTCATTTGATACCCATATCAGGGCGGGCTTAAAAAATAACATACATAGAAACATTGCAAATTTAATAAAAGCTTGTAAAAAAAAAAAATATTGAAATCCTTGACTGTGTTTTTTTCCAATGTGTGATAGCGACTCATCATGAAAGAGGTGTAGTTCAATAACCATACAACGTCTTCACACAAAAATGTTTATGTGAAGACGTTGTTTGGTTATTGAACTACACCTCTTTTATGATAAATATTGGAATGATGAAATTTTTTGATTATATCAATTATCACGGTTAGAGATAAATGTGTCTAAACTGAAGAACTTAAAAATAGATTATAACAGTTTCATAATTAGAATTGCTTCCGACAGCGAAGGAAAATCGAAATAAAAATGAAGTAGAGATCCAATGAGAGTTCGGGATTGCGTCATCTGACCTTTAGTAGTCAAAATCTCGAGCTCTCAATGACTCATTTCGATTTTCCCGCTCTTTCAGAATCAATTCTAATTGACAGACTACTGTAGGACAATATTTAAAGTTTATTCTGATATTTTATTGTACATGTTATAGTTACTTTTTGTGTAAAAAATAAAATAAATAGTCAGTGAGGAAGTCCCGAGAGGGGATGCATAGAAAACGTTTTATACACTCTCAAATTGCCAAAATTTGAATACAAGAAAGGGTTCTACGTAAGCAATACATGATATAATAACATAAGGACAATAAATTAGCTGACAACTGCTACCAATTTAAAGTAAAAAATTCTAATAATTAAGGCTTTATAGATTGTTTTGTTAGTATCTAAAGCTTTTGACTAAAATAAAATAAAACAAAAATGTAAGCTAACCTTATTTATAAACATCTGTATCCCTCTTATACGCGTGTGCTCTTACGTATGTAATTTCAACAACATAATATTAAAATAACTCTCAGTTAAATTTGGCATAATCAACAGTTTTCAAGGTTAAATTTTAATAATTTTAGGAAAATTTAATTATATTATAATTTACTTATTACCATTTAAGAGAATGACAGATTTTAGGGCCAAAGGTGGGAGGATTGAGATTTTTAATTCAAAATACAGACCAAGAGACAGTTTATATTCCTTATTCAAAAAAATTCCCAAAATATCCCATTCATATAAATATGAAAATGTGACAGACATTAGCACACGATAGCTGACTATCGTTACCTGAAAACTGATAAAATATCGAGACAACTAACCCAATATAGACACACACACACACCCATATATATATATATATATATATATATATATATATATATATATATATATATATATATATATATATATATATATCTATATATATATATATATATATATATATATATATATATATATATATATATATATATATTATACATATATATTATGTATGTGTGTGTGTTTTGAATAATTAATAATCTATGTTCTGACAGAAATAATGTCGTCTTCTTTGTAAATAATTAGCTATTATTCTTTTAACGTTAGTCAAACCATAAATCCAAGCTTTGAATTTGCAATATTCTACATCATGTTTTGATGGTCCCATGAAACAATATTTATACTATCTATTGGTTAAATACCTCAAACAATTTATTTCTCATTATTCTTCCAACCTGATATGGGTTTTATTTTTTTTATAATTTCCTACAGACCATCTTTAAAAGGGTAAATCCCTTAATATTCATCAACCCAGCGGACTCATTGCAGAAAGCAGTTTACTAAAGACAGGTCTCTCTAATTTATTTAGTCCGCTATCAACCACGTTTGGCGAAGTGCAGATCCGCCATCTTCATTGCTATACATAAACATGCTGTGGCCAAGCGTCAAACGTTTAATTTAAGTGCTGTTAAAATCGATTGTGTTCGGCAGTAATACCAGTTAACCGTAAGAAGTTGAAAGTGATACCGCTCTTGTAGTAATAAAGTTTATCAATAAAATAGACCAGCATTTTTTTTTTTTCTAAAACTTAGAACACTCTAAATAATAAAACCGCTTTTGACATTAAAAAAATAAGAATTCCCCAATACATCTACTTAAATCAGTTCATTGTTTTGACTATACAATAATTACTCTACTTGGAATGAGGTGAATACTTCATATGTTTAAATTGAACACAATTCGCAAATAACATAGAACAGCAGAAAAAAAACAACAGACAATAGCCCTACGTGAATCTAATATTAACATATTAAATATTCTATAGTAGTTTATACTAAGAAAAATAATTAAATACATTATATTATTAACTTTTCTGATCAATAGAGAAGTCGACAAAACAAGATAGTAGTATGAATTGGAGAGTTCTGGACATAGGATATCGATTCGATAATATATTGATTTTGTATTGCATGTTTAGTCTAACCACCTGTCGTCTACTTGTACGACCGTGTGGAACCACCTCCCCCCACCCTTCCGATATGTTTTCGATAGCCTCACCTGTCCGGTCACCTGTACACGTGTAACGATGTATGTTGAAGAAGTCGAAGCTCGTTCTTGCGAAACGTCGACATGTGTAAGTCTGCGAAACGTCGATGTCTGTAACCTATAAAAAATCTCGTGTTCCGACTGGTATTCGAACCCCCAATGTCTCGAGCGTGAATACTTTGACTAAACGATCTCGGACACAGAGCCAATATGGTGGGGGAGGTCGAGAGTCGGTACATAAGCCTCGGCTACGTCATGTATAATATTTTTTAAATAAACTATTCTAAAAAATTGTTTCGGTCCCCCCTTTGTCGAATCGGGGCTCTGTTTGTTGTAAAAAAAAAAGAAACCTCCTCACTCCCCACTTGAATCCGGCCCCCGCCACCCCTCGTTAGACGCTGGGCGACTGACGCGGATCGCATGGTCATGAATAATATTTTTTTAAATAATTCTAAAAAAAAAATTATTTCGGCCCCCTTTGTCGAATAGGGGCTCTGTTTGTTGTTAAAAAATTATTTCGGCCGGGGCTACGGCCCCCCTTTATAAAATAATCTTCTCCGGTATTCGCCTCCCGCCCCGCCGACATTATTACGAAAAGATATTTCGGACTTTGCGAAAAAAAAAAAAAAATTTAATCGGGGCTCGTTTCTGTTGACGGCCCCCTTTTTCAAAGTTTCCCGCTTAAATAAATAAACGGAGGGCGGTCTCGCCTCTGGCTCCAATGGGTTGTAAACGGGGGTGCCCCCCTTTGTCGAGAAAATTAAATCGGGGCTCGGGGGGCCCTCTTGACTACGTCATCTGGATAATATTTTGTGTGTCTCTATGTTGGGAAATAATTACCTTTAAAAAATGTATTTCGGGGGCTGCCCCCTTTCTCGAAAAATTAAACTCCGATAACGCTGTCGGTTGCGTCATCGGGTAGGATAACATATGTCCGCCCCCTACCACCGGTACCTGGGGCCGCCTGACGCTGGGCGAAGTCATAGGCTGTCTGCGAAACGTTAGCGGTGACGCCCGGTGATTCGGCCCCCCTTCTTCGAAAAGCGTAACCCCGAATTAAAATAGCCCCCCTTTGTCGGGAGCAGTATCTGTTATTTTCAAAGTTCCCCGCTTATATTATAGACCCATCCACGCTCTTAAATTCCACATGTAAATTATATTATAACTAATGTCGTATATGAGCTTATGTTTATAAAAATAATCCCTTACCCTTCTGGTATTCGAACTCGTAATCTCCTCTGGCGGTGCCCACATAAAATTCCTACGAGTTGTAGTTCATTATAGTAAAACATTCTTTTCATTTGTAAAAGCTTACAACTCTGTAATATTCTGTTAGTGTTACAGGAAAAAGGAAATTGATAAGCGATAAAAAGAACAAAATATAATACGAATAGTTTATATATAATATATTTTTATTTTTAAATGCATTTTTAACATATTATTACAATAATATAGTACTATGATTTTAATCATTATTAAAAATGAATCAAATATAAACAAAATTTAATATTTAATTTTATAAACATGTATAGTTGGCAATTTGAAATGATTATCATCACGATTAAAAGTATACAATCATATATACTTATTTTAATCGAATAAGAAATACTAAATACATATAATTATATTATTATAGAAATTTCTTTCAATTAACAAGTTAGTTTAAATTAACTGGTACACTAGGTATACCTGCAATACCTATCCTGGTAATATGAGAAGGTAAATCACGCAATAAGCGCCTACGTCTCGTAGGACAGTTTTTAGGATATTGTACGCTTCCTATTATATCTATGACATAAAGAGATCCACAAATCATCATGTCAAAGCAAGAAATACCTAAGATGCGATTCGCTTCGATTTCATCAGACATCCTCTGCTGAAACTGCCACCAACCGCCATTCTTTCCCTGGTAGAACCAACAGTGCGTATTTTTATCTTCACTAACATCGGTACAAGGTGTATTAGAAGTCACAAGTTGCGGACGCTCAGCATAGTTATGAGGTATTGGAGACCTACACATAGGACAAGGTTGACCAATGCGTGTTATTCCCTTGATGCACAAGTAGCAAAATACATGACAGCATGGTAACTTAGCTGGATGATCACATGGATGAAGACAAACAGGACAATCGTTTTCAATATTTCTTTTGCATTGATCCTTTGAAGTATCAGTCTTTGATATCATGTTACTATTTTATAATTTAATAAATGATCTTCTAATACAAACTTCTACAACAGTAGCGATAGACTCAAATATGCTGAGGGTAAAGTCACCTAACAGAACCTCTAACTTAGTCGAAGGTTGATCAAGGACTGTAGACTGAGGTGAAAGAGGACGAATGGCTTCAACAACAGGATGTTCTGCGGTCGCAGACTTCCTTTGATAAATGAAAAAGGAATTTATGCAAACATTTATTTTTTAAAACTATGAAATATTCGAAATACAAGTTATTTATCTATTTATATACTAATTTTCAAACTTATTTAAGGGGCAGCTCGAAGAAGACCACGAGTGATGAGATGAAATGTTATCACAATTTTCCCAGTCATTGATGAGGGTTTTACAATAAATACACCTCGTATATCCTCTATGCCAATGAGTTAGTCCGAATTCCGCCATTTTCTCTGGGGATATGTTTTGTACGGTCCAATTCCTAAAAGTCAAGAGTCTAGTGCTATAATCGTATAGACTTAAACTAATGTCTTTACACCAGTAACTGAGTATCATAGCTCTGGACGCGGCAGATTTATTTTGACCGATATTATACTTCTTGATCAAACTGGTGATAGGAGGACATCTTAACTCATCCAACAGGTAAATTTGATGCGATGTATACAGTTGTTTCATATATGATCCTTTGCCGAAACCTTTCATGAAAATGAAATCGTATCGCGAAAGGAAAATATCCACTAGTTGATAGAGGAGATTCTTCATATATTCTTGATTATATGTGCAAGGAGACCACCGTGAACGAACTTCGGGTAACCGGATCTGTTGTGCACTCGAAAAGGAATTTTGGTACACGATTTTCAATTCATTTACGTCTACTATGGCAATCTCACGTACATTTTTGGTGTCATGATAAAACTGAATATCTAATACGGCGGCACAACTTTCTCTCGTGCAGTTATTATTTTCGGTGTATGAAGACGACATGTTGCTTGAATAAACTCTTGACATAAACTGGTTGCCCGCCCCTCCGTCTCTGACCATTTTATACCACTTGATAGATCATTCCGTCAGAGGACATGTACAGTATGATTCGGTCGTGTAGAACTAAACAAAGATTGTTTGCGCAAACATATTAACTTTAAATGGAGCTGTTTGATGTTTGCGCAAACAAATGGGCAATCATCCTAACTATGAATAGGGCTGTTTGATGTTTGCGCAAACACCTAAACAAAGATTGTTTGCGCAAACATATTAACTTTAAATGGAGCTGTTTGATGTTTGCGCAAACAAATGGGCAATCATCCTAACTATGAATAGGGCTGTTTGATGTTTGCGCAAACACGTAAACAAAGATTGTTTGCGCAAACATATTAACTTTAAATGGAGCTGTTTAATGTTTGCGCAAACAAATGGGTAGTTATTATGTTTGCGCAAACAAATGGACAATCATCCTAACTATGAATAGGGCTGTTTGATGTTTGCGCAAACACCTAAACAAAGATTGTTTGCGCAAACATATTAACTTTAAATGGAGCTGTTTGATGTTTGCGCAAACAAATGGGCAATCATCCTAACTATGAATAGGGCTGTTTGATGTTTGCGCAAACACCTAAACAAAGATTGTTTGCGCAAACATATTAACTTTAAATGGAGCTGTTTAATGTTTGCGCAAACAAATGGGTAGTTATTATGTTTGCGCAAACAAATGGACAATCATCCTAACTATGAATAGGGCTGTTTGATGTTTGCGCAAACACCTAAACAAAGATTGTTTGCGCAAACATATTAACTTTAAATGGAGCTGTTTAATGTTTGCGCAAACAAATGGGTAGTTATTATGTTTGCGCAAACAAATGGACAATCATCCTAACTATGAATAGGGCTGTTTGATGTTTGCGCAAACACCTAAACAAAGATTGTTTGCGCAAACATATTAACTTTAAATGGAGCTGTTTAATGTTTGCGCAAACAAATGGGCAATCATCCTAACTATGAATAGGGCTGTTTGATGTTTGCGCAAACATATTAACTATAAATGGGGCTGTTTGATGTTTGCGCAAACAAATGGGCAATCATCCTAACTATGAATGGGACTGTTTGATGTTTGCGCAAACAAGTGGGCGATCATCCTAACTATAAATGGGGCTGTTTGATGTTTGCGCAAACAAATGGGCAATCATCCTAACTATGAATGGGGCTGTTTGATGTTTGCGCAAACAAATGGGCGATCATCCTAACTATGATTGGGGCTGTTTGAAGTTTGCGCAAACACCTAAACAAAGATTGTTTGCGCAAACATAATAACTATAAATGGAGCTGTTTGATGTTTGCGCAAACAAATGGACAATCATCCTAACTATGAATAGGGCTGTTTGATGTTTGCGCAAACACCTAAACAAAGATTGTTTGCGCAAACATATTAACTTTAAATGGAGCTGTTTGATGTTTGCGCAAACAAATGGGCAATCATCCTAACTATGATTGGGGCTGTTTGATGTTTGCGCAAACAAATGGGCAAACATATTAACTTTAAATGGAGCTGTTTGATGTTTGCGCAAACAAATGGGCAATCATCCTAACTATGAATAGGGCTGTTTGAAGTTTGCGCAAACACCTAAACAAAGATTGTTTGCGCAAACATAATAACTTTAAATGGAGCTGTTTGATGTTTGCGCAAACAAATGGGTAATTATCCTAACTATGAATGGGGCTGTTTGATGTTTGCGCAAACAAATGGGCAATCATCCTAACTATGAATGGGGCTGTTTGATGTTTGCGCAAACACTAGCACAATCATATTAATTTTAAATGGGGCTGTTTGATGTTTGCGCAAACATTAGCGCAATCAAATCATCCTAACTATGAATGGGACTGTTTGATGTTTGCGGAAACATCAAAGCCTTATATTACACATATAGTCAATTAAGTTAACATTTCCGAGCAAATAGTATTATATGTGTCATGTTTTGTGAAAACTAATTGTATAAAAGGGATTTTTCCCAATCTGTTTATGACAGTGTTTGACGATAGTTGATCGAGGAAAGACCTTATCCTGTTCATTCTCTCACTGTGTTTTAATTTTTATTATTATGACATTACCAAAGAGTAATAAGAAATTCTGGCGTGAGTTTATAGTTTTATACCACAACTTACCAGCACTGTGGGACATAAAAAGTAAAGCATATAAAAATAGGAATAAGAAGGACATGGCGTACGAAAAACTGGTGGAAAAGATGAAAGAAATTGAACCCAAAGCTGATAGGGGTCTGGTACGTAGAAAAATTAATATTCTGCGTACAGCGTACCGTAGGCAACTGAAGAAAATTAATACCAAAGAAAAAACGTATAAAGACACTGTAGATCTTCATACTCCTAGTTTGTGGTATTTCACCGATATAGATTTTCTGCGAGGTCCAGAGGTTCTAACACAGCAAGCTTCCGCAATAGACGGTGTTGAATTTAAAACTTTAACTAAGCAAAAAGAAGCTGTAGATAACCAGAATCCACCGATAAAAGAACCAATGGGTTCTTTTACAACTGAAACTGTATCGAAATGTTTTAATCTCCAGCAACCACTGGAAGTAATTAAGCAACCAGGTGGTAAATTTAATAAACATGTTGAAGAAAGCAAGCAAGAAGAGTTGGATAAGGAGCCAGATCTGGGTTCTTGTAAAGACATAGAAACCAGTCCAGGAAAGACAAACCTAACTATTGATGTTGATTCTGAAGATTCATTAATCTCCGAAATTGAGGGGATAAATTTAGGAGATTCGCACTCAAAGAATTATCTAAAAATTGATAATTCTAATTATGACTTAAATAAAACATGCAGTTTTGATACAAAAATTAATTCAAATAGGAGCTATGATTCCTCTAAGGCTCCGAAATATAATCACCCACAGTTAACATTTCTAAATAGTGTTATTTCTGATAATTCATCACTCCCCGACATGGATGAGGTAGAGTCAGGAGACATATACCAAAATAAATGTCAAAAAATTGTTAATTCTAAATATGATTTTAACAACTATAAAACATGTAGCGTTGATAAATCTCCTATGAGCTACGAATCCTCTAAGGCTCCGAAATATAGTCACGCCCAGTTAACATTATTAAATAGATATATTTCTGATGATTCCGATATGGATAAAGTACAGTCACGAGATTTACACAAAAAGAAATATGACTTAAACAACTATAAAACATGTAGCATTGATGAATCACCTAATTCAATTGGGAGTTACGACTCCTCTGAGGTTACCAAATATAGACTTCCAGGTTTAAGAGAAAACGAACCATGCTCAATCAATTATATAGCCATGCTAAATAAGCTTAGACGGAGTTGGGAAACTAAAAGACAAAGCAGATACAATAAATTAATTCATAATATATAAATATGATTACTTCTTTGAGACTGTCATATATTATTAAAATCCTTTATATATGTTTGCTGCAATGGTAATTGTAAATTAATAAACCATATACTAGGTTATAGTTGTGGTCATAGAATTGTGATTAGTGAAAACAACTAAGATTTTTGTATTCTATTTTTATTATCTTAAAGATTTCTTTTGTAAAGCAGATGTTTGTACTTTTAACTTTATTAGTTCTTAAAGCGTCAAAATGTGGACATTTTTGTACAAAATAAACGTAACTAAAAAACTTTGTATTATTTGTTAATAAACATTCTACAGAGAAAAAATAATAAATTCTATGTAAATTATTTCGGGCTGAATGAAAAGAGCAAGTGGATAAATAACAAAAAGACATTTAATTTTTTTTTTAAATTTGTTTATTTTGTAAAATAAAAATTGTACAAAAAATTACAAATCTGTGTTTTTATTTTTATTCCTCGGAAAATGTTTGGTTCATTCGTATTTCCTTGAGGCGCTCATCTACGTCAAAGTAAACTTCAGGAAGTTCAGCTCCTTCGTTGGTGTCTATAAAATAAATAATTGAAATTAACTAATAAGAAGAACGATAAATAATAAAATAAAATTATTTAAAAAAACAAAAAAACTTACTCCATATTTTCTTTAAAGTTTCGATGTATTCTTCGATCTTGTGAAGGTTTGAAAGAAGTTGAATAACCTCTTTCTTGTGTAGTTTTATGCTTTGTAAAACGTTATCTGTTACTAACTGCCATGCATTCAATTCTGAGAAAATTAAAGCGGTTTTCTTCTTTTTTTGTTTCTCCAAGTACACATCATTAGTTGTTTTCCTGTCCAAGTATAACGTCTCTTCACTGTTCTTTTCCATAAAAAAATTGTTTATCGTCTGTTGATTAATCTTTATTACTTTCAAGATGTATTCACCGACGTCTACACTAACTCTGCCTTGTTGGATTCTCAATGTAGGTTCGCCGTCAATAGCATTCAATCCGATGATAATACATTTCTTCGAACTGAAACGTGTAATGACTGATTGATATAACAAATCCATAACGATCCGTACCTCACTAAGGTCTGAAAGCGACTGATATTTCCGTTAAACTCGGTGTCAATATAATCAATGCGGATGTTAGAAACGTTTCTATTGGTCGGTAATAGATATAAAAGTACAATGCGGTTCGCCTTGAGTGTACGGTCAGTTGTGTTTGGACCATGGTGCTATTTACACTGATTGAGTTTGAGGCGTTTAGGAGTACAACCGACTTTATTGTGAAAGAATTATCCTTGTGTAATTCTTCGCCGACGGCATCGATACATTATTATTACTTCAAACCACCGTCGTCAAATGTCAAATTGGACATTGTCACCAACAGGTGGTTAACCGATCGATTACATGGTCTCAAGTATAACAGCGGCGAAGTGGACTACAGTCGACTTGGTGACATCGTCGAGAGAGAAACTCGCGACAGCAGATTGGTCTTCGCCAAAGGTAAGACGAAATGTTCTTTTATAAGTGACCTAATCGGTAAACCCATATTCAACTTGGAAGATTTTGGATGCGATACGACATTAAACAAATTGGTGGAGGAATTCTACCCGTTACACAAGGAAATCAGTTGTATCAATCATAAATATGGATTTAAAGACAGATGTTCAAGCGTTAAACTTTACGCTCTCCTCCAGTGGTCTACTTTGAACATAAGTCGGATAAACCTGATGGACACTATACCTAGGTTGCACACGTTTAAGAATATATTCTCTCAAAAGAATGCCGGACTAGCCTTGAATGGTTTCTTCAAACCCACCGATAGCCGTCATAACCTTATGTGTGTATACTGTTTTACATTAGTAAAACCTTACCATTGTCCCGATCACAAGTGTTCATATTATATGCAAGACATTAAAAAATAATGATACCGCTCAATTTATATAATAAGTCATGATATAGACGCAAATCTAGAATGGTTAGTTTCCCCGAGTTTGCTTCAGTGGAAGATAGGATCAATTCTTTTTTCTCATGGACTGGCTCAGTCGAACCGAAACTTCTCAGTGAAGCAGGATTTTATTACACCGGAAAAGAAGATAAAACTATATGTTTTTATTGCGCCGGTGGACACAAAGATTGGGAGAAAGACGACAATCTCTGGGTGGAGCATGCAAAGTGGTTCTCAACGTGTAACTATCTTCTTATGAAGAAAGGATGTTATTTCATCGAAAAAGTCAGATATGGAACGTGTAAAAATTACAACTCGTCTGAACTACAATCTACCGGTGTAACAGAAGCTTCGATCTGTAAAATATGTTTAGAACAACCTCTAGAAGTAGCTTTCCTCCCTTGCGGTCATCTTATTTCATGCATAGACTGTTCAGTCAAACTTAACAAATGTGGAATATGTAGACAAGACATCGAAGAAGTTGTTAGAATATTTATTTCATAGTTGTAGTTGTTATTTTGATTTAAAACATATGTTAACATAAATTCTTTTTTTCAATCGGATGTGATAATTGTATTGATATTATTATAATAAATTATGTTTAAATAAATTGTATTTCTTTTTTAATCTACCCGTATACAAAAATAATTATAGATTACATTTTTTAGAGGGAAGTCTGCGACCGCAGAGAACATCCTGTTCTCGTTATCAGCCTTCAAAACAATACGCTAAAAGAAATAATAATATTAAATACAAGTATGGGAGAGGATCGACCCAGATAACGAGTCCCGATTAAATTTTTTCGCAAAGGGGGGCTGCGAAATATTTTTTCGTAATAATTGGGCGGCGGGGGCCGAATCACCGGGCGTCACCGCTATCGTTTCGCAGACAGCCTATGACTTCGCGTCAGGCGGCCCCAGGTACCGGTGGTAGGGGGCGGACATATGTTATCCTACCCGATGACGCAACCGACAGCGATATCGGAGTTTAATTTTTCGAGAAAGGGGGCAGCCCCCGAAATAAATTTTTTAGAGGTAATTATTTCCCAACATAGAGACACTCCTATTATCCAGATGACGTAGTCAAGAGGGCCCCCGAGCCCCGATTTAATTTTCTCGACAAAGGGGGGCACCCCCGTTTACAACCCATTGGAGCCAGAGGCGAGACCGCCCTCCGTTTATTTATTTAAGCGGGAAACTTTGAAAAAGGGGGCCGTCAACAGAAACGAGCCCCGGTTAAATTTTTTTTTCGCAAAGTCCGAAATATCTTTTCGTAATAATGTCGGCGGGGCGGGAGGCGAATACCGGAGAAGATTATTTTATAAGGGGGGGCCGTAGCCCCGGCCGAAATAATTTTTTAACAACAAACAGAGCCCCTATTCGACAAAGGGGGCCGAAATAATTTTTTTAGAATTATTTATTTAAAAAATATTATTCATGACGTGGCCGAGCGATCTATCCGCGTCAGTCGCCCAGCGTCTAACGAGGGGTGGCGGGGGCCGGATTCAAGTGGGGAGTGAGGAGGTTTTTTTTTTTTTTACAACAAACAGAGCCCCGATTCGACAAAGGGGGGACCGAAACAATTTTTTAGAATAGTTTAAAAATTATTATACATGACGTAGCCGAGGCTTATGTACCGACTCTCGACCTCCCCCTCCATATTGGCTCTGTGTCCGAGATCGTTTAGTCAAAGTATTCACGCTCGAGACATTGGGGGTTCGAATACCAGTCGGAACACGAGATTTTTTATAGGTTACAGACATCGACGTTTCGCAGACTTACACATGTCGACGTTTCGCAAGAACGAGCTTCGACTTCTTCAACATACATCGTTACACGTGTACAGGTGACCGGACAGGTGAGGCTATCGAAAACATATCGGAAGGGTGGGGGGAGGTGGTTCCACACGGTCGTACAAGTAGACGACAGGTGGTTAGACTAAACATGCAATACAAAATCAATATATTATCGAATCGATATCCTATGTCCAGAACTCTCCAATTCATACTACTCAAGATTAGTTCTTGACTACGATGAAATCCTAATATTAAGCTCTAGAGTTAAGAAATTTGATTTGCAAGACTAAGATAATTTAATTTGTATCTCAAGTCTAATTTAAGTCTTGAAGTAAATATTACTCCATTAACTATATCTTGTGCTTAAATTATTCAAACATGGATTAAATCTATTATAAGAGTAATCATGCAAGAAACAAATTAATAAGTTCAGTATTAACTTGTTTAAAATATTACTAAAAGATTTAAATCTTCAAATTTTCTTGAATTCTATATTGACTAAGGAGGATTATATGCTACAAATTAGCCATGTAAAAGTAATAATCAAATTTAAAAATAAAAAATAAAAATAAACTATGTCTTCACACAAAGTATTTGCGTATTATCAAACAACCGGATTCGGCTACTTAATAGAATCTGATGATGGCTACCTACAGTGGCGTAGCTAGACCATTGGGCCCCCCCCCCCCCGCAAAAAAAATTTGGGGGGCCCCGCCCCAAAGAAAATCGATGAGCAAAAAAAAAAAAAAAAAAACCTCTTGCGTTCAGGCTTGGGGGCCCCCCTCGACGTTGGTACAAGGATAGTAATTCTAGTTATTTCTGGATTTGGGGGCCCCCTAGCACTGGGGGCCCCCCCGCAATGCGGGCCCGCGCGGGCCCATAGTTACGCCACTGGCTACCTAGTTTATTTTTATTTTTTCCTTTTTAAAATAATAAGTAAATATCACACATTGGAGAAGCGAACAGTTGATATCTAATAATCAAATGATCCCAAAATATATTTCTTTCGGGATTATGGAAGTATTAATATCAATAATAAAATTATATTGTAAAAATATCAGCTAATTTAAGCATTATTTTTCAAAGATCATTCTCACAATTAGCTAAATGCTATTTTGAAATTCCATTCAAAGTGTAACTGTCTAGTAAACTCTAACTTGATCCAGTGCTTTGACAAGTCTATTGAAGTACACGTAATACGCTTAAAGTCTACAACGCACGATGCAGGAGCTTAAATTAGCTAATGAACGATACTATTTCTCCACCCATTACTTACCTAAGTAAGACTTATTCTAAAGCCTAGGTTCACAGATCGACTATAGAAAGAATATATATATAAGAATAAAAACAAAAACTGGTATTAATATAAAATACATATAACTATTTGGTTTTTGCACTCAATGTTTGCGAACCAACAAATCTCAAAAACTACACGTCCGATTTTAATGACATTTTTATAGTTGGTCATAATAAGCTCATAGTTGGTCTTAACCTTCTGCGCTAATGTGTTTCTCTTCCACATGCGCATAAACATAAATTAATTTACACCTATATTTTCAAAAGTGCTTATCTGATTTGTATGAAACTTTTATAGTTTACCGAAAGTAACCCGCAGACAGCTCCAGATTAATTTGAACCGTCCGCTCTTTAACTTTTGCTGAATTGATACTTTAATTAATGTTAAGAATCAAAAAAATTTTGACAAATTAAAAAAAACGGGGGAACCAATTAAACAAATTAGACAATAATGGCTTGTAAAAGCATAAAATCAATAAAGTACGTGATAGGATGCAAGGGAGCTATGTGCCACACAAATTGGCAGTCTGTTTTATTATGTGAATTACAATTTTGTTTGCCTATTAAAAGTTAAGTCAGGTTTAGTTAAAAGTAAAGTGAGTGAGGTACGTTGTTGTGAGGTATTTAAAAATGTAAAGAAAAACAATAACAAGGATAAGATCTAGAGGGCAGCACCTTCTCAATTTCGCCTTGCTTCATGCTTTTCTGAACGTGTATACTATTGAATTCGATAGTTCAATAGTTTAGGATCCACGCCTCTGTACAGAACATTTAACAATCAGAATATTTTTAAAAACCTCTTTACCGACCCATGGGACCTTAAAACGAGTAAATCAATACAAATCACAATGCTTATTCTTTATATATAATACGCATATAAGAAAGTGAGAACAATGTCGCATCTGTTTAATATAAACTGGTGGTCAGGAACCAGACTGGAAATAGTTAAATATTGAAGAGAAATGCTTGAAACATATAACCTGAGGTCACATAATATTATAAGATTCTAATACATTTCCACTTAGTGGAGAATAAAAAAATAAAGAAGATCATGTTTACGTCGTTAAGCTAAAAGCTAAGAGTAAAAAAAACTGAAATGAATTTTGAAAATTGTTTCTTCGAAAAATAAGACAGATTTCAACCCTGTTGTTCAACTTTGTTCTCCCTGACGTCAGTCACTTTGAGAGGAATAGTTATCGTATATGAAGGAAAAAATCAATACGTTTAATGAAACAGTCTTATAAGGATGAAAATTAATTTACTCACAGTATATTGGAGTAAATCATCTTTTCAAGTTTAGTCAAGATAATAATTAATTAATGTTTAACTTAATTAAAATACTCACACACTTGAAAAATTAGAATTTAGAACTTTGTAACGAAGAATGAAAAGCAATCTAATAAGAGAGTGCTTTGACAGTGTAACCACGCCTAACACCAAGACATTCTGTAAGTCGCATCAGAATTGAGAAAAACAAGACTTGAGTGTAGTAGAGGCTTTAGTGAAGCTCGCAGGGCTCACAGATCCGGAGAGAGGGCTTATTCCCGGCCTCTGTGGTTTCCTTAGCTGATAAATAAGCGAATGCAAGGTAGATTTCCCTTGGAACTCAGGCCACAGATCCCTCTCTCAACCCTTCTCTGGATTGTCACAATTGAAATTCTCCTTTAGTTGTCTCTAAAATAATTACTTAAATATTTAGGTTCTATTTGGAGACCATTATCAAAGACGTCAGACTTAAATAAACGATTTTTCCTACGAAATTACTTTGATAGAGTCAAATAAAGATGCAATATTTTAATTTAACATAATAAGTCAGTCACATAGCTTCCTCGCGTCCTATCGCGTACTTTAATGATGTCTTTCCTTTTTGGCCAATTATTGTCTAATTTTTTTATATCCCCCCTCCACTACAACGTTGTCTCGTTTTTTTTTTCTTCTAATTTACTTACCGAAGGAAACGGAAGCATTAGATCGTTCTGAAGGACGAATACTTTTTTGTTTCAAAATTGAACATTTCCATGGCAGAAATCCGTTTTCGATCACCTCATCATCGTCTGTCTGTCGTTCAAAATGTTTGCGAACCAACATATCCTAAAAACCACTCGTCAGATTCTAATCTGGGGGCACGGCAGTGCCCAGCCGTACCATCCTTTACTGGAACCAACGCAAGGATATTTGGAATCCCCTCTATTATCCAATTGAAGTAACTTAGATTTATAAGATTAATTTTAATTTAAAGTTCATGACAAACTGAATAGGAAATTTATAAATTAAAAATTAAAAACATATTTATTTGTTCCTTTCAAGGCTAATAGAAAAAACCGCCTATTCAATATATTGTAAATATTTGAAAAATTGTAAACAGTGCCACTAGAGCTACCTAGTAGAGAACTTTATAACTAAAAAGTGATGTTGAGGTTATTTTAACAGTATTGATTGACAGTTATCTTAAAGTGTAAACCACCGAGTATAGAGAATAAATAGAGGTGTCATGATATAGGCTGGAGGGAGTGGGGAGGGGCACCAGCTTCCCCCTCCCCTAGAATACAAACAAGCTATAGAATACAAGACTTTTCTCAGAGTAAAGGGGTAGTGATATGACAGGGAATTTAAAAGGTGTTTATATTATAATTTGAAAACACAACTTTGTCAACCAGAACGAAGGTTTCAATCTTTGTATTCTAGTGGTCTTCAATCTTTGTAGTTCTCTTTAGCTACTCTATTAGGCTCTATACTCGGTGGTGTAAACACCGAGTACTCCAGATAATTCTATACTTACAAAAAGAAGTGAAATCCCAACAATAACACCCGTGTAATAAAATAAGCCTAGTCTCGCGTAAAAAGTTATGAGATCATAGGTTTAGCCAAATCTCACACTGTCCGAGTAAGTTCTACAAGGTATAATTTATCCAGTGCAAGTACATGATATTTGTCTGTTCCTCTCTCTAATCTCTTTCCCAAATCACACCTTTAAATTTAAAAAGAATTTCAGACTTGGTAAAAACGCACACCAAATGAAATGCAGTGTCACAAGGATACAAATTTGGTTCCTTTTGCTGCGACGCTCAATTGAAAAAATAATATTTATTGTTTGATTTAAGTTTGTGGTGTGAATTTGCCAAGTCAGAAAATGTTTTTGCGTGCGAGGTAGTGTATACACTCTGACATGCAAGGCCACACACAAATATTTTCACCGCACTGCATGTACACGATCCCACGTCGGTTTTCTCGTGAACATGGAAAAAACTTACGGCATACAAGAATTTAACGTTTATTTTGAAGTTGAACCAAACCAAGCTTAACATAACCTACCAACAAATGGCTTAATTCCCCCACACATACGGAGCAGGGCATTCAACGCGTGGAACACAAATATTTAGTGACTATGTGGGGTAATTTTTCAACACAAACACTATTTTTTATTGGCGTGGAACTAGCTTTAGAGCAAATACAAATCCTAGCAATAAAAATCCATTAAAGGTGTTACTATTAACCCATGTCTAATAAACTCCAATGACCAACATCTAGCTAGTCAAAACTACTGTAGTAACATAAAAGATACAAAGAAATCTGTCTGATACAACTCGGACAAAAGTGTTCCAGTGATTTCAATTTGTTAGTTATTTCGGGTTTTCTGGTTACATATTATTCAACACATCAAAATAATTCCTCTCTAGTTAAAAAAAATCGAACTTGACCTCTCACCTTTTGCAATTATTTATAGCTATTTTCTCAGGGACTAAATTTATCTCGGGAAAACGACTAATATAGTTAGATTTGTATAAAAGGACTACATTTTAGAATTTATATTTAATAATTTAATTTTATAAGTTAGTTAGAGTTTCAATTGTTATGGTATTTAATTCTCATCTTGATAATAATTATGTCTTTATGTTTTATTTTATTTTATAAGATTTAAAGTTAAACAAAATCATAAATAAAATGTAATTTAAAATACGCGAATTCAAAGAGTTTTTGATGGCTTATTGATCATATTTCAGACTTAAACTATACTATTTTATATTAAGCATTGTTAAAATTACGGTATATTAGAATGGTTGTTTCATTATACAACTTTAATTTGTGCTATACCGAGTTTTTAAAATAAGTAGGTAATAATGTACATTCAACAACAAGAGTAGATGTTCTGTAAGAGCACAACAGAAATGTTTAAATTGTCCAATTACTTATTTCATTAAATCAGTTTTTAGGAGAAAAATACACGCATTATATTAGTACAGAATATATTATCACTAGTCTGTTAAAAATTATAAATACAAGCAATATGAAATATAATCAGTCAACTGGTAATGGCATTACAAAGTGATTATTGTAATTAACTTAAGTTGAAAGCGATCTAATTGTATGTATTCTAGTGGTCAGATAATATACTAATTTATCTTTGGCACTAGTACAATGATATATCTAAATACCATGAAATCTCCGTCAGAACTACCATTGAACGTAAAATATTATTGAACAATGTATTTTCGCGTTCTTCCAACGCGTACAATATTGTGAATACAACAAATATGTAGAGCTTTGGTTTACTTCGGATCAATATTGTATGTGGTATACAAAAGTTGCTTGAGTGGCAATTGCACAAGTTTTAAGCATAAAGGCTAAGTTAAACGCAATCGTAAGAGGGGTTGAAAAATCCCAATCACTACAGTCATGAAAGTTTATAATCCAACTTAGATATTACTGGTCAGTTAAACTAGCCGGGAAATAATTTGAATTACAAATAACTGATGCCCCTAATTATACATGCTCAATATCATTGAATAATAATGAATGTATGGCCTTTTTGTACTATCCATATATACTTAATATCAAATGGACCGCTTTAGGTAGAAAATATCGAGTATACTCATTATTTTTTATAAAATATAAATTTCGCTGTACAGTCGCAAAGAACCAAAGCCCGATTCTATAATGATATTAAATAAATAAGTGTGCCTATGCATGCGCATTAGTGTGTTCGGGACATACAGATATAGAAAAAAAAACTAAACAAATAGTTGTTGTTGATGCAAAGGCTTGTCGAACTTAAAACTTTATCATAATAATATATTGTTGTCTATAATACTAATAATAAATATTATTATTATAATCTAATAAATTAATAAGTAAATACTCTTCCCTACAGCAAGAGTTTAAAATATTCACTAATATCATACTGAATTTTATTAAAATTCTTTAATATTTGTTTAAAAAAAGATATAAATTTTTTTATATTTTTAATAAAAACCCAAACGTTGTTCTTATAACAAAAAGTTTATTTAAAATTTGAATTTTAAATTGTGGGCTATATATTTAGATCGCTGGATGTAAACTTTATTTTATCACGGAATATAATAATAAAAAAATGACATGAAAGTCGATGTAATAAGAATTTCACAGAGTAATTCATGAAGTGTAGCACGCAATCACGCCAACCAAAAGACGCTTGATTATTATGCATTATTTTAAAATGTGTAAGTCTGACTCGTACATTATAATTATGTACAGTGTTAATCTGTAATGTATTATTTAGTCAATAAACTAAATATCCAACCCTACGGCGATAGTTTGCATGCTTTACAAAGAGGGGAAACTGTATTAAATAATTTAATAGTTCGTGGTAAATAGTAGCTAACTATTCTTCGGATTAAATTTTAAATGTAATGATAGGTTCAAAAAAGTTCAGTAGATTTAAAAATAGCCACTGAGATAAATTCAAATAATAAAATCACAAATTCTTAACTAAATTAACCCAACCTTATAACCTTAGTATTTGATTAAAATAATAATAATAAAAAAAAATCGGGTATGGGGTACCTCGGAACTTTTCCGAGAGTTCCTCACGTCAGAGGCCACTAAAGTGGCCTCTTCTGCTGCTTCGCAGCAGGAGGAAGCAGCATTGGACGTGGTCAGTACTTGGATGGGTGACCATTCTGAACTAACTGATTTATTATCATTCTTCAAAAAAACCTTATTTTTACTACGTTTTTATTAGCTTGCTTTCTTGTTTGTTTGTTTGTTTGTGTGTCCGGTACAAATCTGGCAATCGATTTCTAACTAACTTCCCGAATAGCTAGACATTTGAAACTTTTAGCATAGCTCAGAACACGATGACAATGCATTATTTTAATACTTTTTGTCATCTTTCAGCAGAATAGAATTGGTTTTCAGCAAATTTTTCTGTACGGATAGTTAGTTAGGAAAAAATCAGCAAGTCATTTTTTTTTTTTTTTTTTGTCATATCCCATATTTACGCAATCTTCATTTTGACGGGTCTCAAATTTGTAATAGATAAACATTGAATGACAGCGAAAAAGGAAATATCGATTACATTATTTATATTATTACAAATATATCGATGGCACGCTTTAGATTTGGTGTTGGAGAGATCCGTTGTACAAAGATTTGTCCTTTTATAGGTTTAAGATCAGCTCTCTAGAGGGTTGTCATTAATGTGAAGTAAATAAATTCGGAACTATTTTTTTTTCACTAACATTATATATTATATAACAATAACAATTATATTATCAACATTACATACGATTCAACAGAAAATTTAAAAACGTAGTATATAGAAAGTTCTTTTTATCTTGAAATTTTTAATACCTATATTTTATTTAATTATTTGAAGTTTGGCGGTATTTTGACAGATGTAAACAAACTTTGTGTCATCAAAATGATCGCACAAATAAATAATTATATTCGCTTATAACTTTTAAACTAATTAATGGAATTTCATCGGGTTTTTTTTTATATTTGTTCCTTAATTTTTTCCGATTCCAACGATATGCTATATGTCAAAAACCTATTTATACTTTCAGTATTAATGACGGTCAAAGTTTAAAAATTCAAAAATGTATAACTTCAAAATGGCGGCCAAAATCAAAATGAAATTTAGTGGGCTTGTTTGTCATACAGAGAGGTACATTCGAGCCAAATTTCAACTCGATCAGGATCATTTTCGATTTATTACGATTTTTTTAAAATAATAGTGAAACGGAAATATTAGTGGAAGAAGTTCAGTGGGCGATAAATAAACAAAAAAGAAGAAAAGCTGGTGGAAAGATGGTAAGCGAAGAATTGAAGCTAGGAGGAATCACTCTAGCAGAGAACCTCAGAATTTTATTTAAAATTTATGCCTGGAGTAGGAAAAAGTACCACCTAGGTGGTACTTTTTGGGTTTAAGCTCAATTAATATTACTGCACAAGAAAGGAGACCCGCTTAACTTGGACAGTTACCACCCCATTAGCCTGTTAGCAGTAACCTATAAAGTGTTTATGTCCACCAAAACCAGATGGATAAGTGGGAAAATAGACGAAACAGTAGACGTGTCACAAAAAGGCTTCAGGAGAAATATGTCAACACTCGATCACATTTTCGTCCTAAAACAACTATTGAGAAGAGCTCATGACTATAAATTGCCCGTAGTCCTAACCTTTGTTGACTTCAAGAAGGCGTTTGATTCCGTTTATAGAGAAAATGTTATGGAGTTCATACGTAACTGCGGTATAGAAGGAATATATGTGAATCTGATAGAATATGTCTATAACGGGGCAACGATGAAGGTGGAAGTGAGACCAGAAAGAAAAATTATAAATATTCAAAGAGGTGTCAGGCAGGGAGATGTCCTGTCCGGAAAGTTTTTTTTAGTAAAGTACTAGACGAAACTCTGAAAAAACTGTGCTGGAATGGTATGGGTATCAAATTAGATGGCGAGTGGTTAAATGCGCTAGCTTTTGTTGACGACCTTGTAATTTTATCAAAGGATTTTAAAGAAGCAAAAAAATTATTTCTGAATTAGTAGAAGTGACTATGAATGTAGGCCTAGAAATTAACACACCCAAAGGAAAGAAGATTAACTCCACTATATGCCATGGCACGTGCAAGGACATAGCACTTGCATAGGAATTCAAGGACTGAGAGGCATGGAAAACTTTCGGTCATCCTCTACACCCAATAGAAGATATGGACTCGACTAAGTAAGTAAAGGCCTCTAATGAGAATAAAATATAGTTAAAAAAATAAACTATTTAATTTAATCGAACAACAATTTTAATATTTTAAATATATGTTACCTAATAGAAGTGGTTGGTAAGAGAAAATATCAATATTAGTTTAAAATAACATAAATAATTCAGGATAATTAATTAATATACTGTTAATTTTAATTAAGTTCAAATAAGCTGACAGATCTCTTATGTTTATACTAAACATTATATGATAATGACATTAGTATTAAACCTAATAATACCCCTCATAAAAGGCAAAATAATTGAAACGATAAATGCTTGAGTCGGTCGTATCGGTTTTTTTGGCATTTACTTCAAACAGACTACAATTTTAAGACTTTTTTTTAAAGGGGGGAGATTTTTCGCGCACTAATAATCACATTGAATAGATAAAAAACCAGGAAACTGGATTCATATTTTTAATAGTAAAAATATTGTTTCTATAGATGACACTCCTGAAATGCATGGAAAAAATGGATTACGAATGAGAAATGTAACAACATAAACGTAACATCATCTTTATTTCTTTTCCATCAAGATCTTACAGCTGTATCGTATAAAGCTAAAGTTAACAAATTAATTACTCTTATTTCATCTATGCACGATGAATCTTCTATCGATAGGAGAAATACCCGATATCATCCTATAACGATATTAAAGGAGCAGTCGACACATTCGGCCAAATGTGCCAGAATTGTGGCAGAAAAATGAGGCGCTGGCCGTTAGCATTTATTTATAACATGCCAAATATATCGTTTGTGAATTTATATTTATGAAATTTACTTACATAATTTATATAAATATAGGTCTTCAAATAGACCATTGTCTTGCTTAGAATATATAAATCTGTTATATGTTGGATTAAATTTCTTATAATAATAATGTCAATAACCTGATGAAATGAAAACACGTCAGTAACAGCTGTAAGGGGGATAAAATCAAGTTCAGTACTACTTTCGCAAATGATTTCCAGGGAATTTGTATCCACACAAAGCTCTTGAAGAGTGCAAAGAGTGCGTGAAGAGAAGCAAAGAAATTTCAAAGCGATAATAGAAAAATAAATCTATTTCATAGAATATTAGTTATTTATGCACCTAGGGAATAATGTAAGATATAATTTCCAGCGTGACTGAGTTGATTCCTGAGGCAAAGCCGAAGGAATCAAGGCAACTAATTCCCGAGGCGAAGCCGAGGGATTAATGTCAATTAGCTCCCGAGGCGTAGCCGAGGTTGTCCAACGAAAAATGTTTGTCTCATTGAATAGATGAAATTAAATTTTTTTCCCGACCTAAAATTCCAATTTTAAATTTGAAGTTCACGTTTACGCGAGCGTTGCTCGTGAACGCTTGGACGGATAACGTTGTCCAACGAACTCGTCCTGGGCATTGGTAAAATGAACATGTCTACCAAATTTCATCAAAATCGGTCGACATTTACTCAAGTTATCGCGCACGTTTCATAATTCGCGGACACACAGACCGACAGACAGACAGACAGACTGACACGAGACCAAAAATGTTCCCTGATGTCTGAAACGGATTTCTGTCTTGGAATTTTTAAAATCGGAGGCTTAAAAGTTTTTCGTTCACAAAAGTGAACACAATGCTTCCGTTACGGTAAGCTCGGAAGCAATAAAACAATATAAATTATTTAAAACAGTTAATAATCACTTATAAATAATAATACCAGCCCATAAAAACCAAGTTTTTATTATAAATCCTTTATATTTTTGCATTTTGGTTGTGAGGGGGAAGTATTGGTAAAGAGTCTAATTGCCAAGTTTTAGCTCGATTGGACGACTGGAAGAGGGTTAACTAGCCCTATAAAGATTTTATATATACCTACCAATTAATTAATTAATTAAATAAATTTTTATTACTTAATTTTAAAATATTAATTAATCCATTCATTTTTAAAAAGATAATTAATTAAATTGAGAAATTAATTTATTAATTAATTAATTAAATTTAATTAATTAATTAATTTAATTTAATTAATTAATTAATTTGTTAAAATGTTTTTGTATTGGTAGAGAGTCTATGTGCCAAGTTTCAGCTCGATCGGATAAGTAGAATAGGGTTAACTAGCCTTCCAAAAATGTTGACGCCAGGCACCCAGGCACCCAGGCACTCCCCCAGGCACAAAAGTGAAGTTAATATAAAGGATTTAAAAAAAAGTTCAACGAAAGCTAAACAAAAGTTAACAAAGCATCGTAGAATGACTCGCAATACAGCTGGGAGTTTTAAAGCAGTGTTGCCAACCTGATTTCAATCAATTAACTATATTTGCCATTCATTCTCTACTACTTACCAAATAATAAGGTTGGCGAACGTGGATTATAATCCCGTTTTTACATTATTTCCCTGTTTTCACATTATTTCCCCGTTTTTAAGATCGGGGATGAAAAGACCAACATTATTACCTATAAACTAGCCCTGAAAAATTACTTTTCGTCCCTATTGGAGATAAAATTTATTATATTACTTATACTATAATGAAAAAAACCGAACAGAAAACCAACTAGTTCACAATAATAGTCACGAATACTTAATAACGAAAAACAAATGTAATTAATTTCTCTTCCTTCTTATTTATTTTAAGTGCTGCATACTACGCCTAGTTTAAGCAATTTTAACTGAAAGAGTAAAGCACTTCTTAGTTTATTATAATATGGGTTTTGAATTAATTAATAACCCGAAAACCTTGAGGCCACTCAAAAAGGGGAGGTAAACGTGAACATTCTCTATAAATTGGAAAATCGTATTATATACAATCTACAATCGAGATCGCGAGCTCGCAAAACCCAAAATACCCCTGCAACACACTCGAAGCAATTGACTGATTAAAAAAAATCATTAAATTGTATTAATTTATTTTTTAATAAAATATTTTCGTACATTTGCTGTGCATTCATTAAAGAAGCATTCGTTTTTTTAGTGGCATCCATAAAAGATAGAATTCACAAGTACAGCCGATTTCGAAAGGTTGTAACTTCCTATTATTTAAAAAAGGAGAGGATTATTTGCAGCAAACAGGAGGTGTTGCTGCGCCTGGATTGCAATTGACATCGTTTTGATTCTGGAATAAAAACCTGCACTTTTATGATTTAAATGTATTTTTATTTTTACAATTTTTCCTCCTACATTATTAAAATGTTGATACACTTAATACGATTGACTTGGTCATTAAGTTTTTAATCATATAATCCAGTAAAGTTTACCAATTTATTATCCATTTTTCTTGTCTAGAGATTTTCGAGATATGCTATTAAAGTTAAGTAGATATGGTTTTAATGTGTATTCTTTCGTGATTAATATTTATTGTTTTAGACTCTGCCCTTATTACGGCTAATTTATCTCCAGCCTGCTGGTCCAAGTGTGGTGAGCGGTTAAAACCACCCTTCCAACAATAAATATGACACCGAAAATTAAATTACCTGCAATTAACCTAGATTTAGAATCCTAAATCCTATATATAAGCTTATTTTATAAAGGGTTAACGAGATTGAAACTAGAAACCATGTAATGACAAGCCGTCATTCACAAATTAACCGGGTTCGAATTATCGCTTTCTTTATTGAATTTTTTCCTCTCTTAGTAGGATTTAACTTCAGGATACGAACTATTTGAGATAAACTAACCCTGGACGCACGGTCACATGAAAATAAAATAAAAAATAATGAGATAGATTTCAAAACATAAGTGTATAAAAAATAAGTTCAACAAAGAAATGAAGATAATAAAAAAAATGGCACACGGGACTTCACAACCTGAACTCGAACATAATCGGAAACCCTAAATTGTTACAATACCTTCGTCCTAAGATGATAACTCTTAACTGATTGAGATTGATAACTCAATAACTATATCAATGAGAAGAAAATATTTAAATTACACTTTGGACTCTCACCACTACAGCCACTAGAATAAAATGAAAAATACGAGTTTAGTATAGTTTATTCCTTAGTTAAGTTATTATTGCCGAGCTTACCGAAGGTAACGGAAGTTATGTGAGCCTTCTGGAGAAGGACATTTTTTTATGTCTCAGATTTTAAAAATCCCAAAATAGAAATCCGTTTCAGACATCTGGGACATTGGTTACGTGTATATAGAAAATTCGCAGCGAAGGACCAATGAATCAATATCTGTTTAGTGAAATTTTGAACCATTTAAATAAAATTTGAGTGCTGGACCATAATTAGCTCAGTAGGTATTTTTCACATATAAGTTTCAAGCTTCTGTCACATGCGCACAAATATACATTTATTTACACCTATATCTTCAAAAGTACTCATCTGATGTTTATGAAAATTAGATGCATTGTCAAAAGTAGCTGATAGATAGTCAAAAATTAATTTCTCCACTTAACATTTTTTTTCTAAAATAAGAACTATAGAAAATTAAAACAATTTTGACAGATTTAAAAAGAAAAAAGGTGGAAATAGTTAAATAATTAGACAATAATAGGTTGTAAAAAATTAACTATTCATCTTTACTATTTAAATTTTATATTCCGGCTATTAAGGTAAAATGTAAGAAAACTGTCCTACGATCTAAGACCCCTTACACTTCGTGTAGAAATTTTTATTTTTTTAATCATATACACAATTTTGGAACTTGTTACTCAATTGTTATACTCAAATGTTTCTCAAATTGATATGTTCGACCAATAATCACTTGATAATGGATAAACAGTTATTTTTATTTGATTATATTTGATATTTATATCAGGATTGATTTAAATTTAACAAGCAGCCATTGTTAGATTTAATTTTGAGAATTAAAAAAAATAAAAATTTATAATTAAATCGAATTTAATATAAATACACCAGTATATCTGTATATATGCCAGCTCATGAATAGTGCATGCAGTAAAATATTAATTCACTAGCTACAATCATAACGAATAAAATAGAATTAGTAATTAGACCTAATCGCCATTTGTTGACCTGTATCTTGCCTTATTGATTTAATTAAGGACAAATTAAAGTTTTGTTTATATTATTTGAAATAACAACATATATGCGAGATGATAGGATGCGAGGAAGCTATGTGCCACACTAATTGGTAGATTATTTTTTGTTTTATTGAACTTAACTAACTGTATTAAGTTAAATGGTTGGTCTTCAGCCTAACTTTGATGTAACTAATAAAAATATTTTAAGTAAGAAAGATTTCAAGATATAAGCGATTGACTATAGTATATGAATTATTTTATATATATATATATATATATATATATATATATATATATATATTTATATATTTATATATATATTATATGCGTGGCGTAAATAGTAAACATCGTTGTCAAGCCTGATCTTCTTTATACTGTCTTGGGTAAAAAAACAAGGCAATATATCTCAGATTACTACTATATCTGATTGGCTCCATTCCTCGGCATCTGTGAAAGAATATAATACTCTCAGAATACGAAGGGCCAAATAAGAATAAATCTTCCATTTTATTTGTACTATGAATCCAGATTACTTTTTTATTTGGCCAAATAGGGGTGTAACCTTGCGATTCTACTATAGGCGTAATAAATATACTAGATACATAAATTTAGATGCTAGCATGCCTAATATAAAACTATAGGCAGGCATATGTGAAACCCCGAATGATAATACAGCGTACACACAGTTATAATACGTAAAACCTAACACAAAGAGCAAGAGTTTCACTTATGACCTTTTGTGTTTATGATCTTTTAGATTTAATTATATTTGGGAATTACGATTTACAGCTTAACTACTGAAACATTTTAGTGTGGAAGTGTTCGTTTATTCTTTAAAAGTTGAATAATTTATTGCGTAATACTGTCTAATCGTATTTCACATAATGTTGCGTTGTATGATGATATTCGACTAGAATATAATATATTGTATATAATTTTTAACGGGTTACCTAAGATTAAAATTATGTGGGATGAAGAGTAGGGAATTTTGAATTGTTGTATTTAATTTTTGACGAGCTGTCTAATTTTGTCTAATCTCATCTCAGATAAGATAAAATAAACCAATCCTGTTTTGGAGAAATTTGTGTAATTCTTTAGGGTTATTACAAAATAAGAAATTTATCTCTACAAAACCACATTTAATACGAAGGTACATCAAATATTATGTCGTTCATCATTACGATGCTTAACATTTCTGATAATGCTTTGAGAAGCAAGAGTGGAACGTTAGCTTAAACACAATATGATAAGTGAAAAGCGTTAGATTATTCAAACAAATGTTTTCATTTTCTAAGAGTACATAGTCATTATGATAGGCAAAAAATATAGCCTTTAATTTATAAATTCTTGTGACAAGTTTTTGGAGATAATTAAAGTTTATTTAAGAAAATATTTCTCGACAAATAAAAATACCATAACTAAAAGTAAAACCCCTAATTAAGTAAAATTTCCTTTTACAGTCATTTTAATTTTTGATTGAATAGAATGAGCGCGATGGAGGATGAAAGAAAGGCGCCTATCTATGAAAAGTAGATAGTTTTAATTTATAAAGCCGTTGAAGATGGTCATTGCTGGTTGAAACCAGCTTTATAAAATGCAAATTTGTCGAGAAGGCGCCTTTTTTATCTCTAAACTAAACATTTTTTATTTTATAATTTTTTATTAATTATTTATTTTTCCCAAAGAATATTATTAAACTTTATAATTCAGCTTCAGAAAAACATTCAGAAAAAACATTTCATTTCAGGGTATTCATGAAAAATGTCACTTAATATATATTGTGTAAATATATTTTGCATTATACTTAATGATATAATCCATAGACACATTTCATTAGACATCCATAAGACATTCATTATCATTAGCATAATTTCTAGCCAATTACATGAATTATCAGTATTACTGCTCTAAATCAAATATAACAGTTATAATGAACTCTTCAGTTAAGCAAGAGGTTCGTCTCCAAATCTAATTGCATTGTATAAATAAGAATTATATATATATATATATATATATATATATATATATATATATATATATATTCAGAGCCTAGTCTTAACATTAGAATGAGTGATACACAAATTATTTTAATTTGCTGTTATTTTAAATAATATAAATAAAACTTTAATTTGTTCATAATTAAAACAATATGATAAGAAACAGGTCAACAAATGGCGATTAGGTCTAATAACTAATTCTATTTCATTCGTAATGATTGTAGCTAAAGTGAATTAATATTTTACAGTACACACTATTCATGATAAAAATTTAATGGTATATTTAAATTAAATTCTATATTACATATTATAAATATTTATTTTTTTAAATTCTCAAAATATTAAATCTAACGATTGCTGATTGTTAAATTTAAATCAATCCTGATATAAATATAAAATACATATAATCAAATAAAAATAACTGTTTATCCATTATCAAGTGATTCTAGGTCGAACATATCAATTTGAGTAACATATGGATAGGAAGCTAAGTTCAAAAATTAGTATATGATTAAAAAACTAAAAATTACTTCACGAAGTGTAAGAGATCTTAGGTCGTAGGACAGTTTTCTTATATTTTACCTTAATAGCTGGCATATAAAATTTAAATAGTAATGATAAATACTTAATTTTTTTTCACCCACAGTTTCACGTAATATCTTCCCAAGGTATAGATGCTATAACTTATATATGTGTTACTTATATGAAAACAAATTTTGAGTTAAAACAAATATTATTTTTATTCCTAATTCAATAACTGCATTTAATATTATTGATTGACTTATTTACAAGGATAACAAAAATAAGCTATAATCCAACAAAAATGCTTTTGAATATGAAGAAAAGAAATTTTCATGGAATAAAAAATACCAAGTTTAAAAAAGTTAGTCACTTAAAACAAATTAAGCCTAAGGGGTTTGAAGGAAAAAAGGGCTTATAAAATATGGTATAACCCTTGGAATTAAAAAGGAAAGAAAAAATAAATTAGGTTTATAGAGCTAAAATAGCCGGCGTAATTTTACAAGGACCCAATTCGAAGTTGTTAGCTTTAACGATTATTAGTCGGGCAAATTAATAAATTTCTTAAAATTCCTGTCACAATGTTAGATCTTTATTTTTAATTTTCTGCCAAGTAGTTAAGGACTTAGCAGTCTGAAACCACACCCCCGTGTGGAAATGCTTGACTCTAGGGATTGTAATGGCAGGCGCAAATGACATCAACAATTATATTACCCCCTTTCCGTTATTATACCATCTACCCATAGTAAAAGTTTTTACTACATTGGTGGTATTTACAAAGCAGCAGTTAAGTTTTGCATCAGGGCGCTATTTAGACATGCGCCATCAATTAAGACCTTTCTGTAAGCTTTACCATTAAGATACAAATATATTATATTACGGCTCTTCAAGTATGCACTGATACAATCAAATACTTTCGTTACATACTTGGCTTATAAAAAGTCGTATCTTACAATATGCTAACCTCTAACCAAATTGTCTAATATTGCTCTTAATTGATATATCAGCAAATGTTCGTGTCCCAATCATCAACTATTCACTATTTTCTTAAAAACTAGATTTGTTTTCCGGAGAGAGACTTATATGGAAGGTTGTATTATTGTTATTTAAATGATAATCTCAGTTTATTTTAAATTAAAGTCATTGGAATCGGTTTTATTTTTGAAGTAGTTATTATTATTTTTGAAGCCGAAGATAAAGGAATTCCAAAGATCGAATAAAAATCTAAAGAAAAAATGCATTTTACTCATCAAGGAAGATTTTTGGTCTCATACCTGTTGGTAGAAATATCAAAATTTATGCTAATGCCCATATTTGACAAACCATTTGTCTGTTTTTGATGAAATTTAGATGGTATGTCAGTCTTAAACAATGGTCCCACAAATGGTTATAGTATTATCGCTGTACCTTCATGCACAGACGACAGACGCAAATTGGTTAGAAACTACTTTTTTGGGTTCAAGGACCATACAACGTGTAAATTAATAACAAAAAGAGATTTTTTGCGGCACCACAATACTTTCCCTTTTTTAGGGTTTCGTTGGTAAAACATAAAAAAAGAAACCCTTATAGTTTCGCTCCGGTGTCTGTCACACCGTACGAAATTTGAATCAAAAGCGATAAAAACAAGAAACTTTGCAGTATTAAAGATCTTTATAACAAACACACAGGAAAAATATAGCAAACTCAAAATTATCAGCTGTTCAAAAATTATACGCGTTTTTCTTCTACTTTTATTGCTTCCGAGCTTACCGAAGGTAACGGAAGCATTGTGACACTTTTGAGAACGAAAAACTTTTATGCCTCCGATTTTAAAAATTCCAAGACAAAAATCCGTTTCAGACATCAGGGAACATTTTTGGTCTCGTGTCGGTCTGTCTGTCTGTCTGTCTGTCTGTCTGTCGGTCTGTGTGTCCGCGAATTATGAAACGTGCGCGATAACTTGAGTAAATGTCGACCGATTTTGATGAAATTTGGTAGAAATGTTCATTTTACCAATGCCCAGGACGAGTTCGTTGGACAACATTATCCGTCCAAGCGTTCGCGAGCAACGCTCGCGTAAACGTGAACTTCAAATTTAAAATTGGAATTTTAGGTCAGGAAAAAAATCTAACTTCATCTATTCAATGGGACAAACATTTTTTTAAAATATAATGTTTTAGTAAAACCAACAGCGACACCGCTATGAAGAGTTAAAGATCGCTAAAACTATTAATAGTTTTTACGCAATAAACAATAAAGTAATATAATAATAATTCTAATGTTAATATTACAATAAAGTACATGATAGGATGCGAGGAAGCTATGTGCCACACTAATTGGCAGTCTATTTTTTATTTTTTAAACTTTGAAAGGGGTATTAAATGAACGATATTAAAGAATAGATTACAAAAATGTATAACACTTGTGGTAATTGTTTAATTTTCGACACGGATTTTGTTAAAAAAACATCAAGATTTTGTGAGTCCCCCCCCCCCCCCCCCCAAAAAATACCTATTACTGTTATTACTAAAAATATGCAAACTTTGCGGTATACTGGGTCATAGAAAAAATAAGATTATTTAAGGTTATTTGATATGATTAACTAAGCATCTACACCGCAGGGTAGAAGAGGCCTGGATTAAGTAAGTAAGTAGTGATCTGATTAACTAGGAATAAAATATTATGGTGGATAATTTATGTCACGCGATTATTTTTTTTAAAATGTTGAGTGAGTAAAGAGAAGATAATTTTACGTTCAGAATACCAACGGACCACTCTTTACGTGAGACTTCACGCACACCATTTTATTATATGCAACATTTAAGTAGGGGAAGAGTAATAAACTGACAAAAATTGTTGATTTTTTTATATTAAATGAATATTCGTGGCATAAATTGTAAGTGGTGACATGAAGAATCGTTAATAACATATTTTAGGTGATGGGTCTTATTTAAATTTATTGCCTCCAGCGCAACCGACCTATTCAGATTAAACTTCTCAGAACATAGACTTAAACAAGTACGGCGCGCTTCAACTAAGTACATGAGGGGACAATCGCCGGTTTCAATAGTTAAATATCCTTTTTCTACACTTCAAGACTTTTAAACTAATGTGTAACTAACATCTCATGGTGACTAAAAACGTTTTTTTTAGTCGCCCGCCATCTTGGAAATATTAAGTGTAAAATTTCATTATACATTTGTTGCATATTCTTTTTATACACTTTAAGACCTTTAAATTGATGTATAACATGTCGTGGTGACTAAAAACTTTGTTTAGTCGCCCGCCATATTGGCCACCATCTTGGAAATATTAAGGTTATGTAAGGTATCTTTACGAACTTCGTACAGAAACCTAAAAAAAGCATTGTATAAGGTTAAAATAATTTGTCGGTCCTTACTCCCACCTTTAAATAAATAAAATTTTAAACTGTGGGAACTATATATTTTCCAACTCGACATGGAAAGTCAGTAAGCGTGACTTTTTCACTTAATACTTATACAGTTCTAAAAATATCGCGCTATTGCGGTTGTAGCAACGCAAATATTAATGAACAAGTTGATGGTAGTCAGTAAAAAAAAGTAACAATAATTTATTTAAGACACAAATAAAATATTCTAATTTCTACTCCTAATAAACCAATGTTAAAAATAATGCTTGGATTTTAATATGCCAGTAAGATTCGGACGGTATACTTAAAAATTAGATCTGAATAAGTATCCTCAAAATTGTTATCTGAATAAGTAAACTTCATTTAACAAACATAAAACCAAATTAATAATTAAATAGTTAAAACCTTTATTATTTTTAGCACGTCACTTTTGACGTATATAACCAAATTAATAAATAAATAGTTAAAACATTTATTATTTTTTAGCACGTGACTTCACTTCTGACGTTATTTTGTTTCACTTTTACTCAACGAAAATAAAACCTATAATTAAATAATAATCATACTTTGATATTATTGGCACTTAAGTGATAGATTTTTAAACTAATGTTAAAAGATGAAGATTGAAATCGAAGACTGTTTGTTTTCATTCCTTTACATTAACTAACATTACAGGTTCATCGTAACAAATTTACAGCCACAATAAGCATCAAACAACTTTGCTTTTAAAAAATAAACATAAATAATCGAGGAAGTATTTGTTTAAGGAATACATTAGAGGCTACTGAGCCCGTCTTAACCGTAGAGTGGTACTGCTTCGTAATTTTTTACGAAGGGTTGTCTTCTTCTGTGAATTACAGAAGTCTAGATATGTGGAGGGGGTTGAGACCTTATCTATGCCTCCACTGGAATGTTTTCAGTATATAGATAGACCTTCACGTGTCAGTGAATCATCGTTTGTCAGCTACAACTGTTTTTCCAAAAGTCACTTTGTCGGATTTACGTAGATGTACCATTACACGTAAAATATTATTAGTAATTTTTACGTATCATTACTGGTGTATCCTTTATAGATATAATTAAGACTGTCGTTAATTTGGTTTTTAAGTTGCATTTTTATTTTCATTAACAAAATAAGTGACAAAATGGTCAGTGATGTCAAAGAAATGTTTAATATTATGAGGGAAATGTCTGACGTCGAATATAATGATGAAGATGAAGAAAATGGTCTTTTGTGTAATGTTTTTTCAATTTTTTAAGTTTTTGGTAGTTTTCATACTACGGAAAGTTAAATTTTAATTTAAATCAAATTATAATTATTATTAACTACGGGAAACAGACAGTGAAAAATACACTCCTGTGCCGGGATTTGAACCACGGGCCTCTATATTTCCAGTATAGCGCTCTTCCATCTAAGCTACGCAGGAGAATGATTTTTCACTACCGTAATCGATAACTAGTCCCGAATCCAAGCTTTCAATATTCATATACATTTAGACAGTCAATATTTATGACATTAGAACTAAACCAGAATTAACGCTTATAATTATAAAGTACTCAATTAGTACCTGTACCTTGTACAATCAATTCGAAATTCAATTTTTTAAGTTTTTGGTAGTTTTCATACTACGGAAAGTTAAATTTTAATTTAAATCAAATTATAATTATTATTAACTACGGGAAACAGACAGTGAAAAATACACTCCTGTGCCGGGATTTGAACCACGGGCCTCTATATTTCCAGTATAGCGCTTTTTTGTAAATGTTTTTTTGTAAATGGATTTTAGCCTTGATAGTGATTCAGACTTACCAGACGATATTGTGTCTTCTGATAACGACATTGATGACCCTGATTTTGACCCATTTATAGAAATAGTTGCTGGAACGATGGTACAAAACGCCATAGATGTTTCAGAGGCCCAATTAAACTTAATACTTTATACTTAATATATTTTATTAATATTTGACGAATGCCAGTAATCCTCTCTCTAGCAGTGTTAAACTATTTTCATATATGCTCAAAATAGATGGCGATAAATATATAAAGGTAACGAACATCGAATTATTGTTAAGTGTATAGGCTAAAAGCGTTTTTTTTTTATTTATATAATATACTTAGGCACCAGCTATAAATTTGGTTAATATTGGAATTGTAGTCGTATTAAAGGCCTTTATTTATATTTTAACACCAATGCTGAAAATTAATTTATATTAACGAAATTATCAAAAGAAAATTGTGATGAAGAATAACTTCGAAAAAATTACGAAGCAGTACCTATAACGTACTAATACGCGGCAGTACCACTCTAGGGTTAAGCAGGCCCTACACTATCAATCCGCTTGATCAAAACAGCGCGTCAAGCTGATTGACACGAGCTTCAAGCAGCCATGGGGCGCGTCAAGCATACCATCAATCTTTTCATCAACACTCATTAGTAGCGGAGTTTTCGACTAGTGAACTGCTCCTCCTGGACTGTAGTGAATCATTATTGTTTAGATACCAAGGTTTCGAATCAGGATTTGGGGTTTTCGGTTTCTCATCTTGACGGTTGTTGCTCTCAAACGGAAATAAAGATCCAGAGGAAATGACGTTGGTCGAAGGAGTAGAACTTTCCACAACTCGGGACAATCACGATATAAATCAATGAGGAGGCTATTAAATTGTCGATCGGTATTATTATCATCCTTGGTTTCAACACGGCTTGCAATGATCTTTTCGTCAATTATTTGCTTCTATGCTAATTTAATTGCAGTATAAATACATATAGTCCAGTCACCAGCGGTAAAAAATCGTAAAACCACGAAATTTTGGTAATCAACACCGATTCCTAAACACACATATATTAGAAAATACCGTTAAAATGCTTTCACCATGTGCCAGCTGATTCTCCATAATATGCTAAATTTTTCTGTTTTTGCCCCTATGCTCCAAAATTAGTATTCCAATTTTTATTTAAAAACAGTACAGTTGGTTTTTCGTTGATAATTCCCTAATTTGTAAGGCTATTAACTTTTAATAAAAAACATTTTGTAGGGAATTAAGTATTTAACGTCATGTTGATTAAAACTTTTTTTTAACCCTTATTTTTTGAGAAGGATTGAGTTCAAAGGCTTGTATCAGCTACAAATAGTGCTCGAATGCAAACCAATATATCTCGTTCAATTTGTATTATACAAAGATAGAAAAATACTCAAAATATTCAATAAGAAAAGCTCTACAATTAACATTTGGAACATTTTTTCATATCATGAATAGTTTTTGGGTTATTTAAGAAAGTTTTTTTTTTTTTTTTTTTTTTTTTTTTTCAAAATTACTAAAATGCAATCTTCAATTTCATCAATTTATTTTTTCTAAAATAAGCATTCCAAACCAGTCAAATCACTTGGATCATATCAATAAACCTAAATGAAGTTAATTGCAAGTGGGTTACGATTTGTTTTAATTAGGGTGGTAATGGCGAGGGTGTAATTGTTACATTTTTTAAAACAAAACAAATAAAGTGACTTTATTTTTGTTATAAGTCAGTCAATTATTATGCAAAAAAATGTTATTCGAGCTCATTTGAAAGGGTTTTTTGTGTACTTTTACGTTTTCCACAAAAACGTAACCATTTTCAAGTTATTTAAGGTTGGAGGTTTTCAATTTCAGGTTTCTCGGAAAATATCCGTCCTTCAACGAGCAATAACTCAGTTTTTATTGGGTTTGGTCTTTAAAAAACTAATATCTTTGTATTTTATTAGCTACATTTTTGTTCTGAATAAGTTTTTCGATAAAATGAAAACTTTTTAAATTATTCGTGAAAAACAGTTAAAAAACATGCGTTTTTTCAATGAAAAATACACAGTTTCAATCCTAAATAACTCGGAAAGTATCAACTTAAAAAAAAACTTATAGTTCAAAAGTTGCTTAGAATAGGTCAATCTATCGATCTCCTAGTTTATTTTTATCAAAAAATGTTTCAATCCCTAGAAGGGGTGGCTTTCACCCCTAAGGTAAAAGCCTGCTTTGGCACAGGGTAGATTTTAAACCTAAATCCAAAATTTCAAGAAAATCGATGTTGATTCCCAAAATTAAGAGCGAAAACAGCTGGTGACTGGACTAATGTATTCTTTTTCCATTTAACAAACTGCTTTCATTTTTAATTTAAACTCACCATTTAGTTACTTTATGATTATCTTGAAATAACTAGGTTTACGTTTGTGCTTTATAATAATTTATTTGTGAAATATTATTTACAATTTCTGATCTTAAATGAAAATACTGTAGGATCAATAATTGTTTTTCGATTATTAAAATCGAACGCCACTCCAAAACTAAAATGTAATTTTAAAATCAGCGTTAAGAATATTGGCTACAATCAGAGTCTGAAAAAGTTGAAAAAAGTTAGACTAAAAAACTGGATCCTAAATCAACTCTACTCGCAGTCAATTCTTGTTTTTAGAAAGCACCTTTCCTTTTCAGAATAATAATGCTTAATAATAATAAGAAGAAGAATAAATATATAAAAAATTCTTGCTCCCTACAGATTTACCAAAATGTATAGTTAGTGCTAGAAGTTATGATTGCTAAGAGAAGTTACTATAAATGGTTGAACATATCGCCGGCATCACGTTAAATAAAAGAACCTTTAAAATAATAAATAACTTAGTTTTAAAGAGACCCCTTAATTCCCAATTTAATTTAATCCCCAATTTAGATATATTTTTAACATTTTCTAGCCTTGCTTATTCCAATAAATTTATCGTAGGACATCAGGCGGCTTTCACACTGCGCGCGAGACCGGGCCGAGCGTTTTTGTATTCACTCTGTGCGCGAGACCGATCGGCTCGGCCGATTATCTACTAGTCCACCTACAACCGTTAACAAAGCGTTTTCGGCCGCCGAAAACGCTTAGCTAACAAAAACGCTCGAAACAAATCGTCCGGGTCGGCTCGGTCTCGCTCGGCGTTTAATGTGAATAGCCTCGTGCTATGCTGATACATGTGTTGGTTTCTCAAGCGAAATCGCCCTCGCTCGGTCTCGCGCGCAGTGTAAAAGCCGCCTTTTATACTCAATATTGTGATATTTGTCCCAACAAAACACCATTTTTATACGTATATTTTATTGGATTAAAAACCAAGTAATTATAGTCACGTCACTATGCACATTGAATAATTAATTTTATTATCTTTCTCTGGCAAAAAATTGCTTAGTGGAACCTCAATTCGCTGGTTGAAAAAATACATGTTAAGAGAAAAACAAATAATAATACCTTGCCTTTCCTAATTTTAAAAATAAAAAGAGATGAGTAGAGAATATATGTGAAGTCTAAACCTAAATTAAATAAAAATAAAAATGTAACATTAGTTATTCAGGTCGACTCGTGACTTTAATTACAATATTAACGATACAACAACACAAGCTGAGTATAAAAGTTAAGGTAGTGTGAAAACCCATATATATTCGCGTGAAACATTTATATCCTTTAGTAACATTATATTTAAAAGTTTTTTTCTGGGCCATCGTGTTAAGGGAGCATGTTCAACATGGAATTTTAGAGCGTATATATTGCAGCGAGAGGTCTCGGAAGGCAATATAGGTTGTAGCATCCTAGGATCAATGATTCTCGCATTCCTATGGAAATGAGCCGAGTTTGCAGGCCTTTTCTTCACTGTTAAAAGGGGTAACTTGGAATATTTTTAAAAGGCCGAATCCTTTATAACCTAGAGTGGGGGAATACAAAACGGCCCTTTTGTCTAGCTCTACAAATTTTTGACGTCACATAAAAAATATTTTTACAAAAAAGAAAATAGTAATCTTGCTAAGATTGAACAATACGAAATTATAATGAAATCATTTAATAAACTGATTATTAAATTAATTATTCAATTTAATAAGAGAAAACTATTAATAGTTTTTGTTTTCTTTATTTATAGAACTTGGAACAAATTTATTAAACAGGATTAGTTTTAACTATATATGATTATAGGACTAAAGAAAGACTATGTGTGTGAGTAAATACACATATCCACTGTGATAAAACGTTATAATGAGAAAATTAATTTCCCTTCCTAAAGGGCAAAAAGGAACCTAATCTCTTGTGATAATCTTAGTTTACCTAAAAGTACTAATTAACCAAGTGCACCTAATTTACTGTGCTTCTCTCTCTCTCATCCCTTGATTATTTTAAATTAAGTGGAAAAACAATTTAACAAAGTTTAGTTCAAATAAATACAAAAACTGTCTCCACAAAAGTTTAATGCACTAATACAGATTGATTTAATAATATTGTGGTTTATGAATAAACATTACATTTATCTAAGAGTAGAATTAAAGTATCTTAATGCACTAATACAGATTGATAGTTGGTCTTGCAGTTCGAGAATAAACTGGTCAATTTTACACTCATCTAAAAATAAAATTATTAATAATAATCTTATTAGTTACTATACATTTGTTTCACTAAACATAGGTCAAATCAACCGATTAAATCCCATATTATGCTAGTTTTGGAACCCATTCTAAACGGGAAAAAGCCTTCACCCTAAGAATTCTTATTTTTTAATATGTTAGGGTTATTTAGAAATTACTATTATACAAATATTTAGTAAGGAATATTTCACAGACGAAAACATGTTTCATTAAAAAAAAAAAAAATAATAATAATAATAATAAAATAAAATCAGAGACCTTTAATATTTCTTTATTTCGAAACCAATATCCTGATACCAGAAATTTCACGCGTCCTACCCAATCACCGTAATTCTATAGTTAAACTCCGTTCATCCCAATCTATTCCATATAACCTACCTCGTCGCCTAAGGAGGCAGTGGCTAAGAAATTTACTTAGAATATGTCAATAGACAATTTCCTTTCTCATGCAATTTACTGTCGCGAGTCCATGTATCAGTAACACTAAAAAAAAATGTATAATTTATGTATTTGTGTTTTTCAATAAATAAAACAATAAGGCGTTTAGAAAAGTTACTATAAGTATAAAACTGGCGTTTACAACAAAAACTACTTTTATACGTGAGCAATTAAAATGTTTATTTAGGAAAAAGCAAAGTGAATTTAAAATAAATTGGTCAAATATGTGCTTTCACATCAAGTATGAACACACATAGGGGTCCGTAGGCAATTTATCAAATTGAACGAGTTCGTAAACCAGCAGCATAGTCAGCTAAGCCGCTCTTGATGGTGGCCATTTAAAAGTCTGTTTCAGCTTTTACTTTTGAACCGTTTATTATAATGACGGAAAACAAACGACTTTAAATTCATTTCATCATCCGGAACTACTCCTATGTGTCTAGCCTAATCCGTTCACAAGATAATACATTTTTAAGAATTAGGAGTGGTGACTTTTTTCCTACCAAATATGCGATGAATGAAACAACAGTTTTTTTTTATAATTGACAAAGAATGGCTACTTTTAGATTATTCGTTTTATAAATTATTGTTAAAAAAATGAGGGAACGCGAAAACGCTATTTTCAAGGATACATTGCAAAAAGATGAATTGGTATAAAAACGAAACCAAATATATATATGTGTACTCAGGGCGTCCTCTATTATTTAACAACCCACACGACGCATTTCTGTAAAAAATATGTCAACCCCTCAATCTTCCCCTAGTTTTTAAGAGGTGAATTTTTGGGGCTTCCCCATAATAACATGACATATCTGCAAAGTTTCAAATTTTTGGGGACCGACAAGCGCAGGAATGTGTATAAGTGAAATTTTTGCCTAAGGACCCTTAACACCTTGTGTTAAAAGTACATATAACAAATATTTAATAACAAAGCTACACAGGTAGAAGATATAATTTAAAATTTACATTATAACAACTTTACGAGTTACGAGTTAAATTCTATACAAGAAAACTTACAAACATTTCCTATAGAATTTAACTAAAAGAATGGTATATACGAGTATTATAGAGGTTTAACATGAACTCAACTTAGAGACGAACTGACAAAGCAATGTAGAGATAATTGAGCATTCAACTAAATAATAAGGACACAAATGACATCACAGCACGTGTTATTGGTGAAGTTAGAATCCCAATAGTTCTAGGTAAAATGGTCACTTTGTCGAGCAAATAATTTTAAATAGTTTTAAGGAATAAACGAATGCAGCATATTTCAGCCAAATAAGTCGTATCTGAAGCATAATAACATGATGCTTCACTAACTCAATAACTGATGCCTAACTAACACAAATAAAAATACTTTACAAATGTTCTTTTTAACACAGATAATTCAATTACTAAAATTATATAAAAAAAAGTAAGTATCACGTAAGGATCCAAAGCGAATAACATGAACTTCATAACATGACGGGTAACATCAACTTAAAAAAAACATCATTAAAAAAAAAATAATAATAATAATAATAAAATAAAATCAGAGACCTTTAATATTTCTTTATTTCGAAACCAATATCCTGATACCAGAAATTTCACGCGTCCTACCCAATCACCGTAATTCTATAGTCTAACATGAACTTCATAACATGACGGGTAACATCAACTTAAAAAAAAATTTACTTTATATTATGCTTTTGGAAGTAAGGGCTAGATTAATGACTAAGAATTGTGGAAAGATCTCAATTCTTTTGCTATTTTTACAGAATGGCATGGGCTGGTTTGTCTTGTTTACACCTTGGAGGCACGTAACCTCTTCTATGCTATTCTAACGTCTAATGAATAACAGTTGTAAATCAATCTCTCAGCAATTACTCACTCACCGTTAGTCATTATTCCTTTCTTTCTTCTGTTTGCTTTAATATATCACACACGCAAGATTTCCTGAAATCTGTCAGTATATATCTATAACATTCTACGTTAATAACTGTCACAAAAGATAGAGAAAAATAAATAAGTAAAAAAAAAAATAACTTTTATCCATTAGAATAAATATTTGTAATATGTATAGTATTTATTTATTTTATAATGTACCAAATTTATGTACCATAAGTTATAAGTTATACTGAATAACGTTTTTTACAACTGATTAAATAATTTATATACAGGGTCGGCAAAACAAACTGCAACTTTTTTAACACTTATAGCTCAGCGTCTGTAATAGATAGAGATATGGGGTTTGTGGGGTCTGAAAACTACATTCTTCAACTTTTAATTTAATATCAATAACTTAACAAACTATTGAGTGAAAGCTATGCAATGCCGGTTTGAATTAGGGTCCTAAAAAAAGTCGTTGTCCGGGTAGTAATAAATGATCGTGTGGTGGTAGGTGTTCTTTGTATTTTTGTAGTTTTAATAAAAATAAATGTATTTAAAAAATGAACATTTAACAAAATTACAAAAAAGAACTACTATTCCATATTTTACAGATTTACTTATTGTACGATTCAAAATGTCCTCCTTGTTAATTTACGACAGCCTGCACTCTCCTTCTCCTTTGGGATATGGCCCCAGCAATAGTTGATTGACGCATATTATACCAGCTACGCAGAATTCCTTCGTTTCAAAGTTCATCAACGTCCTTTACTCTGCAACCTACGTAGACTCTTTGTTCTAACCAACCCCTAGACAAACTTCTATCGGATTTTGTGGAACTAATTCGTTTTGTAAAGTGCCTTTCATGAAATACTAATATTACACCAGTAAATAGTGAATGTGATGATTTCATTTCATTCAATCATACTGTAAAATTGCCACTGCCCATATTTACCAAAATTTATATAGAATCATGATTACCAAAACTTTTAGATATTTGTTGAAATTCTATTGAAGTGAAGTGAATTCAGATGAAATAGTAGCATTTATCCACTGACTTCTTCTTTAGATTACCACAATACTTGTAATATATTTAACAAAAAAATGTATTTTGGTAGAGTTTAATAAAGAGAAACTGCAAAAAAAATCCATGTTAATAACAAACTTCACAATTCAGCAATGAAAATTAACTAGTTTTGTTTACGACTTTGTTATTTAAAATAGAATTTATTTTTAGAATGCAAATGAAAATAACTGAACTAAATCTCTATCTTTAATGGTTCTTATATATAAGCAGACGAAAAGTTGCGTTAAATGACCCACATTACCAATGGTAATGTACAGAGTGGACAAAAAGATCGAATTATTTTGAACACATATAGCTCAGCTTCTGAAGTAACGAATAAGTTTCGTAAAATATTGACCAAATATTAGTATTAAATGTTTAAAAGTTTACAATACGAGTTAGTGCTGAAAAATATTGATCTAACATATAAGGGCGAACCCAAAATCACAACAACTTTTGTTTTTACAAGAGGAAAAGCAATTTTGAGTAAAACCAAATGGAAATGGTTGATCGCATGGATCGATCAGAATTACTTTCCTCTGTCAAGTTTAATTTTAGTTTACGAAGAATGTAATAAAAGAAAGGAGTGAGGATGAAACTTAGTAGAAAGGTAAATACTATACTCAACTTAGGTAATTTAATATGAATAATAAAAAGAAAATATTTTTAAAAAAAATTGTGTCAGAACCTAGTTTTAGAAGCATGATGTACACGCAATGTTTTACTACAGTAGGTCTTGGTTTATTTAGTAAAATGAATCAGTTAAAAGGTCGCGTGTAGACAACAATTCTAACGACTAAACAGAATTAAAGCAAGTTAGATAGACTGGAAACTTCAACCCAACAGTTTTCAAATAAATGTCAGACAAGTCGTTACATGTAGAAACTTCTCTCTCTTGAACTGATGACTTCCACATCACTGCTTTATGTATGTCATAAACAAAGAGTGCATGCAGAACCGGACTTGAGAGAGTGAAATATTTCCTGTGTATGTGTGTTATAAAATAAAATATAGATACCAAAAAAGGGACTATTGTCCCTTCCAAAAGAAAAAAAAAAAAAATCAAAATGAATGAAAACTATTCAACTAAAGAATTGTTTTTATTCAAACAAATCAACTTCCTCAGGGTTAAATTTGAAGGAGTTTCTACTGATGTTATAAACACAAATCATTCTAAAATACAATGTTTAATAAGTATTTAGATGGATTGCAGACCAGAATAATAAAGGCGGCTTAGGGCAATATAATTTTTATTTTTTTGATTTTACTGACCCCGAATTTTACCTTCCACTATGGCATTCGTTAGCACGCATTCCAGTGTAGAGCACCTAATCCTGTAGTGTCATGCTGCTCCTGACTTTCACATGTTAAATTTAAATTGTCGTGGACATCTGCGAAGGAGGCACACTGCAATAGATATTCACGTCATCACTGACAACATTCAACATTTTATAAGCATCTTTTATTATTCCTATATTATTAAAAATAATTTAGTAAGCTTAGGCATTTATTCTCTGAACACAATGTATTAGTTTAATTAATTTATAGTAAAATTTAAATGTAGAGTTTACCATTGTTAGTTAATTAATAATATATATATATATATATATATATTATATATATATATATATATATATATATATATATATATATATATATATATTAAATCTTCATCTCTTTAGATGATCATTACGATTAAATTTTTATTTTTACTTACTTTATTTTTAATCACGTGTATATTATTACACTACATCAAGCACAACAGGAAGTTTTATCTAATATATAATTTATACAGTTCTCATTTTCAAAAATGAAAAAGTTGTTTTCAAACTTCTACTACAAGTTACGAATTAAGAAAAGGCTTCACTAGGTAGTGACAATACATTAAAGTATAAGCTATGAAAATACTAAGATGTGTCACATGGCATGATTTATATACGAATAACTTTGCGCTTGAAGAACTTCAAAACTATTATATAAGTTATCACTAAAAGATGGTATTAAATATTGTCACAGTAAACATCTCTTTTATGGCAAAGTAAGCAAAAAAGAACATTGTAACTCTGAGAAATTTGACAACTTCTAACTTTCTTACTATTTAATTCATGATAAAGAAATAGAACATTAGTAATATGCATGTCAGTATAAAATCCCCTAAAGCAACTACCGTTCAATGTTACTATAAACAAACTTTCTTATATAAAAGTGTCCATTAATCAGCTTCTTGCGTAACTTTTCTGTAAAGAGTCTTAATAATTAAAGTAAGTTCTTAAATATAAAGTAATAAATAAAGGTTTAACATAATAGCGAAATTCAAATTCGACCTTTTTACTATAAACTCTTTAATATTGATAAATTCTTTTTATGAAATATTTTATTGGGGTCCACATCTCAAGCTGCTTAAGATTACTTAATTACTAATTGTTGATTCATCTATATTATATACTATTTATATACTCTTCTATTTATACTCTCTTTAGTATCACATATAATTAAAAATCCGAAGAAAATTCAAATTGAGTTTTATTTTATTAACAAATTAATAAATTATTTGTAAATGTATGAAATGAAAATGTACATGCGAGTAATGCATACAGTTAAAGTGACAAAATAAAATTTTTACAAAGCATTTCATTCAGTATATTCAAGTGCAAAATCTAGAATATTTTTTATCCACCTTGCGATTATTTTTCCTCCTAGATTTTTTAATTAAACTTTATTATTTTGCCTAATATTGGTTTAAGATTGTTGGCACAGATCTGTCAAGTCTTTTTTTAGTCAGAAACTAAGGTAAAAAAGCGGGAAGAGAACGGAAGGGGTGAGATGTTGTTGTTGGTCTTTGTTTAGCCATCCTTCGCCAGTCGCTATCTATGTCTATACACGCCAGGCTTTAACGCTTAATCAATATCTTTACTCCTACAGCTGGCCTCAAAAACATGCCTTGTTTACACACATGTTCGTCACTCTGCCTCAGAAAATGTTGCTTATATTCTATTAACAATTTGAGATCTTTTTCCCAAACCTAACCAACTCCTTAAAAGCAAACTATAAACATGTCCTAAAGTAAATATTTCCGATATAATTTTCACTAACACTTCCAATATTTTATTATGCTGTATAAAAAATTCCTTATTCGTAACATTTGGAAAGGCACCTTATTATTTATTACTTTCTTATTAAATCAATAAATAGCGAACTTGACGTATACATATAGATAATAATTTTTAAGACCCGAATTCGAACCGTCGAATTTAATTACTACATTTTTAATTATTAGAGAAGGTCTAAAAAAAATAATGTGTAACCTCTCTGGAATTTGAAAATTTTGTTATTAACATGGTTAGATGACATTTATTTTATATTCAATAAGTTGAAAACTTAATATGTCGAAAACTAGATTATTCCTAGGATAGTATCTTATATGGTTTATATAGTTTTTAAATCAGAACAGCCCTTGAAAAACGGTTGTAAAACTAATTTCGCACTTTCGAGAATGACAGACTCGAGACCAAACTTGTTTTCTGCTCACTGAAAAACATTTTGGTTGATAAATTTTGAATTTGATTATAATTTAAATATGTTCTGCAGAGTGATCATAATGCTTCTTACACTTTCGATATGATTAGAATATTAGTGTTACTAAAAAGAATAGGTTGTGCTCTTGCGCAAAAAGAAGCGTTCAGTGCAGACATTGAAGTAAAATTAAAATGAGACCATCTGTGATTCTGTGGACTAACTGATATACCTACATCAAAATTTTATTAAAATCAGAGAAGAAGTTTAAATGAAGCCAATTATTTGTAAGAGAAAAATTAAATTAATAAATTTAAAAACATTATACAAGAATTATAAGATTGAGGGCAGAAACTGAATTATAATATATTTTAAACAAACAGGGGGGCCCTAAACATAATGCATTGTGGTATTAAAATACACATTTTCACTTTAATATAAAAAAGGGACTGTGCGAGACAGAGAACATTTTGAAGATTTAAGATGGGATTTATAATAAAGCTAAATCGATTCTGAAACCTAATAAGGGCTAAAATTAAAATAAAAAAAGGTTAACCCCTCTCTTTCCGTATTTGATAATAAAAAAAAATACTCTGCAATCTGGACATAAGTATATGGCATCGCACCAAAAATGAAAAAAAAAAATAAAATAAAATAAATAAAATAAAAATAATAATATAGTTATTGAACAAATTATTTTAAAAAATGTTCGCAAACTACTGTTAATAATTTTATTTTCTATGAATTGATCAAGTCTTACAAGGTGTAATTATGAAAGTACAAGCAATATCTACTAATTTGTTTTCTTGTTTATTGATAAAGATGATAATTAATGTGCCTCATTACATTACCTTTAACTTAGAATATGCAACATTAATACAAACACAATCTTATAGAACTAGTTAATACAGATACAGTGAGTGCAATTTTACAGCGTTCTTAAGCACATCCAGACCACCAATAGAATTAAACGATTCCATAAATGGGTTCAAAATAATTTTATAAAATTATAAAATACCACAAAAGAAGACGTTTATGTGCCACTTATAATATTATTTTTAAATATAAAAACCATTTATATTTAAATTTTGACCAAAAAATATTTGAAGTTTGATTTCCAAGAACATTTAAAAATCCCAGTTTACCTTAAGGAGTTTTCATGGTTCCTTCAAGTGACGTTACAAAAAACTTTAAACAATTTATATCTAACACAACCTACTATTGATGCATTTATTATAAGTAAACAGATCTTATATGATTTGAAAAGCTCTATCCAATGTTATTTAGTTATTATAGTGTTTAAATTATAAAGAAAGTGTAAAAGTTTCTTGGTTAGTAGTTGGAGGTAGAGTCATGTCGTAAAGTCTATAGTGGTATATTTATGCAGGAACCCATCCTCTCGCGGGACCTCTCGTTGGGATTCCCATCTCCCCCTGGTTATAACTTTTTTCCGACCCTGGGTGCCAGGGCAACCTTACCCTAGGTTTGCATATGTATGGGTTCTGGTAGATGATTGAATATTCCGGTACTCCTATCCTCTGCCCCCACGTTATGTCACTGATTGTTGGGAATTTGTTAGGGTTCAAATCTTCCATCGGTTTAAATTGCGTTGTAAATAAAATTCTTTTGCAATAGTTGACAGATTTATCTATGGTCGCAATTATCTATTTTCCCATCCCGTAGCATGAAAGGAAAACATATTTTCGATAAAATCAATACATCATAATGGTTTAAACAAAAAGCCCTGGACACAAGAAAATGTCATAGAGCATGTGTATTTAGGCTCTCATTTATTTAACACTTTAATATTTATTCTCAAAAAGTATTAGAGTATAGGCTTAATAAACCTATACTATTACAATGTAATATTTTGAAATAATATTCATATTTTGTATACATTAATATTTTGGTTCTATAAAAAATACAATATGGTAAAATTATACATTTAAAGTAAATGAAAGAAAAATGTTTCTTTTAAAACATTGAGGATAAGCTGAATAATTATGCTCCTAAAGTTCAAATTAACTGATGACAAGTATAATCTTATTAATTCAAGTTAATCTAATCACCAAAAGGCTAGATATAGTTTCTATATGGTAATCATCCTACTAAAAGTAAAGTGTCACAGGAGTAAGTAAATTTGGAGCCCAGCCATGTCCTAAATCCATTTCATATCTAAAGAAAATTCAGCTTGCGAAATCTAGACATATATATATATATATATATATATATATATATATATATATATATATATATATATATATATAGAGAGAGAGAGAGAGAGAGAGAGATAGAGAGAAAATATTTTGTAAATACTCAACCAAATTTCATAAAGAATAAAAAAAAATCGTCTACTTGACTTTAAATATCTTCTCCGGATAGTCAATCTTCCCCCTCGCTAAAACCTCCAAAATGATAAGGATACACCTAACAGGTGGCAAACTTAATGATCTAGAACCCACCTAGTACTTTTCTATTTCTTGAAAGTTGTTAGTTTTTTCACGAATAATCCAATGTGATTACAATTCATATAGATTTGTGATTGCCACAGAGTGCTTTACTTTTAAATAATTGTACAATACATCATTAGATGGATATTTTTTTATTTCATAAATACGCGGAAACAAACTTCTCATTTTTCTGGCCGTATATATTATGGATTTTATAGAGGTAAAACTAAATGAACAATTTTTCTTAAGTAACAAATTTATCAAGTAATGACATAGTTTAAGTATGCCTCCCAGTCTGTCCGGTTTCTATATTTGTTAGCACCAGAACCTATAAAGCCATTGAATCATAGCATAAGCTGAGAGATCGATAATATTTTCAAGGGAGGTAATTTTGAAGTTTTATTTTTTGTTTAATTTTATACGATACCAAAGGCAGCATAAATATGAAAGCTTCGTGACATAAATAATACAACTTTGAATTAAAATAATATATGCTACTAAACAATCTAACATCAAAATGTCATTTTCTTACTCAACTACATTTTTAGATGACGACCCCATTTTGTGGCCATTTTAAAATAATAAATTTATGATCGATTATAGTATTTAAAACTGAAAACATAGTAGGTTTGAAATTAACTGATGATTGAAGTTTTTCTTTTGTGGACTTAAGGTTTCTTATATGGAGTTCGTTGTTGTTTGGAATAAAAGTCCTTTTTTCTTTTCTTATTATATTTTATTTTAAATCAAATTATAATTATTATTAACTACAGGAAACAGACAGTGAAAAATACACTCCTGTGCCGGGAAATATAGAGGCCCGTGGTTCATATCCCGGCACAGGAGTGTATTTTTCACTGTCTGTTTCCTGTAGTTAATAATAATTATAATTTGATTTAAATTAAAATTTAACTTTCCGTAGTATGAAAACTACCAAAAACTTAAAAATTGTATTATATTTTATTGAACAAGCTTAACTGATGATGTTTTATATTTATATTATATGAGTTAGTCAGACAAAGTCTTGAGTTTATCCAAGTTTGGAAAAAGCAATCTTTAAATGACAAATTCAGATTGTTTCAACAGTAATATTACCAAAATTATACTCCTATTGTTCAATTTGTATTTCGACTGCTTAATCGTTGAATCAAATATACAATGATAACTAAAGGAACCTAAATAATTAACTATTTTCTTTTTTGTTGATCCCTTAAAATTTCGTTTTATTCTTATTATTTGGTCATTAGGGATGTATGGATCCCTATTGTCAAAGGTATGTTTGGACATCCCTAATGACCAAATAATAAGAATAAAACTAAATAATTAATATTATTTAGCTGTGTCTAAAATTGTAAAGACTTTTTTTATTATATTTATATCTCCATTTTATATATATTTTTTTTAAATATTAAAAAAATTATATAAATATATGAGATTATTGGAAGTGAAACTTAAGTTCTAGAAACAGTTGATTTTATGTTCTCACCTACAAATTAATATGATATAATTATATAAATACATATGTCATATATTTAATTAAGAGTTTAATAATTCCTTGAAGATGCACGTAACTCAATTTTACTCGTATATCAAATCAAATTGCTCCACTTTTATAATATTCAAATGAGGATTTGTTGGTTCCAAGATAAAGAAAAAAAAATATTATTACTTAGATTTAATTAATAATGAAATAGTACAATACGCCTTATTTAAGTAATGCATATTATAAAAAAAAAAAAAAATAAATACGCAACATACATGGACATACATGGCAGTCAGATAACTTCTCAAAGAAACATAATTTCAATTAATAACATATTTTCATAACATTTTAGCGAATAAAAATTATTATTAAAAATATATTATTAAGATGTATACAATATATATTACGCTTATATACCAATTATGTGTATTGCAATATCATCAACTCCCGTGTCGTATTAGTTTGCGCAACTGCCTGCTGACTCAGGGGTCGGAGATTCGTCCAGGAGAAAGATTTTTATAGGTAAATAAACTGCCCACATAAGCATCTAGACGAGTCTCAAAACAAAAACTTGTAATTTCGTTAATTTCACTTAACAATTATTTCACTTTCAAGGTTTCGTTTCATCACTGCCAATTTACTCTTAGACCAAGGATAAAGATGTTTCACTTCTATTTCACAAATCTAGTTTTTGTAAAGGGGTAATAAATTTTATAGTTATTATCATCTACAAGAGAATAGACGTTTATTAGTTTCCTCTTAGTTCTAGTTAATGAATTTTTTAAAACAAATGTTTTGTATAGAGATGTGTTAAATAGATAAGTCAAATCATCCGCAAATACCATGAAGACTGATATTTTAAAATATATTCTAACTTATTTGTCTCTGAGTAGTATACGGTATCGTTTTAATAATAACTTTCAAATAGGAGAAAGAATTAATAATTAATAGTTGTAATAAGTTATAAAAGTATGTATGTAACGTTTATATATTTATTTCTTCTGCAGGGTTTCTTTCCTTCTAATGCTTATACAATATTTATTAAAGGTAAATATGTGGCTATTTATACTTCCCTACACTGCTTTTGAAATAGTTATTTATGTTACTAGCCAGCAAAATGAAATTTAGCTGACAAGTTTTTTAAGTTTTAGTTCCGAGCCGAAGGCTCGACGATAGGCTAAACAAATTTTCGGCACAGGCGAAGCCGAGGCAGGAAAATTACATTTTAACTTGACGAGGTGAAGCTAAGGCAGGAAAATGTTAATTACCTGCTAAAGTGTAACCGAAGCAAGTAATCTTTAAACGAGTCAGGAATGTTTCCTTTGCTGCATAGTTACATACAATATTTTATCTACTAACGGCAAAAAAATTACAATAAAGATTTTTATTTCAAATAACATATAATTAAACAATTTTTATAATTTTTATAGGTATTTTCAAAAAATATATAAATATTTAGCAGAATATCATGCTTAAATATATAAAAATGAACAATCTGGGAGAGTTCATATCCTGCGATGTAGTAACCTTTTCTTAAAATTTTGCTGCCTGTTTGTTATTTTGCTGACACTTTGAACTTTTGCTGACACTTTATTATTTTGCTGCGAGTTTTTTTTTTTTGACATGTTGCAAAATAATCAGGAAAAATGTCATTTTGTAAATTGAAAACAGTACAAAAATACTTAATATTGCTACCGTAAGTAGAAAGGGTTTTTTTTTTTTTTTTTTTAGGAATTGAAGAACACCGGTAAGTGCTGAAGACACTAAAGGATAGAGCATAGAGGGTACATTATTAATGGATACTGTTCTTAAATTTACAAATATTTTAGTCTATTTATACATAAGTAAAAGTATTGGTTTATTAAAGGCTTAATATTACGCATAAACCAATATACTTTAAGATTTCATAGAATATTTCAACAACATAAAGAGATTTCAAGAAAAGATCATTGAAATTAATAAAGTTTGCAAATTGTCTATAAATATTGTAAACGTATTCTACTGTAAATTCGAGTGGCACATAGCATCCCTATCATGTACATTAATAGTGTTTTTGCTTTTATGACCTACGATTGTCTAATTGATTGTATTATTTACTCCCTTTTTGCCGCAGGAGGTATCAGAAACATTGCGATATTTCTGAAAAACAAACATTTTTTATGACTCCCAATTAAGACAATCCAAAACAGAAACCTGTTTTAGACATTATGGAACATTTTTAGTCCCGTGTCTGTCTGTAGGCTTGTTTGGCGTTCATCATTATTGCGAACCAACATATCCTTAAAATTGCTAATCTGATTTTGATGATATTCGGATGGAAGGTCACGACTAACCCATTCTGACATTTGGATGGTAGGTAATAATAAAACCACTGTCGGTCTCATATAATTTTGCTTCCGAGCTTACAGAAGGTAACGGAAGCATTTTGTTCACTTTCGTGAACGAAAAAGTTTTGTCTCCGATTTTAAAAATTCCAAGACAGAAATCCGTTTCAGACATCAGGGAACATTTTTGGTTCCGTGTCTGTCTGTCTGTATGTCTGTCTGTCGGTCTGTGTGCCCGCGAATTATGAAACGTGCGACGATAACTTGAGTAAATGTCAACCGATTTTAATGAAATTTAGTAGACATGTTCATGTTACCAATGCCCAGGACGAGTTCGTTGGACAAAGTTATCCGTCCTCGCGTTCACGAGCAACGCTCGCGTAAACGTAAACTTTAAATTTAAAATTGGATTATTAGGTCGGGAAAAAAATCTAACTTCATCTATTCATACGACAAACATTTTTTTCAAATACTATTTTTCAGTACAACCAACAGCGACACCGCTATGAAGTATTAAGATCGCTAAAACTATTAATAGTTTTTACACAATAAACATTATAACAATAAAGTACATGATAGGATGCGATGAAGCTATGTGCCACACTAATTGGCAGTCTATTTAACCTTCTTCGCTTACTCGTTTGTCTTCCATATTCAACCTTTTAAAAAACTCCTATATCCCTTAAACGTAATCATCTGATTTTTAAGAAATTTTTATGATTTGTCAAATGTAGTATCCACCTTTGGTAAGCTTGGAGAAAAAATAAATGCTAAAGTATAAAGAAGTCTGAATATAAAGAATAGATAAGAATTTTTGCGCAAAGAGTGCAAACATTTGCTCTCGGTTCTAGGTTTTACTTCCTGGTTGTCTCAGCATCTCTCAAATCTCTCTATTGCCTTTTTACTTAAGCAGTTACAACTCTACAGTTGTGCTAAATCACAAATCACTATTATGTATTATACTTAACCCGCATACGGGTCGTTGTATCACAGTGACAGAGTCATCAGTTTTTACTTATGTTCTTTGCCAGTCTCACTTTGGTACTTCTTTACTAACACCCCTATAGCTTTCAAGCTTACCGAAGGAAACAGAAGCATTTTGAACAGTCTGAAGAGTAACATTTTTTAAGCCTCCGAATTTTAACATTTTTAGACAAAATTCTGTTTCAGAAATAAGGAAGCAGGAGTGGTCTTGTGTGTTAATAAATCTGTACGTCAACATCTTTGCAAACCACCATATCTAAAATATGTCTAGTCAGATTTCAATGAAATGTATATTGTAGGTAACATTTAGCCCACTACTGTTGGCCCCACATTAAGTTGAACCTTCTGCGCAAATTGCTTTTCATAACTTTTTTGCTTCCGAGCTTACCGAAGGTAACGGAAGCTATGTGATCGTTCTGAAAAACGAAAAATGTTTAGGTCTCCGATTTCAAAAATTCCACGACGGAAATCCGTTTCAGACATCAGGGATCATTTTCGTTTCCATGTCTGCCTGTCGGTCTGTCGTTCAATTTTTGCGAACCAACATATCTTAAAAACTACACGTCCAATTTTAATGACATTTGGGTGGTAGGTCATAATTAGCCTATTGTTGGTCCCATATAAGTATCAACCTTCTGCTCCTATTTGTTTCTCTTCCACATGTGCACAAACATTAATTTATTTACACCTAAAGCTTCAAAAGTACTTATTTAATTTGAATGGAACTTTTATAGTTTATCGAAAGTTACCCGCAGATAGCCTCAGATTAATATGAACCGGTTGCCCCTGTAACTTTTGCTAAATTTATACTTTAATTCGGGTAAAAAATCAAAACAATTTTGACAGATTAAAAAAAACCAACGGGAGAAACAATTAAACCAATTAGACAATAATAGCTAGTAAAAGCATGAAATCAATAAAGTACGTGGATAGGATGCGAGAAAGCTATTTGCCACACCAATTGGCAGTTTATTTTATTAACACCTATATCCTTATAAGTGTGACTCCACTGGGAATCAAAATAAGTCCAAACATACACACTTTCTATTCACAGTGGGGACATATAAATTTTATGGTTTCTTTAATGTTCACATATTGTTTTCTATATACATATTATATAGCTAAGTATCAATTTAGCAAAAGTTAAAGAGCGCAGACGGTTCAAATTAATCTGGGCTATCTACGGGCTAGTTTCAGTAAACTATAAACGTTTTATTCAAATCAGATAAGTACTTCTGAAGCTATAGTTGTAAATAAATGTATGTTTGTTTGCATGCAGAAGAGAAGCAAATAGGCGCATAAAGGTAAAACTTGTATGGGACCTACAATTCACTAATTATGACCTACTATCCAAATTTCATAAAAATTGGACGTGTAGTTTTTAAGATATGCTAGTTCGCAAAAATTGAACGACAGACCGACAGACAGACACAGAACCAAACATGTCCCCTAATGTCTGGTAGGGATTTCTGCCTTGGCATTTTTTAAATCGGAGACCTAAAAATTTTTCGTTCTTTAATAGACCGATCACATAGCTTTTGTTACCTTCGGTAAGCTCGGAAGCAAAATCAAAACAAATTTGGGGAAACAGATTAAACAAATTAGGCAATAATGACTTGTAAAAGCCAAGATGCGAGGAAGCTGTGTGCCACACCAATTGGCAGTCTATTTTATAATTAATTAGAATCATAAAGTCATATCTCAAAGAAGAGAAAGATAAAAATACATAAAGGACAAATCTTAAATGTCACTGTTTACACCTTTCTGTTTAGTAATTTTTTTAATGATACTTTTCTAGAGCATTTTTCTTTGATACTCTTTTTTTTAAATATGGCTTCATTCATCATACCGAATAGTCATTACTGAAATAAAAGCAAAAACACTTCCTAATTCCTTTACTTCTTTTCCTCATTAACTGTTGGTCGTTACAGAACACTGATTTTTTAATGTAAGGCATATTTAATTCATAAAATTAGTTATATTTACTATTGTGTTAAGTTTAATTAATCGTGTGAGTTACTCCGATAAATTTAACATACGTATTTTTATTTTCTCTAAAATTAGAATTTTATTTCAGTTAGAAATTAAAAGAAATAATTTTTATAATTCTAAATTTGGGTTACATTCTGAATTCTGTTTATAGTATTTTTAGAGAGCACGCTTAACAGTCTGGGTAATAAACCTCCTGTTCTACCTTTATACAAAAAAACAAAATACAAAGGCAATAATGAACTAAAATAAAGTACAGAATACTTTTTTAAACGGACAGGGCACGGTGCCCATTTCTTAGACTTCAATTATACTTTCAATAGAAATACAAATAAAATAATAAAAAGAAAAAATTGGCACTAGAAAAATAAGATAATAGCTTTCTAATACCTTTAGAAGGTTCAATATTAAAGTTTTATATTTTCCACGGAGGATTCACTCTTGGATTTTGCAATAAAGTCATAAAGTTAATAACTTTTAATCAGCAAATATTTACCTAATTTTCAAAGTCATAATTACTGTTTTCACTTTTGGGCAACATTTAATAAGGGAAGTTAAATGGGTTGTAGAAGAGGTTTAGAGGAGGGGTCGAAGTGCCATCAAGTGCTTTTTTATACCTTTTATAAGCAAATATTAATGGTACAGCGAGGCAGCAGCATTTTAACAAAATAACATCCGCCTGTTTTACCCTTTTTGCCTTGCCACGATTTATTTTATTTTCTTTCTTTCTTTCCAGTTGATGTCTCTATTTCCTCTTCCTTTAGATCCTCATTTCTCATTTTCTCTTCAACTTATTTACGTTCTTTTAGATTTTATATTTTTTGTAATTTTCTAGTTTTATCAATTAATTCACTATCTTCTTATCCATCCTTTGTTAAAGTTACTATTTTCTTAATGTTAGCATTTGTCTAATTGTTCTGACAATGTTTTATAAATTTATAATAAGTCTACTATTTTATATTCTTGAGTTTTTCCGTCTCTTGTTTCCAAACTTAATTTAATTTCCTTCTTTTTATTCATTCTAGGGTGTATTTTCCTTAATGCTACACTTTTGCTTCCTATTTTTACACGAATAAAAGAATCAATTCAGCAATATATAATGCGCACAGGTAGTTGAAATTAATCTAGGACTAACTGCGGGCTACTTTTAACAAACCATTCTAGATTAGTCATTTGATGATATAGGTATAAATAAATGTATCTTTGCGCGCATGATGAAGAGAAACCAATGAGGGCAGAAGGTTGAAATTTATATGGGACGAAAAATAAACTAATTATGACGCTCTAAATTTATCAGGGGATATCTGCAGGTTACTCTCGATAAAAAAAAAAAAAAGTTTCACACAAATCTGATAAGTACTTTTGAAGTACTTATCAGTATACTCTTTCATGGGGAAGAGAAACAAATGAGCACAGAAGGTTGAAACTTATATGGGACCAACAGTGAGCTAAGTATGACCTACCACCCATATTTCATTAAAATTGGACGAGTAGTTTGTAAGATATGTTGGTTCGCAAAAATGTCGAACGACATATGTCTCTAAATTATTTACAGATTGTTGCGCAGAAGGTTGAAAATTATTATTTTATTACCTTCCGTAAACTTTTGTGCAATAGAAAATTGGTCTAAGATTAGATTTTAACACACTGTTTAAACTCTAGGATGTAAACTACTACCAATGTACAATAATGTTTGCTGTTTTGCTTCCGATCTTACCAAAGGTAACGGAAGCCATGAAATCGTTCTGAAGAACGAAATATTTTTAGGTCTCCAATTTCAAAAATTCCAAGACAGAAATCCGTTTCAGACATCAGGGAACATTACTGGTTCCGTGTGTCTGTCGGTCTGTCGCTCAAATTTTGCGAAACAACATATCATAAAAACTACACCTTTCGATTTTAACGAAATTTGTATGGTATGTTATAATTAGATCATTGTTGGTCCCATAATAAGTTTTAACCTTCTGCGCTCATTTGTTTCTCCTCCACATGTGCACAAACATATATAAATTTACACCTAGGTAGGTTCAAAAGTACTTATCTGATTTGTTTGAAACTTTTATAGTTTATCGAAAGTAACCCACAGATATCCCCAGCTTAATATAAACCGTCTGCGATTTTTAACTTTTGCTTAATTGATACTTTAATGGATGTAAAATAGACTGCCAATTGGTGTGGCACATAGCTTCCTCGCACCCTATCCACGAATTTATTGGTTTTATACTATTTTTACAAGCCATTATTGTTTAATTTGTTAAATTGTTTCCCCGTTTTTTAATTTGTCAAAATTGTTTTAATTTTTTACATGAATTAAAGTATCAATTTAGCAAAAGTTAAAGAGCCCAGACGGTTCAAATTAATCTTGGGATATCTGCGGGTTACTTTTGATAGAATGTAAAAGTTTCATACAACTCGCTTAAGTACTTTTGAAGCTATTGGTGTAAATAGATGTATGTTTGTTTCTCTTCCACATTGTGCGCATGTGGAAGAGAAACAGATAAGCGCAGGAGGTTGAAACTTATATGGGACCAACAATGGGCTAATTATGATGTACCATTTAAATTTCATTAAAATCGGACGTGTAGTTTTTAAGATATGTTGGTTCGCAAAAATCGAACGATAGACCGACAGCAGACACGGAACCAAAAATGTTCCCTGTTGTCTGAAACGGATTTCTGTCTTGGAATTTTTGAAATCGGAGACCTAAAATATTTTCGTTCTTCGAAACGATCACATAGCTTCCGTTACCTTGGGTAAGCTAGGAAGCAAAAAATGTAACATCTGATAGTGACTAAAAAAAAAAAAATATTAAAAAAATTAATTTGGATAGGACTATGGTTTTGAGACGAGGAGTTTTCTCTTCTAAAAAATAGCTGGAGTATATAAAGATAAATTAAATAACCTGAGAGGTCTTAAAGAGCAATTACACTGAAGCTAGAAAAGCTCTTTTTGTATTTAGATAGTCGGCTCACAATATTGTAATAGGATTTTACGCAGAGATAATATAGGATTATTCTCACTGAACTGTTATTACATAAGAATAACCTCATTCTAGTCTATTATACTTATTGTTATGATCTTGATACTTATCAAATTAAAAATTTTCTTCGTAAAGGATTTTAAGGTTAATGTTCATTCTTAGTGTAACATAGATGCGTCATTAAAGTGAGAGAAATGAGAATGAAGAACAATAATACTCTAATACTCTAATATATATGCGAATTAAATAAAAGTGGCAACTCCATGTTCCCCTCCCAACCCATTTTGATTTTTCTTTTTTCAATGTTAATGATATAATTAGTCGCTCTAAAAATTTTAATTATTTCTAAAGTTAATAATTATAAGCTACTAGCTGGGTACCCGTGCTTCGCTACGGAGTGTTATTATAATTAGATAAGTTTATAAACAACCATAATGAAACATATAAATTATTTTACTGTGCAAGAATATCTAGATTCTATCTCTCCCACCTATTTCTATACCCCCTCCTCTTTGATAAGCTAATTTTAAAATATCCTAAATTCCCCCCCCCCCCCCCCCTAAAGTAAAATATGACCAAACAATACTAAAAACTATTACTCTACTCTTTAAATCATTACATTGACCCCGTATTCATTACTTGTACCACACCCCTGTGTACTGTGTACCAAATTTAAATTTCCAAAATTCATGTAGGCTGTCATTTTCCCCTTGCTTTGAAGTTCAAGTGGGCAAATTTTTATGGACATCGAACTAAAACTGTAGATTTGTATAAAGAACATACACCCACATACATTGATTTTTATATATAGGTATAGCTATAAATTTCCATTTTTCCCCCTCCTAAATAAAATTGTACATAATAACAATTACTTTTCTCTTAAAGTGCTTTTCAACGATATGCATGATATGAAGGTAATCCATTACTTTGACATTTTTACACCGTACCCCTTTGTACCAAAATTTAAATTTCGAAAATTCATGTAGACAGTGACCTCCCCCTTGCTTTGAAGGGAAAGTGAGTAAATATTCATCAAATTATATAATGAGGGGATAAAACTGTAGATTTGTATAAAAGACATACCCTCATACAGACACTCTTCTCTTTTTATATGATATAGCTATATTTTTTCATTTTACCCCCTCCTAAATGAAAATACATACGACAAAACTGTACATAACAACAATTATTGTAATCTTAAAGAGCTTTTCAACGATATCCATCATAAAGAGTATTCAGTCCTTTGACCCCGTTTCATTATTGTACCCTGTTCCCTGTGTACCAAAATTTAAATTTCGAAAATTCATGTAGACACTGATTTTTTCTTCTTTTGAAGGTCAAGTGTGCATTTTTTGATCGAGATCGGACTAAAACTATGGATTTGTATAAAGAACATACACACATACTTTTAGATATATTTTTCCATTTACCCCCCTAAATGCACGTAAAAACAATTACTGTACTCTCAAAGAGCTTTTCAACAGTGTGCATCATCAAGGGTTTTCAATACTTTGACATTTGTACCCCGAACCTCTGTGTAACAAAAATTAAATTTCGAACATTCATGTAGACAGAGATCTTCCCCTTGCTTTGAAGGTCAAGTGAGCAAATTTTCATCGAGATCGAATTAAAACTGTTGATTTGTATAAAGAACATAAACACACTCACACATACGTTGACTTTTATAGATATAGATATACATTTCCATTTTACCCCCCTCCTAAATAAAAATATGACAAAAACGTACTTAACAACAATTAATGTACTCTTAAAGAGCTTTTCAACGATATGCATCATGAAGGGTATCCATTACTTTGACATTTGTACCCCGTACCTCTGTGTACCAAAATTTTAACATCGGAAAATCATGTAGGCAGTGACCTTCACCTTGTTTAGAAGAAAAAGAGTGTAAATATTCATCAAATTGGGATAAAACTGTAGATTTGTATAAAAGATTCTCTCATATTGATACTCTTCTTTTTAAATATAGATATAGCTATATTTTTCCATTTTACCCCCCTCCTACATACAAATATGACAAATGTGTACATAACAACAATTACTGTACTCTTAAAGAGCTTTTCAACGATATGCATCACGAAGGGTATTCATTACTTTGACCCCGTATTCATTACTTGTACCCCGTACCCCTGTGTACCAAAATTGAAATTTCGAAAATTCATGTAGACCTTGATTGTTTCCTTGCTTTGAAGGTCAAGTGTGCAAATTTTCATCGAGATCGGACCAAAACTGTAGATTTGTATAAAGAACAAACACACACACACACACACACACACACACACACATACGTTGACTTTTATATATATAGATAAAAATAATATAATAAAGAGACAATGAATGCCATGTGATTATATTATTCAATTAATAATATAATTAAGAGTTTTATAATTAAAATTAGTTGGAGCTTAAAATAATGATTAAAGAATCATGTCATAGCACCAAATGTGTAAAGTAGTACCTGCAAAAGGTTGATAACCTACAGAAAAAAAGCGCAATCACCACTACCTAGAAATACATGTCATTTCGTACGTCAAAAGCGAGGTAAGATTAATGGTGTGAGTAGATCCTCTTCCTGAAATGTCACGCGTAAATAATAACTCACATGAAGCAGAACATCCTCACGATGAATAACGTCTTATTTTCTTCCAGCTTTCTTTACGTGGAAAGAAGCTGTTTAGTCTCAAAGGGGACAGAAATCTTCTCATATAAAATACTATTGATGACACAGTATGGAGTATCGTAAGGATAATTCTGTTTAGATCATTTAACAATCTAGACTTTATTTTTGAAAAGTCAATCTGACTTTAAGGCATCTTTAGGAACAAGATCGAAACTATTTTATTTATGATGTTAAAGGAACACAAATAATTATACATACGGCCATAATTTATGCAGGTCAAGATCTAACAAATATTTTGGTGGTATTTTGTAAGGTCGCGAATGTTTTCGAGATTAATGATGAAGTAGTTGGTTCAAGGGCATGTTAATCCTCTTGACATTGTATGGTTCTCTATACATCATTAGTTAAGTGAATGGAGCATTAATACTTCACAAAGCAACCTAAGGGGAAAGAGGGCTCTTTCTAAGATATCTCATACAATTTTTGAACAACGGGCTCTGACCTAGTTTAAGAAGGACGCCTACTGAATAAATAAAAGAAAGGAAAAAGGAAGGAAATGAATTATGGCAGAACGATGGAAATGTTTAAAAGTATACAGCAAAAATAAGAAAACAGAGGCTAAAATAACACGCAGGATTAAATTGAAGGAGGTCGATCTAAAGTTATTGAGAATGTCAGTAATGCACGTATGTTATTTGTTGGGTAAGGTCGAAGGTCAGTCACTAAAGTAAATTTCAACTGTAAAAGAAGGACCGTCGGGGAATCGGTTTAATGTAACAATCCTCGGAGATTCAGGATCGCATGACCCAACCTTATCTTTATACGAGTCTGGGCCGGCTATTTCATTATCGGGTCGTGCACGCAGCCGCTGCAGGGGCTAAACCCGTCGAAAAGCTCCAATTTTCTCTAATGCGGTTTAACCGGACTCAAAACAATTCGAATGTCGTTAGGCTTCCTACAACGTCAAATCATTACATAAGAGCATTGGGGTCATCCAATCACGGCTGTATAAATTTAGAATCAATAGAGTCGAGAGAGAGAAAAAGAATCATCCCTCTAACCTATAACGAGAATCACATCTCTTACCTCTCGAAAAAAAACCATCCCCTTCAACCGGATTTTTTTGCTCTTTCACTTTCATCTCCTTAGCTTCTTATTTAATACACCCTATATTTATTTATGAATTCACTATAAAAGTGGATATAAAATTATATTAAGCATCAAAAAATCATTACACTATTATTATTCCAATTCTACGAAAATAAAATAAAAAAATATCATCGAAGATATTTTGTGATTTATTTTTACTATATAAGCCATTTAAACCATTCTTTTTTGTTATAAATCTAATTATCAATGTAATTTTTGTAAGATATTTTATAGTTCATTAACACTAGTCGAAAGCTCATTGTCGTCTCAACATTGGTAGAATAATTGAAAACTTGGCTAACGTGTCAAGCAACTATGTGTGAATAGTAAAGCTTGTTTAAATATTGCCGATAGCTATGTTTGATGTTTCCATGCTTGGATAAGGTTGTATAAGTGAATTAGTGACTTCTAGCCTACTCATAATTAGAAGAACAAACCATCGAATCTATGTATATTCTCTAAATCTCTTTATCCAACTTTCTCTCACAAACAGAGAGATGTGACCAATTAAATTAATGGAATCAGTTAAATCCATCCCTGATAACATATAATAAATATATTATATTGATTCCTCCGATAAATGGATTCTCGAAACAAATTTTTCACTGTAGATAAGAAAGTTTGTACATTACTGAAGACTGTAGACATTAGTTTCCTCACGCCCGTCCTGCTAAAAGTAGAATGAGATAGATTTCAGCATATGAGTGATACTAAAAAACTATGCTGTACGTGTTCATGAGAGAAATTAATATGCACAGAAGGTAGAAATTAATCTGCGACTATTTGTCGACTAATCTTATATAGTTTTAAACATATGGTCATTTGCAAACATGTGGTGAACAGGTGGTAGACTCAAGGCCAAAAATGTTCCCCGATGATTCTTCAGAATTACCACAACGGTAAATTCCAATACGTTCGGTAAGATAGAAAGCAAAAATTGATGATACTATATAATTAACTATAAATACAGTTTAGAACAAATTTGTTTTCTTTAGAAACCAACAATTATTATAAAAATGCCATTTTTAAAATTTCTGTATTCTTCACCTTAGTTGTATCTATGTGCAAAATTTGGGGAAGATTGAACGATGGTAACTGGTTCAAAATTGGGTAATAGGTGTGCGATGAAACTTAAAAAGAAAATAAATTTGACGCCATTTTTTTTTTTTTTTTTTTTTTTTTTGGTTTCTGTATTCTTCACCATAGTTGTTTCTATGTGCAAAATTTGGGGAAGATTGAATCACGGGAAGTGGTTCAAAATTGGGGAAACGGAAATGTGCGATGAAACTTACAAAGCAAAGTAATATGAGACTAGTAAAAATTAAGACTGACAAACACCAACCAAACTTTCTCATCTGCATGCCATACTGAATTTAAATCCCATAATATTTCATCTAAAATAAAATACAATATATTTAAGAATTTATATATATTATGTAAGATTGGAGTGGTGTCTGTAAATGTATCCGATTGGGCTCAAATTTTGTTTCTTTTTTTGAAAAACTCCTGATAATGATTTAAAGTTTAGAAAATTTTAAGTCTGTGCGTCAATCACGTCCAAACGGCAGAACGGATTTTGTTGGTTTTTGGGTACAATGTTAAGCTCAATTCTGCGGGTAATATAGGCTATAAAGCTTTTTGGTAGCTTTATATGGGGCGGAGAACGGGCCTTCTAAATAGATTTTAAAATTCTAATTTCATTTTTTTATCCTAAGAGGAACATAGGATGTAAGAAAAGAGGGGGAATTAATCCCAGATCTTTCTAAGTTAGGAATGCTTGAGAAAGGGCACATATTTTGGATGCAAGCATGTATATTAATAAAAGATAATTCCAATTTCAACCCAGGGATGTGAATAGACAAGGGGGGATGCAGAAGGAAAATACCGCTACTTTTCCCAGAAAGTTATCATTTCAGAATTTTTCTTAAGTATATAGTCGGAATCAATTACCAATTTGGGATATTTGCAAATTATCTTATCAAAGGGGAGAGGGTATAGAAATAAGGGGGAGGGATAGAATCTTGATATTCTCGCTTAGTAAAAAAATACGTGTGGTGTCGCGGGACGGTAGGAACGAAGTTCCTTACATTTTTTATTAAATATAAATTATAAAATCACACTGCTAAGTACGTAAACGTGGTAACTACTTATGCATGGCGGAGTTAGAAAGGAGACAAAATTAGAAGTAACAAACTGTTTGTACCTAGCGGAGTTAAAGAAAAATTAAAATAAAAGCATTATTTGTATCATTATAGCAAGCGTATAATTATTTTAGTTAAAATCGTCGAAACTGTTTTCGTGAAATAATTAAATATCTGAGGTAGCTCCCTCAAATTTATAGCTAAAATTAATTTATTGATTTCCCTTAGGGTTAAGAATTTGTTTTAAAAAAACGTGTATGCCAAATTTGATTGAAATCTGTCCAACACTTTAGACTCCATGCGTCTGCTGACACATGCATTTTTCTAAAAACCATATTTTTGGACTCAGAGGACCTTAAAATGAGTAAATCTATGCAAAAATGGTTGATACTTCATATTAAATAATATTATACGTATCAAAATAAATACGGCTTATACAGTAATATTACGGCTTGTACAGTAAGAGGTGGTATATTATAAGATAAATATATATAACTTAAAAAGACGTTATAACTATCTTTATATCACCATAAATTATAACAGCTCTAGAAGCTCACTAAAAATATCTCAAATAATTTGAAATAAAATATATAAGGTTTCTAATAGAAGCGAACTTATTGTTAAAAATAAAAAAATATTCCTACAACTTTCCACGGCTGACATCAATGATTTTTTTTATAGTATTTAAATTCTTAAATTATACCACCAAGATTTGTAGCCGATTATGATGTAGTAAGTGGAGTTGTTATCTTGCTGCAACAGCTGAATGATAAAAATCAAGAGAAAACTTAAACACGGTTTGTTTGTTTTTTAGAGCGAATACTGATTTTTATTTATGTTATAAGATTAAATCGATTTTCCGACAGAGTCACAGTAACTAATGCTTTAAGTTTAAGTAAAGTTTTAGGCTTGAAAGAAAATTGGATTAAATCAATCTCTCTTTTACTCAAGATAGCGTTGGACTAAGAAACTCTTTCTTAGGTGGACACAAAAAATTCATGAAGCTCCCCTACAACTGCTCTAACAACTGTAAGAAAAAGGACGCAATTAAATTAAAAGGTCTAAGCCTAACGTTGCAATGCAACTCATGAAATTACACTCTCTTTTTCCATTATCAGTTTAACTCAATGAAGCGGCACGATAGCTAATTAAAAGTTTAAAAAGTAGAAATGCAATTTCTACAGTAAAATTTAAAAATAATAAGTACGTACAATAACAATGTTATTCTGTTATATTTCAGAGTTTTAAATATCTCATAAAAATAATTGTCAGATTTCAATTGGAGTAAAACTAATAAAAAATGTGTCGAGAACACTTAACGCTACATATTTTAATAGATCAATATTTATTTTTTTATTTTTAAAGATCAATTACAATTTTGTTAATGTTTTACATCGCCAGGAGAGGAAGGACAGCGATATCGATATGAGAGATCCCAGGTTTATTAACATGGAAATATAAAGAAAACCTTTTTTAGTCAAATTGTACTTTATATGTAACTTTAGTAACTCCTCGTTAACTATAAAAAGGAAGAAATATGTTTATTGCGTGTTAACTTAGCACACTGAAGATGATAATATGTATGTCGAAACGCGTTTGCGAATTTTAATACATAATTGTGGTGACAATATTGTTGTGTTACTTTCTACTTACCTCTCTAGTCATAATTATGAAGAGGTACCACCAAATGTTAAATGAAACTTCTTTAGGTGCGGTAGAGTAAATTGGTTTGGATGAAACGAAATCGTGTATCGAAGTTTGTGTTTCGAGGCTTGTCTAAGTGATAGATTCTTTACAGCTGGTACACAGAATTGGTATATAAGCATAATATTATGTATATAATATAATTAATATATATATAAATGTTTTCATGTTTTTTCTTCATTATTCGCTAAAATATTTTGAAAATATTTTATTTTTCAATTAAATTTCACATAGTCATTTCTTAATCCTGAAATAATAAAATCGTCAACAAATGCAAAGAGGGCAATGCATAAAATCACTGTTTCAAGAAATTAAGTTTTTACTTCTATTGCGTGAGTCTCACACATATCCTTTTTTTTTATAATATTAGTTGGTTTATTCAATGAGTAAGTTCAAAAAGATCACGAAATTGGTAAATGAATTAAAATACATTATTGCAATACAAAATAGATTCCATCCATTCAATACGACAACTCCTTCCTGTCCTTGATTTTCCATATCGTTATAATCATTTGTTACGAAATAATTAATAATTCATATAATCAATAACCTCTATAAAAAAAATTATTTTAATTTTTCTTCATTGTACATTGGCTGTTGTAGGAAAATTTCATGAAAAGATCCATTATATAGATTGCTTGTATTAAGTGAAAAGCTACAGTAAATGTAATCATTCGAGAAAACCCCAGTTTGAAGAAGATGCTGTTTATTAGATTCCTACTCATAACTTGAGGTAAGGTAAAAAGAAAGGGTGAGGGTATAGGAAACAAAGGACGTTGTGAACAACAGATATAGAATGAAACTACTTGGCAAATGGAATCGGCAAGGCAATTCAACGGAATTGGGTTTGCGGGGAAAAATGAATTCAATTCAGAATTGTCTACTTATATGACCTGCAGTAGGCGGCTAAAGAAACAAGACATTCGTAGTTGGTTTCTCTTTTACACCTGATTGTTATTGGGGTCACGATATTATCGAAGAGAATAATCCAGGATATTGGAACATCATTATATTTATCTTGTGACAAGCCGACCACTGGGGGAAGCTTTCTCAAAACATCTAGTCCAGTAAAGGTTCTTTCTACCTGCAGCTAATTCAGAATCATTTAAAGAAGGGTCTTTATATACCACTCATACTCATAACAAATATTTGAAACAACAATTTAGAATCGTAGGTCTAAAACGTAATAGAAAAAAACATTCATTTTCGAATTTTCCACTCCCACATACACATAATAACTATATTTACATCCATTTTTATTGGAATTTAGGGGTCCTTTATAAGTGTTCAATGCTCCTATTATCTCATAAAATGAGAAAATTCTCTAAATAAGTAGTAAATTGATGCAGAGTAAATGCAGATGTATCGTTTACCAATAACTATAATATGGACTAAAAAGTCGCTATTTACGATGGTTCTGCTTTACCTTACCAAAAATTAGTCTAGTTAAGTAATGTAAATAATTTTCATTGATCTTAAAGAAGACAATAAGTTTGGTGGAATTTTTCATTAATTATATTTGATACTGCAATCTCATACTCTTATTTTACTGACATACCTCTTAATACAATGTTTGAGAATAGCAGTAAAATTCTGATAGATGTTTGAATTGTATAATAATAGCAAACAAATACTTATGCTCCCAAGCTTAGAATGTATTTAAAGAAGAGTTTGTAGAAAATTCAGAATGGATGCACATATTATGTTTGTATATCCGTCCTAGACTCAAACACCCATTTCCAATTCTAAGAATCAGAATGTTGGCCAAGTTCCTGACTTCGATTTTCCGCTTCTCCACCCCCCATTAGAGGAATTCTATGGGAAAGCCACTAAAAATAAAATAAAAATACAATGGATTATGGATTTAACCATTGGTTCAGATAAAAAGCCATAGCCGATAAAAAGCAACAAGCAGTTTGGTGCCAATTTCCTGAAAAATGTAAGATTAAGCTTGACACAAAAAGGATATCTTTTGTTTTTATCAGATTTACAAGAATACTGAGCACAACTTACGTCGTAAAAATTATCTAGTTTTTTGGGATTTGTTTCAAATAGTTTTTTGAAATGATAATATACATTAACTGAAATACCCGGGGTAGCCCGGGTGTTACAAAAAAAAAATAGACTGCCAATTAGTGTGGCACATAGCTTCCTCGCATCCTATCATGTACTTTATTGTTATATTGTTTATTGCGTAAAAACTATTAAATATAGTTTTAGCAATCTTTAACTTTTCATAGCGGTGTCGTAGTTGGTTTTACTAAAAAATTGTATTTGAAAAAAATGTTTGTCTCATTGAATAGAGAAAGTTAGAATTTTTCCCCGACCTAAAATTCCAATTTTAAATTTGAAGTTCACGTTTACGCGAGCGTTCTTCGTGAACGCTTGGACGGATAACGTTGTCCAACGAACTCGTCCTGGGCATTAGTAAAATGAACATGTCTACCAAATTTCATCAAAATCGGTAGACATTTACTCAAGTTATCGTCACACGTTTCATAATTCGCGGACACACAGACCGACAGACAGACAGACACAAGACCAAAAATGTTCCCTGATGTCTGAAACGGATTTCTGTCTTGGAATGTTTAAAATCGGAGACATAAAAGTTTTTTGTTCTCAAAAGTGAACACAATACTTCCGTTACCTTCGGTAAGCTCGGAAGCAAAATATATATTGGTAAATAAAAAAAGTATATTTATATAAATAGACCCAGAACATTTGAAATTAAGTATATATTGAACATTGCGTTGTTAAAAAATAATGTTATAATTGAATATATCGTACGTAACTGACCATAGGAGTCATATAATGATTATAAATTATTATTATAATTATCCTATACATGTTGTATTATAGTCCAAGTTTGTTTGGACTGCTTATCTCATCTTTAGCGTATCTTTATTTCTACTCTTTAGGAATGGAATTTCAAGCTTCAAGAGATTTTTAAGCAGAACTTAACCGTTCCCCTATCACCTCTCAAATGTTCAAACTCGTCCACAGCACATTATAAAATCCTTTCACTGGAAATTACTGTCTGCCATTTTGAATTAAAATACCTTGCTTAGTGAACTTCTTAATATATAATATATAATACAATAAAGGAATTACTATATCAAGTTCGGCTATTTAAATGTTTAATTCTTCCTACATATAGTGATGAATAGGTGAGTTATGGGACTTAGCATTAAAACACGTATATGGCTACCATTTTAAATTAAAGAGTCAAATTTAAAATCCCTTTATGGGACATATTTATGCCGTAAGCAGAAACCAATTTCCTCATTTTAAGGCCATAGATGATGTGGTTATCAAGATATTACAAACTCAAAAATTTATCAAGAAGGTTCACTATATTGAATTAAAATGGTGGATCATAAAAAAACCTTGCTTAGTGAACCTTGCATATTTCAATCAATAAAGGAAATTACTATAACCAGTTTGGCTATTCTGGTATTCAAAATTTATGAAATATAGTGATGAATACATTAGAAAGAATACTTGGCTTTTACAAAAACGTACATGGCCGCCATTTTGAATTAAAAGACAGATTATAAAATAATTTTATAGAACATGTTTTTGCCATAAGAAGTTACTTATTTCCGAATTTCAAGGTACTAGAACAAATAGTTTGGGCGATCTAGCAGCCATACAAAGGGTTTAAATTTGAAATAAAATTGCCGCCATAATGGATAAAAAAAAATCCTTTCGCAGTGGAAGTCATCATTAAAGCAAGTTTTGATAAAAATCTGTGATTCTAATTCTAGAATTTGAAACAGTTTGTGTGACTAGGTGCAATTTGACCTTAAAAGTTTATCATAAATGTCCGCCATCTTGAAAATGAGAGAGTATAATGGAATGAAAGTATGCCAGTATTTTTATCACATATTTGTCATCATATGTGAGCCAAATTTGGTTCAGATACCTCAAAAAATGAAAGAACCTACATATAACATGCTAAGTTCCCACGTTGACTTTTGTATTATATAGATGTATTCGTATGGCCGCCATCTTAAATTTAATCAGCATATTAAAAAATTCTTTTATAGGGAATCTTTATGTCATAAAGTGACAAAGATTAAGTGAAGTGATCTTAGATCAATTAGTTCACAAGATATTACTGTCTCATAAATTACTTATGAAAATCCGCCATTTTGAATTAAAATGGTGGATTACAAAAAACCTTGCTTAGTGAACGTCTTAATCAATTAAGGAATTACTATAGGAATTACTGGGTAGTGGTTAAGTTCAAATGGTAATAGAGTGGAGGTGTTTACAACAATATAAGTTCAAGCCTATACAACTTTCTAAACATCTTTAAAGTAATTAAGTCTCATATACATTGTGGTATGATTATAGCACATCGTACTTTAGCCGCTTAGTACATAAGATCTAAATAATTTTATGTTTAAGCGCAAATTTCGTTTAGGATAAACCATACTTTAACCTTTGCACGTAGGGTAAGGTATGTGGCGGAAGGGAAATCTTCAAGCAAGTAACACAGGATGGAAACCAACGGCATTTACCCCGCTTGATGCAGGCTCCCTTACAAACTTTTAATTACTTTTCTCCTTAGATCACACACGCGCTGTTTAGTTGCAGCATCGTCTAATAACAATACCATTAAAGGTCTCTTAATTACATGAATCTGAAAAAGATTAATTAAACTCTTTTTAATGTTAATTAAGTTTCTCTAGATATGCTTTGACATTTTCTGGTTTAATCATTCACATTTTAATTAAATATTTTAAAACAATTAAATTGAATTATTGTATGAAAATCTTACTTAACTGGGACATAGCATTTTAAACAAAAAAATATTATTTTTTAAAAATTTATATATAATATTTTAAACACAAAAATTAAATCTCTTAGTTAGCCTCCGTTGAATGTAAATTTAACAAGAATTTAAGTGTCCATACAAAAAAAAAAAAAATGTATAATATATTATTCAGTCTAAAGTGGTACCCTTTATTACTTATGAGTTTAGTGTAGATCCTTATAGGGTAATAATTGACGTTTTATTATTACCCTATAAGGATCTACAGGTACTAATTGAGTACTTTATAACTATAAGCGTTAATTCTCGGTCTAGTTCTATTGCCGCGAATATTTGGCTTGCTAGACTTGTAGGAAAAGATTGAAAGCTTGGATTCGGGGAATTTGTATCGGTAACGACAGAGAAAAATCATTCTCCCGTATAGCTCAGTTGGTAAGAGCGCCTGTAACGGATTAATAGGAGGCCCGTGGTTCAAGTCCCGGTGCGGGGGTCTATTTTTCTCTGTATGTCTCCCGTAGTTATTGACAATTATAATTTGATTTAATGTAAAATTTAATCTTTCCGTAATATGAATACATACTACCTAAAACTAAAAAATTTGAATTATATTGTTGTAAACTATCCAAAATTTACAACAACAAAAAATGTCACTCAATATCGACTAAATACAGTATATGTTTTAATCTGAAGAATATAAAATTTAAATAAGAAAATAGAATATAGTTCTTACAGATTTAATTGAACCCTTCTTTTATTTTACACTTGATCAATTTTACTAGCTTTTCAAATTATTACTTGACTACACAGTTCTCTCTAAAAAAAAAAAAAAACGAAAGCAGACATAGAATAACGTTAAAAAAACTTATAAATAAATGAATTATCTCTAGCGTTTCATTGTTCTCAGAAAATTTATTTGTGCTTCAACGAAATAAATTAATGTAGAAAGAAAAGAGAAATAAAGTTACATCAGCTGTCATAAACTAGACAGCTATTTCTAATCTGATAAGCTCTTCCCCGAATATTATAGCCTAGAATATTAAACATTCCAGGAATTTCTATCGAAAATTTTGTGTATTATATCGTATTTTCAACACTTTTAGCTTCAAAATGGGCAGTTCATCATACTCATACACACACAAATATATATATATATATATATAAAAGTGTATGTTTGTATGTGTGTAGATTTATAAATATAATAGAGCCCCACGACCTTATTAGAAAATATAACATTATTTCGTAAGGGAAAGCAGACAATGTACCATTTAAAATGAATATGGAGTGCTTTTTTAGACTCAAATTAAAATAATTTCATATCAAAAAAGGGATATTAATCTAGGATTTAACTATTTTGAGTTGAGAATGTATTATTTCTGGGTGAAAGATATTTTCATGAAGAGAGAAAGAGAAGTGAAACCGGGCGTTTTGATTGGTTAGCGTCATGGTTCATGGAATATGTTGACATACCTTCCCCTTAATCCAATATAACCTTGTTCAACTATACATTTTGAACCAGTATTCAAGTCAAAATATTCTCTGCTCTACGTGTATCCAGAAAAAACAAAAACCAAATTAAACAGACCAAATTAACAAGAATTATATAAATTACACGGAGAAAAGAATTTATAGAAAGCGAGGATATATTAAAATATCAAAGATAGTAGTCTAGTACTTCCTACTAGAACGGGTAGGACGAACCACTTGTTCGAACCTTGCAATTAGGCCATCACTTAGGCCCTTTTTACGCCCCGTGGTGGTGAGTTCCAGCTACTTCACACATCATACATTTGTACATTGTACCGCCGAAGCGAGTATGGTGTGGTCATTAGTAAGCTATATAAGCGTACGTCAAAGCGTGGGGAAGAGTCCCCATAAAGGGACACCCGTCCCTCGCCCTGCTCCGTCCTCGAACCATAGATACAAATTACATCGTCATGACACGGATTGGACCCACACCAAAGAGTGGGGGAAGAGCCCTCATGAAGGGTGTCCCTCGCCCTGCACCGTCCGCGAATCATTGATGCAATTTAGAGTATCATGGCACGGGATCGAACCCACGACCTCGAGTTGCCTCGACTTATTGATAGCTGAGCGAGCGCCCTAACACGCTCGGCTACCCTGGCTCCCTCATACATATAAAACATCAAAGATATATTATATGTATACTTATATGTCTTCGGGGTAGTTTTTGATTTCTAGTAAATCCAAATACTATATATGTTCAAAAATCAATTGCTAAACTGGGGTGAAGTAGTAAAAAACTTATTAAGGCTAAGTAGTAATTATTATTAAGGCTATTAAAAAATTAAGTGTAAAAATTCAAAACTACTAGAAACCATAATAATAGTCTGCATTATATATTAGTAAAACTTGTTTTAACAAAGATTTTTTTTTTTTTTTTTTACGCCAGCTTTGGTGTTATTTTGTTCGTATGTATTTAGGATCTGTAGCCAAAAATGAGGACCCTTATACATATTTGCGCTTGTCTGTCTGTAAAACCTAATCTCCAAACGTACCCACCACAAAAATTTAAAACTTTGTAGTAATGTTATGTAAATTAGCAAAAAAATCACAGGGAAGTACTTGAGTCCAAGTATACATTTTAGGGTTTCGTAGATGATTAAGTATACCCGTTATATATATATTTTTTTTTCAACCTCAAGGGTAAGATATTAGCATGAATTATTTCAAAATTTTAGGACCTATTGTGGTTGGGGGAGGGGATGTTTTTTTGGGTATATTTTGACTGATAAGACCAATAAAGAATGCAACATTTAAAAAAAACATTTATATATTTGTATCCTACTCTTCAGCAGCTTTCATTTGATACTCCCATTGAACATTTAAAGAAATATACATATTTGAATTTTTTTGCGAATGGCGCATGTGCATATTTAATTTGAAACATCTGTATATTTTTCCTATAGTTGGGTAAAAAAGTTGCGCCAGTGATTTAAATTTCAGCACTTTAGCTTAAACGGTTCGGGCGCTATGAACCGCCCGAAAGAGCGACTAACAGACGGACACATCACCCTCGGCATAAGGGTTTTGAGAAATATCTACAAAACCCTAAAACACACATATATATATATATATATATATATATATATATATATATATATATATATATATATATATATATATATATATATATATATATATATATGTATATATATAGGAAAGCTCATAAAATCATATCTAAAAAACTAGAGGTTGAAGTTTTGTAAAAAGGAAGAAGGATGAAAGAGGAGAACGCCCTAAGCACAAATATATATTTGCTTCTGCTTTGGTACCAATTCATCTAAGCACCATTGTGTCCATATTGCGGTTTTCGTTGCGGTTTTCCCCTTTTTTAACAAATCAAAGTTATTTTTTTGTCCCCCTTCATTGTTTTCCCTTTATCATAGGGATGTTATATTGTTTTTTCTCTTAGTCAGTCCATGCAAAGCCTCTAACAGATGTGCACTCTCATATTATATACCGTTATGTAATATGGTTTATTTTCATTATTGTGTGTAATAAGTATTACGAAGTGTTTTACTCCTATCGCCTATAGTTCCCTGTTCCCTTTATTCTCGAATCGTCGTTACTTTGTAGAATTCATGATAAACACCCATCAATAATCCATAATAAATTAAAAGCAAATAATAACCGAATGAGTTTGCTATGCTTTGTTAATTTAGACTAGTAGACTGGTTGAAAACCTAATACGATAGCTCTTTTTCTGGTACAATAGTGAGCGGGTACACAATTATCGATATAGATTCACTAAGAGGATTAGTATGATGATTTACCTGTATGTGTATTATTATTATAGGTAAAGAGTTAATGAAAATCACTGAACTTATCACTGAAAATCACTTTACTCAGTATTCCTACTAAAACTTTATACTAGTCAAGGCAAAAATTCCTTATTACTGTCAGTGGTCTTACAAAAATTATTATAAATTTATAAATATAAATATACACACACATATATATATATATATATATATATATATATATATATATATATATATATATATATATATTTATATAATATATAAATTTATATGTATTACGTAGTTGAAATTTGCATTTATATATATATATATAAAACCTAGTTACAATTATATTGTATACTTGACCTTAAAAGTTTTTTCATGATCAAAAAGAAAAACAGAAAAAGATTATAAATATTTTGAGTTCAAGATAAATTAGAGGAAGATTTCAGGCTTGGTACGAAATTGCTTTCTTAAGAAGTTGACTTTTTCTCCTTTCCTCATTTTTACTTTGTTTAATTCAACTTCTGACTTTATATTTTTCTTCTCTTTACTTTAGGAATGAGAATAAAAATATAAAATAACTTGAGATTTGTTTTTTTCTCTCTCGTTTTCTATATACTATTTAAAGTCAAGTACGTAGTCCTATTACATCTTAACATACATATATGAGGGAAATTCATGTTACATTTGTATAATACTTCTTCAATTTTTCGTGCTATTCTAATTCGTTCTCTTTTAGTGTTGTAAATTTAATTAATTTAAGACCGGATTGTGCTGGTTGTCTTATAATTGAATACTCAATTTATTTTGCTATACATACATATCAACAAATATATACAATATACAACCGCAAAGTTGTTCCGTGACTCATTCAGGGTTTTTATATTTCTTTTCTTTTTGTTTTTACTTTTAATTTTAAAAAAGATTTTTAAGAAGATTAAATTAAAGATTTAAGACCGGACATTAAATGTTTATTACTAAAGTCTAAACGTAATGAAAAAGTTTGTGGTTATGTATTTTGCCATGATCAGATCACGTAGATAGAACTTTTGGGGCATTGACCTTTTTATAAGTCATTAAAATGTTCTTATTATATAAGACACATACAGGTATGGATTTCTTTTTTTTCAGAGAGTTTAAAAATCATTTTCAAAAACTGCATAATATCGAAAAAAAACTATATGAGATAAAGCAATTGGGCTAAAGAACAATTTTAAAGTGCATGAAAAAACCTGTCAGAATCACTTATTGATATTCAAATTATCGGCTTCTAAGCATCTTTTAAGACCTGTTACATTTAAAAATTTTGATTTTTTAAAATTCTTAAAAATTTTTAAAATTTAGGGACGTTAGAAGTGTGGTGAATTCAGGAAAAACATATGCTTTTCATGATATATTTTTTCATGAATGGTATAATTAAAGTACAAGATCAAGGGACTAGTTTTTGAATTATGGTGGATTTAATGTTACCAGGAGTGAAATTATTCGGATAGGATCTCAACCAATTCTTGTACAATTGTAAAAATAGTGTCCCCGAACAAAACCACAACACTAAGTTCTTATAGGAAATTTGACGCTGAACAGAAAAGATTATTTTTCAAATATTACAGTTTTACCTTATTACACCGTGAAGCAAATCTTGTAGGGAATCGAATTAGACTAATTCTAACTCTCTACATCAAAATCCTTTGGTAATTAGAGCTAAAGATTTGATGGAGCTCATCTTAATGGATTGACTAATAAAGTAACAGGGACGTAGATCTTAGAAATTTTGGTGAAAATCACGGGTTTGATGTAAAGATCTTGGAATGGTATCATTCAACAAAAAATTCTATTCTTTACAAGGTTGTTTGAAGGCGTTTTATGGTAAAATTTGTAGTATTTGAGAATTTTAAGGGTAAACGTACAAAAATGATAAAAACGAAGCATGTCCGGATACATATTTATAGATACTTGTTCAGCGTCAAATTTTCTATAAGAACCCTAAGTGTTGTGATTTCGTTTGGGGACACTATTTTAGCATTTGTACAAGAATTTGTTGAGATCCTGTCCAAATAACTTCATGCCTGGTAACATTCAATCCACCACAATTCAAAAACTATAGTCCGTCGATCTTATACTTTAGTTATATTATACTTATCTTTAATTATACTTATGAAAAGCAAACGTTTTTCCTGAATTCACCACACCTCTACCATCCTTCAATTAAAAGTAGAAAGCTCTGAAACTTTGAAGTCGAATTTAAAATATAAATAAATGCAGCAGAACTTATCAGTTAATGATTCTAAAGGTTTTTTATGCTTTTTTTAAATTGCTCCTTATCCCAATTTCTCTATCTTATTTACTTTTTGATAGATCATGCAAATGTTTGGAAATTTTCGTGAATCTTTAAAAAAAAAAAAAAAAAATCAGGTCACCCTGTGTAGTATATATACAGGGTGTTTACTAAACATGTGGCAAAGATTAAGGGGGTTATTCCTAGGACTATTTGAATAATTAATCCTTAGAAATTATAATTATTTCGAAAATCTTTTTTAGAACGAAGTTCCTTATGGCACGTTCTGGAGCCCGGGAGTGAATCCGAAAAAAACGACCAAAATCACCGTCAAAAAATAACCGTCACAAAATCACCGTCACGCAAAATCCGTCACGAAATCTACCGATGACAATAACTTGAGTAAAAGATCACCGAGTTAGTTGAAATTTGGTACAAATGTTAATTTTACCAATGCCCAGGCTAAGTTCGTTGGACAACGTTATCCGCCCAAGCGTTCACGCGCAACGCTCGCGTAAATGTAAGCTTCAAATTTATAATTGGATTTTTTGGACGGGAAAAAATTCTAACTTCATCTATTTAATGAGACAAACAACTTTTTTAAATATTTTTCTTTTAGTAAAACGAACACCGACACTGCTATGAAGTGATAAAGATCGCTAAATTTATTAAAGCGGACCTAAACGTTTGAAATAAAGAAAACAACGTTTTTACCGATATCTTACGTTCTAACGTAACGATTTCAATAAAACTTCATACACATCGTCTAAAGTACAATTGAAACAGGCATGTAAAATTTCAACCTGATACAAGCAGAAGTTGTTTAGTGATGGTGATTTATATTTTATATTATAATATTATTTTAATTGGAGATTCGCCGACGGAGGTCTGATGGGACAGTTCTTTTCTTCTCTACAACCATCTGCTTTAACTATAAACTAATCAAAAAAAAAATTTTCTCAATTTACAATACATTATTTATTGTAAGACGCTCTTTTCAAAGATAATAAAAAGTTTTTCTTTTAATTTTGCCTTAACTCCGCTAGTACAAATAGTCACTTTTAATTTTGTCTCTTATTCTAACTCCGCCATGTATAAGTAGTTAGTATCATATACTTACCATTGTAATTATATAATTTATATTTAATATAAAGCGTAAGGAACTTCGTTTCTACCGGGTGTCCCACGACACCACACGTATTTTTTTTAGACACCAGGTGAATGGTGGACTTGACTGTAAAGCTGTTTTTGAGGGTTATTAGGCCTAAACTACAAGCCATATTATAAAACATATTGCACCAGCAGTAACTGATGATTTTAAAAGATCTACGATATTTGTCGTATCTCTATCGGTTGTATCTTAGGGCAGCTATTTTTGTTTCAATTTTAATATTGTGTCGTATATCATTTGAGAGGGCCTTGTAGATTAAAGCTATGTCATTAGTTGATTTTAGACCTATTTTAAAAATAGGTACACTTACCTTGGTACCGATTTGAATTTTTGCTGCAGGTTAAAGTGGTAAAAAAAATATATATTTTTTTTTTATGGGTTAATTTATTTTTATTAGGTTCCTAGTTGATTTAGGAGATTGTTTATTTTTATATTTAATTTTTTTTACCCAGGGGTTCAAAAGTCAAAATACACGGAATCTTTCATGTTGTATATCGTTGAACAGTTCTTGAATAGTACAGTAAATGTTGTTATGCACTGTTTTGTAATATATTTATTGGGGTAAAATTGAAAAAAACAAAACAAACTGTTTGTTAGATAGCCTTTATCTTCGAAATAAAACGATTTTCAAAAAATCGTATAAGGTATAACTATTCTTAAAATAGTCCAAGGGATAACCCCTTAATTTTTGCCCCTTGTTGTTTAGTAAACAACCTGTACATATACATATTTCGAATTCATATTCATCAAAATATCCATTCAATCATAAATGACATAAAATCGTTTGTAAGTATACACATTTTTAAATGTAAAACGTAACTGCTAATTAAGCTTGGAGATCGAAGAAATTATATTAAAATGTGGATTAAAAAGAAATGTACATCTATATCATTGATGTGTTGTATTAATTTGAGGTATATTTGTTTTATTCTTAGAATTAAATACGACTGAAGATGACCTTCAAATAAGGGTCGAAACATTTCAATTAAAGAAGTAGTAGTTATTTTGTGTGTTATATTACATCTTATTAGCCATGTTACCTCCAATATATAAAATCGTTGTTGAGCACATAATAATAAATTTTGTGAATTAAACTTTTTAATTTACTATTTTTGCTTTGAGATGAGTTACAAAGTAAGGTAGTTGCTCTTCTTGGAATATAACTTAGAAAATGAGAAGACTCAATGTTCCATGGCTTTTCACAAAATATAAAATATTAATAATTATAATACGATGCTTAACTATATATACATATAATAAAAGAAAATGTTTCCCCCCTTTCCGAAAAGGTTTGGCCCCATTATAAAATGGAAGGGAGATAAACAGAGTAGGACCGGACGGAGGAACTTGAGCGGCTACAATGGCTCAAGTACAAGCCTATCCTTTAGCCATTTTGGCATGGCTTCAATGACCAACTTGTCTCGAAAGACATAAAACTCGTATAAATTATAAGAAGATTTTCTTTGGAGCTCCTCCAAGTTTGTGCCCCGGACTCGTAAATCCTTTAACTTGGAGTAAAGCTTGAACACACTGCAGTTTTTAAACAAGAGGGGAAAAAAGAGGCCCGAACCTTTATTGGGATATTATGTCTAGGGAAGTTAACAAAAACAAAGTTTGAATTACATTTTCTTTCTTTCTTTTATTATACGCGATAAAAAAAATAGATATATATATATATTTCTATACAACTCTTCGCATACTTTGATTGTAACTAGAACCTCTTGAAATAACTTTACATTGTTAAAAAAAAGTTTGGGAGAGTATTGATGAAATTCAAATACAACTAAAAAGATCGTTTCCCTAACCCTTCAGAGAGAAAAAACTTTGTTTGTATATACATATCAGATATAAACTTTAAATAATATTATTGTTAAATATCTTTTCATATAGTAAATGGTTACAATGAATCCATCAAAATTATAGTAACTTAAATTGATATAAACTAAACTTATTAATGTTGAAACAATCAAAATGTGCCTTAATTATATTTTAAAAGACTTTCCCCGGGAAAACTACTTAATGATTACTGTATTTATTAATTTATTATTATGGTTACTGGTATTATTATGATTTGTATTGTAATGGACTAAATTTAAAATTGTTTTAAGAAAATTGTCGGAACATTTTATCAGAGATTATTTTGGGGGGTAGCGCTCCCGAATTTGGAGCTAAAATTCATTTCTTGATTTCACCTTGGGGTATGATTCTTCTGATGCCTAATTTAATCGAAATCGCCCAAGCAGATTATGGGCTCTACGCGTCTGCACAGACTGCAGCCCACATTTTTTAAAATCCATTTGGAAGGATTTTTATTGGGAGGCCTACATTACAGATAAAAGGGACTTGTAGAGGATAAGTTGGAAATATAGAACGGAGAGTTTGTTATTCGTCTTAAGCTTTTAGATTGGAGGGTTTGAATACGATAGGAGTTGGAACACTTTGTGTAACCCCAATGTTTAATGCGGAATGAACATGTGGGCTTAATTATAGTGTTATTTATGAGTAATTTATTTTCCACTTTGAATTTAGATTATGGTGTAGAAGTCCGTATAAAAGATGTTAACGTCTGCATTTTTAGCAGTTTTGTCGTTTGAGGTTTGTGTGGTGTGCCCATGTTAAGCGCCGATCCAGGAGTACCTCAAGGTAGCGGATATTGCTGGAGTATGGAATAGGAATTTGGTTTTGGAATACTGTTTCTCAATTATCGTGTCAGAAACTGAAAGTTACATGTATACGTTTATTCTTATTTATTAATTTTTTTTATTTAATTTGTTATGCATGATTCTAGAAGTGAGAAATGTTAAATTTCTCTAAAAGCAGTTTTGGGTGATTTGTGGGACGATAATATGCATTTAACCTCAGCAAAAGATGCGAATGAGGTGTCAGGATGTTTATGAATACTTGAAGTGTATATGAAATATAGAATGGTAGTAAAGATGCTTCCTTAGGGTACACCTGCTCTAACATAATTAAAAGAGGAAGTGGAGAAACAGTACTTTCTTCTGTTCTAGAAAGGAGGAAATTATAGTGAAACCTAATCTACTAATTTATCTAATTGGTGATTTAGGATAATATTTAAGGATCTAATGATAGATTCTTCTTACCAGGAGAGAATTTTCCCCATTAATTGAAGAAGACTTGATAGGACGATAGAATGTAGGTAGATGGAAAGGTTTGGAAGGTTTGTGTATCATAATAATTTTAGCAAATTTTCATAAGGTAGGAGTTAATAAGTTGTGCGAAGGACTAAATGAACAAACAAAGAGAATATATATAATAGTTACCAAATGAATATGAGTTAAGTTTTGATGTCCAAAAACTATCAATATCAGGGTGATCGTCAATAGATCAAGTTCAATGAATCTGTCACCTCGTAAAATAGGAATCTTTTGTGTTGGCCTCCGACATAATTTAGACTCACTTTTATCATTTTTTTATTAATCAAATTCTATATTTTAATGTAGTTTTAGCGGCAAAGTGAAACGTCAAACTTCAAAAATTTTGGGACCCGGTCTAATTATTTAGAATTATGCACGGTTTATTTAAAATTAATATAATTTCTAACACAAACGTCATTGCTTCTGTTAAAAAGGGGTAAGGGGTAACAACATAATTTTCTTTTTCGCATTTTTGTTGTATTGTTTTCCTAATACTTTCCAACACTGCTAATAATTTACAACTCATAACTAATTCCCTCCTAGAGCTGTAGAATTTAACTCTGAGGTACCATCAAACATTCCCATTTCTGTACGCTCGAAGCTCATTAATCATAAACTCTGTTCATAATCCTATTATTTGCAAATTTACCATCTTTAACGACCTATATATTTACGAGACTTCCCATTAGGCTAAAATCTGAGAAAGGCTAATCCGACAATGCCAGACCTATTAGTCCAAACACTGTTATCACAAACCACAAGAGGTAGGTTGTAAAGTAATGCCACTGGTAGGCTCTAATTTCGTTTCTCTGTTAAGTTATTTATCATTCCGCTATCCTTAAATACTTTTTATTTAATTTAAAATTAGAGAGGTAGAAAAAGAAAACATTATATCAAGAGTTTTACAAACCAGGAGTAAAAAGTTTTAAGATTTAGATGTCAGCGTAATTTATTATTAGGTTGGCCTGTGTATGCAAGCCGTACAAATTCTGATCATTGTATGAAAACGTCGTTAGTTGATGAAACTCTTGAACTTTGTTAATGAAATAGATACTTTGATAAAGTGTTGCGTTTCCCAATCCCAAGTTTCTCTAAATTTAAGTCCTCATAAAAATTAACATTTTAAAATTTGAAATACTTTCAAATAATTATCATCATCATAATAAAATGTAATTCAGTATCACTGAACTAGGGAAACATCAGCTGTTTTTTAAGAAAAGGAGGAGTTTATTCATTGTAACCCTAACCAGACCCTAAGAAAATATATACCTATATATAGTTTTCAATCATAAATCAGCTGTTAATTTTAAGCAGTCAAATAATTTAGCTCTATATAGATTAATTATTATTTATTCGTGTTTTATCAATAGAATGAGAACTGATATACATGTATTATATGGGTATAGTTTTATTTTGGCTTGTGTTGACAACTTAAAGCCATAAAGAAATAAAAAAATGAGATCACTGTCCCCCTCAATGAATAAATCAATTAAACATTAAATTAAAGAGAAGTCAATACTACAATAGCAAATAAAATAAAAAATAAAAATAAATAGAAATTAAAAATTAAATTAATAGTTAATAATAATCAAAAACATAAATAGTAATAACATCATCTGTTATAATAATATAATATGTAATACTTTTCTAATAGTTTTATGTGCTTATGTCAGATTGCTTTAAGAAATTAAAGATAAAATTATGTATTGGTTAGGAGTTATATTCTATGTCGAGATAAATGATTGAAAGGTTCTTGTAATTTTTATTTATGTAATAAAAACATTGTTGCTCAACACTGCATTATTATATGTTCTAGTGTTCACATTACAAATAACACATCGAAGAGTTGGACTAACCTATTTTGTGTAAATAATAACTACATATACCAGCTCGGAGTCTGGAAATACAACCATGGTTTTAGTACTAGCCACTTCTTAGAACCATGGATTAAAGTTGTTTTTCGGTACCAAAGATTACCAATGATACCAAGAGCACCAAAGATGGTGCTATTGTATTGCCAGAGTTGCAATTGCTTGTAATTTGAGAGTTTAATATGGTGGTACAAATCGTTATTCCGTATACAATAGCCAAGTCGTGGTGCTGGCTACTTTCTTTAATTATTTGGTCAACTCGTTCATTCGGTGGAATACCGGTGTCCCTTTTAACCAAATAAAACCTACTCTTTTATTTCCCAGCAGAAGATGGCATTCAATTATCGCGATTTACATGATATATAGCCGTCGATTTTGGTTGAATTAAGATTTTTTTTTTAACTTACGAACTGCACTTCTATCTGTAAATATTACAAAGGAATTGCTTCGACGATAGTAACAGATTCCGCTGAAAATCTGGAGAAACATTGTTATTGAGTTTGAGACCTTCTACCTTCTGGACTTATTTTCAGAAATATTAAAGAAAATAGTAAGTAGTAGTATAATAGTAGTAAGGTCCTATAGCACTAGTACTGGACGGGTAGGTCGAACCACTTGTTTGAACCTAGCAATTAGGCAATTTTGTTGGCCCATTTTACTAGCCCCGTACCCACCGCCGAAGCGAGTATGGTGCGATCATTAGGGAGCCATATAAATCAGAGCATCACGGCGAGGGATCGAACGCACGTCCTTGAGCCACCCTGGGTTTATTGGTGGCCGAGCAGACGTGGTAATTTAATCCACGCTGGCTCTCAAATAGTAAGTTATCACACAACCCACATTGTTGTCCGTTTTGGAGCCATCTGTAATGTGATAGTAAAAATCATACCACCCGGATATTTGGAGTAATCATGAAGTTCACGAGTGTAAACTGGAGTAATTAATGTCTTTAAGAAGAAAATAGTGTGAACCTGGATAGGTAAATATTTATTGAGTTGAATAGGTTGTGTTTGTGAATCTGTTGACTATAGTAGGTGCTTTCTTTGGGCAATGGGGAAGTTCTCAATTCATTAGTCAATGAATTTTAATCTTATAATATATAACTAATTGTTCCAGAAAATCCTCCCTCCCCCTCCCCGAAAAAAACAAACTATCACTTAAAAAATAATATACTCGCTTTAACAGACTCTTAAAAGAGAATTTAAAATAAATATTTACGCGAGTGTTGTGCTTTTTAAAGGTATGTATAAACAAAACAACAAATGTTGGCAACATTTGATGCATGATACCAACAAAATCCTGTTACTAATCTAATTATCTTGCCAACAAAAATATCGTCGTGTTGCTGACGATTGTTGCAGTTTCTGCATTTGCTTTTAGGAGCGTAGACTAAAGATTTATAAAGGACCGTTACTATCAAATTAAATGTCAACTTCCAATTAGTTAATTTTCTTAAATACACTGTATATAGGTATATATAGAAACACTGTATATATAGAAAACTATATTATTTTGTTTAACAAACTCAAGTTTGTTTCATATGCCTGAATTATTAAAATATTTTGTATATTTTCAGTTATGATCTCATATAGCAATAAATATATGCATACACTTTGCACAATGTAGGGTTATATTTATAACCCCATTTATATCATGTCTGTTTAAGCAGATATAATATTTTAAAACACAACTGTAATACACCTTCGCAGAAAAGGAGTATTGTGGGGCTTTGGAGGAAAAATTCTAATTTGAAGGAATCTTCTCCATTTCGGTATTAAGGGAAGATGTTAAGACGAACATATGAGGCAGAGTCGTCGACCGCTCTCTCAATTGCCCCTCTTTCTAAATTATTCAAAGGAAACTTACACTCGCACAGTCTCATTCCAATTTTCTTTCTTAACTTATAGTGGTAACACGCGTCGGTGGCTTTATAGCACTAACACACTCACAGATGAAAAGAAGTATTTTTTTTTTCGTTCCAACATTTGAACTCTTACCACAAGCATTTCTACATCTAGCCGTCTGAATAATAAACAGCCTTCCTTTTTTTTTATTCGTCCAACCAAATTCTAGATTACTTTTCTGTACTTAAAAAAGAAGCTGAAGATGGTGCTATATCTCTGCCTCTGAATTACACGAAAAGAAAACTCCTTTTAATGAAAACGACTTTCAAAACGATTAATTGTAGGAGGAAACTAGAGAGTTAATTTAGTAGAGAACTAAACAAGACTTCTAGAATTCCTTACAACTAAGTCCCACAAATTTATTTTACAGATACCCTTCAGCAGACAAAATGCTGAGCTAAAGGGGAATATAACCAGTTTAGTAACATTTAACAAAATGTTCCACCAAAAGCTACAGTTTGATTTGCCGATAACGACCTTTTCATAAATTAAGAACTACATAGGAACTAGTTTCAATAAGAAACCAAGTTGCAGAGTCTTTTACTACTAGTTTAAAATGACAAAATTTGTATAGGCACAAGAAAAAATCAGGAGTTCAGATTAATCGTTGTAAAAAGGCATCCAAAAATCGATATAATAATTAAATGCGTCATTATGAAATATTAGAAAATGTCATTTATATAGCATCTTAATTGTTTTATAACATTATGCTTATGTTATTTTTATTTTTATAATTGTCAATAATGAACATCATGTCCATCATGGACATCATGTCATTTTAATACGGCTAAAATACACCAATAACAGTGTCCGAAAAAGACAAAATTCATCCATTCATAAAACTTGGGTTACGAGTTCGTCCATACAGAAGAAATAAATATCTAAATGTTCCCAACATTTTAGGACCTTGAACAATGTGTTTTAGGGGAGGAGACATTTATAAAATCTATATTCATTAAATTAAAGTTTTGTCTGAATTCATGTGTGTGTGTCTGTTGCAACCAGTCCGACTTCATTGGCGCAAAACTGGCTTAACGAAATCAATTATATATTTGGCAGAGGTGAGCTCAAACATATTCCACATGTTGTAGGCTTGGTTTCACAGAAAAATATTTAGTAGAATCAAAGTAATTAACAATAAAGAAAACCATATTATAATTATTATTTACTACGGGAAACAGACAGTGAAAAATACACTCCCGCGCCGGGGTTCATCCCGGCGCGGGAGTGTATTTTTCACTGTCTGTTTCCCGTAATAAATAATAATTATAATTTGATTTAAATTAAAATTTAAACTTTCCGTAGTATGAAAACTACCAAAAACTTAAAATTGAATTTAACAATAAAGACTTTTCAAAACCAGGTCGGTTATTGATTTTTAACATCTAAACAAACATGTTATTAAAACTAATAATTTTTAGGGTCCGTAGACAAAACCAAGGACCCTTATATTTTCCTGCGTGTGTATGTCCGTCCGTCCTTTGATTTTTCCAGCTTTTGTCCGATCACTTTGAAATTTGGCATGTATGTGTCTTGTGCCAACCCACATATTTCAAAAATATTATTTTTCAAAAATATTAGGGTAAAAAAAACTTAAGGGTTAACATTTTTTTTTTTTTTTTTTTTTTTTCGACACCGTGAGGGGTATCATATGAAAGGGTACGTCGAGCTGATTACAAAAATATATAATTCTTTGGTTATAACTTTGATAGGGCGAGCGTAGGCAAGTGTGAAGCGGCTGCGAAACGTGTTCCCCCCCCCCCCCCCCCTCTATCTCTCTTATGTGAAGTGCAAAAAATCTGAAATAATTCCTGAACATTCTTCGACTAAAAGTAAAGATACTACTTTTTAGAAATTTCGAAAAAAAATATTATTTTATTTTTTATTGACAAAATACGATTTTTTTATAATTATGGTCTTTTCTATGTATTTATATGGTTGTAGTCCGGTTCAGTTTCAAACAAATACTTTATCGGAAGTTTGTTTATGTGTTTTGAAAATATCAGACCCATAGGATAGTTTAAAGAAGCTTAGCATTTTAAAAAACACCATCAATAGGGAAATACCTAAACTATAATGCAGTGTGGCCTACGGACCCTCGTTGTGTGCTGACTAGCACACACTTGACCTGTTTATTATCAATTGCTTCGATTACGTTTGCACGCTTTGTATGGTAATAAGTATATTGCTTATATTTTTTTTACTTGTACTATAAAGGTCGAAGGATGAAAGTTCTTTAGACATAGATTAAGAATTAATTTTTGCACACACAATTAAGATTATTGAGAGATTAAATTCAACCTTGATAAAAAAAAAAGTTACTTATCGTGCCTAGTAATAATAATTTCAAGATAAAAAGAACATTTTATATAATACGTTTTTAAATTTTCTATTGAATCGTATGTAATGTTGATAATATAATTGTTATTGTTATATAATATATAATGTTAGTGAAAAAAAAAAAATAGTTCCGAATTTATTTACTTCACATAAATAACAACCATCTAGAGAGCTGATCTTAAACCTATAAAAGGACAAATCTTTGTACAACGGATCTCCCCAACACCAAATCTAAACCGTGCCATCGATATATTTGAAATAATATAAATAATATAATCGATATATTTCCTGTTTTTGTTTTGCTGTCATTCAATGTTTATCTCTATAAAAAACACAAATTTTAAACCCGTCAAAATGTAGATTGCGTAAATATGGGACATGGCAAAATAAATAAAATAACTTGCGGATTTCTTCCGAACTAACTTTCCATACAATAAAATTTGCTGAAAACCAATTAAACTCTGCTGAAAGATGGCTAAAAGTATTAAAATAATGCATTGTCATCGTGTTCTGAGGTATGCTAAAAGTTTCAAATGTCTAGCTATTCGGGAAGTTAGTTAGAAATCGATTGCCAGATTTGTACCGGGCAAACAAACAAACAAAAAACAAGAAAGCAAGCTAATAAATCGTAGTAAAAATAGAGAAATTTTTGCATTTATATAAATAGACTCCAAACTACGATGCGGAGAAGAGTATTTTATTCTTAGTAGTGTAATGAATGATGCATAATATTTATGCATGATATAGTACTTATGTAGCCATATATATACTCTTATTCTAGGCACTGATGATGCCCGAGGGGCCAAAAACTATTTTTGAAAAGTATACGTTTTTTATTGCTCTAGGTATAGAATTTTTTTCCTTCATACCACGATAAAGAATGATAATCGACTGAATTGATTGAATGAATTTTCATATTCGATTCAGCCGGGTAAAATACTAATAAAAGGCCATCTCAATTGATCAATTTCATTTAAGATGTTATTAATTACCTCTTCACTCCCCAAAAAATATTGTTCCACTCCCTAAATTGTTGGGGATTCCTTCAGATGTTTAATTCTACTGCCTAGACGCCCTAGACCTAGATGATTACTTATAATAAAATCTCAGTATTCTATGTTTTATTTCAGGCACTATTTAAATAGGGTTCAAACTATTTCAATCAAAGTAATTACGTTGTTTCTATAAATAAATTCACTTATAGTTGAACTTTCTAAACTTAGTAAACGAAGTCATTAGACGTTTTAGAGAGCTGCATTGCAGCAAATTTCAAATTGCTAAATTTTGTTATTTTGAGGAAACTCCTATCTCTAATCAACAATTTCTATTCTAAACCAAACTTCTTAGCATTTGGTTAACCATCAAACAGCAAGCACCCTTTATATATAAAGATATTTCAATAAAACAGTCGAAAGATTTTAAAAACATTAAAATAATGAACGAAAATGTCGTATTTAAATTGGTACTATTAATTCATTGGGCGTTTTGTGTCTTTGCTATGAAGGAAGGAATTTAATTTTTTAACATCATACTCGTAGTCCAAAAAAATATAATCTATATATATAAAACTAAGAGTGACAGTGACTGATCATCAAAAATTCTCCTACTTCCCATTGACCTAGAGATTTAAAATTTGGTACATAAATAGAGTGTACCATAAATAGGAAAGTGCGGCCATTTTGATTTCGATATGTGTCCGCCATATTGAATTATAGCCGCCATCTTGGATTTTTTCATCAGTAATTCTCCTACTTCCCATTGACCTAGAGATTTGAAATTTGGTACATAGGTAGAGTGTACCATAAATAGAAAAGTTCAGGTGTTTTGATTTCGATATATAGCCGCCATTTTGAATTATAGCCGCCATCTTGGATTTTTTTCATCAGTAATTCTCCTACTTCCCATTGACCTAGAGATTTGAAATTTGGTACATAGGTATAGTGTACCAATACTAGAAAAGTGCGGGTGTTTTGATTTCGATATATAGCCGCCATATTGAATTATAGCCGCCATATTGGATTTTTAAATGTGTCGTATATCGTTTTAAAGGCCTTGATTAATACTTTAATGTTGTGGTATTTATTTATTTTTAAAAATTTTTGTACGGGTACATTTGTACCGATTTGTACTTTTGGTTCAGGTTAAGAAGGTGAAATAATTTTTTTAAATTTTATTTTTACATTTATTAGAATTCATTAGCCTAAATAATGATCTTATACATGGTTTGATTTTTAAATATATTTTTGGTACCTATGGGTACACGGGTACAAATATGCTTTTAAACACAAAACCTACTTTCATGTATATCGTTGAAAAACTCTTGAATAGGCCTTTTAATGTAGTTATGTAGTGTTTTGTGATATTTTTACTTTTTAGGGGGGTAAAATTGAAAAAAGTCCTTATATAGCTGTTTTTTGACAATGGTTTTGGTTGAAATTTAAAACATTGTTATTATTTTTTACTCTCCTTTTCGAGACGTTTACGAATATACCTCATTTATTTTGTTATCTTCATTTTGACTTTTTCGGGTAAAAAAATCACAGGGGTGTGGCTTGACGATTATTTGGTAAAAAATAAAGTTTGTACTATCTTCATGAAATTTGTCACGCTTATAAAAATGAAAAATACAAGACGAAAGTGCTCTTGGACTTTTTTTTTCCAAGACTCTTAGTTTCCGAGAAAAAGCCACTCAAAGTTCATATTTGGCAATTTTTGGGGTTTTCGATTGGCCATTTTTTGGGCTTTAAAAGTGCTAAATGGTAAACTGACGGCATATTCGTAATCTACTCGACGGGGGCTTTAAAAAAACGTATAGTTTGTATGGGGTTGTCGACAACTTTTTTTGCCCAAATTTTCCGGCTCAAAATCTGGGCCCAAAAATAGGGAAATTAATAAAAAATTAAAAATATGAGAAATATTGATTCGATTTGATTTAAAATTTGTACGCATGCCATATTTAATATTAGGAACTCGGAAAAAAATTAATACTTGAACATATTTGTTCACATGTGTACTTTTGGTACATACGGTACCTAATGTGTTATTTTAACTTGAGATTTTATGTTGTGAAACAATGTGTTATTAGTAATGATTTTATTTAGTAAGCTTTATACCATTCAGTGAATTTAATTTGTTTTAATATAATGTTGGTACCTATATGAGGTACATGGGTACAATGATCGAAATGCTCGAAATATATCATATTATATATAATTTTACAGTGCTTGAAAAGTACTTTCATTGTTGTTATGTACACTTTTTCAAAATTTTACATTTTAAGGGGTGTAAAGCATAAAAAACCGTTAATTTATCTGTTTTTCCGAATTGGTTTTTTAGATTATAATTTAAATGGAAAACTAATTAATAATTTTTTACTGCTCTTATCGAGACCTTTAAAACAATACCAATTTTGATAATATTCGATGAATGAATAAACCACTGCTGCTGCTCAGCAGAGTAAGGATTTTTTATTCGATAGACTGCTGCGCATTTGATTTGTTTTGATTTTTTTTTTAGTTCCGTGAATTGTTGGTTGAGTTAGTCTAATTGTAGCCGTTACTCTTGGCGACAAGCTTTCTACATCAGTTTTCTGGTGTTTAATTTGACATAATATGACCAACCAATGAGAGAAGACTTTGAGAAAGGCTTGGGTTTGTCTTTGTGGGGGGGTGCATTGTTTTGTTTATTTTTGACACATTTTGACAGTTTTTGATACGGCGCGGCAATAAAAGAATAAAGTGTATAGAAAAATAAAAATATAAATTAATCAAATATAGATATATGTATAAAATTACAAGATAAAAAGAACTTTATATATACTACGTTTTTTAATTCAATTAATTTATCTTCATATTCAATTATTTATCTTCTTTGTTTAATTGGTTTACTTATTCTTTTTCACTGTCATTCACTGTTTACCTCTTAATAAAAAATCTTAAATTTGAAATCTGTCAAAATGAAGGATTGTAAATATTTGGGATATGACAAAACAAATAAAATAACTTGCGGATTTTTTCCAAACAGACTTTCCATGAAGCAAATTTGCTGAAAACTAATTAAATTCTGCTGAAAAATTACTAGAAGCATTAAAATATTGTTTGTGCCATGCCCTAAGGAACTTCATTTAGAAACTAAACTTCAAACGCATTCTAGCGGTGAACTAACAAACTAAGACATACAAAACTTTTACCAACAACAGTTTTATGAGTTAAGATTTCATTTCTGATGCAATAATATTATTAAATAAAAAAAATTACACTGTTAAACAAAATACATTATCCACATAGTTAGTGCCAAGTAAATATGTAGGAAATATAAAAACTTATGGTTAAATTCATTTATAATGAATAATGAAAAATATATTTTATATAAAAAAAAGCAGGTCATATATTTAATTGAGATAAAATGTTTAAAAATAAGCAATAAAAAATAATATAAACTAATTGCACTAAAATACAAAATTATTTAATAAAAAAGATATATTACTTATATTGTTTTAATTATTTTTTACACCTAGCGCCAACTTCTAGACGAATAAGGCACGCGAAGCGTGCCAATTCGGCTAGTATAATTATATAGAAAAGTTAGTTTGGCAAAATCAATTCAAAACAATGACCAAAAAAGATAAAACAATAAACACTCTGGAATCAGCTGATATAGTAAGATTGAATCAATAATTCTAAATGGTTTACAGCTTTATTGTGACCTATGATATTAAATTTGAAGTCCAGCTCGCCAAAATATTGCTATAATGAAGAAAAAGCATGTAATTTATTTATATGGGAAAGATCGCTTCTATTAGACTTTTCTCTCAGATATATTAGACAGGTTTTACACATTAAACAAAATAACGTTTATTACATGATATGCCATAATGCAATTTATTTTAACTTTAAAAAATGTAGTTGGCAACTATTTCTATACTTGAATTTCCAAATGTTGCCAAAGATCACTGGATAAGAATGAAGGTCAATGTCAGTAATGGTATTAGTACATTTATTTGGCTATCTCGTGAACTTTCTAAAGCAAAGAAATTGTTCAAGTTTCTTCTCTGAACTATACTTTATAAAATGATAGAAGTTTGAAAGATCGAACCACTGTGACCGTATGAAATGTGGATTAAGAATTTATCGCAAAGCTTGCTCAAACTTTTCCCACCGTATTCCAATCCTCATCAACTTGACATTGTATAAATAACAATTTATATTTTTCGATGTCAAAAAAAAAAAAAAATGTAGTACGGGCAACGAGACATATTTTTAAATATTTTATGAAAATTTTCGTAAGCATATGGAGGAATAATACTCAATTTGGTTTAAGTTTGGACACTGTTAATTTGTATTGTATTTGCCCACTAATTTGCACAATATTTAATATTGTACTAGTTGAGACAAACATGTAGTGTGTATATTTAAGGTATTTATTTTTATTACATTGAACAGATTTTATTGTTTATATTTTGTTGTTTCCTGCGCTATAAAAAATCAGTAGGAAGAAGTAAAAAAACTGATGAGCATTTATAAGATAATATGGAAGGAGTATATAACTATATTATTGGTCTCCTTATATTGATATTACCATTATGCTCTTACTAAATTAAATTTATCTATTTACAGTTCATTACATACATTACAATTATATTAATAGCCACTTCATTAATTCGTTAATCACCGCAGGATTGTCTAACAACCCACAACGATTCTGACCCACCACTGGAACATGGAGGTGGACTGCCAGATGCTGCTACTGTATTAGGACATAAATAATCACGGATCAATTAATCCAGCTCATATAGGCGATTATACCAGCCAAGTACCATCCACTCAGCAAAGTAGCTGCAGTATGGCTTCATTATGTTTGTACCATTAGTCTGAGATGAGAAAGAGGCAACATATTTATTTAGCGAGGTCACATCTGTAATCTCTAGTATATGACCAATGTAACTCTGAATAAACTACTAAACTAACTAAACAGTTCTAATGCCTATTTGGTTGCAGACTAGATATGAAAACTCTAGTTGATGGTAAATTATCTAAAACTAAGGAATTTACTATGTAAAGATTCGAAAATACATATTATACTTTTTTAATGATATTACTTTCCTAAGTACTAAATACATTTTTTGCAAGCTTCATGTTGTAATTTTATAACTAATTTTTTGGCAGAGAAGATGAAAAATAGACAATGTGTTACATCAGTTACTTAAAGTGTTGAATAACCGCTGAAAGCCGTATTTGCAAAAGTTTCGTTTACTTGCCATGAACGCATATTTATAATATGCCTTGCAAATTAACGAACGTGCCATATTTACAGGTTTTTATATTAAATCCTATAACAAGAAATTATGAAACACAAATGCGCACAGTAACTATAAGTCGGTTTTCGCGATCCTCTAACGATATGAAACAAACCAACATCGATGCAACGACATCAATTCCCCAACCCAAAAAGCAGCAAAAGGTCACTCACTGATGGTCAATTTGGCGCCCCGAGATGATGCACCTGGGACAGGTACCCCCCCCCCCCCCCCCCCCCAAAAAAACAAAAAACTATTCAACTAGGGGACAATCTCATTCGCTATATTTATAATTTATTTTGACAATAAACTAGTAACGTTATCTTTTGGTGTATGGTGTATAATTCACTATCAGAAAGTCTCACAAAATATAAATAAATTTAATAACCCATTATAATATTATTATAAAGAAATTGCACAGATAAAACGAATCATCTGATCATATAAACATTATAGATGATTCTGAAGCATACTATAACTATATACTATATATATAATAAAATATTGCATCATAAACGTAGATAAGAAGCATGCGGGAATCGTGCATAACCAATACTTTGAATATGTCTAGCACAATCTTCGCCCTTTAATTTCACAGAATAAATAAAGCAATAATATATACATCTCCTGAGTCTAACCAAACTTTAAATCACGTTTAATGCATGATAAAGTAACATTGGTGGGAGACGAGCAATAGAATTTAAGAAAATATAGGTTATACTGATGCATGAAGTTACAGTCACTGGTAATAAATTAAATAAACTGCAGCGTTATTTGGTTTATTTATAGTTTTTTGCTGTTTCGACTTATCAATACAGTTTCGATTTTTATTGCCTATAATATTCTTTTCTATGATAGATGTATTTTTAAGCATTTTGTTTGAAATAATAAAATCTTGATAGATTTTTACTCTCTCATATGAGTAATATATATTATATAAAAAGAAAGTATTGTAATGTCGTGAAAATTTGATTTTGAGATATGGATGCCGTCTGTCTGTTGTCTTGAAATTTAGCATGCATGTTCAGAAAAATTATATTCCAATCACAATCGAGAAATCTCAACTCTCAATTTGGAGGCGCTTCTAAAAAGTGAGGTATAAAATTTCTTAAAAACGGTTCCGATTAAAAAATCCTGAAATGTAGTCCATTTAAAAATATATTTTTGGGTATTGATAAAAATAAATCTCATTTACCTAAAAATCGAATAATTTCAAGATAAAAAGAACTTTTTATATACTACGTTTTAAAATTTTCTGTTGAATCGTATGTAATGTTGGTAATATAATTGTTATTGTTATATAATATATAATGTTAGTGAAAAAAAAAAAAAAATAGTTCCGAATTTATTTACTTCACATAAATGACAACCATCTAGAGAGCTGATCTTAAACCTATAAAAGGACAAATCTTTGTACAACGGATCTCCCCAACACCAAATCTAAAGCGTGCCATCTTTATATTTGAAATAATATAAATAATATAATCGATATTTCCTATTTTGCTGTCATTCAATGTTTATCTATCACAAATTTGAGACTCGTCAAAATGAAGATTGCGTAAATATGGGATATGGCAAAACAAATAAAATAACTTGCGGATTTTTTCCGAACTATCTTTCCGTACAGCAAAATTTGCTGAAAACCAATTAAATTCTGCTGAAAGATGGCTAAAAGTATTAAAATAATGCATTGTCATTGTGTCTGAGCTATGCTAAAAGTTTCAAATGTCTAGCTATTCGGGAAGTTAGTTAGAAATCGATTGCCAGATTTGTACCGGACAAACAAACAAACAAGAAAGCAAGCTAATAAAAACGTAGTAAAATAAAAAGTAAACAATCACGTTAAATACTTGTTAAATGTGTCTAAAAATTAATTAATTAAAAAAGATATTATTAGGTAAAACTCAGTTTTACAATGAATGAATACATAAGCGAATTTTATCGGGTTTTTCGTACCGACTTTTTTATTTTTAGTTTTATGGACGTTTAGGTGCTGTTTTATTACACAGATGTTGCTTCTGATAAAGGACTGTGCATAAACATAAAATCACTTGAGTAGAAAAATCAATTACTCAAATACTTAATATTCATTACCATTGACACAATTATTATGTAAGGAATGTAAATAATAAATTCAATAATACGAGCAAAATAAATGTGTTTTGTCATCTTACGATCAATAAAGTTCTATAATTGAGTGTGTTGGTTGGGATTTATAGTGATGTTTTTCAAGCTGTAAGGATGGTTGAAATACATCTAATGCATGATTAATATTAATGGAATAAATTGACTCAGTACTTGAAAACAAAACGTAAAAAGGATTTAAATTTTAAATTGAACAATATTGATTTTGTTTTTAATGTATATAAATTGGAAATAAAATTTTTCTTTTTCTCTATATATATATAAAAAAATCTCTAAAAATATATGTTTAAATAAACAACAATACTATTATGTCAGAAATGAAAATGGCACAAAAGTGCTGTTCAGCATGTTCATTGTAAGTAATTAAAAAACAAATTTAATCTGATTATGCCACATTATAAAATTATGGATTTAATCCCACTTTCTTAATTTAAACAAATTAGGCAATTTGTCACAATTAGCTGGTGTATTCAATATTAACAGCAAACGTTGTCCAGCCTAGGTATATTATTTACCTCAGTACATTAAAATATAGGTGATGTGTATGTAATCTAGAAGCTATATTCGTTGTAGGGTAATGAATGATGGCTTATACCGTTGAGATTCCATAATGTTTATTGGTATATAGATAAGGAATTCTATAACTTTTTTATTTATATTTCACGTGAATGAACAATATTATTCACTACTCCACTCGCTATATAATCAAACTTAAAATAAATGAAACTAATGATAATTATTAGGGTACCGCGCGTGGATAAACGATATTTTTTGTTTTCTTATTTGGTGTATAAGATGTACAGAGTTTTTACCGAGTTCCAACTCCGGAGCAAGCAACATAATATAATATAGTTGACCATGTGAAAAACATGTATTCTAATTTTTAATTAAATAGCATTTTTTCCCTGCTTTTCCATTTTACCCCCCTCTTAAATGAAAATATAACAAAAGTGTTCACAACTGTTATTATTACTGTACTCTCAAAGAGCTTTCCAACGACATAAAACGTAATGGGTAAATACTATTTTGATTTTTGTAACTCATACCCCGTATCCATCCCTGTGTAAGAAATTTAAATTAAAATAATAATAATTAAAATAATCATAAAGACGTTTTCCATGAAAAAATGTATTGAACAAAACAAATACATTTTTTTACCACTTGAACCTAAGTCTAAAACATACATTAGGTACCATTTGTACCCAAAAGTACCAAATGTACACAAATTATTTTATAATCGAGTTCCTGGCATCAAATAAAGCACTTATACTAATTTTCATTCAAATCGGATCAAAAATAGCAATATTTATAATTTTTAATTTATTTTTTTTTTTTTCCCTGTTTTTCTTTTTTACCCCTCTCTTATGTGAAAATATGACGAAAGTGTACATAACAACAATTTTACTTTACTCTTAAAAAGCTTTCCAACATGCATCATGTAGGATATATACCATTAACGGTACCTAGAAAATAATTTTTAATTTTAAGATGACAAAGCAACAAGGACGTTTTAAGAGACAGTTTTCATCCAAATGACCAAAATGGAATAGACTCAGCTTGTGGTCTAAATATTTGTTTTAAATAAGTAATTTTTTTTTAACAAATAGGATTTAAACAAATATGATTGGAAACGATAAAAAAGAAATAAAACCAAATCAAATCATATTCATGAATGGATGGAATATTGTTGGGATCTATAAAAGCCTAGCTTTTATACTTATGCTTCATGCATAAATTTCAGAGCGTATATTATAATTTACATACAATTTCTTTTAACCAATTCGATTGCTGTTTTTATAGTACGTTATATCTATAATGATTCAATTAATTACCAAGCCTAGAGCCAAGCTTTAAAATAGCTTTATCGACGGATCCATACAAAAACTTTCTCACTTGGCTCCACCATTTTTATTTTTTAAATTGCATTTTCTATCCATGTATTCGCTCAAACCATTGTTAAGAATAAACATAAAGCTACTATTTCTATTTCCCGAGTTTAATAATTCAACATAAAAAAATAGCATTTTAAAAGAACAACAATAATATCATGCTCAACTTTCTGATTGCACTTAATTAGAATACTCATAATACAATTTATGCTTTTATGCTTTATATTTTATATTATGAAATAATTATGTCAAATTAAAAAATTATGGATCTAAGCCTGTTTTCTTAGTTTAAACAAATTAGCTAATTTAGTCAATATTATATAATATGTAATCAAAAATGTATAAAAATAAATGTAGAAGTATACCAATAAGTGGATTATTTTATTCTGTAGAAAAAATATTGTATTTGTGTGCATAGTTGTGATACACAAATTTCAAGTTCAATATTTTTTAGTATAATAATTTTAAGTAAGTACATACTACATACCTCTAAAAAGCAATAATGATCCAACTAATTCGTTTATTTATCTTATAAAATACAAAACCTAGAAAAGGAGTATTTAAGTTTTTCTACAAGTAACGTGACATTTCTGATCAATACTTCAGTATTATGTTATTGCAATGATAGCTTTGTTTCTAATTTGGTATCCATAGTTTAAACAAGACCGGCAAGAAATCAAGCTTACTTGATTATAAATGTGGCGGCCATGATTGCAGATGACGTCAATGAGTTGGATCAATTCTGTTACTTTAGTGGCTTAGCTTAACTGCTCTACCATTTCAAAGAATTGGAGCTTTTTAAAAAGCAAAGCTTTTGCCAACAGTTAGATTTGTAACGGCACAGACATATTACACATTGTAGTGTCCTTAAACATTTTTAAAGCCAAAAATATTTTTAAAGATTTAAAATACGAGTAGCTTGATTTAATGTCTCATATTATACGCAGTATATTATACATACATAGAGAGGAAGTATTTTGATATTGTGAAGAATTTACTCGTGTTAAGGTCTTCTGATTCCAAAAATGTGGCTTTCAAAATTTTTTTTTGAGATCTATGTAGACCATGTGTACCGCTTTCGATAAAATTTAACACACATTTTCAGACAAATTTCATACCCTAAGTCGATATGATGAAATAAATATTAGACCTACATTTTGAAGCGCTGCATTTCTAATTTTCTGTTATCCCAAAAACGGTCCCGGTAAATTTGATTAAAAAATATTAACCCGTAACTGGTGAGGTTGGGTTACAGATACCCAGAACTTTTCCCCCCTCTCAGCAAATTTACCAGTTGGGATAAATAACAAATAGCTGCATATAGTATTAAAAGTAACTTTTATTTATAATCTAAAAAAATTCTTTGCACATAAAAACTAAATGAGGCCAACAAATAAGAAAAGTAAAAAAAAAATAATAAAAGTTCGATACAAATTTTGTGTATTGTTAAATTTAAATAATTTGAATATTTTAATTAAAATTTTGAGGAAATATTATTATATTTATGAAATTTAATGTTAATACTAGTAAAAAAATTAAAAATTAAATTGTTATTTTATGAAAATAGTTTTTACCATACAAATTACATAGTAAAAAAAGAGTAACTTAACTGGTGAGGTTGGGTTAGGAGTATCCTGAATTTCTGGAAATAGCCCAAAAAACAAAACAAGTCACGTTTAGCGCAACCTAAGATCTTCAAACCTACAGACAATAAACTGATTTGAAGGTACATGAGAGGACACAGGCCCCACACTAATCCTCTAGTGATCATTTGTCAACAAAGTATTGCATGGGTATCTGACACCCAACCTCACCAGTTACGGGTTAAATGGTAATACTTTTAAATTCTAATTTAACCATATAAAACGATTATATAGTTTTCGAGCTATTGATAAAAACAAATGTATTTCGCTGGAAAAATATTGAATTATTAAATAAAATATTGGGAATTTAAATTCAGTTTCACAATGTAAATATACGAACAAAACATTTTCGACCACAAAAGCCATGCACAATGCACATATTAACCAAATTTCTCAGAGATCCAAATAGTACTTCAAATTTTTATGAGAAAAAAATTTGAGGATCGAGAGGATCGGTAAAAAAAAATATATATATATATATATATATATATATATATATATATATATATATATATATATATATATATATATATATATATATATTTAAGTTTTTGGTAGTTTTCATACTACGGAAAGTTAAATTTTAATTTAAATCAAATTATAATTATTATTAAATACGGGAAACAGACAGTGAAAAATCCACTCCTGTGCCGGGATTTGAACCACGGACCTCTATATTTCCAGTATAGCGCTCTTCCATCTAAGCTACGCAGGAGAATGATATTTCACTACCGTAATCGATAACTAGTCCCGAATCCAAGCTTTCAATATTCATATACATTTAGACAGTCAATATTTATGACATTAGAACTAAACCAAGAATTAACGCTTATAATTATAAAGTACTCAATTAGTACCTGTACCTTGTACAATCAATTCGAAATTCAATTTTTGAGTTTTTGGTAGTTTTCATACTACGGAAAGTTAAATTTTAATTTAAATCAAATTATAATTATTATTAAATACGGGAAACAGACAGTGAAAAATCCACTCCTGTGCCGGGATTTGAACCACGGACCTCTATATTTCCAGTATAGCGCTCTTCCATCTAAGCTACGCAGGAGAATGATATTTCACTACCGTAATCGATAACTAGTCCCGAATCCAAGCTTTCAATATTCATATACATTTAGACAGTCAATATTTATGACATTAGAACTAAACCAAGAATTAACGCTTATAATTATAAAGTACTCAATTAGTACCTGTACCTTGTACAATCAATTCGAAATTCAATTTTTGAGTTTTTGGTAGTTTTCATACTACAGAAAGTTAAATTTTAATTTAAATCAAATTATAATTATTATTAACTACGGGAAACAGACAATGAAAAATACACTCCTGTGCCGGGATTTGAACCACGGGCCTCTATATTTCCAGTATAGCACTCTTCCATCTAAGCTACGCAGGAGAATGATTTTTCACTACCGTAATCGATAACTAGTCCCGAATAATGTATGTCCGAATATATATATATATATAAACAAATTTTAGGATGTGCCGACGTTTTGGTCAATATATTTCCTCCTTCAAGGTATAATACAATATATTTTCCGCAACGTCGTTAGTTAAACTTAGAATTTTACTGTTGACTGATCCTTATATCCTCATTTCTCGATTTCGTGTAGGGATATGATTTCGGGGCAACATATTAGTCAAAATTGGCCCAGTTAAGAGGTGTCTGCACAGGCTACATTTTAAAAAAAATACCTGTAGTTACGGGTCTGTCAAAAAGTATATTATGTGATCTAATATTGCTTCTGCACCAGCCACACTCTGACCAGATATATTACTGAATAATTTAATATATTAAGATAAGTCTAAGGAAATAATTAATATCTTTAATTATCAATAAAAAATAAAACATAATTTCATACTCAGCTAAATATAGATATTGAAAAGGAGATACAAATTTTAAGCGATATTTTCTTTGCTTCAATTACTTTGTTTCTAAACTGAGAAAACTAATTAAGTTTTTAAGTAATGTGGTTTAATAATGATGATAAACTGAGGAACAAACTTATTAAAATATTAATTACTTGTGGTAAATTCTCTTGACTCATAGAGCTAAAATAGTATCTAGTTAACAGATGACAGTTTAGCATGATTCTATTTAGCTTGAATTAACGAGTTCCAGTGGCTTGTTCCGCTAGACTGAAAACGGTCCGGCTTTTCACCCTAACTAATTTACAATCGGAGTTCGATTAACTAACACCGGTTGCTTCCCAAGTTTATTTTGAGATACAGAGACAAATCTAAATCTCTCAGTTATGCAAGGACAAAATAAAGCATGTAGATACTTAAAATGGTTAAAAGAGCTTACATGATAGGAAATCAAAGAGAAAAAGACATAAAAAAGTTCGCTGTAAGAAAGTAAGTTAACTGCTCTGTTCCTTTTTAATTCAGAGAATCTTATTTTTTGTTAGTTCCGTAACAACAAAAAGCTTGAAAGTTTATAGAGTTTGAACAAATATATATATATATATATATATATATATATATATATATATATATATATATATATATATATATATATATATATATATATATATATACATATATTTTTTTGTTAAGGAGGTTAAAAAAGAAGTTGAGTAGTAACTAGTAAGGGAAGTCTATACTTTTAACATTTCATGTAAAACTACTCTTGGCGGTAGTTGTCACAGAATACTGAATACAAATGGACATGGGAATAGAGATATACATTTGTTCATACTGGAAGGCAAGAGGGATCTTTGTATGGAAATGAAATGGATTTCAGGTTTTATTTTAATTTCTTTATAACTTCTATGTAGTGCTAGAATGTCAACGGACGAATAAAACCTGTGTTTTATAGACATAACAATGATGCAAAAAGGGAAAGAGAAAAACAATTCGACATTTTATATGATTTTTAAAAATAAATTGAATTAAAATAAACAACTTACTACTCCTAAATGATTTATATATATATATATATATATATATATATATATATATATATATATATATATATATATATATATATATATATATATATATATATATATATATATATATATATATATATATATATATATATATATATATATATATATATATATATATATATATATATATGACCACGGGTGGAGTTGCCTTTACGAGTAAATTCCAAAAAATTTCAATTTTTGAAGAAAAGTCAGTCTTTATCAAATCTCCTGCTTATTCTTTGATGAAGATTTATATTATTACTTTCTGTTCAGAATGTACCCTGAACCCAAAAAGTACTACATATTTTCTCTAAACTCGTAGAATATGGAACCGGATCAAATTTCGATTATTAAAAAAAAACCTTTGTCATTTTTTCTAGATACTATTTAAAATTTCTTTTTCGCACATAAATGTTTAAAATCGAATTTCAAATCCCCAAGCCATTTATAAAAAGTCACATTTGGCTGATTGTAATAAATCAGAGGTCGATGAAAGGTCTTATCGAGGGCATTAAAAGTTGTAGTATGGCTTTTTTGATCACAATTAACAATTAAGTAATTAATAATTCTGATATTTACACCTTATCGGAGAACAACTATCACAAAAACCTTAACTGTGGCAGAAAACATATCATTGTCAAAATAAAATTATTTTAATTTTATTTCGACCTATTTTAGCACAAATTTCAACATCATTTATAAATTCTCTACTATACTATATTGGAAACCAACTCAAATACTTCATTTGAAGCAATTTATTTTATTTTTATAAAATTAAATAGTATTTATTATTTAAATGTTTTTTGGAATTCTGAGCCATTTTTATAAATATTTTTTTCGATCCCACCAAAAATAAGTGTAGTTTTACTCTTAGTAATTTTATAAAGTTTTCAAGAAACTGAAGACCCTGTACATAAAATCTAGAAAACATTATAGTTTTAGAGGTTTAAGATCAAGCAATTTTTTTCGAAAATCAAAAAAAATAACGAAAAATATTTCTCTTCATTGTATATTTACAAAAGTTTAATTTATTATAGGATATTTTAGCTTATCGTCACTAGTAGACGGAAAAATGTAAATTACATTACTGACTTCACATGTATGGATTGAGCCTAAGAATGTAAATAACATTACTTTGGCAATGAATTAGACACAAAAGGCATTTTCCAAGGAAAGTAATAACGCAAGAACTTGTGCAAAAGTACAATCGCCTAACTAAATAAAAGACCCTGACATTAATCCTCAGTTGTTCGTTTATTCCTTCTCTCTTTTTATCATTTGATCCTTCCTTATACTCATTTAATGAGTTTCACCCACACCTCCATCTATTCTCTGACCCGCACAACTCCAAAAGCTTATTTTGAACTGATGAGTCTCTTTTAGACGATTTCCCTCATTTCCTACCTGTCCTATCTGTTCTTCATCACTCCTTTACTTTAACTTTAACGTAAAATCTTTTGAGTTAATTTCAACTTTTAGCGTTCAATTTCCTGCTAATGATCATGAAGACGTATAGTAAATACCTGTTTTGTGTGTTCATCAAGTATTTGTAGCATTAACAGTGTACTCTCCAGAACCAATCAGTTATCGTTAATTACTAATTAATTAGCAGTAATACTTATTTATTGAGTATAAATTTGTATTTACAGTTCAAGAATAAATACTTTAAATGTTCCAATAGTGGAATCATATTTAACATTTATTTTAATAATATATATATATATATATATATATATATATATATATATATATATATATATATATATATATATATATATATATATATATATATGTATATACATACATATATATATATATATATATATATATATATATATATATATATATATATATATATATATATATATATAAATATATAGTCAATTTTCTTTGGTTGATCCCTTATTATATTGTATTTGATATTCTTATCCTTTGAGTCTTCAGGGATGAAAAAGGTTGAAAATAAAAATATTTTCATTTACAAAAACTTGGCTATATTTCGCCCATACCTGGGCATTTTCAGGCCTACAATAACAAAAACAATATTATAACAATTTTTTTATTTATTTATCTTAATTGTAAATAACAATTATTAAATTTAAATTCTAGCACAATAAAAACTATTGTACCTTGAATATGATTTAAAAATTACATTTTTTTTTTTTCTTTCTTCTTTTTTTAAAAAGAACAATCAACTATTTGAGTAACCTTCCACAATTGTAGTTAAAGACTTACTGACTAATCTGAACATTTAAAATCTATCTAGATAATATCTTATCTTACAAACACAATTGTTGAATGAACCTAAACATATATACAGAGATAACTACATAGGTCAATTATTTATTTATTTTTTACTTTATTATAATAAACAAAAACGTCTATTTTAATTGTCATACATTTATTATCTTTTATCTTTCACTTGCATAATGAAATCGTCAAATAATGTGAAATGTTATTTAACTGTTTTATTTTCATTTATTTATTTTTATTATTGACATGGTATTTTATAAACGATATCCATTTGCTAATTTTTTGGTATTTTATCTTTAAGTTTTGAATGGTAAATTTGATCTATTTTATTAACTGATTTAAAATTTTATTAACAAATTTAATGTCATGACAATCAAATTTTTTAAAAGTCTCATCTATTTTTTCACTTAATTTATTAATATAAGTCATGTTGTAGAACTGTATGTCTTTTGTGGGATTATTATTTGAAATTTCACTTTGATTATTTATTATTTTACCATTAATATTTTGATACCAACATTTTTTTATTAAATTTTGTGGATATACATTTTTTCCCAATTTAGTGAAAATTTCTTTTTTAATTACTTGTACATATTGTTTATCTGTTAATGACAAAGCTTTATTAATTAAATTATTAATTGCATTAATATTTTGCGTGAAAGAGTGGTTACTTTTGAAATTCAAAAATTTTTTTATCCTTAATTTCTTTTTCATACCATTTTGTTGTAATAAGGCCATGTGTGTGTGTGTGTGTGTATTATATTATTCTAGCAATAAGGACTACTTCCAATACAAATTATATTGAACTTGATATACGATCCAAGATTTGAATATAAATACTGACTATGAATGCACTGTTTCGTAAAGCTATTGAAATCTTTATTATTCTAAAGGCAGTAAAACCCATTTGATATCAATAAGAAATTAAAACTTATGGGTAAGCTCTAACCAATGTTTCCAATTCTAAAAGCTATAGTTCATTTTTACCCCAAGGGAAGCAATAACTTGTCCCTTGGTCCCTTTCAGTTGCCCTCGATCTATAAAATATATATGTATCTTGACCAAACCGTGTATATCCTTTAGAATCATCTACGTGCTTCCAACATTCTTTTTAATACTTTAGACCTAAACATGGTTTGGAAACCGTCAATGCTGCAAAATCATTAATGTTTTATGCAAAAAAAGGTTTCCAATCCATCAATGTTTCTCTTTTTTTTATTAACTAGGCCCATATTATTACGGCGTCCACTTCTAACAAAATAAAAAAACAAACAGCAAAATCGATCCTTCTTTGTTTAAAAATTAAAGTAGTCGTTTAATACAGACCAGTTTGGGCTACTTTGGCTAGTCTTCATTAATGAACTAATGCATATGCTATTATGTGTATTTAAATCGAGAGTGTAACAACCAGATTGATTTACGTTCTGTTCATCGTACAAACCATTTTATATATTAGGTATAAATCAATGTACTTGATGAATATACTTAATCAATGTACTAAAAGAAAATGCCAATGGACTTAAGGGGTTAAATATATTATACAATGTTCTACACATATTTAATACGTAGACGCATTTTAACACATAGTCAATGCATAGTGTATTGTATTTATTATAAACACAATATAAAATATTAAACTAGTTTGGGCCCTTTCATGATTATTTTATTTATACTGTGTTAATATATTAATGACTTACACTATGCTTATAAAAACTTAACTAACAATTAGAGAGAGTGGAAAAAAATGATATAATCAATAAAGATAAATTTGAGACAAGCGATAAAACGTTATCTGTTACCAAAAAAAATCGATAATTTTCACAAGGGGTGCAAGAGTGCTAGTTTTCTAGGTAATTTACCATACCAAATCGAATGGAAAAACATTAATTTTGGTATCCGCGAAGAAAGCCTGTTTCTTGTTAAATTTAGTGTTGAAAATTACAGTTTAAACTCGGAACACCAATGATATGTATCCTAATGATAATATATATATATATATATATATATATATATATATATATATATATATATATATATATATATATATATATATATATATATATATATATATATATATATATATATATATATATATATATATATATATATATATATAAAATGTATATCTACAAGTATTATATACTTTAGTTATTTTAAACTTATTTCGTCCTCAAACGTTCTCGGATATACAGTTTGACCATTAAACAAAAAAATATGATTTTATGTATTGTATATGGAGGAAAAGCTGAATATTGGTATCCTTGTCTTTATTAGTAACTCTAAGCAAGGGCGTTCATTTGTTACCATTTCAACTCTTTATCACAGATATATGAAAAGGTTTAGAACTTCGGTATTTAGGCACTAATGGCATGACATTAGCGTTTCTTAGGCCTTCGACATTATTAGGGTTAGGTCCGTAATTTTGTGTTTAGCTATTAAGCAGTGTTCTATAAATAGCTCGCTTTCTCAATAATTAATCCCCTAACCAGCCCTTAACTCTATCTATTATTTCTTTATCGTTCTTTACTTCGAGAAATTCCAGTTAATTGAGAGTCCTCACACAATTAACGGATTTGTTTATAGACATAATACAAATAATTTTAAATATTTTTCTTAAAAAAGTTTAATTAATCGCTTAAGATAATACTAAAAGCACGATATAATAATGAATCTGCGTTTTGTGGTAAAATAATTAAAGTAGTTTAGGAATGAACTGAGCTAAGTTTGGATGATAAGTTTAGGCCTTCAAGTTGAGCCGGAAACAGTTTGGAACAACACAAACTGCTTACGGTTAACTTGTTCACAACCAAGTATGAAAGTAAGAAACTTGCATCACGTAGTAAATTACGCTACAGTAACTACAACAACAAAAGGTATACTTAGACATAACTGCGGTTCTCTAAAGAACCGTTCTCCACACATATTAGTCCTATTATTCGTATAAACTTCCCTGCTCTAGTAGTAAAAAATTGTGAATTGTAATTTTTACTTTCTCAGATAAGCAGTTGATTAAAGTATTGCGATGGCGTGTAAATCCAATTATGATATTTCTCTCTCAGATAAGTAGTTAATATAAAGAGAAAGTATTGCGATGGCGTGAAAATCCAATTAAGATATTTTGAGCAAGGAGCATAAACAACTGAACTGATTTCAAATAAAAAAAAACAAATCGTCCCGACAGCTTTGATTAAAAAAATTTTAAACTGTGATCTATTTTATTATTAATTTAATCATTTAAATAATTTTCGTGGAAAAAATTATTGTTCCCAAGATAATAGCGATAGTTATGTGAGGCGAGAATTAGTGGTTTTATTATTTTATTTTTTTGTATTAAATATTTTATAATAATAAATATAAAAAATTTAATTACAAAAACCGAAACCACTAACAAATGGAATATACTGGTCACAGGAATTTCATACATGAGAAGACTTAAGGCCCCCATACTCGATCAAACATTTTGCGCAAACATGATGTTTGCGCAAACCTGATGGGCTAGTTTAGGCCATATACACGTCAAACATAATGTTTACGCAAACATCAAACAGCCCCATACACGGTCAAAATGTTTGCACAAACATAATACAGCCCCATACATGGTCAAAATGTTTGCGCAAACATTTTGACCGAGTATGGGGGCCTTTAGTATTAGAAGTATCGAACAGCTCTTGTTTTTCATTTAGCGAATCATTGAAATCATCTAAACGACAGCTTTGATAACTTAAAACCGAAATATGCCAACAAAAAATATCTAATTCGTGGATTCTTCTACTCACCAAACTTTCGCTTTACCTATATAAATAAATATTAACTAATTTTTAGCACACGAACAAAATTGGTCTATTGTATATTAAGCATTTGGTTTTTTCTAATTCTACAAAAAGTATATGAGGTTTCTTGAAAACACCAAAAACCGAACTGAATATAAAACAAAGAGATTTTTTGTAGAGACTAAATTCGACCTCGTTTTAAATTCCGTATTAGCGATCATTCCATTTAAACAATTTACGTGGTAAGACAATTTAGTTATTTAGTTATTTAGTTATTTTAAATGTTTTAGAGTACAAAGAAAACTGAACCATTTAATTTAACAAACTTAGAACTCTTTAACAAACACATTTTTGGTACTAAATTAAAAGAAAAAGATTCTATTTTCAAGTTATACTATATAAATACATAACAAGTAAATATTGTATAATCACTTAGTAAACATTGCACACAAATTATTATGTGCTCGAGATGAAAAAGTAATAATAGGAATTTAGCGGCGCGAATTAATTGACCTTTTAAAGATAAAACTTATTATCGATCGTTTCCAGGCTGACAGGCGAAATATTAGGGACAATGTCGTTTATATTTATTAAGCTTGCGACAAAGACCGAATTAATAAAAGCTTATCACTTCTAGTTGGGTTGCTGTACAAGGTTTTCAATGCAACTTTCAAAAATGATTACATAAATAACAAAGAAGCAATGTTAACATTGTACTTTCAATACACACTCCTACTCTTATATAAACCAAAGTGTAGATAATGGACGATTAAATGATTAGATTTAACACATTATGTATTCTTGTTATACAAAAAAAGTTGTTATAACAATAATGGTTTAAACTTTTAGCATTATTTGTTCAAACATTATATTTAGCATAACGATTAAAAATACAGCTTATTTCAACCACTGCTATAGAAAATAAATTGATAAAAATATTTTTATTATGAACTCAGTATTTTAAATTGTTAATAAAGTTCCAAATATAGTTATAACAGTAATGTGTAGTAGAATTCAGAAAAAAATCGCTGTACGGCACACTCGAACAAACCTTTTTCATATAGATATGGATTCTAAATTTAAATTCCATAATGTCTAATTTTATTTAAATATTTTCAATCATATTTAAAAACTGTTTAACACATGGTCTTTTACTTTTTTTATTTTTCACTTAATTAGTTTCATTTTCGGGAAAACAACTTATAAGGTTAGATTTAAATTTAAATGGAATTGTCAAAATATACTTTTTGCCACTTTTACGGACTACAAATGACAGACTTATTTAAAATAGTACATTACGCGTCTAGTGCGGAAAGCAGCATTTTTATTTTATCTTCGCAGTTCAGGTTGAAGACAATATTCCAACATTTATTTCACATAACGTTCTGATCTCACCGTGACAGATCTGTAGTTTACTTCGGAAAAGAATGGCCTAATTCTCATTTTATACTATTTTAAGGCCATTCTTGGTAATCTAGAGCTTCATTATTATTATTATTATTATTATTTTGATCTTTTGTATACATAAATTGTTTATAAAACAGCATAAACTCCTCATTGTGAAATAACCATGACCATGTGACGACTTTTATAATTTTCTTAATTAAGTTATAGGAGCGTCTATGGAGGTCATATTAACCTTTCGCACCCGATTTTTTTCTGTTCATTGTAAAAAAAATTTTTTTTAAAGGGTCAATTCCTATTGACCCCTAGATGACTCAGTAAGTTTTTCAAAATGTTTGGACCACCCGTTACTGAGATATGAAATGTCCATTATAGTGGACATTCAGACTCAACTGTAAGATCCCAGATGTATAAGTAAAATTTGTAAGTCCACTACAGTGGACAGTTCAAACACTGTGATCACCATATCATGATCACTTTGATCAGTTATATATCGCATTAGCTTAAATTACTTATATACCAGATTACAGTGATTATGATCAGTAAAATCACTATATTTGAACTCACCCTAAGGCTTATAAGTTCAATAAATGAATAAATAAAGCATTTATAAAAATCAAATCTTTAATGATTATAATATATGAATAATTTGCAATAAAATGAGTAAAATTAGAAATAATATTACATTTGAATTTTAATTGTAGAAATTATGAAAACAATTTCTACCTCTCTCAAGAATAGTAAAAAGTAAAGAATTTTTTAAAAAATCAATTTTTTAATGATAATAATGAAAGAAATATTGGCAATAAAACAATCTAATTCCTCAAACTCACTTTCAAGTTCTAAATCATTACTTCATCTTGAACATATTACAAAACCAAATGTTACCGTAAAGTTCAAATGTCCAGTATACTGGACATCAAATTTTGACAAAAAATTATGTGCTGAATTTGATCATTTTTTGTGATTGAAAATCATTATTTAACAAGTTCTAACTTTTATCTTTAAAAAAACAATCACTGCCTAAAAGAAATATTAACAATGTAAAACAAAAAACTGAAACATATATACATCCCTCTGGAAGCCATGTTGTTGGGATGAAAAACACTTGTCGAAATGATGTTTATCTAATAGTTACAATTATTTTTGTTTACACTGATGAGTTAAAATCATTAAAGATGGTATCAGGTTGGCCAAAAAGTAAAATAAAAATAAAGACAAATAACTTAATGTAGATTAAAACTAATCCTGAAAATGATGTCCAGTAAACTGGACACCTGGAACGAAAGGGAAAGAAATACAATAAATTGTCTCACCTTGGGTAAACATTATTTTCCATAGATAACTGATCACAAAGGTAGACCGGTGAACTCGTGAAATTAAGGTTAAAACAGTGACAACCAACATGCTGGGTCGAATTCAAGATAAGTAGAACATGCATAATATTGATTATACCAAGCCAATTAGATGTCTAAAGTGGCTGATTACACCGTTTTTTGATTACCTAATGTTGTGATGATCAGGTGTAAAAACTTTTATCAGCTTGTACGGTGCTAGTTGGAGTTTAAATCGATTAGTTATTGCTCTAATAAATTAATCTTATTAAAAATATGAGTAGTTGATAGAAAGTTATCAAGTAGAAGTTAAAAAAGCTTTTATATATAATATTACTGATATCAGACTCGAAGTTCAGGGGTGGCTGAAGAGTGTTATCAACATCATTATTTTTAGCACCTGTAGAATAATAACATATAAGATTCCAATATCCTCACACTATACGAGAGAGAAAAGAAAATTAAAAAAAAAAATATAGCAAAAAAGTTGAAACAAGTTAGCATCGTTCCTTCAGAGTGATATAAAAGGGCACAAAGCTACACTAAACCCTTACGTAAAGTAAATAAAGAGAAAGAGTAAACTTACAACTCGTCTACACTTATGTCATTTCATTTATTTATTCTTTTAATAAAATTTTTAAAGTGTCCCCGACAGCAATAACGCCACAAGTGGGGCACTCAAAAATACAAAGAGTAAAAAAGAAATTAATAAAATAAGAGAAAAATGAAATGAAAGAAAAATAAAACTCTTGAAAGAGACAAAAGGAAACAAACTTTCGAAATTTTACAAACAAACTAAAAGCATGTGGTATGTTGATGAATAATTGAATACAACTATGTTTATAAATTTTTTAAACTAAAACTTCTGATGGCAGATACCAGGTAGATAATATTTTTATAATCACCCATTACAGTAGGGAAAAAGTATATATACACTAGTTATTTATTATGTAACTAGGCAGCAAAAAAGAGTTTTACTGACGAGTGATTAGATTAGCCTCCGAGCCGAAGGCGAGGACAGGCTATGATAATTAACTGCCGAGGCGAAGCCGAGGCAGATAATTTACCTTTTTTGACTGCCTCGGCTTCGCCTCGGCAGGCAATGAATAAACGAGGCAGAAATGTTTCCTTTGCTGCCTTGTTGCATACAATATTTTATCTACTTGCGGCAGAAAAATGAAGCTGCTAAAATGTTATCTTTATTAATATTTATAACTATGTGTCATATTAATAAAGATAATAACATAAGTATTAACTAAAATTAATGTTCAAATAAGAAACTTGGGAATAATAACAATAAGTTAAAAGCAAACAATCTATAACAACAAAATACAAAACACGTTTATAACACACATAACTTCTGAATGAATAATGTACGCAATATAATGTATTTATTTATATTTTTACTAAAAAATTAATAAAAGTGTTAAAGATATCTTCTATGCTTAAAAGAAAAGAAGTAACTAGAATACATCAAGAAAAGTAGCTAGTCTAATCTAGAATGACTTCAATAATAATAATAATATGGATGTTCAATGTTTACATGACGCTACAGTATAGCCAGTGACTCTACTATTTTTTTAATTAAAGATCTACTAATCATTGAACTTATTTGACAGAATTAACAAATATAAACAAATTATTTTATTATTAAAACGTTTATATATTAAATATTACTTATTAAACTGTAATATATAATGTTATAAGATAGAGATAATAGTATAAACTGTTCTTGTCAAAATAAGAGGTTATGACACGCAGTGGTAAATACTGTTACTTTCTCTGCCTAGGCAGGGAAATATTTCCCTGCCTAGGCAGAGAAAGTATTTTCCTGACTGTTTTAACTACTTTCCAGCCTGTTTTTAATATTTTAATGACAAATCAGGGAAATAGTAGGTACTTTCCAGCCTAAAAACAGTTAAGTAATGTTTAATTTTGCTGCCGCAAGTAGATAAAATAATTTTCCCATACTTTTCTCGTTAATAATCTTACAAATAACTGTGGATTTTTATTACATTTCTACTTATCATAAATATTTTCTTCGCTAATAATTTCCTCATTGGGGTTATATTTTTGTCTATATCTTGTGGTTTTCCCTTTGTGCAGTCCTGGTCCGATTTCTTAGGTTCTTGCTTTCCTGCCACCCAAGTTTTTCTCAGCAGATTTATCAACTGATAATATAGATTTGAGAATACCTCATGGAACTTCAACTCAACTCCATAACATTTTTTTATCTTAAAAATATTGTTTATTAAAGTCATTGCTTGCCAGTTGGTTTTTTTATGACCTGTTATATGTTTAAGGAAATCCTTGTCAGAAAACTATAAATTATCTTATTTTATGCTTTTAAGCTTACAAGGATTCAGGATATAGAATTTGTAGGATACTTTCTTCCAATTTTCACACTCCTATATGACTGAGGCATAGGTCTTCTATGCTGGTTGCATCTTCAGGGTTGTACATTGTACATGTTGGTATGATAATGGTAACAGCGTGGAACTACACATCCACTATAACGCGGTCACCACCAGAAAACCCAGAAATCCTTGATGACATCAACCATGGAAATTCATTGTATGCACTGTTGATTATATAGAAACCCATCGTCAACTAAATTTTTTGTTTGTTGAGAGGCATTCCTATTTTATTTACTCATAATATACATATTACATATTATAGAGAGAGAAGGATTGTGATGCCGCAAAAATTCAACTAATATAAGAGATTTTAAGGAATTACACGTTTTGAGTGCACAAAAAAATTATTTATCTACGATTGATAGGAAATAGAAACAGACATCCTTCAACCTCTTCAAACATAGGGTTTTAACACGATGAAATTTCCCCCACACTTTTCTCATTTCAACAAAATGAACATCGTCAAATGCTTCCCGTACGGCCAATCGGCCCAATTCTCAGTATATAGTTAAAATTACTATCATCGCAATTCCGCGGGAAATGGTGAAAAAACACGATGGACAATTTTTCCCAGATGCCCACTGACTGCGTTTATCACGAAGGACACCATTCACTTCATGTGATTTTTCATACATCAATCTTAATGATTAATTGTTTGTCAATCTTGTTAATAAAATAGCATAACCTACTCAATCTGTTTTTTCCATTATTTTTAAAAATAATATAAAATATATATATATATATATATATATATATATATATATATATATATATATATATATATATATATATATATATATATATATAATGAAAAATGTGATTTTTAGTTTTTTTATCACCTTATTTTCTCTGATTAATTCAATGTTGAAAATAGCGGGTTTACTTTATATATATATATATATATATATATATATATATATACTATATAAATACGGAGAAAGAGCAGACAAAAGAACAAAAATCAAGAGGTTAAGTGGTGAAGGAGTAAAAAAAATTTGAGGAGAAGACTAATGACCAAATATTTTTCCTAGAGAGGATCATAATAAATGGGCCGACGAAAGAATGACATTAAATCTTTAGCAATGGAAAATGTCTAGACTAAAGACAGCGAGATATATGGTTAAACAATAATAATTATCACTATTCAAAATAATCCGGTCTAATAACAATTATACCTCTTTTTATGACAATTATTTCCACTGAATTTCGTTTTGATATCTGCCACCATTTTGAAAATATTGACTTGGTAACTTCAAACTTTAACGCAAAATAATTTGTTAACTATTTTGCCAATATCAACAAATTAAGTATTGATGGAAACTGCATAAAGAATAAAATTTAACCAGCACGATCAAAATAAATTGAATAGTTCATAAGTTATAAGCGATTGTATTTTTATATGTGTGCTGTGCAATATAAGAAAGAATTGGTTAATTTTTTAAAGATGTGATGTTATTTATTTTAAAAGCTGTGTTGTTGGTTGTCATATAAATGTTTATGTTTGATGAAGAATTGTTCTGAGACGCCCCGAGACTGATCGTTTATTGATATATTAATTTTTATTCAATTTATAAATTTAAATTATAAACAATAAGAAAATAAATAAGAATTATAAATAAATAAAATAAAGTCCTTGAATAAAAATAACTAATTAAATTTATATTACTAAGGAAACTAGTCTTAATGACGTTTTTAAATAACATAAAGAATAGAAATTGAAGGAGAATAATTTAAATGGATCGTGAAGCTGAAAAAGTTTATTTTTCGATTTTGCCGGCGGCAGGTTAGATGGAAGAAGCTTGACTGAAACGGTTCCTTAACCAACGCTACTTTGTCATTAATAATTAGTGAGCAAGTAAAAGTTAGCCACTTAAGAGCTTGGGAGCTAAGATTAAAAGGAAAGCAGATTTTAAAATTAGATCCCCTCTGCTTACGAAACTGTTTAGTCTAATTCTAGCTTCTTTTTAAGGCCAAAACTAAAGATTTATTCATTTCAAGCAATAAATAAAAGGATCAACTCTTTATTTATCTGTAAATTTATTAGACAATTTATTTATCTGTTTTATTTATTTTGTTTCAGAACAAATTAAGTAGTACCTAGCGAGACGTCTGAGCCGCCTTACGTAAGAATTGATCAATTATTTTAAAATTTAAATTCCTAATTAATTAAATATGATACTTTGACGAGTAACAATTCTGATAAAAAAAAAAATAAATAAATAAAAATGATGCATGAATTATTTTAATCCTTTCTCTTTTCATTTCTTTTGTCTTCCCCTGTCTCTTTCTCACTTTTCAAATTTCTTTAAGAATGCCCACATAAAAAATGCAGTATAACCATTACTTTTTTATTTCAATAAACGTTTCATTCTTTTAATTGAGTACACTTGCATTTGAAGTAGATCGCAAATTAATAGATGAGTAGAAAAACGTTTCAAGTCTAGAAACATCAATTTTTAATTAGAGTTATGCATATAAATATTAATTTACGAGTTAATTATTTAATTAATTTATGTATTGTAACATTAAATAATCTGCCCGGATATTATTACCTGCAACAAGGTAGACTAATCATCAGTCAATTTAATGAGTTTAACAATAATGCACTGAAATATCTAATACAGGTTATTCAGACTTGAAATGGTTTTGTTTTGTTGTGTCCATCACCTATTCATTTGTGAATATATTAAGTCATAAAAATACTTTGTCACATTGTCCAAAAACTACTAAATATTTGTAAAACCATAAAAAAAAATATTTTTAAAGTAACATAAAACTTAATAGATGCTTGTTATTCATATTTATTTTATTTAACGTAAAGTTTCTATTGTTTAATTAATCCAAGTTAATAAAATTATTATAATGTTTACTATTTATATTTTTTAAATAAATAGCAACAAGGTTCCGTTTTAACTAAATAAAAATACTTGTATGTTTAACATTTTGACCCAATAAAGTTAAGGTTGGAATCTTTAATAACATTGACATTCTGTTTGACCTCTAGGAGCTTGGCATAGGTCGCCAGGCCTGAGAATGGCCCTTCCAACGACTCCAGCCTTTGACTGGGAAGTGCCTCTCATACTGACAGTATGTGCTTTGCTCAATCAAATATCTTCATACTCCTTTCACACAAATCACATAAGTATGAGATACACATACACATTAATTTATACATCTTAATATTTAGTTAAGAGTTTAAGTTTTCTTATGATAGCAACTTTGTTTATTTATTTATTTACGTACCCTTATGCACAGCATATAGAAGTATATATTATATTGTTTTTATTTATTTAGTGTAATTTAATTGTCTTTATGAAGTAAGGTATCCAGTAAATGTTTGATGAGTTGCAAGTTTGATTGTAATTATTTGCAGGTGAGGGTGAGGTAGGATGGTTTTAGGGCCGGTATACCAGAGGCAAAGCCAGTGCCCGGTGAATCCACTCCGGTCCTCCGTCCAGCCCCCACCTATAGCCACCATGCGTTACTATCGCCTCTGGATCTATACCTGTAACACGCTTCTCCTTATGAGCGTTGTCGGCTTCTCGGTAGCCGCCGCTCGCGTCTTGGTCTTCGATATGCGACGCCAACTAATTCCGCACCTCTCGCTGACACAACCGGGATTCCTGTACGCCTACGCCGTGCTGCTATTCCAGTCGGGTGTTCTTCAGCTCGTTGGCTGTCTTGGCGCGCAGCGGCTCAACGAGCGCCTTCTTAACGTCTACTGGTTCCTTCTACTCGCTCTCTTGGTCGGCGACCTGGTCCTGGGAGTGTTCTGGCTGTTTCGGTTCGACAAGATCCTTAACGACCTTAAACCGTATCTCAAAGCCAGCCTCTCCATCAAGTACGGAGTCGATTCCCATTTTACCTTTTTATGGGACGCGTTGCAATCACAAAACAGGTGTTGCGGCGTGCACGGATATCAAGATTTTCTTCGACCTAACCTTACCAACTATGACTCAGGTAACTTTGCCAATCGATTTCATGGTCATGGTCTACTGATGAAATAATGTTAAAATGGAGATTCTCATAACCCATAGAATTTTAATCATTGGTTACAGGTGAAAGCATAGTTCTTCCAAAATCTTGTTGCAAGGAAGTTCGCCCAGGGGTCTCTATCTCGGCCGCAGCCCTCCACCGTAACTTGCACTATTTGGCCCCCACAACTACAGTACCACCAACCACAGTAGCTGCCCCTACAGCTGCAGCCCAACAACCTATCACACCTTACCAACCACCACGATGTCCCCAGGACAGCTTGCCCCATATACAATCCTGTCTACCCCACCTTCACGCATGGCTCACTCAGACGGCACATGTCCTCTTTGTAATAGGATACTGCGTAATAGCGTTCATCAAACTTTCATTTCTTGGAATTCTCAGGTAAACATATACATATTTTAACAAATATACATCAACATATGCACAGTATTTATAAATATGCAATGACAAAATGTAACTTAAAATTTCTAATATTACTTTTAAATTTTAGGAATTATATTGAACACAATTTTTTCCATGTTCACGTATCAATTAGAATTTTTTGTTGTTTTTTTAATTTGTATTAATTTATTATATGTTCAGGTACGAGATACGAGAAATGATACAAAAGATACATCTGGTTCAAGAGAGTACCGGTTCAGCAAGTTCGCAAACAGTTAAATCGGACGGCGCTGACAAGTTAAGTGTCAAGAATAATGGTGCTATTATTGCTCAACAGCCAAATAGCAAAGGTATTAAAGAATTTTAAATTAATCGCTGGACAAAATGCAATAATGAATGCCTTTAAAACCATTTACATTTACCCCCCTTATCGGATAAACTTGAATAATGCTTACGAAAAAGGCTAGGGTGAATTTATTTCAACGCTATGCTTTAACACACGCAAGCTGGACCTCGCGTGGTAATGGGCTATTACATGCAGGTCTATGTTCATGTTATGTATAATATGCACACTTATCCAAACAATAACTAATCTATGGTTTACCAGAAAAAAAATCAAGTATGCGATTTGTTCGCTTTTCAGCAGCAACCAAAATTCCAAAACTGAATCCCTTCAATATATTGACATAACTTACTAGTAGAATTGTCTATTTTAAAAGAGTAATTTTATCGCTAAGACCTTGAAATAAGCAACTGAAAAAGCGTCAAAAAGAATATAATATGTTCCATCATATCATTTGCATTTATTATATCGCATCTGTAAGAATGAATATATAAACGATTTTAGGTCTAAAACCTTTTCGTGCCGATCACTTTCCCAATGGATTTTTTAGATATTAGATATTCAATTTGACCAAAGCTGAACCATTGCAATTAGAGTTAATGGATCCAAATAAACAATCAAGCAACATGTTTCTACATCAACAAAATTTCTCATTTAAGAATTGATAATTATATTTATAATTATGATATACGAATGAAAATTACGATATGAAATAAGTCACTTCATTAAAAAAATATATATAAATAAGTCACATTTTGAAATATCAGCCAGTGTTTTTACTTCTCCACAGATTAATTTTTTAACTCAATCAGATAAAGCTTAATTTCGAACTTGATATCAAATATTATATCTCATTATAATAAGCTCATCATAGGAAATATCTTATAAAAAAAGTAAGGGTACTTAATGGATAAGAAAAACTTAGGTTTATTTTGTGTTAAATAAAGTAGGCTAAATTTAAAAAAAGAGCAGTCAAAATTATATTAGTTCGCATTCAATAAGTGCCTTTGAATTTTGACAAATCCTATAGTTTACAAAGATTAAAACTATTTTTATTAATATTATTTAGTTATTTGTTTAACTTATCAGTTTTTGTTATCACTGTCTGTTTCCCGTAGTAAATAATAATTATAATTTGATTTAAATTAAAATTTAAACTTTCCGTAGTATGAAAACTACCAAAAACTTAAAAATGGTTTAATAACGTGAAAAAGGACTTATTAGACTTAATATTTCTAAAAAAATGTTCAAAGGAAAACGGATGGTAGTGTCTAACAGATAAGTTATTTGTGTTTTTTTTTTTTATGAAAAAGAATATATTGACTTTTAAACCAAAATAGTTTAGCTATCTTGGGATGCTCTTAGTTTAGAATCACATATAGTATAAAGGATTTCGGTTGTCTTAAAAAAAAGTGTACTACTGAGAAAGATTCTTAAAAAAATGTCTCCTCTTGCAGTTGCGGTGTAATATTACAACTTTATAAATCATAATATAGTCATAATTCATAATTAGGTATAACCAAGTGGTTCGCATTAAAGGAAGAAACTTTAAAGTCTGATGAACCTAAAGGGTTTACTAGGTGATTAATAGCTTCTATTCACACTTGTATCGGAGTTAGTATCCACTTTAAATAATAATTTATCAATTCATTGTTATTTAACAATTAGTCTTAATGAATTAGAAGTGATTAATTCTCTCTCTCTCAATGACACGAACACTTTAGGTTTGATATACTTGATTTTACAAATAGTTATATTGACCTGCTACAACTTGTACTTATCGAATACAGATTAGTATCACATCCTTACATTTCTCTACCTTGACAGTTTAAGCTGAAGTTTAAATGCTTTTTAAGTAATAATAATATTGCCAAAGAAAATTATGATGTGTCAGTTTGTATGTCTTTACGTTGACCTGGTGATTTCAAATTTGGCATTTGAAGGGTATAAAAAAAATATTAATGGCATTTAACGCTTTAATAATATTGGTATGTGACAACCCAGATAGTCCAGGAGCTAGCGTCCAAAAAAATGTCTGACTAACATCAAGCTAGAATTTTGTGTGTAAGTTAATCTTTTGGTGCCTTTTAAGAATATTTGGTCAGCTAAGTTCGTCTGCGGGACATAACTTAATAAAAAAAAAAAAAAAAAACCGGTGAAGAGTGGCCATCTCCCGCTCTTTATGGTGGACAATGTGATTTTCATGATCCTGAGTACGAACTTAGTTAGTAGACCAATAATCAGTTGATGGTAGTTTGCCACTTAATAGGTTAGTAAAATATTACTCAAAATCAAAGAAGTAACCTATTAAGTGACAAACTGCCAGTAACTTTATTATTGGTCTACTATCTAAGTTCGTACTCAGAATCATGAATATCACATTGTCCACCAAAAACCGCGGGACATGGCCACTCTCCACCGGGTTGTTTTTTTCAAATGCCTACTGTCAAGCTATGTCCCACAGACGAACTTAGCCGACCACATATTCTTAAAAAGCATCAAAAGATTTACTTATACACAAAATGTCAGCTTGACGATAGTCAGACACTTTTTTTTAACCCTATCTCCTGGACTTAGACCTTTTTTAATACATTTGTTGTTAGGATCCCACTCTCCTAAGAAGCTCGTTGAGCGCTATCTTGGAAACTAGACCTTTTTACGGAAAAGTGTATTTTATGGTTTCATTGTGTTCAAATAAACCATTTGTAATTAATATACATATCAAATGGACCAAATATTTTTTTTTATTAAAATGGTTCATGCTTTTATCATAGTTTCTAGAAGTCACGTTCATATGTAGAGAGCTTAAAAGTATTTCTTGATTCACCTCAATGATTATTGCCTTTGCAGGGATATCATATTTAATTTATATCTCACTTATTAGTACTCAGAGAACCGTAGAATCGCAATTGTATATTTTTTAAGTAAAAAAAAATTATATATATATATAATAATTATATATGTGCACTTTTTTTATTCATGAATTTTTATCGAGCTTAGGCAATCTTATTATAAAATAATATGAATGGCTATAAAAAGACACTTTTAATGAAATGCAGGATAAAAATATCTTGTTCGTGTTACCTCGTCTGTTGGCATATTTATGAATTGCTTTTAAATCTAGTATGCTCGTGGAGTTTGTCGATAAATATTCAATTTCTCTTGGTACCTCCTGTGATTCATAGAATTAAAGGAGCATCATTAATTATGAAAACGTTCATTTATTTATTTTTTGGCTGACCTAGGCCCTCCACGGGCCTTTGCGTCACGGAGTTGTTTTTAAATTTATTTTTTCTAATTAAGTGGAGGGGGGAACTGATGGGGCCCTACAAAGTGGAAGACAATGGATTATTATTATTATGTCCATTTGAAATTTCCCATAAAGTAAAAAAATATTTTATAAGAAGCACACACATACTGCTATACAGGGTACTTTAGGCGATATATGGCGATATAAATAGGGGAATTCTAAACCTTATTGACTACAAATAACGTCGTATAACCAACCGTTTTCCCACAAGGTCAAATTTTTAAGATCGCATACCTTTGCTCATAAAAACACTTATTGCTCCAAAAGTATAAAAGCAAAAGCAAAATTTTTGGTTTCGTTGTAAAGCTGACAACATTTTTTAATATGAAAAAAACAAGATTAGTCAATTTGTGTATTCTTCAATTTATCCCTTTGCTTATATATTCTTCTCTTTTTATTTTGGTCTTTAGGGATTTTAATAATTAAAAAAACAACTATTTTTTAATTATAATATTTTTTAAAAGCTATATTTCGACCCAAACCTGGGCATCTTCAGGCCTAAAAATAACAATAACATGTATAATACTAATTTTCATTGAGTTAAAGACTGTTCAAAATACTAACACAATAAACATTAAAATATCTATTAATTATAACTATATTTATTTTATTTAATACATTTTATTAATAAATTTAACAAAATTTAATAAATTTTATTTATAAATTTAACAAATCAACAATTATAAAAGTTTAAAATAAAAATTAAAAATATTAAATTAGTCTACCTTATCTGAATATTACTGTTGTGACATTTGATGAATGAAAGATATCTACAAAAAAAAGCTTGAGTAACTCACTCACTCATTGTTCATCAGTTACTAAATACTCTGTAGTATTTTTGTCTTCCTAATCAAATGTTATCTATCAAAACATTTCTATTGCAGAGATGAAGGTTATTTTTCTGGTCTTTTATTTAAAAATATTTAAAAAAGGCTATTTTATTAAAACATGCTTATTCTTATCTCTTTTAATTTATTTTTATTTATTTATTTATTTATTTTATTATTATTATTTCCCCCCTAATTTAAATATAAAATTAGTTGTTATTTATTTTCCTTTATTTAAAGAATCGTCATAATTTACAATTTATTTATTAAAACTTATTTTCAATTACATATATATATTTATAATTATATTTACTATTATATATTAATTTATTTATGATTACTATTTATTATTTAATTTAATGACTAGTTCTAATTTTAAAATTTTTAAAAATACCTGAATAAAATGTATTCAAATCTTTCATGTCAGCTTTGTGGTTCATGTTATTACTGTATATTGAGATATAAGATGCTCTAAATATTCCCTTTTTCTAGTTACTATTTCTTTATCCAGTATTTCTGTATTATCAAAATTTATCTTGTGATTTTCTGTTCTGGCGTGAAGAGCAAGCGCGGTATTATCGTCTTTTTTATCTACATTGTACTTATGTTGGCTAAATCATAATAAAATTAAGATTAGTCTAGTATTCTCACCTAAAAGCCAACCATAGCAACAATAAACACGATTCTTTTTTTACTTTCAGCGAAGTTTACTAAAAATGCCGCCTTATTAAGGGATAATAATATTAATACTGATCGAAACGTTAGTCAATAAGGAAGTTTATCCTGAAGTAAAACAAGTTTAAGCTCGGTTCTTTACCATGTTATAGAACCACAATAAATGATTTTTTAATTTTTTTCTTAAAAATAAAATTTGTATAAATTTTTTGTCATTTAATTTGAGGGCATGAAAATGAACATTACAATTTTCTTGTAAGAAATTTTGTTAGTTTTATAATGAAACCAAAAGTTTTGTTTTAGCTTTTATACTTTTGGAGCAATAAGTGTTTTTATGAGCAAAGTTATGCGATCTTAAACAAATCATAAAATTTGACCTTGTGGGTCTCAACCGTTTTGAGAATAGACCCATGGTTTATACGATGTTTGTTTGTAGTCAATGAGGTTTAGAAACACCCTATATATTTTTGTACATATATCGCTAGTCAACCTGTATATACACTAAATGTTATTATCATTATATAATGGTACAATTTACCATGGATCGTAAATATGGTTTACATGATAATTAGCAATTAAATTACGTCGAATTGAAAGGGCCAAAGATCTAACTTCATATACTCTTATATCGAGGCACGATTTAAACGATATTTATTCACTTATACAAACTAAGATCACTCAAGTTTATAAGTACAAAATATACTAAAGAGCCAAAATTATAAGTATACTAAGATAAGATTATAATAAAAAAATAAAAAATGTTTAAAGTGTACATAAATGTAAAGTATGCTATTATCCTTATGGAAGTACAATTTGAAATGCGGCATCGAATAATAAAAAAGAATTACTGAACAAGGGAAAATTTTTTTTGGCTAGGGTTAAATAAAGGGTGGTAGAGTCGAGATTAAAATATTCACACAGTTTAACGGAACAAGCACGCAATTTAACCATTTTTATTTATTCCTCAAACAAGTTTACTCTAGGGAAACAGTACAAAAGTTGTCTTATTATGTAAGAGGTCTAAGTGTAACCACAATATACCAAACAGCTTTACAACCCAAGAGTATAATAATAGTTACCTTAACAACAATACTTTAAAATTCAGCAATAACACAAGTGGCCTAGAAAGAATGTCCAGAGAGAAGGAGTAAAATTGGGTCTGAATCTGCAAACCTTTCCAAAAATTTCCTCTTTTTTTTTCTTTAATCCTAATAAAATAAACAATTAACAACTAACAAGAAGTAATAATAAAGCTAAACAAAAATATTACTATGTGAATTATTGATTGTGAATTAAATATGAAAAGAGGACAGTAAGAATCAGTCAAAAATACAAATTCCTTCCTCAAGGTACATGTATGTATTATATAAATATATATATTTATATATATATGTGTATATATATATATATATATATATATATATATATATATATATATATATATATATATATATATATATATATATATATATATATACCTACATAAACGAATTAGTGGTTCACTAATAAACTGGTAAAGTCCATGCATATATTTTATTCAGTAGAACCAATGGGAGTACAAAAAGATAAATTCGTTTCTGAATTTTATTAAGTTTTATCTAACCATCAAGACATTACACAATATGCCATCGAAACCGTTATACTTATTTTTATTAACTTTATAAACTGTACTATATTATACGAAGATACGACATATCAATCAAATCTTGCATAAACGAATATATTTAGTATAAAACCATTACCAAAAATATAACGAACACATATCAGTATTATGAGTATTACGCAATACGCACTACAATTTTCGTTAAAATTGTATTTATTTTCGTATCTATTTTTCGAAATAAATTTACATTATATATATATATATATATATATATATATATATATATATATATATATATATATATATATATATATATATATAAATATATATACATATATATATATATATATATATATATATATATATATATATATATATATATATATATATATACATATATATATATATACATATATATATATATATATATATATATATATATATATATATATATATATATATATATATATATATATATATATATATATATAGGACTTTACATTTCTATGGCTAACAAAAAGTTATAAATAAATATCAAATATTAATGAATATAAATGTAAAAAATTTAAATAAAAAATGGGTCCTATTTTTATTTATCGGACGCTCTATAGACTGAATATGAGAGCCAAATTTAAGCAGTTTAGGTTCTACGCTTCTGTACAAGTATTATAAACTGTATTTAAAATTTGTGAGGCTCCGGAATTTTATCAGAGAAAGGTGTCACATATGTTAGGAAAGGAAAAAGGAACCTAAGCTTTTCGGTAGACTTAAGTTGGGACATCCTGAATTGATTTTAGTTTAAGTGTAATTCCAATGTATTAAAATAAATTTTTAAAAAGTATTTACTTCATAAATAGGATTATATGTCTTTACATTTATATGATTAACAAACAAAGTAAAAGTAAATAAATATATATTCGTAAAATGTAAAAAACTGAGTCGTATTATTTATGGAGTGCTGATTGTGTGCCAAATTTAATAAAATCAGTATAGTATTTTAGGTTCTTTGCGTCTGTAATAGTGTAATAAAAAATATTATATTTTAACAAAAAGGCAACAATTATAGTATTCCATAATACTTTTTAATGCCTCCTAAGCTAAGAAGTTATTTTACTTCTGAACAAGCAATAAATAGCCAAGATAATTTTTATTGACCAAGTTTTTGGACTTAAGGAAACAAAAAATGCAAATCCATCAAGACTTTTTTTTTAATCATTATTCTCTATTTATATTATGGAAAGTAAAAAGGGGTTAAGAGCACACTATAATAATTTACTTACATATTTTAATTGGTTGCAATTTTCACAGGTTAATCTAAAGTAGAAAATAGTTTTGGGAATAGTTATAAGTAAATCATTAACAAATTAAAACAAAAAGTTTCTAGTTTTACCATTTCTCGTTTATTAAAAGAGAAGGGATTAGTTCAGTTGTGCTGCAAACTCAGGATTCATTAAACAAAACCAAAACTAATCTTTTAGATTTACAAATATGTAGTCCAATTAGTATAAATGAGAAAAGGGATAAAATATGTTGTATATTGCGCATGCCTCTGTTATTTATTTTTATATTTAAAAGGTCATAAAAATGTATTTTAGATTTGTTATCTATAGCCCCAGGTGATAAGTTTACGAAATTGCAGTTTGGGAATTGGCTTAAAAGGAGGTAGTGTAATGGTGGGTATAGAAGCAATGGCTGGAGTTGGTAGCTGGATTTTATGGATGATATCTGGTTTCTCCCTTGAGTTTGTGTCAATGATGTGGGTAGAACCTTGAGCCATGAAAATCCCCAGGGTCGCGAAACTCTCTATCCAATGGGTGCCTGCCTCATCAAGCCCTGGGGAATTCTCTTAACCTACTAGAATTAACAGAGAATATTCTTCAGCCTTTTTTATAACCAATAATCTCCATCATCTCTACCGAGTTCTTTTGATGTTTATCTATTTCGTTGTTTTTCCCCCAACAGAAAACTACGTTTCAGGGAAAGTACTCAAGATGGAGGAGGGCGAGAGCCCGGCGAAACTCGGCGGAAGAAGACATCTTACTACACTGATAACTCAGGACCCTGGCACGGATAGCGATACAAATAGTCATTGTGCTCTTATTCTGTGCGAAGAGGGAGTCAAACCACCAAACCAAGATCACAATATCAATGGTAAGCAATAAAAATCAGTCAAATAAAAACGATTTAGTCATTTCAATTAAACTAAATAACTTATGTCTGAAACCATATGTGAAATTATTGAATAAAAAGGTTATTAGTTAACCAATACTAATAGTTTTTTTAAAGTATGGCTGACTACTTAAAATAATTTAAAACCACTATACCACCTATTACCTTAATTTCTTTTTACCCATATTATACGAGCAGTGTGATGATTTTTCAAATATTTAAAATCAATCGGAAATTATCAGTTTGTCTAATGTTAAGACAAGCTACACGTACTTTATTAAATAAAGATGCTTCTCTCAAGAATTGAGCACGATGTAAATCTCATGCTAACCATTGAAATGTCATAATCTTGAAACTTAAGATAAATATCAAAGAAAATATAAAGAACTTGAAACCATGGTTAAGGCACTACAAATGCAAGATATTTTTGATTCTTTGATTTTGAACTAGAGTGCGTTTCTTTTGATTGGAACTAACAGAGCTTCAGTACTAGTTTGTCTTTTGTAGAATTTTAAGACGCGAGCTAAGTAAAACCATAATAAATTCCGTAATATAAATGGTCTAAAACACATACGCTTAGAATTTTTAGTGAATAGTATTCCCTCTCAGTAAAGGTTTTACAAATTTAAAGCCACAAAAATTACATTTTGGTTAATGTTCCTATACAATATAAGACAAACTTTATTAAAGACGTCTTCATTGCAAAGTTACCAACAAAATTCAAGGTCATATAATTTTCATTAATATCCCAAAAAATAAAGACTACTTTGTATTAATCTACTGCATTACCGGGTTTAAAAAAGGTATACCAACTCTGATCATTGTTTCCTAAATTATTTTTGGTAGAATAATTTAATGAAAAAAGTTTAATTTTGCAACATACTAAAATTTTAATAAAATTAAAGTAATGAACTACATGAATATAGGAATGAGATTATACAACTGATGCATTATATTGAATACCATAAATTAGTTTATATAATTACAGATAATTTGTTATTTCTTATGCCTAGCAATACATGGCAACCAGCTATATTCAGTCAAATTTAATAAAGTAATTTAACAATTTCAATATTATATAAGCACATAATTTGATGTTGTAGTATATTCACACAATTTTTGACACCAATCCCTCCTTTCATTGCCGACAAGGGGAACTAGAAATAGTAAAAATAAGTAGTTTTTTCAACAAAAAACTGGTTTGGTGTTAAGCTTCCTCCTATTATTATAAATAGTGCGAGTTATAATTTGATGTTATTAATATTTCAATACTAATTGGAATAATATTTATTTACCTATATTATCTATAATTTGAGATGTTTTGAGTCAATGTCAATTTATTGGTAAGAGTATCAATTCATAATTAAAATCAATATGTATATTATACTAGCCTTCACCCCCGCTCCACACAGGGCTCATGCAAGGAATCAGTCACTGTTTCCTAGAATCATGTAGGCCACACCATTGAATGAAATGCCTAAATTGTCTCTTTTCCAAAGCCATCATACAAAAGAATAAGACTATATATTATATATCATTCATTCATTTAATAATAATAAAATACCCTACAAATGCCATTTTGAAGCTATTTAAACAAAATGGAACAAAACTTCCTTTTATAAATATTGATACTGTAAAAAGTGTTAAACAGGTGTCAATTTTTTTCGATTTTAATCGAAATCAGATTTATTTTCATCAATATCTCGGAAACTTATTTTTTCCCAGGAAAACTATTTACATCGTTAGATTAGTATTTAAAATGGACATCATTTTAGAACCGTTTCGAAATTTAGAGCTAAAATTAATTTCTCGATTTCGCCTGGGGGTATGATTTTTTCTGAACCTGTAATTCAAATTTCATCAAAATAGGCGCAGTAGTTTAGGCTCCACGCGTCTACACACGATTTTTTTTTAAAAATCCAGTCAAGTACTTGCCAGCAAGCTACCGAAAGGGTATCATCTGTCATAAAATATTCCTACTTTTTTTTTTTTTGCTAACGTAAATATGTATAAAAAGGTTTCACTTTGGAGGAACAATGTGTGCATCTTATCCTTTAGCATCATATTTATGCACTTAATTGGTTCTATTGGGGGCAAAAAGGCCGTTATTTTTGAAACGCGATGAATATTTGTGATCTGCATTTCAATACCTTTAATATGATTTCCCACTCACAAAAAACAAAAAAAACAAACAAATTTTGGGTGTCCGCATGGCGAAAAATTACAAAAAAAAATAAAATATTGCGATTAGTTCGAAATTGCTCTCCATTCAAAAACATTTTGAGTTTTGAAGTTCGCAACATGTTTCCTGTTTTTGGGCAAAGTTTTAAATTGCATACAAAATTACAAATCTCTAGCTATACTACAATAGGCCGGGGGATGTGATGTTAGATGCAAAGGGCCGGACAGGCGAACTACCAACAGCATAAACCCTACTAGGACGTCCTCGAACCCTAAAAAACCGCTTTTTTTAATCAAAACGTGTAAATCCATCAAAATCTTAATTTAATACTTGTATAACTCTTTGCTTTTTCATATTGTTGTCTTTTATTAACATAAATTTATTAATTGTAACCTTTATATTCTATTTTCTTTACCTACAGACAACACAAACCTAGTCATATAAATGCGTAAGCTTATTAATAGTTAAACACATTAACATGTTTAATTTTATTGATATTTTTGTGTTTAACAAGGCGTGGCAAATATAATATAATAAGCTGGCTTTTTGGCGCAAAACCAAATGGTTTATTTTAAAATAAGTCAATTTATACTACACCAGTGAATTTTTGAGCACATATTATATAATGATAAAAATAAGAAGGATTTTCGGCCCAGTGAACGAGGATGTAAGATGGAGAATTCGGTGGAATGAAGAGCTACGTATCCTTTACGGGCAAACCGGACCTGGTGGCTGAAATCAAGAAAAATAGGTTGAGGTGGCTAGGTCATGTTGAGAGAATGCCAGAGAATAGAGCGGCTAAGAAGTTGCATGAGGGTAAACCTGGCGGAAGAAGGCTTAGAGGACGTCCTAGGCTGAGATGGCTTGATCAGGTGGAGGATGATCTGAGGACGATAGGGGTTAGGAGCTGGAGGGCTGTTGCGCAGCAGCGGGACCTCTAGAGAAGCGAAGTGCTGCAGGCCCAGGCTCTTCGAGAGCTGTAGCGCCGAGGATGATGATGATGATGATGATGATATAATGATAAAAAGTGTCATTACTCAGAAATCATTAAATAGCCTATATTTTAGCAAATTATATTTTAATTTCTAAAACTGGGTGATCATAGATTCAAAAGCTAAACGTTTCATTTCTCACTGCATTATTACATTTATTTATTTTTTTTAAACCTAAAACAACAAAAAGTAGTCTCCCAATTAGGGTGGCACATAGCTTCCTCGCGTCCTATTTTATATAAATTAATGACTTCATGGTTTTATAACCTATTATTGTCTTATTTATTCAATTTTCCACCTGTTATTTAAACCTGTCAAAATTGTTTTTATTTTTCACATGAATTATAGTATCAATATAGTAAAATTTAAAGAGCGCAAACGGTTGAAATTAATCTGGGGCTATCTCCAGGCTGCTTTCAACAAACCATCAAAATTTCATAAAATTCAGATGAGTACTTTTGAAGATATAGGTGTAAATAAATGTATGTTTGTGGGCATATGGAAGTGAACCAAATAAGCGAATCAATAAAGTTGATACTTATATGGGACCAACAATGGGCTAATTATGACCTACCATCCAAATTTCAATAAAATCGTACGAGTAGTTTTTAAGATAACTGTTTCGCAAAAATTGAGTGACAGACAGACCGACAAGACACGGAACCAAAAATGTTCCCTGATGTCTGAAGCGGATTTCTGTCTTGGAATTTTTGAAATCGGAGACCTAAAAAATGTTCGTTCTTTGGAGCGATCACGTAGCTTCCGTTACCTTAGGTAAGCTTGGAAGCAAAATTACATCAATTAAAAAAGAAAAAAAAAATGCAATGATATATATTTTTTGTATTTACTTATTTTAAATGGGAAATAAAAAGGACGAAGGGCAAAATTTGACGAGTTTATTCAGAGAAGCCCACTTTTCATATCGTATGGACTATTATAAATATTGAGCCCCATTCAAGCTTAGTTTGATTCAGAACACCAAGGTTTCTACTCTGACGTCATTCCCTCAGGGGGCTTTCGTTTTTCATGGAGTTAAAATAAAAGAAAACATGAGGGTTGGGGCCAATTTTTTATATTTAGATTTACCTTATAAAATCCCACGGGTAGGAAGGTAATTACCAAATATAACTGTAAATAAAATAGAAATACATACAATAAAAAGTAGATGTTTTTATTTTTTAGAAACAAATTATTTAAACTGATTCTAGAATTAAGTAAATAATTTCGAAACCATTAAATACATAACAGTAGAGGCAATTTTTCTTTTTTTAAATTAAAGGATTTTTATCTATGGTGGCAAACAGTTATGATCGGTGAATTGCTTTCGCTACTTGCTTAAGTGATCCAAGGATATTTATCCAAGATTGATGAGGGACCTAAAATCTGATTGATGATCACCCATCATCGTCAAGTAAATGTGATAATCACCCAGCATCGTCAAGTAAATGTGATAATCACCCAACATGTTAAGTAAATGTGATAATCACCCAACATGTTAAGTAAATGTGATAATCACCCAACATGTTAAGTAAATGTGATAATCACCCAACATGTTAAGTAAATGTGATAATCACCCAACATGTTAAGTAAATGTGATAATCACCCAGCATCGTCAAGTAAATGTGATAATCACCCAGCATCGTCAAGTAAATGTGATAATCACCCAACATGTTAAGTAAATGGGTAGCAACTTATTTCAAATCGTGTACTTCGATTAAGAATTCCTTTAAAATATGACTTTGGGGTCGATGCGCTAATACCTTGTAGCCCATCTTCGCAATATAGTAAAAATACTCGTGGGCTGCTGCACCACGGATGTAACACACATACACTCTTTCCGTGCCTTCTAATAAAGGTATAATAAATAAAATTTTGTAATAAATACAGGGCCATAAACTGCAATAGGAAACAAAATATACAATTAATTTAATCTAATTAAAACTTGAAGGATCGAAAATGCTAAATATTATTTTTAATATATCGATAAATGAATATTTTTATCTCAATTTCAAAATCAAATTAATACATTTAAATGAATATAATAAATAAATAAATTGAAACTATAATAAATATTGAAATTGAAACTAACTGGAGCGCTTGATATGTCCTACGGATTACCGTTTCCACTTGTTATATATATATACCTACTCGTATATATAATTTATTAATTTAACATTACTACGGTAGTTTGGATAATTTTAATTTATCTGTTCAAAACAGTCGTATTCCTATTGAATTTATAATTAATTAATAACCACAATTGAAACTATAGAAGAGGTATATTTGCACAACATTCAATGTATATTTTTAGCTAACCACATTGAGTTCTTTATATATAATATATTATATATAAGTACAAAGAGGATACAAACTTAAGAAACACATAGTAAGGTAAATAAACGTAACAGTAATAAACTTACAGAAAGTTAATAGTTTGTTCAGGAGCAGTTTCTTGAACTAGAGTCTTTTAAGGAGTAATTGGGATACGAAAGGTTTGCGATTTAAGGCTTGCCAAATCGGAGAAAACTTATAAAATGCTTCACACATACAAAGAGTTAGGTTAAAAATATTTCCGCATCTATAAATTACTGTCAACATTACCACCTTATAATTAAAACAGAAAAAGGTTCTCGAAGTAGTAATATGTAACTAATAAGTACACAAGGTACACTCACTTCAGACAAATTAGTATCAGTAATTTGCTATTCTTAACATTGTTCACATGCTGAACCATAGAGCTCAAAATATCTTTTGTCCTATAATCTGATTATTTACGACCTAAAGCTTTGTTGAGGCCTACTTAATAATCCAATTTAAAAACTTAAAAATGATCGGACTTGAGAATGATTTAAGTCCCTCTCCCTCAATCAAATACATTTTTTTCATCTAGAGTGGCATCTAATAATTATTTATAGAATCACTATATTATTATTTCACTACTTTTACTCGTTGTATTCATTAGACTCTAACTCTGGTAAATGAGAAAAATCGCTACTTCAGATTTCACCTCATATTACGGTGTCATAAATCTACCACGCACTTATCACCGCACTTGTAACTATTTCTTTAATCCTCTTCACAAAAGGGCCATTAAAAAATAGCGACAGAGCAATCTATCTTATTTTTATTTACAATAAAATGATCAAATTCACATTTTTAACTATCACGTATCCCACCACAAGAAAAAGAGATCATTTATACGCTAGGAAGGTTGTATTTACTGACGATCCTTTAATTTGAAATTATATTAACTTTGATCCAGAGGATGCATATTGATTTTAATTTATTGCAAGATTGGTAATATAAAAATACATTCCGCTTACTTTTTCAACTTTTAAATAAAACTCTTTTAAAGGGTTTTTAAATTGTTTAAAAAATATTTATTTGTAAATATATATTTGTATATTAATTTTTAAATGGTTGGTAAAAATTACAAATTTACAATAATGCAGCCATAATTTCAATGCTAATTTAATAAATAATATATTTAATAAGAGGAGGAAGTAATTAACAATTACAAATTATTGTTTTTAAGTAGTTTAATTATGTTTTGTGCAAATGCACACAATGACAAAGTAGTATTTTCATGAATTTATAATTTAGTTTACAAATAAATCAAGTGGTAAGAGACAAAACATTTAGTTTAAATTATGTTTCCCTTCAGCAAAACTGAATCATTTTATCGTAGCAATTTAGACACAAATGTTGAAATTTTTAGAAGAAAAAACGATAGCATATTAGAAATTCTTAAAAGTGAACTTATTAAAATTAGCTTATATTTTTTTATTTTTTAAAAAAAATATATATTTAAAGGTGGCTTTTAAACATGAATGACCATCATCTGCACCGGACAAAGATAGAGGAGGTATAAATAATTTATAAGATTTATTAGTTTAATAATGACTTCCCACGGTCATAGTGCTACATTGCTACATACATTACATCATTTTTTTTTATTATTTTGTTGTCATAGTATATCATTTTTGGTTAGAAGTCAACTATGTAAAATATACATTTATTACTAGAGACAATACCAATATTACTCTTAAGGTATGCCCCATTATGCAGTCTCTTCAATAGAATAAAATAATAATTATAGCATGTTGTCTAGTTATTAAATTATAAAATAGGAAGTCTACTCAAAATATTAATTTTATATTATACGTTAGTATGAGATTCTTATGGTACGTATATTAGAAACAAAAGTAAAGTAATTTAAGTATATTATAAGATGTAGATGACGTAGAAAAAGTCTAATTTATTTTACTATTACCACAACTATCACTCTACTAACAGATTACCTATTATGTTAAATTATTTAAAAAAGAAAAGAAAAAAAAAAGGGAAGATGCAATTTTTCCTATATAAGTATTAGGACTAATTTATTGAGCAACCAAACATAGAGGCCACTTTATAAATTAATTATTTCGTAAAATATCATGAATCAAAAATATTTAATTAAGTAACAAACAGGTCAAGTTAGTGCTAGTCAGCACACATCGAGGGTCCGTAGGCAACACCGTATTGTTTAAGTAGTACCTATTATAGATGGTGCTTTTGAAAATGCAAAAACGCCTACTTTGATCTATCCTATGGGTTTGATATTCTCAAAACACATTAAACAAACTTCTGATAAAGTATTTTTTGCCACTGAACCGGACTATAAACATATAAATACATCGAAAAGAGCATAATTATAAAAAAACAACTTATTTTGTCAATAAAAAAAAAAAAAAAAAAAATCGAAATTTCCAAAAAGTGGTATCTTTACTTTTGGTCCAAGAATGATCAAGAATTTTTTGCTCTTTACATAAACGAGATAGAAGGGGGGGGGGGGGGGGCACTTTTCACACCCACTTCAAACTCCTACCCTCGTCCTGTCAAAGCTTATAACCCAAATTATATATTTTTGAAATCAGCTCAACGTTCCCTTTCATATGATACCCCACACGGTTTCCAAAAAAAAATTATCTTTTAACCCTTAAGTTTCTTTACCCTAACCTTATATTTTTTAGTGTGTCAGTCCGTCCGTCCGTTTTGCCTACGGACCCTAATTAAAATGATAAAAAGATCAGCTAAGTATATAATATAATATATATATATATATATATATATATATATATATATATATATATATATATTCTCATCTACGCAGTATATAAAAACTATTATTGTGATAAAGTTACACGCTTTAAGGTCCCCTGAATCCAAAAAATATTTTAAAAAATATCTGTCGCAGCAGAGGAGTTTAGTGACGTAACCAATTTCGATTAAATTTAGCAGTAGCGTACACAGAAAAATGTTTCGGGGGGGGGGGAGGCCAAACCTTACCTTGACTGACTATATGCGGGTTTAGTATACCCCATAATTTATAATAAATTGCAATTTCTCCCCCTTTGAACACTCTAATTTCAATTTCTAACCTCATATTTAATAATATTAAAATCCTATGAGATAACACCTAAAAAATTACATAGAGGCTGTAAAACTTTAAAAAACTCAGACCTCAATGTATTGGGTTTTAGATTACTTGTAGTAATCAATACAAAATAATGTCACCTAAGTAAATAGTCTGCCAATTGGTTTGGCACTTAGCTTCCTCGCGTACTATTTCGTATACTTTAATGATTTTATAACCTATTATTGTCAAATTTATTTAATTTTCCCCAGTTTGTTAAATCTGTCAAAATTACAAATATTATGTCTCCGATTTCAATAATTCCAAGACAGAAATCCGTTTCAGTTTTCAGAGAAATTTTTTGGTCCCGTCTGTCTGTCAGTCTGTCTCTCGCTCATTTTTTGCTATCATATCTTAAAAACTACTCGTACTCGTTCGGTTTTTATGAAATTTGGATGGCAGATAATTATAGCATAATTATTAGCCCATTGTAAATTGCTGGTCCCATATAAGTTCCAACCTCCTGCACCCATTTGTTGCTCTTCCACATGTGCACACACATATACATTTATTTACACCTATATCTTCTAATGTACTCAACTGATTTTTATGAAATTTGGCTGATCGAAAGTAACTCACAGATTGCCCCAGATTAATTTGATCTGTCTGCATTCTTTAAATTTTGCTAAATTGATACTTTAAATCATGTAAAAATCAAACAAATTTTGACACATTTAAAACGAAAGGAAAATATTCTACACAGAACCCTGGTCCAAAACAAAAATTTGCTAATGAAATTCACAATCCCTTATCCTATCTTTTTCAAATTTAGGCAAATTCTATTATGCATATCATAATTCAATTCAATTTAAGTCCGAGTTGACTCGGGCTTCATTTAATATAATGTGCTTAACACCCAGGCTGAGCCGTCAATCGGGCCTAATATTGAATGCATCTCAATTAATGAATGAATTTTGATGCATTTATTTCAGTGGACAAAATCCGGGCCCTCTAGCAATCAGGCCGATTTATTGCACTCCTAATCCTAATTCAATTCATTGCACTTAATTCTGTAGCCAAAATTCCGGGCCTAGCTGTAAAATCGGACCAATTTAGTTAACGTATCCTAATTCAATTCAGGGCATCTAATTCCATTGGCTAAAATATGGGTCCAGAAGGAAATTGGACCGATTTAGTTTAGGAATCCTAATTTAATTCAATGAATCTAATTCCGTCAGCACAAATACGGGCCCAGCCGACAATCGGGCCAGTCTAGTGTTCAATAGTTTTAGTTTCATCGGAAAAAATACGGAGCAAGCCGGCAATTGGGCCGACTTAATTTAGGCTTCCTAATTTAATTCCATCAGCAAAAATCCGGGCCTAGCCGGATATTGGGCCGATTTAATTTAGGCTTCCTAATTTAATTCTATTGACAAAAATCCGGGCCTAGCCGGCAATCGGGCTGTATAGTTTTAGTTTCATCGGCAAAAATCCGGGCCTAGCCGGCAATCGGGCCGGTATAGTTTTAGCTTCATCGGCAAAAATCAGGGCCACGCCGGCAATTGGGCCGCCTTAATTTATGCTCCCTAATTTAATTCCATCACCAAAAATCCGGACCTAGCCGGCAATCGGGCCGGTATAGTGTTTAATAGTTTTAGTTTCATCGGAAAAAATCCGGGCCTAGCCGGCAATCGGGCCGACTTAATTTAGGCTTCCTAATTTAATTTTATCAACAAAATGTACCCTTTAAATTTAAAGGGTACATAGGCTAACCTCTTGCTATCAATTATTGATTAATAAAACGTAATAATATTTGCAATTTATTACATAACATAAATTACATTGAAATGATTGCCATACTAATCAAAGAATATCAAACATATAAAATCTGTTTACATGTTCTTTCAATAGACTTTTAAGGATGCCATCGTCGTCATAACAAAACGCTCAAGTGTAACAATGATTATTCATATTTATAAATAACCTGAAACAGCATAAGTTAAGTAAAAACAGTCATCAAAAATTATAAGTTAAGTTTATAAATTCAACATTTAATTTAATAACTTAAATTAACTATTGAAGTCTGAGACAAAAAACTTTCGTTCTTCGGAACGATCACAGAGCCCCCGCTACCTTTGGTAAGCTCGGAATCAATAACACGAGCGTACTACATAACAAAAATATTAAAATAATAACACCAAAATGGCCACGGAATGGTTATTTCAAAATTTTAATTAAGTGGTACGAAATCTTTCTACTGTTATATGACCAGCAAATATATTTTATTATTATATGATTTGAATTAAGAGAACAGTGGGGGGTCAATTTTATATCACCCATCTTAAATGGGGAAATGTAAAACGAGTTGTTTAGATAAGTTAGATCAGCCCGAGAAAGTTACTGGCGCCAGCCCGGAAGAAATCGAGCGTTTATTGTCGTGAAAATAGAAGGGGAACCGGAAACTGAAAATATTAAATCTCAGACGTCATACAATAAAGCGATTACTAATTCATTGTATTGTAAGAATTGCAATCTTTAACAAAATGTTAATCTCTTTATGCATAATTATTATCATAAATGATATGAAATACAGAATAAATTATAAAAGTAGCAAAATAAACAAGTTAATTAACAAACCTACAATAATTTGAATTTAATATATAGCTTTATCAAAAAAATACTTCAATTTAAAGCTGTATTAAATCATAAAATACCGATTTAATCTATATTTAAAATTTCTGGTCCAAAATGATAATATTAATATAAAATAACGAAAATCAATGGCGCAGCAAGAACGTGACTAAGCCCATCTCCAGGGCCGTCCCTAGGGGTTTAGGCGCCCGGGTCAAAGGCAACTGTGGCGCCCCCCCCCCCCCCCCTTTATTGGTAAATGCACCTAGGCACCTAGTAGTTTAAGACGGGGGCCTGGTGGCGCCCCCCTAGACGGGGCGCCCGGGTCAGCTTGACCCGGTTGACCCCCCCTAGGGACGGCCCTGCCCATCTCCATCTAAAAGAAAATTATAAAGGGGAACAGCTCCCCTAGAATATATCCATCATTACCAGGCAATGCGTATATGTATATATTTACAATCATTGCCAGGCAAATAACAAAAAAGTCAACCAATTACTGTGGCGCATAGCTTTCTGGTGTCCTATTCAAATAATATTATGCTTTTACCACATATTACTGTCAAATTTATTTAATTTTTCCCTATTTTTTTTAAATTTATCTTTTTTTATATTTTACATGAATAAAAGTATCAATGTAGCAAAATTTGCAAAAAAAAAAATCAAAGAGTGCAGCCATTTTAAATTAATCTGAGACTATCTATCTGTGGGCCAATTTTTGAACAACTACCCAAATTTCATAAATATCAGATGGGTATATAAGATATAGGTGTAAATTAAGGTATATTTGTGCCCCTGTGGAAGCGAAACAATGCGGGCTCAGAAGGTTGAAAATTATGTGGAACAATGGTCTAATAATGACCTATTATCCATATTTCATTTAAATCGGACGAGTAGTTTTTTAAGATATGCTGGTTCCCTAATATTGAGCGAAAGACCGACAGACAGACACAGAACCAAAATTTAGTTTGCATAGCCGTTTATTTATAATGCATTTGATTCCATAAGAAAAGGGAATGCACGTTACATGAACTAAATTAAGTAATACGATATCCATTATCGTAAAGGGGCGACATTCAGGCCAAAAAGCCAGTGGCCTCTCAAAAACTTTGGAATCGATCTTTAATATTATTATTATTATTTTATTTTTTTTTTTTTTTTTATGTCTTATTTAGAAAATTTATTCATTCAAGTGCTCAATGAGATTAGTATGAGTTTAATAAAATATACACCAACAACATTATTTGTGGTAAATCTGATAAATAAAAAATACTAGGCCCGATACAGCCTTAACCATAACGCATAATGCGAGTCCAATAAGTGGAATAATAAAAAACGAAAAGCCTCTCCATAAAATGAAAATTTAATTTCCAAAACTAGCTGTCGGCCTCTCCACCACTATCAGTGCCTACAATAACTTTTCGTTTCAATAAATGCTTAGAATGTTGTAAAATGCCAAAAATTATTTCCGAATGTCAATAGGCAACTTCCAACAAATGCAGTCGACATTTCTATTATAATATTTAAAGTTAAAAAACTAAAGTGTTATATTATTGTTATGTTATATATTGTGCTATATTAGGGTCCGTAGGCAAAACCAAGGACCCTTATATTTTCCTGCGTGTGTCTGTCCGTCCGTCCTCTCGCGTGCTCTCACGGCTACACCTTTCGTCCGATCACTTTGAAATTTGGCATGTATGTGTCTTGTACCTACCCACATATTTTAAAAATATAGCGACTTAAAAAAAATATTTTTCAAAAAAATTAGAGTAAAAAAACTTAAGGGTTAAATTTTTTTTTTTCGACCCCGTGTGGGGTATCATATGAAAGGGTACGTCGAGCTGATTACAAAAATATATAATTCTTTGGATATAACTTTGATAGGGTGAGCGTAGGCAAGTGTGAAGTGGGTGTGAAACGTGTCCCCCCCCCCCCCCCCCGGGGGGTATCTCTTGTATGTGAAGTGCAAAAAATCTGAAAGAATTCCTGAACATTCTTCGACCAAAAGTAATGATACAAAATGAAGCATTAGCTTTGATCCTATAAAATGAAATTTCGAAAAAAATATTATTTTATTATCTCATTATTGACTAGATTCGGATTTGGCTTCACCATAAAAAAATGGCGAAAATCATAAAGTTGTTTTAGTTTTTCGCTTATAACTCCGAAACGATGCATCCTAGAGAAAAATCCCTTTGATAAAAAAAAAAATCTGATATAATTTCCTAAAAAATAAAACCAAAACCAGCTCTTTGGCTGTATTCGTTCTTCAACCAAAAGTAAAGACATTCAACATTCTTCGACCAAAAGTAAAGATACCACTTTTTGGAAATTTCGAAAAAAATATTATTGCTTCCGAGCTTACCGAAGGTAACGGAAGCATTGTGTTCACTTTTGAGGGCGAAAATATTTTGTCTCCGATTTTAACAATTCCTTGACAGAAATCCGTTTCAGACATCAGGGAACATTTGGGGTCTCGTGTCTGTCTGTCTGTCTGTCGGTCTGTGTGTCCGCGAATCCTGAAATGTGTGATGATTACTTGAGTAAATGTTGACCGATTTTGATGAAATTTGGTAGACATGTTCATTTTACCAATGCCCAGGACGAGTTCGTTGGACAACGTTATTCGTCCAAGCGTTCACGAGCAACGCTCGCGTAAACGTGAACATTAAATTTAAAATTGGAATTTTAGGTCGGGGAAAAAATCTAACTTCATCTATTCAATGAGACTAACATATTTTACAAATAGAATTTTTTAGTAAAACCAACAGCGACACCGCTATGAAGTGTTAAAGACCGCTAAAACTATTATTAGTCTTTACAAAATAAACAATATAACAATAAAGTAATATAACAATAATTGTTATAGTACATGATATGATGCGAGGAAGCTATGTGCTAATTCGCAGTCTATTTTATTTTTTATTAACAAAATACGTTTTTTTCATAATTATGGTCTTTTCGATGTATTTATATGGTTGTAGTCCGGTTCAGTGGCAAAAAAAAATACTTTATCAGAGTGTGTTTTGAGAATATCAGACCCTTAGAATGGTTCAAAATAAGTTTTTAGCATTTTAAAAAAACACTGTTTATACACTTTACCGTTTAACACTATATAGTGTGGCCTACGGACCCTCGCGGTGTGCTGACTAGCACACACTTGACCTGTTTATTATTCAAAGTATTGAGTCAATACTAAATTATTATCAAACGAAAAAAAAAGAATAGTGGTGACCATCAAATTAATTACAATCTTAGCCCATAAAAAAAAAAGAAATAATAATAATAATAATTTATTGGAATTAAATTGAAAGTGAATGAAAAAAAAAATGGTTTCTCTTACCAATTCTTCTAACCCTAAGTTTGAATAAAAATCCCCTAATACTGGCTTAAACTAAAATTTTAGCAGAATCCTGCACAATATTTATTGTATTCTAAAAAGATAATCAAGTTAAGTGAATGAAGCAACGAAGTTAAAATTAATACGAAAAATATGCAAAGTGACCTAATTTTTGTTTTTAATTTTTTTTTGTCTTTCAAAGAATAATAAAATAAAATAGTTCCTTCGTAGAATTAAAGCTACTTTATCTTAAGTAAAAGGTTGTAAGTAAAGGTTGTTCTCGAACTAGTTATAAAATAACTACCTCGAATTATTTATTTCGTATATGATCCATTTCCATTACAGTAATTACTTTTCTAACGTAAATTTCTATTCAGTTCATACAAATTAAATTTACTTTATGCAGTAATAAAATGTGCAGAGTATTTATAAAACAAAGTGATTGTTATATTGCTAAACAAAGAAACAAAAAGAGTTGATAAATAACGTTAATAAATATTAGTTGCTCGTTTACAAGACCCAAGGTGTGTAGACATAGACATTAAAGAAAATAAATAATAATCCGTGGGACAGCACACACGGCTTGGCACGTCACTCCATCAGCAGTAAAGTGTATAATCATAATCAGTATAAAGTCGTGTCATAACATTGAAGGCAAAAATAAATTTAAGAAAAATTAATTAGGATCTTTAAGGATACAAATCTTTAAAGACTCAAATAATTTTATTTAAAACACATTTTTAAAAACTTTTATACCCATATCATGGGCGTGCTTAAAAAATAACTAGTCCACCATCTTGTGCTGTCCGCCATATTGGATTTAGAATGACGTCACTTAGCTAACCATGCATTTTCATCCAAACTAAACGTGTATGCAAATTTTCCATTAAATCGGTTAAGGATAACTGCTTTAAAATTTAGCTTTAAGATTTGACCCGAACATATACATACATACATTGCAAGTTAAATAAAAGCTTTTAATAATAATTTCAAGATAAAAAGAACTGTTTATATACTACGTTTTTAAATTTTCTGTTAATCGTATGTAATGTTGATAATATAATTGTTATTGTTATATAATATATAATGTTAGTGAAAAAAATAATAGTTCCGAATTTATTTACATACTTCACATAAATGACAACCATCTTCAACGATCATAAACCTATAAAAGGACAAATCTTTGTACAACGGATCTCCCCAACACCAAATCTAAAGCGTGCAATCGATATATTTGAAATAATATAATCGATAAATACTATAATCGATATTTCCTGGTTTGCTGTCATTCAATGTTTATCTATCACAAATTTGAGAACCGTCAAAATGAAGATTGCATAAATATGGGATATGGCAAAACAAATAAAATAACTTGCGGATTTTTTCCGAACTAACTTTCCGTACAGCAAAATTTGCTGAAAATCAATTACATTCTGCTGAAAGATGGCTAAAAGTATTAAAATAATGCATTGTCATCGTGTTCTGAGCTATGCTAAAAGTTTCAAATGTCTAGCTATTCGGGAAGTTAGTTAGAAATCGATTGCCAGATTTGTACCGGACAAACAAACAAACAAACAAGAAAGCAAGCTAATAAAAACGTAGTAAAAAGGCAAGAAAGTGGCTTGAAACTCAAGATATCCTTTCCTAGACCACACCACAAAGACTCAAAAGGTTAACTAAAAAAGATTTACAAAAAATACACCAAAACAGTGGCGGGATGGATTAGGACGTGCTAATGGAACAAAGAAAAGGGCGAAAAGCAATAGAAGAAAGAACAATTTTAATAATTCGGACATTGGGGCTTACCCATTATGGAAAATAAAAACAGGTTTATCACGGTTACATCTGATGATAATGGGAAAATTTCTTCATGGAAAACTGGGGTTCATACCTAAAACATAAGTAGGACCACTTAAATAGAAATTGACAAAATAAAAATAAATATTTTTAAAAACAAGCTTTCATTCGTATTCTTCTGAGCAAACCCTTTCATTTGAAACCCATATCATGGGCGTGCCTAAAAAATAACCAGTCCGCCATCTTGGACTGCCCGCCATATTGGATTTAGAATGACGTCACTTAGTTAACCATATGCATGGTCATCCAAACGAAACGTGTATGCAAAATTTCAATACAATCGATTGAGGATAACTGCTTTACATACATACACACATACATACAATCATTGCAAGTTAAATAAAAGCTTGTAAAATAAAATAACATTTACTATGATATAAAATAACGCAATCAAATTATTAACCAATACCAAAACTCCTTAAATAATATATTTAAAACGTATATGTATATACCCAAATTAATATTGTTTAAAAAGGCGTTGAGCAAGGAATCGACAATTTTCTGGCAGAAAACGGAAGTAGAATTCCGAAAATTTATCCAACATTAAACTAACACATGTAAAACGAATTGCGCGAAAGATTGTAGAAAACAATGAACCAAAATACATACCGACTCAAACAATTATAACACAATAACGAATCCAAATTTTACCATCTCCAATCGACTTAATCACTGAAAAAATGAAAATTATAAAAGAAATAAACGTGGAAAAAACAATTCAAATTGACGATTCCGTCATAAGAAATGTACTTTAGAAAATAAATTTCTCTTTATATGGATCTACTTCGTGACATAGCATTGTTGCTTCGGTTTAACCTTAGCAGGTAATTTACATTTTCCTGCCTCGGCTTTGCCTCGTCATTCAATACGTAATTTTCCTGACTCAGCTTAGTAAATTTCCTGCCTCGGCTTCGCCTCTGCAGTAAATTTGTTTAGCCTATCCTCGCCTTCGGCTCGGAAGTAAAACTTGTCACCAAAATTCCATTTTTCTGCCTAATTACATAAATAACTATTTCATTACTCCTAGCTGTAAAGAAAATTTTTTTCTATCATGCTGGTGGTTATCAAAACTTCCGTTTTTGCGCTGCAATCATTGTAGATAGCTTCTTAGTACGATTAAAATCCGCTAGATGTCAATGCGTTTTATTTATCTTTTCTTATAGTGTAACCTTCTTTTAAGGTTTCTTTTTTTTTAATTTTAAGTATGAACTAATATTTGTTATTATTATATTGATTATTGATTAATATTAATGTTTTTTCATTATCTGCTACCTCGGAAATAATAGCATATTATGCTACACGACTTTGAAGTGTTTTTTCTTTACCTTGGCAATATTTACTGTCGAGCGAAGCCAGACAGTAAATGTAATTGCCGCGGTAAAGAAAAAACTCACTTCACAGCCTAGTAACATAATATACTATTAAAGGCTATAACATAATCTGATTAGACAAACAGGATAATAGATGAGGCGACGCACATCGAAATGATTCATAACTTAAAAAATGATGATCTAAAACCTAGATTTGAACCTGTGACCTCCAGCACGCGAAGCAAGGACCGCGGGTATTAAAAATTAAGGATTTTTGGGCGAAATGACTAAAGATCATAAGAACAAACTCATCTAGTACCTCATGTGTATATGCACTTGAAATTATTTATAAGAAGGCGCAATTTTAACAAAACAAAATTGTATTACACAATGCATCTCATAGGGAGTTAAAACAGGGTTATTGATATTGAAAATCATCATACATTTGATATTTAGGGTGCTCTTCATATATCCATAAAAGTGTTAACTGGATTATAAAAACATGGCTATGGTGCCATTTGTGCAAAAGATTGGAACTTAACCTTTTCGATAAACTTTACTTTTATTTGTAATAATTTTAATTATAATACCTCAATTATTACCCTTAAAATCTATTTACATCATTATTTGTTAGTTACCCAGCACTATATATATATATTTTTTTATTTTTTTTAAAAGTAAAGCTTTTTTAATAAGTTAGATCAAGGAGTAATGAACCTCAGGCGTTCATTGGATGAAATTATAACAATGCTGAAAGCATATTTACATATTTATACTTTTATCTCTTAAAATCATTTTATGCAGCACCGAAGTCGACTGCATTAGCTTTGATCCTATAAACAAGCTGTCAAAGCAAATATTCAAAAATGTTAATTAAGTTAATAAAAACATTTTTAATAAGAAATATACTGCGTATATTGTGCATTGTTGTTACTTTTATACTCTCAACATTATTAAAATAAACATGCCTCAACTTTTAAATAATTTCACAAAGAGAAAATACATGTATAACTGATTCAATAAATTTTATCGTATAAATTAATTGTAAATACTTTTAAGGTCAGTAAGCAAAACCGAGGATAGTTGAAAACTCGTAATTGAGGACCCTTAAAATTTCATGTGTTTGTCTAAGCACCGGAATGATTTTTTGTCGTATCATCATCGGTTGTACCTTAGATGGTGATAATTTTGGTATTCTTTTGGTTTTTTGTTTTTTTTTTCCTTTTTGTCTTTGAATGGCCATAGTTTCTATAATAGTTGACCGATTTTATTTCTGATTGAGGCGCTTGAATTTCACACTAATGCACTTTAAATTAAGTATATTTCATTTCATTAGTTCATCCTATTTGCTGAGAACATGAGAGTAAACTTTTTCCCGTGAGCCGTGTCACGTGACCACTTATTTTGGTTTTTAATATTGGGTCTTACATCATTTTAAAGGCCTTGATAATATGCACATTTAAGCTATTTTATTTGTTTATTTTTTAAAAATTATGTACATGCACTTTTGTACCGATTTATAACTTTGATGTTGGTTAAAGGGTTTAAATAATTTTTTGTTATTAAGTTTTTTATTTATATTTATTTATCAGTCAAATTAATGCCCTTTTGTATGGTTTGTTTATTTAAGAATATAATTTTGGTACCTCAAAGTACAGGGGTACAAATGTCAAAGTTAATCATTTATAATAATATGATGTATGTCGTTGAAAAGCTCTTGAATATAGTAAATTAATTTTTGTTATGTTATATTTTGTGTTATTTTTAGTTTTGAGAGGGGTGAAATAGAAAAAAAAAAAAAAAAAAAAAAAAAAACTTTTATATAGCGGTTTTTACGATTTGGTTGCTGTGTTATCTGTTTATTAAATTAATTATATGTGCGCTAACTTTTGGCGCATGTTGGGGACTCTGTTTCTCCAAAAATTGTTTGTTAGAACCACAGTTATTAAATTTTTACTGGAATAGTGCCGCCGTTCCAACTTTTTGATTTTTTTTATCGAGATATTTTTATTTCTTAAACTGATCTTTTCTTTGCGTACTAGAGCGCGAGGAAGCTATGTGCCACACTAATTGGCTGAGTATTTTTTTTATTTTTACATGAATTAAAGTATCAATTTATTAGATAATCTATAAAAGTTTCATACAAATCAGATAAGTACTTTTGAAGCTATAGGTGTAAATAAATGTATGTAATGCACTATAAATATTTGTGCGCATGTGGAAGAGAAACAAATGAGTGCATACAAGATTGAAACTTATATGGGACCAACAATGGGCTAATTATGACCTACCATCCAAATTTCATTAAAATCGGACATGTAGTTTTTAAGATATGTTGGTTCGCAAAAATTGAGTAACAGACCGACAGACCGACGGACCGACAGACAAACAGGGAACCAAATATGTTCCCTGATGTCTGAAACGGATTTCTGTCTTGGAATCATTGAAATCGGAGACCTAAATTTTTTTCGTTCTCCAGAACGATCACATAGCTTCCGTTACCTTCGGTAAGCTCGGTTACTCGGTTGCAAAACTAATAACGGATTTTAAGTAACACCTGAAATAATCAAGATATCGTTTACTTATTTCCTCATACGGTTATTTTACCTTCTTGCAAAATATTTCTGCGTAATGTCAATCCAACCTAGACTGGGCAAAAAGAAGCTGTTTATTAAAAAAGTAAAATGATATATTATTTGTTGAAATAATTTGGCTGTAAAATTTGTGAGATATTATGCGTTTAATTAATAGTTTAAAAGAACCTGTAAGTAAAACGAGTAGTAGTAGTATTTTAAAACGATCCTCTTCTTTTTATGGCAAACAAATAAGATGAAATTACAAATCCTACAATTACTGTTTCATTCGCAAATGGTTCAAATATTAGTCTTGATTAGGGCCTTTGAATGGAAAAAAAACTTAATTATAATATTAAGTTTATATATCATTTATGTATTTAAATATCATGTTTCTGAGACTTATCATAATCTATTCCATCACATTAGATATCGCAAAAAGATGTTACATGTATTTTCTCCCTGCTTACACACAAAATAAAAAAATATGGTTCCACAATGTGTGGTTCCCAAAATGTTAGTTAAATCACACTTTGTGGTAATCCACTAACCTTGTCTTCCTAACGACGGATGTCTTCAAACACTTACCTAAAACAGAAAATAAACCACAAAAAAATTAGACCAAAAAATTACATTATAAATTTATTACTATACAGATAATATTTTTATTTAATTTGAAATAAGCAATATTTAAATTAAAAGCTTTTAAATAACCGAATTATTTTTTAAACAAGAGGACAGCATGCTTTTTCACTTTAAAGAGCAAGAGGTCAGAAATATTTCATCTATAGGGACTCAATTGGAAAGAGCGTTGACCTGGGAAAAGGGTTGGTATAGCATCTTAAATTTATATGGAGCTTTTTAGATTCGTACCATCTGAACCCTACCCTTAATGTTTTTGCAGAAAAGGTTCTATGAGAGTCTGGTTTTCTTATTCTTGTTTTCAACAGGAAATAAATAATCTAAAATCACATCAGTGTGAAAACAATTTTGGCATTTTCGGGTGAATGGTTATGAACGCCCTCCTATATCTTCTTATCATGTAAACTTATAAACCCATATAAACAATTACAATACCTATATAAAACTATTACGGTTATTACGATACCAATATGCAATGACCTAAAATAAACGGGCATTAAACTCGCCCATTTTTTCTGCCAATAGTGGGGAACACAGCTTCCTCACATCCTATCACGTATACTTGGCTTTTGTTTCGTTTATGACTCATTATTGTCTAATTTGTCATTTTTTTCCCTCGTTTTATTTTAAATGGTTTTGTTTTTTTTAACATGAAGAAAAGTATCAATTTAGCAATATATAATGCGCGCAGACAGTAAAAATTAATACAGGACTATTTGTGGACAACTTTCAGCAAACCATCCAAATTTTTTTTTTAAAGTGGATGTTAATTTTTAAGATGTAAGTGTAAATAATAAAATTCGTCGTTCCATGTGAGAGATAAACCAATGGTGGCAAAATGTTAAAACGTATTTAGGGCCAACAATGGACTAATTATGATCTACCACCCAAATGTCATTAAAATTGAACGAGGATTTTTTAAGATATGTTGGTTCGAAAAAATGTTGAACGACAGTCCGATATACATAGACGAGACTGAAAATGTTGCCTGAAATGTCATTCTGCATAACGATCATATAGCTAAGCTCGAATGCAATAAATAAAATAACACACTCCGAAGCGAAACACGGAAATCCAACTGATTGACAATCTTCCAATTTGTGTGGCTCATATCTTCCCTTGTCCTATTTTGTATACTTTAATTATTTTATGTTATTACAACTTATTATTATAAAATTTATTTAATTATCCCCCGTTTTTTAAATCTATCAAAATTGTTTTGTTTATTACATCATTTAAGGTATCAATTTAGCAACATTTAAACAGCGCAGGGGTTTGAAATTAATCTGGGGCAATCTGCTGGTTAATTACAGCAAACCATTCATCCGAATACCATAAAAATCAAATAAGTATACTTACTAAGATATAGATATAAATCAATGTATGTTTGCACGCATGTGGAAGAGAAACAAATGGACAAAGAAAGTTTAAACTCATATATAGGACCAACAATGATGGCTTATTATGAATAATCATAAAAGTTTCATAAAAATAGTACGAGTAGTTTTTAATTAAATGTAGGTTCGCAAATATTGAACGACAGATCGGCATCTGGAACCAAAAATGTTATTTAATATCTGAAACTTAATTGTCTTGGAATTTTTGAAATCGGAGGTCTCCGATTTCAAAAATTGTCGACAATATTTTATGTCTACATAAAATATTGTCGACACATTATTATAGCTTTTGTTACCTTCGGTAAGCTCGGGAGCAAAATTAAAAATGTTTTACGTGGAAATGGATAGGAATTTACTTTAGATGGAATATGCCAAATATAATACATATCACAGATATGAATATTTAAATTTAAAATAGTCGACCAATTAGTGTGGCACATAGCTTCCTCGCTTCCAATTTCGTATACTTTAATGATTTTATGCTTTTACAATTGATTATTTAATTTGCCTCCCGTTTTTTTAAATCTTTCAAAATTGTTATGATTTTTTTCCATGAATTATAGTATCAAATTAGCAAAATTTAAAGAGCACCGGGGGTTGAAATTAATCTGGGCTATATTAAATATATTATGTTTGTGCGTAAGTGGAAGAGAGACAAAAGGACGCAGAAGTTTAGAACTTGTGGGGCCAATATGGACTAATTATGACCTACCATCCAAATTTTATTAAAATCGGACGAAAATATATATTATTGGTTCCCATAAATTGAGCGACATGACATGACATGGAACCAAAAATGTTTCCTTTTGGTTGAAACGCATTTTTATTGTGGAATTTTTGAAATCGGAGACAACAAATTTTCGTTCGTTTACCATTCCGGCACTATAGGTATAATTTGTCTAATAGGCAATAATTTAAATTACTCAAACACTGAGGGATTCTCCTACATATACTTAAAGCACTATTTCTTCCTTCATATTAGCACTTAGCGTCGTTCATGGAAGGACCACGAAAGAAAGACACACGTCACACGTGCGCGAGTTTTACGCGTGAGCCTGAAGCTATTAAAGTATTTTCCTAAAACGCGCCGAACGTGATCTCTTTTCCCCCAGAATAAACAGAATCCTTGTTGTCATTCTTATAAGAGTTAGGCTTTATAAACTAGAGTTTTAGATGTGTTTAAAAACTGCAAATAATTATATTTGTTACTTACTGGATTCCTGGCTAAAAAATAAAATGATTATATAATAAAAGGAACTCACCAGAATAGTAGTCTTGAAGTAGCAGTCGACTCAGTCAAAGCGACGACTATCCAGGCACACACGCACAACACAAAAAGCTTCTAATAAATATCACACGTTTTTATTTATTGGATTATACACATGATAAAATAAGCCACTCACGTTAATTTAGTTCATCTTTAGCGCACACAATAAAAATTAAATAATAATTGTAATAATATACAACTATTAGTTAGGCATTGATCAATTACTAAAAATTATTTTGACTAAACTATATAAAGGGATTCTATAAAAAATATCTTAGATCTTCAACCAAGAAAAAAAAGAAGAAAGTCAACAATTTATTACTCGTCAAAATTCCAAAAATTTTAAGAACATAAATTCGCCCTCGCAATATTAAAATTCCACGCACTCGAAGCTCTGCATGCCATACACCTGAAACAAAAAAAAAAATGAATAATTAGTGTTTATAAATAAATATAATTTGAGTTGGGGCCAGTTGACTAGACTCAAAAACATCTACGCTCATGCCATTATACTTTGTTATCCCGACAGAGCGGAAAAATCGAAAAAAAACGAGAGGGGAGCCAATGAGAGCTCGAGATTCTGGTGGGTAGTAGGTTGGGCCAATTAGGCAATCAAATAAGTTGATTTTAAAAAGAAATATTATAAAAATTAAGCTTTTATTCGTATTTTTCTCAGCAAACCCTTTCATTGGATACCCATATCATGGGCGATATGGATACCCATATCATTCCTTAAAAAATAACTAGTCCGCCATCTTGAACTGCCCGCTATATGGATTTAGAATGGGTCATCCATATCAAATCATCCAGGTCATGAAACCCATAGTCTTAGAATGTCATGTTTTTTTTTATTTGTTCCATTTGCCACCCTTATGAAGCCTGTAAAATTTTATTTTGATATCTTAAGTCTTTTTTGAGTTATTAATTCTTGAAATTTGTTAAAAAAAAAAAGGGCTTCGCTGTTTCTGAGTCGTTTAGCAGTTTCAACACTGACTTAGTAAAAAGAATCATAACTTGGTCATTTTTTATCATATCATAATGAAATTTTTACTAAATTATTCAGAAATATTCATAGAATAAGATAAAAATTCATTTTTAAACGTATCTCTTGATTGCTTCAGAAAAATCTTAGCTCAAACCTAGATTTCATAGTTTTTTTGAAGAAAAAACATGAAATTTTAAAATGCAATTTAAAGTAAAAGGCACTTCAGTAACCAATGATTTTATATTTTTTTATTTATCCTAAAAGTATGAGCTAGAAGATTGTGAAAGAAAATTTTTGGGTTTTTTGGCAGCCAGTATTTTTTTTAACCCTTAATAAAACAAATTTTATTTCTTGAAAAACGCATAATCATATACTAGAGAGTAAATTTATGTTACTTAACTATGTTTCATCTAAAGGTATTAAAAAATTGATGACAATCAATTTACCCTTGAATTTAAAATAATTTAAATTTTAAATGTCAAACCTAGGCCTACAAGAAATAAATCAATTAGTTTGTCCATGTCCTTCGCTTTTTGTTCAACTTCTTTTGTCAAAGCAAGTGGAGATTCATCTGCTAAATTAATTTCTTTTTCTAAAACCTTGCTTACTTTTGACTTCAATGTGCTAGTGACAGATTCAATTTTTCTCTTTGCATAGCTTGATTTGCTATGTGGTGCTAGTCCGTGATGTTTAAATGGGGATTCCCTTAAATTTTCTATAGTTGATTTTAGTTCTTCCACTGTCTCTCAGTTGATCAGCTCCTCACTATCACTGACCATTCGGTTTCACTGTCATCATCCAATACTATTTCTTGTTTACTTAGTTTTTGTCTACACACATCACATATTTTTTGTCCAGGGATTGATTTTACACTCTTTTGTAAATTCTTAATTTTTTCGGAGAGTTCTAAACTTGTAAGATCACTCGTAAAGATTTTGATATTTTTTTCTTGTGAGATTGAAATGGATCGATACAGAATTTTTGGTATACCTCAAACTTGTTTAAGAAATATTTTGTATGATGCTCAAGACAGAAATTAATTGTTTTACACTCACCCCACTTCTCAGACTTAATAAATTAACTTCTGATTGTTCCAACGATGCAATATTGATCAGCTTTGTCTGTTGTGTATAAATCAACTTATGGCAATCAGTTCCACTTTCTTTTCCAACACTACACTGTTCAGGTTGGTCAGCAGACATTTTAATAAATACACTTAAAAAACTTTTACTAATAATCAGTAGCCAAGTAAAACTAAAAAAATAATTCTATGTTTATAAAATATAAGAGTACAAATTAAAAATTAAAAATAAATTTAGTGATTTTATTTGGAAATAAATTGCAAAAACTAATAAATAAAATAATGTTTAAACTTCCACTTTAAAGAACTAGAAATGTTGTAATAAACCATATCAAAGTTCAATGTTCACTCATCCACAGTCAAAATAAAACTAATAAGTGAAGGAGGTGGAGGGGGGCATTCGTGTTAAATCCTGAATTCCTAGTTCAAGTAGGAACAAGCAGCATGCATAAATGATGATATTACACTTAAATAATTCTAAAATTAATGGTAAATTTGTCATATGAATATTTAATAACTTTGGATGAAACCTAGATTGATATAACAAAATTTTACTCTCTTGTACATGATTAATGTGTATGCGTTTTTCAAGAAATAAAATTTGTTTTATTAAGGGTTAAAAAAAAATATACTGGCAGTCAAAAACCCAAAAATTTTCTTTCACAATCTTCTAGCTCATACTTTTAAGATAAATAAAAAAATATAATATCATTGGTTACTAAAGTGCCTTTTACTTTAAATTGCATTTTAAAATTTCATGTTTTTTCTTCAAAAAAACTATGAAATCCAGGTTTGAGCTAAGATTTACTGAAGCAATCAAGAGATACGTTTATAAATGCATTTTTTATCTTATTCTATGAATATTTCTGAATATTTTAGTAATAATTTCATTATGATATGATGAAAATTGAACAAGTTATGATTTTTTTACTTAGTCGGTGTTGAAACTGCTAAACGACTCGGAAACAGCGATACCGAATTTTTTTTAACAAATTTCAAAAATTAATAACTCAAAAAAGACTAAAGATATCAAAATAAAATTTTATAGGCTTCATAAGGTTGGCAAATGGAAAAAAAAAAAAAAAAAAAGCATGACAATCTGAGACTATGGGTTTCATTTTCATTTTGAGCTGGATGATTTGAAATGGAATGACCCGAATGGCTTATAGCTAACCATGCATTAATGCATTGTCATCCAAACTAAACGTCTATGCAAAATTTCAATTCAATCGGTTGAGGATAACTGCTTTAAAATTCAGTTGCAAGATTTGACCCGAACGTACATACATACAAACATTGCAAGTTAAATAAAAGCTTGTAAAATATCACTAGATAACCCTAAGATAAGATATATTGGACAGTATGGATTTATGATTTGTTCTTCTTAATTGACAAAAAAAAAACCGACAACCTTACACTAACATGCTCAAAAATAATATTCGGTGTTACGATGTGGTCATCGCGTTCTCCAGTCTCCTTAAAAAAAAATAATAATCAACTTTGAAGAATTAAAAATAAAACTTTTAAAGTTCAAAGTAAAAGATTACCAGAAAGCCTACATTTGGCATTTCCGTCAGGGACTGGCCACACACGGGAAGACCGAGCCTCGGGTCCGTGGCGCGGCGTCGCAGATTTTAAATTCGTCGAAAAACCAGCTGGGCTCACCCAGTGGCGTAACAATGCCACACGTGCCCGCATTGCGGGGGGTCCCCGGTGCCAAGAGGGCCCCCAAATCCAATGTACCAATGCTAATGCTGACGGGGGCCCCCTATAAAGCAAACTACCTGGGATTCATACTTCTATACCATTGTCACGGGCCCCCATTCAGATGAATAAATTTTCTTCGCGAGGGGCCCCAAAAAGTTCTTGAAGGGGGGCCCCCACTACCCTAGCTACGCCACTGGGCTCACCGAGCCACACCGGAACATCTGAGTTCCCCCAGACCGAAGACCAACATCCCTGATAGTCCAGGAGATAGCGTACAAAAAAGTGTCTGACTCACATCAAACCAGAATTTTGTCTTTAGTTAAATCATTTGGTGCCTTTTAAGAATATATGGTCGGCTAAGTTCGTCTGCGGGACATAGATTGGTAATAGGCATTTGAAAAAAACAAACAGGTGAAGAGCGGCCATGTCCCGCCCTTTATGGAGATAGTGTGATATTTATGATCCTGAGTACAAAATTAGTTAGTAGACCAAAAATCAACTTGATGGTATTTTGTCACTTGATAGGTAAGTTATTCAAATATTCCTCCAAATCAAAGTGTTCACCAATCAAGTGAGAAACTATAATATAGACTTGATTTTTGGTTTATTAACTAATTTTGCACTCAGGATCACGAAAATCATACTGTCCACCAAAATGGGCGGAACTTGACTGCTCAACACATTTGTTTTTTTTCAAATGCCTATTGCCAAGCTATGTCCCACAGACGAACTTATCCGACCACATATTTTTAAAAGACACCAAAAGATTTACTTATCCACAAAATTCTAACTTGATGTTAGTCAGACACTTTTTTGCACGCTATCTTCCGGGCTATTAGGATTCTTCAAGTCGGACAAGAAAAACTTGCACTCACTCATCAATGCAAATAGGGACATTAAATCTTACTTTAATGTGGGAGAACTTTATCGGGAAACCCACATTAATGAGGTCTTCCGAATAAGCACAACAATTAAAAAAATTTAAAAGACCGAGCAACCACAATATTTGTTATCGAAATTTTGTCATTATAATGATAATACATTTTACGTTGCTTTTGGCATAATTATTGAGGCTTTCTAAGCTTTGTTTCTTGCATAACAAAGTTTTAATTAACAAGTTTTTACCGAAAGGGCGCAGGGGTTGTTACTTTGGTAACCAAGATTTTAAATATACATCAGATGCAAAAATATGCAATTAAATAGGGTCAAACCAGAGAGTACTGAAAAAAGCTTTTCTTATTTCACAAATTACATTTAATTTTGTAAATCACAACACAATATTTGTTTTAAAACTTTTTTTAATAAAATCAAGAAAACATCAAATTTTGTGCTAAAACAATTCTAAGTTGAAACCATGCTATAAACAATTGTGCAAGTATTATTAAAATAAATAAATAAGAAATTTAAGGCTCTGTTACACCACGTTTTCGAAGTGGTGTAAAAAGGTAAAAGAGCTCAATGTAATATGTATGCATTATATAGAATTTTGCTTCCGAGCTTACCGAAGGTAACGGAAGCTAGGCGATCGTTCAGAAGAACGAAAAAATTTAAGGTCTCCGATTTCAAAAAGAAATCCGTTTTAGAGATCAGGGAACATTTTTGGTCCCGTGTCTGACTGTCGGCCTGCCGTTCAATTTTTGCGATGCGAACCAACATATCTTAAAAATTATAAGTCCAATTTTAATGAAATTTGGGTGGTAGCCCATAATTAGCCCATTGTTGGTCCCATATAAGTTTCAACCCTCAGCGCATATTTGTTTCTCTTCCACATGCGCACAAACATACATTTATTTACACCTATAGCTTCAAAAGTACTTATCTGATTTGAATGAAACTTTTATAGTGTGTCGAAAGTAACCCGCAGATAGCCCCAGATTAATTTGAACCATCTGCGCTCTTTAACTTTTGCTAAATTGATACTTTAATTCGTGTAAAATGTGAAAACAATTTTGACAAATTAAAAATAGACTGCCAATTGGTGTGGCACATAGCTTCCTCGCATCCTATTCACGTATTCATTGATTTTATGCTTTTAACAAACCAAAAAAAATTTACAATTTTTTTTTTTAAGTTTACCCCCTCATACCTAGAAACAACACAAAATAGAACGTAACAAAAATTAATCTACTATTAAAGAGCTTATCAACGATATACATCATATTATAAAAGATTAACTTTAACATTTGTACCCCTGTACTTTGAGGTACCAAAATTATATTTTTAAAACACAAACAATACAAAAGGGCATTAATTAAACTAATAAATAAATATTAATAAAAAACCTAACAACCAAAAATTATTTAAACCCTTTAACCAACAACAAAATTATAAATCGGTACAAAAGTACGTGTACAATTTTTTTTAAAAACAAACAAATATAATTTCGTTAATGTACATATCAAGGCCTTTAAAATGATATAAGACACAATATTAAAAACCAAAATAAGTGGTCACGTGACACGGCTCACGGGAAAAAGTTTACTCTCATGTTCTCAGCAAATTGGATGAACTAATGAAATAAAATATACTTAATTTAAAGTGCATTAGTGTGAAATTCAAGCGCCTCAATCAGAAATAAAATCGGTCAACTATTATAGAAACTATGGCCATTCAAAGGCAAAACGGAAAAAAATAAAACCAACAAAATACCAAAACTATCACCATCTAAGGAACAAACGATGATGATACGACAAAAAGGCATAGGACCAAAGTTGTAGATCTTTTAAAATCAGTTACCGCTGGTGCTATCCGTTTTCCAATACGACTTTACGGTTAGTCGCGATAACGATAAGTCCCCGATACAGCTTAAAAATCAAGTCGGACATTTTTATTTTTTGAAAAGGGGAAGGAGGGGGAAAAGTGAACATTGTATAATACTTTTGCTTCACAATATGGACGTTGCGCGTCGAATGGTGCATGGCGCAAACCGCAAGTCTCTAGCACTTCTGGAAGTGGGTTAACATTAATATCAGTCAGTGAGTCAGTTAGCCATGCGGCTTTATAGTACATAGACATATTAATTTAGCACGATTTAAAGTGCGCAGACGGTTAAAATTAGGCAGGTGCTATCTTTTTTTTTTTTTTTTTTTTTTTCTTTATTTCTTTAGTCACAACTACAATTTTACAATCGTAACAAGCGACTGAGTGCAATTTTAAAAATTGTACAATAGTAAAAGTAATTAAATAATAATAACAAAAATAATTGTCAAAAGCATAATCATAATTATAAGATATAATAATAATAATAACAAAAATAATAATAATAATAATAATAATAATAATAGTAACAATAATAATAATAATAATAATAACAACAAAAGAGCTTGAATCGCTTGATGTGAGTAAGTTCACTCAGTAGTGACACTCACGGTTTTTGCTTAAATTAAGTGTCTCATTATTGCAGTAGGTCACGTGGCCACTTACGCTTGAGGCGTCTGCGGGGGTTATCTGGGAGTGTGATTGAAGATAAATTTTGGATGAGGGGATTAGGATGAGTAGAAAACTTGGAGTGGAAGGATTTGTAGCGGGAGGATGCAAGATCATGGACGAAAGGAACATTCAGGTCATTGTGGATTGTTAGGTTGGTTACGTAGGATGGGGCGTTGGTGATTTTGCGAAGGATAATTGATTGGAGGGATTGGATTTTGTAGGAATTAGACGGCTTGGTAGTTCCCCACAGTTCAAGTCCGTAGGTCCAGATAGGCTTTATAATGGTGTTATATATGGTTAGTTTGTTGTTTAATGTGAGTTTAGACCTATAGTCGAGAAGTCTTAGAAGTAATTTGTAGCGTCGTTTCATGTCGGTTCGTTTGTGTCGTGTGTGCATGTTCCAAGTCAGTCTTCTGTCAAAAAAAAGTCCTAGGTACCGCACTTCACTAGCCACAGGAAGATGGGATCCGTTTAGAATAACGGGAGGACAGGTAGCTCGTCTTAGGGTAAAAGTTACGTGAGTACTTTTTTCGGTGTTAAATTTTATCCTCCATTTCGTTGCCCATTTTTCGACGCTGTAGAGGTGGTTTTGGAGGGATAGGGATGCTAATTGGTGTTCTGAGTTGGTCGAGAGGATGGCCTTATCATCGGCAAAGGAGGCTAGGATAGTATTTGGGTGTACTGGGATATCAGCTGTGTAAAGGGAATATAGGAAAGGAGCAAGAATACTACCTTGAGGCACGCCTGCAAGGATGGGAAAGGAGTTGGAAACAGAGGATCCTTGAGAGACTTTAAAGAATCTGTCTCTCAAGTAAGAGGATAGGATTAGGTAGTATGTCGGAGGAAGGACTCTCTTAAGTTTCCACAGCAATCCCCGATGCCAAATTCGATCGAAAGCTTGCACTTCGTCGAGAAAGGCTGCGGAGACATACTGTTTCTTCTCAAGAGCGGTAGCGATGGTGTCTGCAACGCGATGGCATTGGTGTAGAGTTGAGTGTGCTGCTCGAAAACCGAATTGGTGATTTGGAAGTATATTATGAGATTCAAGGATAGGAAAAATACGACGTAGTAATAGTTTTTCGAGGATTTTACTCATAACTGGAAGAAGACTAATAGGGCGGTAGGATGAGACAAGGTGAGCAGGTTTATGGGGCTTAGGTATCATTATAACAATAGACAGTTTCCAATGGGCAGGGAAGTATGTAGTACGAAGGACAGAGTTAAAAATGTAGGTGAGTAAAAGGAGGGCTCTTTTAGGAAGGTTTTTAAGGATTGAAGCTGTTATTAAATCGGATCCTGGGGCCTTGTTCTTCTTAAGTGACTTTATGATATATAACACATCAGAGGGATGAAAAGCGGGAGGAGGAGGAGATAATTGTAGAGGTATAGACAATTCGTCATGGATAGAATTATCATGGTTCGGATCAAAAACATCAGGGTGAGGAGTAAAAACTGAGGAAAGGTGGTTGGCAAATGAAGAAGCCTTTTCTTCATCTGACAGCGCCCAAGAAACGTTGTCAAGACGAAGGGGAGAGGATATTGGTTTGTAGGAAAGGATTCTCTTTGTCGCTGTCCATAGTGATTTATTTTCAGTAGTCAGAGATTCCGTATATGCGTCAAATTTGTCTGCCCTATACTGTCTAAGGATGGAAGTAAGTTGTCTGTTGAGTCTGTTGTAAGTTAGTTTGTCAGTCATGGTTCTTGTTATTTGCCATCTAGCTCGAGCTCGTCTTTTGTTCGTTATAAGCGTCTTGATTTTTAGGGGTAAATTTGAATGTCGGTCAGTTCGTGTTACGGGTCCTGTTGAATCTCTAACTGCTTGCTGTATATTACTTGTAAGAGCGTCAACTGCTGAGTCAATCTGTCTGGGCGTTTTCAGTGGTATTTTTAAGTTGATTTTGCTGTCAAGTAAGTACTTAAACTTGTCCCAGTCTACAGGTCCAGTTATTAGAGAAGGTTTGGATTGTTTTGGAAAAGGTTGTACATCAAGGTTAAGGATTACAGGAAGGTGATCGGAGGAAAGGTCTTTTAGGACAGTTATATCATAAGGGAGGTGAGATAGTCGAGAGGAAACGAAGAAATCTAGGAGATCCGGCAATTTTGTGTTGTCATAAGGCCAATAGGTGAATTCATTAGGTGTGGTTACTGTAAGGTTTAAGGTTGAGACGGTATCGAGCAGCATCGGCCCTCGCTGATTTCCGGCTCTACATCCCCATTGTTGATGCTTCGCGTTCCAGTCACCACCAGCGAGGAATATAGGACCTAGAGATGTAAAAAGGGATTGAAGTTGGACTTGGGAGACTACTTTGTTGGGCGGGCAGTATACGGCAGCTACAGAAAAGTTAAAGTGTGATGAGTTTATTTTAACGGCTGTGGACATGAGGGATTCAGTAGGTTGGGTAGGGATTAGGTGATGAGAAATGTTGTTTCTAATGAAGAGTGCGGTACCTCCGTGTGCTGTGTTATCTGGATGATCTGTCCTGTAAACAGTGTAGTCAGTAATGTGTGCATGTGAACGTGTTGTGTAATGAGTTTCTGTGATGAGTGCTATGTCTATGCGTTTATCGTGTAAAAGAATGTCTAATTCGTCCCTGTGAGAGAACTGATTCAAGCCGTCGGCATTCCACAAAAGGATTGATAGGAAACTGTTCTGGGTCATTATGTAGGGATACACGCAGGAATAAAGGTAGATAGCAGGGTTTTTAAAATTGGAATTATGGGTGATATTATTTTTTTTATTTCATTAAATATGTTACCTATTGTAGTGAAGAGTGAATTAAGATCATTTGAGGAAGAGGGTGGAGGAATATTGTAGGTTGAATTGTGGCCACGGACTGCACTGGCGTAGTTTCTAGATGCCTGAGGAGGTTGAGCTGATTGGGGTTCAGTAGATTCTGTAACATTTGATGGCTGAAGTGAAGGAAAGTCGTTATTATTTGACGTGAACGGATTTCTTGTAGTTTGGTCTCTTCCTATTACAGAATTTGGGTTTAAAATTCTTTGACCTGTACTGGTACCGTCCCGCGGTCTTCGAAGGCGTTGTTTGTCTCGGAGTTCCTTATATTTTAAGCAACCCTTATAGTTAGCCGGATGACTTCCGCCGCATAGGGCACAAGTACAAGATGTAGTTCTCGGAAGGGGACAGTTCTTTGCTTCATGAGTTCCGGAACATTTTACACATTTAATTGTGTAATTACAGTAAGTTTTACAATGTCCGTATTCCTGGCATCGAACGCATTGTATTATTTCTCTTCTTACGTGAGGTTCTTCAACTTTCACTTTAGTATAAACTAGCTCTGTTAAATTAAAAATATCTTTGTTGTTAGAACTTCTAGGTTCCAGGTCGATAAAAAATATAGGGAGTTGTTCTTTAGTGCCCTTCTGTTTTATATTGATTACAGATCGCACTGAATAACCTAAGGTCTCTAGCTCTGATTTTATCACATTCTCCGGAGTGGACGGGTGGATGTTTTTTAATACTACGCGAAACGCTCTTTGTTCCTTAGGTTGATAAGTGTGGTGCGGTGCGTTTATTTCTTTCAAATAACGGATAGCTTCTTTATAAAATAGTGGTGTTTTAAAGAAGAAAACAATTTCTGAGGGTCTAGATTTACATGAGAACGAATCTTTCCCAACTTTATTTTCTAAAGCTTGGCACAGCTGATAACAATTTTGAACTTGCTTAACATAAATAGGTGGAGGTTTGTAGATATCTCTCGTTGATTCTAACTCAGCACTATCACTTGGCGCAATGGGTGCATACGGATTGGGTGTAAAAAAGGTGGATGTGTTCGCGGTAGAGTTATTAATACTATTTGAGTTTATCTGTTTGTCGGGTACAATAGTATTATTGGTTTTATCAGAAGAAGTTGTGCCTACTTCCATGTTAATTTCTTTTATGCAGACCTCTTCTTTAGAACGTTTGCGCTCTTTTTTGCTCGGTGGTGATTGTGTTTTGGAGCGCACTCTCTTTTCCTCTATTTTTTGCTTTCGTTTATCTCTTGCTCTTTTTTTAGGCATAAGAAACTCTGTTTCAGAATATATCTCCGATTGTGAGTCAGAAAAAGTGGGCTCTGACATCTGCAAAAAGTGCTATCTGCATGCTACTTTCGAAAAACCATAAAAATTTCATAAAAATCAGATGATTACTTTTAAAGATATAGCTGTAAATAAATGTATGTTTGTGAGCATGTGGAAGATAAACAAATAAGCGCAGAAAGTTGAAACTTATATGGGACCAACAATAGAATGATTATGACCTAATAACTAAATTTCATTAAAATCGGACAAATAGTTTTTAAGATATGGCGGTTCGCAAAAATTGAGCGACAGACAGACAGACAGACACGGGACCAAAAATGTTCCCTGATGTCTGAAACGGATTTCTGTCTTGGAGTTTTTAAAATCGGAGGTATAATTTTTTTCGTTCTTCAGAACGATCACATAGCTTCCGTTACCTTCGGTAAGCTCGGAAGCAAAACGGGGGAAACAATTAGACATGGCTTGTAAAAGCATAAAAACAATAAAGTACGTGGATAGGATGCGAGGAAGCTATGTGTCACACCAATTGGCAGTCTATTTCAACGTCTTTTATATTAATACAAATATACAATAAAATATACTGTGTATATATTTTAACATAGCGACCTAGAAAACAACAATTGAGAAATAAAGATAATAAGCTATCTACGAGGTCCTTTATATTAAAACAAATATATGTTTAATGCACTAACATAGAAACCAATAATTGAGTAATAAAGATGTATCTATATATAAATTTGGAATCTATTTTTATTCTCGACTAAATCTACATTTTATTTTTATACTCTGTTACGGTTCATGTTAGAGTAGGATGGAAATAAAATTTAAAAAATCTATATTTTGCAACCCGCAAGGGACCATCTGATAAGCTCGAGTAATCGAGTCCGCAGATTTAATCTAGAATGTCCAGTCAAATGGTAGTTTGGTGGAGAAAAATACAGCATTTATCTTTCTTTTTTGGGAGCTTAATCTGAATTTCAACTATGCAATTTCGTGAAAGTTATGCTTTCTGAGGAAAATGCGAAAAAAAAAAAAAATGTTTGCAGTTTTTCGCTTAAAATTTGAAAAATCCGCACTCTTAGAGAAAGGTGTACCTATAAAAAGTAAATTAAATTAAATTGCCTTCGATTTATTTGTTTAAAGTTGTTTTTGTTAAAAGAACGGTTGTGTTACGCTAGTTAATGTAACGCTTTTAAATGCGGGAATTCCAGGCAAAAAAGATGAGATGTTATTTTTCTTTTGACTGAAATGATTGTAAGAAAACCGAAAGATGTTAAAACACTTTGAAAACTCTTGAATTCAGTGCAGTAGGTGCGATTGTGAACTCTATGACGTTATAAATAAGTAATTTGTTTTGTCGCAGTAAGTTTTGAGGAGTCATTGGCAAAAGTTCTCAAAGTTTGTTGTAGTTTAGTGTTATCCTATCAAATGTTTTTCAAGATTAACTATAGTTATTTTTTATATTATTCGCAAATTTAATTTTACGAATTAGCCATATTTCTGGGTGAGTATGCGTACTTATAAAACTTATAGACAGTTCTAGGTGATTAGAGAAGACATTATGCATGTATTATCAGTAAACGAAACAGGAGTCAAGGCAAATTTCCTGGTAAATATAAAGGTGGTGCGAAACATAAAGAAAGTTTATCCAAGAAGAATTTTTAGGACCAGGTAATAGGTTTTCACCTATTACTTTACAAATATAAGAGTATCCTTTTTTCAGAAGGATAATCTTGAGCTTCCAATGTAAGCTGACACGTCCAAGCCACAGCTTTACCGAGAAAGCCGTTCAGTACTAGTTCCACTCCAGGAAAGAAGAAATATGATTTTCGAAGGACTGAGTTGTAGACATAATTGAGGGAAAGAATTTCTCTTTTGATGAGATAAGGATATAGGAGGTGATAAGATAATAGAGAGGGCTTAATTTATGTAGGAAGATGCTTTGTTATAGGGAAAATAAATTGGATATTATTAAGACTATGCAAGGAAAGAAAATTCTATAGGTAATTTAATGATTAAATATAAAAATTTAGCGGTAGGTATCTTATGAAAGGCTGACACTTCTGAATTTCTTGACCGGATAAGCTAAAATCGGATAACACCCGGTTTGTTGAGTGAGGAAGGGCCCTTTAATTGCCTACGCTAAAGTTTAAAAGCAGTAAAAGAAAATCATATAAATATAAACATTAAGATATTATGTAGGAATATTATTTTAAGTTTCTGTAAGAAGAACGAAAAGAAACCTTATATAACGGCTCTGCCTGTCTGTCTATCCGTTTCAATTCATAAACTACTATAGCTAGGAACATGAAATTCGGCACACAGGTGCATCTCGGCATTTGTGACATCTGTATCCTTTTTGGAGTTTTCACACTTAAAATTTCCAATATGGCGGGCCACTATTAAAATTTTTTAGTCACCATGACATGTTATACATAAATTTAAAGGTCTTGAAGTGTAGAAAAAGAATATGCAACTATTAAAATTACACTTAATATTTTCAAGATGGCAGCCAATATGGCGGGCGACTACATTGAAATCTCCTATGCTGCGCCAACAACACGACATGGCCCAAAAAAACTAGATGCTATTTTTTTCCAACTTGGACCTACGTCAAAGTGGTATTTACACTTCCATGACAAGTGTTCACGAATCATTGTGGGCTCACATTTAAGTCTGGGCAAAGGGACCTAACTCCTCGCCCTGGTCTACGGACTGAAAGGAGAGCTTAAGCAGGGCCATGAGGGCAGTTCCCGATGTCCCCTGAACTATGATGATTTGATATTTTTTAAATTTTAATATATTTCGTAAATCATGCAAAATTGTAACTCAAATTGTTAAAAACACCGGCAAAAGAAGTTCATATTCCATAATGTCGGTTTTTATATACGATGTTTATCTTACTTTACGACACGGAAACAGTCTTTAATCAAGTTTCATGAAATTACGAAAAGTAATACCCAATAAGATGCGAGACATGTGTTCAATATTTGAATTAATTCATTATTTTTAGTATAAAATGTTGCAAATTTACATAAAGAAAACGATCGTACAGAAACCGGTGATTATCGCCTCACGTACGTGAAGCGCACCTTACTTGTTTTAAATTAAGTATATGTCTAGATAACTCTAAAAAGAGTTTTAAAATTAAAAGGAACTCATAGCATTATTATTTTGAAACCATCAGAAGACGATGAATCCTAAGATCTTAGGTCCGATGGACCTAAGATGATATTAGAAAGCTTGCATCATCGAAAATATATTAGACACTTCTTATTCACAAGAGTAATCTATTATGAAGACCCACTTTACAGAACATTACAAAAGTAATAAAGGTCGTCCAAGAATTGATGGCACTCGGGAAAAAATTTAAACTTAATAGCTTCGTTAAAAATCGGAACTCCCGAGTACTGCCGAAGTTAGTACAGTTTGGTGCTAATATTTGATATTTTATAGATGACAGCTCTCCGTGATAATTAATAAAAATAAAAACAAAATAGTATTAACGAATTTCTAGTGTGTATTTTTCGTGTTTTTTTTTTTTTTTAATTACTATACATGACACAAAAACAACAACAAAGCGCACACCTTAGATTGCCATCTTCTTAGTTGACCTTTAGCAAATTTAAAAATATAAATAAAATCTAAATATTTAATTTTTGGTTTATACAAAGAATAGAGAGCTGTAGATATTAAAAATGTATGTTATAAGTGCTGTTTTAGATGAGACAGATAGAACACTGACACCAAATAAAGTAGGCGGTAAAAGGTGTTTATTTAAGGAGAGGAATAAATATTGACCAGGAATGAAAGGGGAAAGCGGATTAGGAAATAATTTATTTGAAGAGTACTGAGGACTACTACTGGTTTTGTAATTGGAAAGAAAAAAGATAAATCCACGCATTAACTTTTTATCAGAATCAGACAGTAACTCCTAAATATAAAGTGTTCCCTATTATTTAAGCCCTTTTTTAATTATTTTTTGCATACTAATAAAAGAAAAAAATAGAAAAGGAAGGCATTTGAGCTTATACGGGGTATAGGCCAAAATTAGACTTCCCATTAAAAAGCCAAAATATATGGTATGAGCCCTAGAGATACCTTTGGACAAAATAAATCAATAAAAAAAGGATTTTATTAAAATTCAATGTAATGACCCATAAAGTACTATTTGTGAAAATGATATAACTAACCGTAAAACCCTAGATTTAGAAATTTACATGATCCGCGTTTATATACGAAGGAAACGGAAAATATGAATAGTTCACCTAACTCCGGAATTATATATATTCCAGTAAATTATAGATATCCTATCATTTTAATAAGTAGGTACCGTAATAATTGTTATAAGATAAACAATTTTGAATTTAGACGAACTGAAAAATATTCAGATTTATATAGGTTTATCATTCCTACTTAGAGCCTCAATAAATAGTCTAAAATAATTCATCCTGTATCTAAAAATATCATTTTATTTTAACAATCACTGTCAGCATGAACTGCTAATTTGCTTAAATACTATACCTTTTTTGTACGTCTATTCAACACAGCTTAACAAAATACAGTTAACAGGTAAACATAAATCACGAAATATTTAGACGGAAGAGCCTCTCAGACTATTACTGTCTTTATTTTACTAAGAAAACAAAGAAGTGTTAAGGAAAAGAAACTTAAGAGGTGGAAAAGACTGACTACGTATACGGTAAGGTTTTGAGTAGAGAGAAGGTTTGAGACGAAGATCACGTCCCAACTCACCTACATAAGTACAAATACAGCTAAACCTTCTAAACCTACACTACATCTTATTTAAAGACTAAACCCTGTAATTAATTTTTCAAGTACAATTTTTAATCATTTCAAAGCATAATGAACATATTATATTATTGGAATCTATTCACATATACAAAGTAACTACGGTTATCTTAAATACAATAAGGAGTTTGGATTAAGAAAAAATATGATTTACATGAATATAATATAATAAATATATTAGAAAAGCGAATATTATAATGTGCCATATGCAATGCACGTCTTATAGGTTTGCACTTAAGAGACAGTGGTGAAGGGACCGAGGTAGCTATCGGGCTCGAGAATGACATTAAGAAAATAGCTATCAGGAGACTTCTCTTGCTTGCGCTCCTTCTATTCTTATTATATTAATTGTCTCAGTTCACGCGAATCGTGTTAAGTTCAACTATAAATTGGGTTAAGCTCAATTCCCTTAGGATTAGCTTCGTTTTTCAACTTAACCTCTATCTTTTCTTTATAATAAAAAGAAAGTGTATTTATTTTTATTTAGTAATTACTTTATAATAAATTGCATAGAATTTAACATTTTATAAAGACAAATTAATAAGTTAAATTTTTCTCCAAAAGTTATAAACAAGGAAGATAATACCTTGTTACCTCCCCCTTGTTGACATGACAATGAGCTCCCTCCCGTCTAAACGCCACTGTTAGAGGTCGAAGTAGGTCAAAACATTTGCTGTTACGAAATAGTAAATGTGCAATGCATTATGGGTTCGATAAGGAAAAAAGGATTGTGCGATTCAAATTAAATTAACTTGAATGGTCGAAACAAAATCGAAAGTATTTATACAAACGTTATCACTTTGAGCAATCAGTAACTAAAAGTACTTTAATTTATGTCTAAACGTTCTCGAATTTTAAATGGAATTCAACTACGTAGAACCTAGGTGGACACTATTATCTTAAAAGAAAAACTCAAAACCAAACCTTGATAAAAGTCCATCGTTGACATCTATCTTTCAAGTTGATGTCATCTTTATCACTTAAGACTTTAAAAAAGTACATAAACTTTTCATTTTCGTACTTACACACGCGACTTTAGTACTATAATTAACCAAACTGTAATAATTAACCGAATTAATAGACGATAATAACCGGAAAAAAAGTTGGGCTCATCCGCCAATCAGGAGCGCATTCGTGTAACTAATTTATTAGTCCTCTCGTCACGGCCCAGGTAGTCCCATTTATTTTTGTTTTGTTTTAAATTAGATAATTTACGTTTTCAAGGGTTTGAATCGGAAATAATAATTTATCATTGCAAACGAAAAAGTATTTCAATTTGATTTATAAAAACCAAATTAGAAAATAAATAAATTAGAATTAACTTGTAAATTTCTAAATGAAGATCTGCAATTTCGTGAAAATGTAAACAAACTAATAGAATTTAACAGAAGACTGTTAGCTTTCTTCCTTCTTCTCAGAACTAAAAAAGAATCATGTTGAATAATATTACAGATAGAATAATTATTTTTATCACTAAATATGTACAATGTACATTGTTATTATGTTTTTTACCCCTGTTAAAGGAGTATTTTCATTAATATTTTAATAATTTGACACAAGGTTTGAGACATTATAGTTAGGGGATAGCGATAGCAATACAGCTAAACCGTAATACTGAGCTGTAGATGGATTTGCATTAATAGGGTCCTACCCCAAAATTTACTAATTAATTAGAAGGGAAACCGCCGAAACTGTAGCCTTAATCCAGCCCTGGATTTGAACCTTACTGGCACCCCTTACTCTCACCAAAAGGGCGGAAATAACCTATTGTATAGGTATACAGAGAGCATTGCAAGTAGGCGTTAAGGGTTTAGCATATAGCCATCGACACAATAATATAACATTGGGGAGATTAAAAGTTTTGTTCACAATCGGGTTTTTAATGCTATTCATAATCTATATCATCGACAGCAGAAGTAAAAGGGAAATTTATTAGACTACATGTTGGCATCTTTTTTTTAGATAAAACAAATTTAAAAAAAAAAAAAAAAAAAAATCAATTTTTATAAGAGAATTTATAAAATTTTACTTAATTCAATTTATTACACATTGAAACAAATCAAATAAAACTTTCTTCTTATAAAAATAACATTTATTAAGGGGGGGGGGGGAAACAAAACAATAGCCAACACTCAAAGCTACAGGGGAAATCATAAGATAAAGAGCTTATACTTTCATATTGAAAATTAATAGGTAAAAAGTAAATTATTAATTTACACTTACCCTTTGTTTTTAAGTAATAATTTAAATACATAGTTGAGTAGAGAAAACATTAAAGAAGTTGTGACATAAAATTAAACTACATATTTTATGGAATATAATATAAAGAGAGGAGGGGAGGTTTCTTTATCTTGGGCACTTCAATAATCAAACTATCATCACTGATATGAGACATAATAACTGGTGAAGGAGGGAAGGTTGCTAAAAGGATATTATGCAAGGTCCCTTCTGACAAGTAGTACACAGTTACACAGAAAAAAAAAACCTCTCCCTGGAATTGCGCTAGGGGCAAATTTCCAAGGTAAGGGAACCTACACATTAATAAAGCACACAATAAAATCATTGAGAGGGCCTAACTTATTTAACTAAGTAAAGGCCCGGCCACACAGAAAGCTACGTGATGCGAGCTAGCTATGTCCGAAAATTTCCGTTCCGTTATAATGAATGGAGGTGGTGACACTGAACGCGACGCTACGCTGGCTAGCTACAGCACGTCGGCGAAGCATCTAAGCTATGTTTTGGCAATTCCATTTGAACGGATTTCTCGGCGACGTCCAACAGCAACGGACTTGCGACAGACTGCTACTACCCCCTACAACTCTACCAAACACAATGAACATAAAGTTTACTTACCTCAAACATACTGCAAGGCGTTCTTCAGGAGATGTAGTCGCTCTGTAGTTCAATCTATTTTTTTTCTTTATCACTTTGAAGAAGATGGAGAAGAAATTTAAATTCACTTGATATCATTCTAAAGTATTCTTTGAACTTCTCTCTATCTTGTTTAAGATCCTCCATCAAGTGACGGAATTCCCTAAATTGGTTTCTTTTACCGTTCAATGCATGCACCCGCTTTCTTTTCTTTTTCTCCTCACATAAAGTAAATAAAAGCAATAGCTCTTCATCAGAGATACTGTGGTCCTTCCTACTCCTCCTTAATATGACTAAAAACATCGCTTTCTGTGTGGCCACCCAACCTTAATATAGCTAGCGTAGCTCTCATAGCTAGCACACGTGTAGCTTTCTGAGTGGCCGGGCCTTAAATGTCACACAAAATGTAGATATATAATCTTGCAAAAATAATTGCTGTAACACAAGAACTAAGTTTTATTTCACTCACTAATTTTACATATTTTCTTAAATTAAATCAGCAAGAAACTAATTTTTTTTTTTCAATTAATAAAATAATTTAAATAAAGCACAATTGCTTTGAATAAAATCACAAAACGTTAAAAAATAATAAATGTCAATTTATCAAGTAGAATTTAAAGAAGCTATTCGAGTTAGTCTCACTGTAATTTAATGCTTCCTTATATTTGAAAACAAGAAACAAGGGAAGGGAAGAGGAAGCTCAAGCTCTTGTGCCAATAACATACAACCATTGATTTGGTTCTTATTCTCCAGCAACTATGCACATTATGTGTAATAGACTTAAAATTTATAAGCACTTTGGTAACAATAGTAGATAAACACCATTTAATTTAATTTTATGGAGTAAATTAGTTTTCAATCATAAAAATATAACATGTATGAACGCTATTAAAACTTAAAATAAAGAAAAGTTAGATGACATTTTTGTCAAAAATTTAAACTAATAGTAAAAAAAGACAATACAAACAATCAATATGCGAAGTGATAACTGTGGTTAAGATGTTATTTAGTTTACAAATGAGGTGTAATACATTTCACACTAAACCACACCAATAGATAAATCCATGTTATAATTACTTTAAAGTTGTAAATCAGGATATAAATTAAGTAAAATCTTTTAGTTTCATTCTTTAATCACATATCTTAAAAATCGGTCCGAGACAACTCAGACAAACTTTCTCATATACGAGTTCATAATTATTTAGCCCAGTGTTTTCCATTTATTAGATTTCGTATGTAAATTTAATTATTATTGAGCATTTCATTAAAATTTATCATAAAAATAACTTCTCCCGGGCGGGGAATCGAATCCGGGCTCTCTCGGTCCGCGTTTTAAGCTTTTTTCTCAGGAACTAGATTTTTCCCGGGAAAACGGCTTACATCGTTGGATTCGTATTTAAATGGACTATATTTTAGAATTATTTAATCAAAATCGTCGGAACCGTTTTCGAGAAATAATTTTTTTTCACGTTTTTTCAGAGTTTTTGGGGTGTAGCGCCCCTAAATTTGGAGCTAAAATTCATTTCTCGATTTCGCCTCGGGGTATGATTTTTCTGAACATGTATGCCAAATTTCTTCAAAATCGGCCCAGTAGATTAGGCTCCAGGCGTCTGCACAGACGACAGACGACAGACGACAGACGACAGACAGACAGACATTTTTTAAAAACCACTTTTTTGGACTCAGGGGACCTCAAAACGTGTAAATCCATCAAAATATCAAAATCGAATTTTCGCGCCATCACAATACTTTCTCTTTATATGAGAAAGTAAAAACAATATTTAAACAAATAGCTAAATAAACACAAAACAAGTCCAAACTCTACATAATAAAATGGTAACTTTTATCATTTATTTGTTTCCAGGTAACAACAACTACGAAATGGGTGAAATGGGACGAAGTAGTCGGAGATACCGGCACAACACCTGACTAGGTGGGACACTGCAAGGATGGTGGACCAAATTCCGCCAGTTAGCTGGCCTCCACCCAAACTACAAACTTAAACTGTAAACATATCAATCAAATACTTAAATCACTTAAGGAACAATTTTATTGATGTATGACTTTTGGTGTATACTATAGGTTACATTGGTGATGTTTGAAACATTAGATAATAAAATTTTACTATTAACTAAGTTAAAACATGTAGACTTAATTTAGATTTTTGAGAGTAGTTATTAATTGTCGGATGTCTAATTATAATATCGTGTTAGGCTAAATTTAACCAATATTTATTAACTTTATTTACAACCTTACCTCAGACATTAGGCACTTCTTTAGATTTTTACTCCCCTTAAAAAAAAGCAGAGGGGAGAAACAATCTAAAGAAGGTGTACGGAATGTTCTTCTTTAGACTGTTACTCCCCTTATCAAAACAGAAGTGGGATATTCCTTTGTCCCAAAGTACATTGGACTAAATATCCCTTTTTCTTAATAGTTATTTTTATTCTAAAACCACAAAGGGGAGTAACAATCTAAAGAAGTACCAGATATTATACAAGTTTCAATAAAATGTATACTAATCTATAATGTCTAGAAGAAGCACACACTATTACTAACTTTACATAGATTTAATTGTCAATCTCTTTATGATCTTTTTTTTAATCATTCTCATTAAGTAAAAAGGAGATTCTCCCAGTTCAATAGTTTCTTATTTACAACAAACCCAACAGATTCGCTGAGACATAATAAAGGTTTTTCACTCTGGGCCCTGAGTAAAGATCTTATGGGTACCCCTAATTTTTGGCCCGACTAGAGGGGGTAGTTTTCAATGCCCCAAAAAGCTGACGAGGAAAAAAAAAAAATAATAAAATAAAATAAAAAAACAGCTTATTGGTAAATCTGAGCCTGTTTTACTTCAAATTAATCTTTTACATTCAACTTTTGTAGAACACAAGTTTTGTCAAATCATAATTATCAAAAACCATTTTTTAATCTTTAAAACAAAAGAAAATATATGATAAAGACAATATCTTAAATTTTTATGTAATAATAAGTTTAAGTTTACAATATTATGAATTATGCATTTTTTTTACCTTTCGAATGTAATTTAAATTTCGAAAGGTAAAAAAATGCATAATTCATATTATTGAAAACTTAAACTATATAGTTTCCGCAGCAGCAGCTGATGATAATTTTTCGAAGCAGATGCATGACATAATAATTGTTACAATCTATAGGGCAATAGTTGCGATGGCATCAAACTCATCATAGATCCCCTCACATAAATGATTGAAAGTTTATTTTTAAAAAGGTTGAATTTGATGTTTAAAAGATTTAATTTAAAGTGTAAAACCTGTCATAACTCCTTGATGTTAACATAGAAAACTAATAAAAAAAGGTGAAGTTGAAGTTGTTATTGAAATCAATCAGTTTCTTCGCATTACATATTAGGCAAATTTTTCTAATAGTGAAAGTCCCATGTAACAAATTAAGCTCTGATATATTAATAAAATACTAAACAAATAGAACATTTCTTAAAAAAAGTTTAAAATTATATTCATATTTATTAATAAAATATTTACTGAGTTTGACATTAAACTGATCATGTTTCCTTTTATATTTTTATTCAGCATAAGATTAACAAAACTATGTTAAAGATAACCACCTTAGATTAAAAAGCTTTTTTAAATAACTTTAAAAGATTTAATTAATGTTTTCAGATGCAAATAAAACATTTTAAGATATAGACAACCTATCAAATTTCTTGAGCAATGCACTACTTGTTCTCTCTACTCTTAACGCAGAAATTACATCTAAATGACTTTTAAAACTACAATGGTTGTTTGCTCTATGAGTAAGATTTATGTGAAACTTAATCATGCTAAAATAAAATATCAAGGGTAACATTTAGTGTTAGTTTCTTATAAAACCAAAATTGCAAATTAGATAAAATAAAATACATCCAAGTACTCCATTCACAAATAAAATTTTTATAGACAGTTTTTTTCTCTTGTTCATCATCATTGTCTACAATGAACAAAAATATTTAAAATACAATACAGTAGATCCTCGCTTACACAATCCTCAATAATACAACAACCTCAATTACAAGTGCAATTTTCAAATCCCCTTGAGATTGCCATAACACATAATGTTAAATTAACCTCTAAAACGCGACTATTATTATCCAAACAACCTCAATAACACGGATCTTTTCCAATTCACGACATAACTCAGAACCTCTATAACAAGTCGTATTGAGAAGTCAACCTCGATAACGCAACTCTATTAAGGAATGGGTCGACCTTGAACAAGTCTAGACTTGATAACACGACTGATAGCCAAAATAACCTTGATAACACGACCCTCATCAAAAAGAGCTCCTCGATAACAAGACTGTTTCTCTAATTCCCTTGAAACACTTTTTATCAAGGTTCTACTTAATAATAAAAATTAATGTACATCAATATAAATTGCAACTAAAACTATAAAAAATAAAGGTAAAAGAATTAAAATTGTTAATAGATAAAAAAATGATTAACTGAGACAATATAGCATTTTTTTTTCTTCTCTATATGAATATAGATATATATTTAAAAAAAAAAAATAAATAAATAAACTATTAGGGATTGGTATAGCCAAGTAGTCAGCTTAATTTGCTACTTCCCAGAATCCTAAATCCAAACACTGACATATCCCCTGATGGTTTGGGTGTAAAAGAGATAAGATATGTTTTGACTGACAAGCACATAAAGTAGATGTTGTGTACATTTGCCAATACCTCTTCTTAAATATATATATTTGTGGGCTTGGTGGAAGAACTCATTATGCCATTTTCGACTTAATGAGTTCTTCCACCAAGCCCATCATATGTACCAATAATGTTGTCGTGTGAAGTTCAGGATAAAAGAGAAACCATATAAAACATAAATGTTTCTATCTTAATTTTTTTTTTTTTTTTAATTTATATTATCTTTATTAAAGTCCTAATACATTGTTTGTTTTTACTGTTATTTTTTAGATAACCATGATGAAGATTATATCATATATAGAAAACAAAAAGACTCGGGGTCTGATCTCTTGCCAACTGTAATTGCAGGGCAGATACTTCTCCAATTAGCAAATGGATGTAGCAGAGGATATATCAAGAAAAAGTAAAAAAAAAAAACTAAAGTCAGAAAATTGCTACATCTACAGCACAACGTAGAAGACAGAGAGAAAAAATAAAATAAAAACAATAAAATATAACAGAAAAAAAAAAAAAAAATATCAAAATAAGATCATTGAGCCCAAAACAAAATAAATATATACATATATATTAAGTTATCACTCAATATAGACTGTTCTATTTATTAATATAAAAAAAGTTAATAAATAAATGAGAAAAAAGTTTCACATTATCTTTATTTTGTAGAAAAAAACTTAAGGACGTTAGTTAGATTCTAAAGGTTTGGGTGATATTTTAGGCCAATGAAGTGAAACAAATGTAATTGATAAATAAACAATAATGTATATTTCCAGAGGATTTGAAGAAATGGCAAAGACTATAAATCAACTTAACAACATCATAATAAATTATGACAAATAAAAGCAAATACATTTTATAACCAAATATTGCATCTAAAAAAATAATATTTTTAAAAATAAATTATTGAAAATGTTTACCAAGTTTACAAATATTTCTAATACAGAAAAAAGCCAAAAAGCTTTTTTCTTTGTTCATGAATACAGAATACATAATTCAGGGGTGATTAATTGAAAGTTTAACTCATTTGGATGTGGATGAAAGTATAACAATATTGAATAAAAAATTTCAAGTTAAGGTGAAATAAGAGACAATAATACCCTGGAAAGAATAAACATATTAATTGAACTACAAAAGAAAAGACTTTAAACAAAAAGGATGAATAAAAATTGAAAACAAGAGGGTGAGATTAAGTTATTATAGATATTAACATATCTTTCACATATTTTAAGGTGAAAGTAAAATGATTTTTATAATCAAAACCACTATATTATTAAGAATTAAATATGAAATAAAGCAAAAGAGTGGAAAAAAAATAGAGGGAAGTAAACAAATATCCCAATTTCCCACCTCTTTACCCCCTTTATTTTCTAACCTTTTTTACCATTCAGTTTATTTACTCTTATTTTTCCTCTAACCTTGTATATGTGCTAATATAATGCTAATGACTCTGTATATATCCTACTATTTCCTACTCGCTGGATTTGTTTGTTAACAAAAATATTTTAAAAATACATAATTAAAACAAAATTGTTTAAATTATTTAGAACGGATGTACCAAAACAACACAGATAGGACAGACCTTTAAAACAAATTAAAAAAACTTTGACTTTAGTCAGATTATCTAAAGTTTTGACTTTTGACAGCGTGGTAAAATCCATGGGGAGCCAATGAGAAATCAGGATTTTGAATTCTAGAAGGTCGGCCTAACTAGGCAAACAAAAATGTCACCTGCCCCACCCCTCCTACACGCCTAGTGGCTTTATTTTTTCTTTCATTTTTTTCATCATTTAGGTTGGCCAATCTGAGGGTCAAAAGTCAAAACTTTAGATAACCTGACTGTAAGGTAAAATAATGATAAATTATAATAATAGCCACCACACAATAATAATTAAAGTTCTTGCTCGCTATAGCAAGATGTGTAATTTATTGCATAAAAAAAAAAGTTCAAATTATGTTAATAAGTCGAATGAAGAAAATTGATTTGTTACTAACTAAAAATCAAATTTTTGCCCCATCACAATACTTTCTCTACATATGTGTTTATTTATACAAGAAAGTAAAAAGATTTGTATAATGTAAATAAAGTGGCTTTAAAGTATAAATAATCAGGATTAGGATTTAAGATTAAATACACCTCCTTAATAAAAAGGCGGAGATACTCATGCCGTCAAATTGAGGAAGTAGCTTGCATGCCAAATGAGGGTATTTTCCAGTAACTGGCATGCTAAGGATTTTATTAAGTTTGTACCTACTTGCTTGCCAGCTACAGGCATGCCATTTAACATAAGCACGTGCAAGTAGCTGGCATGTTTTTGTTCAAGCTACAGGCATGTGTATCTCCGCCTTAAAATACAATTATAAACTTGGTGGGAATGTAATGTACAGTGTACACAAAATATAGATTACCTACTTATATTAACCACAAGGCTTCAAACTGCTCTGATTAAAGTAAATAGCAGAACAATGTAAGTTCCCAAGTTATCAAGCATATAATAAGTTATTAGCAGGTTAAACAAATAAACTTCATATTGGTCTGTTTAGTATCACCCAAAATGAAATAGGTGGTTCATGAGTGTGGGCTTTTAAATTGAATCAATAATGGAAAGTATGCAAATAATGAATGTTATTTAAGAATATAATTAAAATTAAAAAAATGTAATTAATGAATATAACACCCTTTTATTGTTAATAACAAGTAAGTGGGTATTTTTTATTTATTTATTTATTTTCTCCTTTATTAACTTTAATGCTCTACTTGCTAATTATACCAACTGTAAAATTAAAATAAATAATAATCTACCAGTTCGATGTTTAAAATAAGAAATATAACAAAAACAACATTTAAAAATAGAATGAACTATAATAAAATGTTATCTTTACTGATAATTCAGGATTATCAGAATGATTATGTATAATATTGCTCGGTTAAAATTTATTGAAAAGAAGTCAAACAAAAAATGTTGTTATTGCATATTAAAATTTTATTTTTTACAAAATATAAACCTATAATTATCACTATTTCAAAGAGAAATAATAAGCCCTGAAGTTACCTAGTTTTATTAATATTTTTGTTATATTTATATAAAATATATATTATATATATAAAAAAAATAGAATAATATTAAGTACCAAATAGAAATGTGTTGTAATGTGGGAACAGATAATGGATACCTTTTAAGAAATTAAATAAATTTAAAAATACTAGTTCAAAATATGTTTGGTTTCCGACTTGATGCATTAAACTTAAAATATGGAATGAAGAAAAATGATTAATTCTATATTGTGTTTGTTAGATTGATAAACAAAAAAAAAAAAAAAAAAAAAATTGATTGATTTCTTTGACCTGAACTATATTGGTTGTTAAGGAAGAGATTATTTTTATTTATTCCAAAAAAGTTAAACTTTATCCAATTGTATATAAAAAATAATTTAATAATTAAATTGGTAAAACGATTTACAATCTCTGAATTGTGTCTACATTTTCAAAAGGGTACAATTATTCATATTTGGGAAACCATTCCTGATGATCCGCGGGATCATTACAACAAGAGCAATAAATTAAATTTTGCTCATGCCCATGACGGTTAGTTGGAACAAACCTATAAATATACAATTATTTTATTTACACTAATACAATTTAAGTTTAAATGAAGGATTGAAAGTTAAAGTATAATTAAACTTTAATTAAAATAATATATGATAATATTATTACTGTCATAAGATATTAATAATATTTTTGATAAATTAACTTACTAATAATAAAAATCAATAACATAAGTAAAATTATTCTAAGATGCTCTCACCAACAAGACTTTGTAATAAAACTATAGTACAGTAAAGAGGATCAATAAGTTGAAGAGTTTAAAAGGTTGAAATCAAAATTTTGAAATTAAAAATATTATCTAGGATTGGCTGATATGCAAAAAGCTAACATCTAACTCAATAATGTTATTAATACTATAAATATTAAGTGGCTAATCTCTTACTCCTATAAGGACCTAAAACTTTTGTTTATTAAGATCTAAAAGAAAAATGAATTTAAATTAAATTGAATGAGTCAAATTTATTTTGAATGTTATTTTATTAAAATAACTCAGAAGAAAGGCAGGATAGCTAATTGCACAAGCCTATCATAAGTTAAAAATCTAATTTATAAATAATCTTATATCCGTCACTCTCAGGTTTCTCTAAATCTTTAGATTTAGGTTTTACCTAACATATCATTAGTTTCATCAAAATTAACTAATACATTATAAAAATAAAAAATTATATACATATTTTTTTTATTGCATAAGTCTTAGTTACCAGTGACCAAGAATAACGAGGATTTTATATGTATTTAAAAAATAGGATTGTTTAAATATCTCACTGATTTACCATTATTCAATGATATTTTATTTTTTTATTTGCTCTAACCTCCCTCCAGTTTGCTTATTTGTTAAAAAGAGATTGTGGTATGAGTTCACGTTCACAGTAATCATATACTTTATTAAAAGTATTTTCTTTTTTCTTTTTTACAAGGTGTCCATTACAACCATAAAAAGCTAAAAAATGATATTACAGTAATCTTATAATCCAGACATGTACATTTATACTATATACATGTAACAAAGCAGCTCTCTTCTGCAGCAATCGAGTCCAAATTATGTTCACAATTTGCGACGCAAATGAAACTAGCATTTTCAGTAAAATTCAGATTCTCTTGAGAGCTAGCAATATTAAGAAATATTATTGCAGCAAAAGAGATATAATCTTTATTATTATTATTAATGCCTCACATTTTTTTTTTTTTTATTTAAAAAAAAAGCAAATTGCCAAAAGGACAAAGAAGGGAATGTTCAAAATAAATGTACTTGTAAAATATTTTTACTGTATTATAAATGTGTTTAAAAATAGGATGTATTAATATGTATTTAAGTAAATGCCTACTTTAAAATTTGACCAGTTCACCACAAAAAGGTATATTTTAAGAATAAAACAAGTTATTTTTTTTTTTTGTTTTCCAATGTTTTTTCCAAAATTGCCTAAGAGCAAAACCTTGAATAGACAAAAAGGCAAATAAAGATTATAATTAAATAAATAGGAAAAAGATACATTAAATCACACTTGTCAAGCAGAAAGTCACATGCGAAAATCAAATGGGGGGGTCAAAATATTTGTGTTTTTTAAAAAATTGTGTAACATTTATGAAGGAGAAATGGTAAATTTAATGGACCAGGAGGACACTGAATAAAATGCAAACATTTATCTTTTAAGTTTATAGACTGACATTCAAACACTTTTTGTTTTTTTGATTTTTTTTCATGGGTACATTCACTGTATTTATTCATTAGGACTAGGGCTAAGTTCCATAGAATTTTGAGTGAAACAACTCAGTATAAAATTTGAACAGTAAATTGTCAAAAGATAATAGCATGTTTAATATAACCACTTTAATTGGTTAATTTTAATTCGAAAATCAGAGAAAAGAATGTTAATTTTACCTCCAGGCGGGAGAAGAAGTTAACTTAACTGCCTGGTTTTTAGGGTGTTAAGTGTTTTAACTGCCTGGCCGAGCCACAGGGAGTTACGGCATAACTCCCTGTAAATTCAGTGCAGCCAACTTAATTCTAGTAAAATAACTGCATTTAAATAGATTTTACGAAGATTTAAGTTGGCATCACTGTTTATTACAAACATGACTCGCAATCAGCTGTTTTTAAATACTTCTTTGTTTTGTGTTAAAATGCGTGTTTGAGTTCTTTTTTAAATTTGCTTGTTTTTATTTAAATATAAAGTTACGTAAAATAGATAAATAAAGAATATCTTGTGTTATAAATTTGTATTTTTTTCTGCCTTCTTAAGGTAAACTCTTGTATGCACCACAAGAGCAAAAAGGCATAATTCCCAGAGCAATACTTGTGTTTTGATTCATAGTTACCTCGGGTACGCCTCAGGAACCAACATTTAAGTCTCTCGGCTTCGCCTCGAGACTTAAAATTCTTGATTCTTTCGGCTTTCGCCTTAGGAATCAACTTTATTGCTCAGGGAATTATGCCTAACTTTACTCCATTGGTGTGTAAATAACTATAAGTTGTTGAAATAGGTGCATATTAAACTTTTCCCCTTATAGTCTGACAATAAACTGAACAATTTTACTAACTGAGTTTTATTCAGAATGTGGAAGTTCCGCAAATATTTGGTAGAAATAAAAACATTTTTAACCAGGAGGAAATAAGTGGTGACAAGAAACAGGCAACTCAAAAACTTCTTTACATCATTCCTCTTAAATATACAAAACAATGAAAATGAAATTATACAAGGATTGTCAGTTAAACTAAATATCATACTAAAAACTTGTAAAAAAGAAAGAAAATCACTACAAAACACATTTATCTTTTTGTGGTGATACTAGATGCATTATTTCAAATCCTTATATTACGTAAATCCACAATATACCTTTAGGTTTCTTCTATCAAATATACAACTCTGAATAGAATATTTTTATTGCTGCCAATACTGCTCTCAAGAAAATATATTTGAGAATTCACTAGTTAAACAAGGGAGAAAAATTATTTATAAAAAGGTTAAACGAAAAATATGGATTTAAAAACACCGGAAGAAATAATTATAATAAAAATATTTGTAAATGCATATAAGTAAATTTGTAAGATTAAAATGTTGTTGGACATATATGGTTCCTCCATCCACACCATACCTTACTACCTTCTAGATTTTTAGAAAGAAATTTAAATGGATACAGCATAAAAAAATATTTTACAAACTTGAAAAAAATAAATATATTTTAAGAGATATGGAACACAATGAAAGTTCCTAATTTAATCTCCAAACAGTATAAATGCTAGGTGCATTAATTATTATCCAAGTATATCTAGTTTGAGGGTAGTTTAGTGGAAATTTTGAGATGAGTTAGGTGGGAAATGTAAGTCTAAACGAAGTAGACTTTTATTTCATATCTAAGCTGTAGAAAAATAAAACTAGGTTCCATTTGTATACAAATTCTCTCAGATTAGAATATACAGCTCCTTGGTTCCTCTAATTCAAGTTATTTTTGATATGACTTCAAATTTTTTTTCTAATGAAAAAAAAAAAAAAAACAATAATTATTAGGATAATACAAAAAAATCCAAAAATATTCTCGAGTAATATTTTCCTTAACAGTTTCATGTTTTTTATTCAGTTAAATTTTATCTGAAATATAGAATTCTTATATAATAGAAATAGTAGTAGGCAATAGTATAAATGTTGAAAAAAAAAATCATAAAAATATTAATAATTTCTGCCCTGCAATCAAATTAAAAGAAACACTTTTTTAAATGTTTGTGATAAAGAGAAATAAAATACATAAATAAAGGCTCTTCACAAACTAAACTTGTATTTTCTGTCTTGGAAAATAGATAGGCATATGTAAAAAAGACAAACCCTGATATAAACAAAGGTCATATCTCGAGATCATTATTTCTTGAAAGGCTTAAGGCACTCTCCCTGGAACCAAAGTTATAATCTAGTTTTTATTGGCAGGAAGGGGAGACAAAACCAACACAATTAATGTCATTCATACATGTGTAAAAAGTCTGACCCAACCCATCCTGTAATTAGTTAATAATGTTGAAATGGATGAACAAAATGATAGTTAGAAAGTTACTTTTTATTTAACCAAAATTAGAATATTTTATCATAGATCGTTCATGTTAAAATTAAAGAACAAATTGTTTATAGCTTTTAACAATGATTGATATTTAAATAGGTATGCAGCAAAGTTGCGTACGTATTAAAGGCATGTAATAACACCTCAAAAGCTAATCAACTATTAAGAACAAACAATTGTAAAATATTTCCTCTAATAAGACTTAAAAAAATACTTTATAAAAGTAAAAAAAAAAAAAAACGAACTCAAGTTTTTTATACTATAAAATTAAATTAAAATGAAGAGAGATATACAAAAGTTCCTTAGCCTCCCATTATAAGGTCAAATAAGTTTTAAAAAAAGTGTAGAACAATTGTGTTTTTCATTAAAGAAAATGGTCAGGTAACAAATATTTAATTAAAAAAAAATGAATCATGGAATGTGTAATTTATTTTTAAAAAAATAAAAGGGAACAATAATGTAAAACACGAATTTTGAGCCTTCTAAAAAAATAAAAAATAAATAAATAAAATAAAAAGATGACAACATATCGTGTGAGAAATCATAGAGTATACTAAATTTTATTAACAATATAGACTGCCGTTATTATCAAAATGATAATAAGTTATGTAGTCAAATGCATAATAAAAATAAATTGTATTGTAGTAGTAATCATAAGATGATGAAACATTTAAAAAAATGAATTGCATTGCTTTTATTGTGGAAACCAGCTGTGATTTCTTAAAATACCAAACATCTCTTAAACAATTTTGTTTTTATGTTTTCCTGAAAGAGAATAAATAAAATAAAATAACTATTTATTTCTTTGTATTTTTAAGTTATTTATTTTGTTTTTTATTGAGATGTTAAAAAAAGTAAATAAAATAAAAATATTATAGTAAAAAAAGAGTGTAAAAAATATATTAAAAAATAGAGAGTACTCAGATGTTTAAATTTACTATAAATCTTCAGATAATAAACAAATAGATATTTGAAGTTAAACTTCAAATTTCCATTTGTTTTTATTTAAATGTTAAAAAAAATACAAATAATTTATTATATAATAATAATAATTATAATAGGCTTTAAATTATTTAGGGATTTTATTGGATATTAATTTAGTATTATATATTATTTAGAATATATTTTGTTCCCTAGGCATATTATTATAGAAATACGCTTAATTATTTATTGCCGAGCAACTCAATGTTACAGGGGTCAAAAAGTACACACCAGAGAGTAGTATACTATTATTTTATTGATTCGATTTTGTTAAATTACATAAATAATAATTGAATATAAATGTAATTGAGGATTTTATTTTAATTGTTTATATATTTATAATTTTTATTGTATTTGTTTTTGAATATAAATAAATTAAGTTTTTTTTGTAAGAGAAAAATGTAAATATTTTATTTTGTTAAGATTTAATATCGCACATATTTATTCATGATTCTATTCTCAAAAGATTTAATAAGAAGGTTGGTTTGGATTAAAGGAAACAGTTGATAAATTATATAATAATGAATTGTATTAATAAATCATAACAAAAGAGATATTTCATTCTTGGCAGAAGTAGACCCCATTGGCGTAATTTAGAAACTAAATTTCAACAATATAATATGTGATTAAAAACAGATCCATTTTTATATGTTGATTAGACTAGAATAGCCCTCTCCACCATTTTATGAAAGGAATATAAAAGAGAGATATGATTCAAAGCAAGATTTCAATTATAAGTAATAATTAAAGTGAAATCTAGAATATCATCAAGTACAATTTAAAAAATTACTGATAATTTCTTCTGACTGAAAAATTTATTCCAGACAGCATTTTTTTTTTTTTTTTTTAAAGTAAATAAAAGGTCTAATTTTTTTTAACAGGTCTTTAATCAGGTTTGAAGAAATAGACAAGGAAAATAATGTAGCACTCTCCACCATTGAAAAATGTTATGTTTTAACTGCACCAATTCACATGAAAACAAATCATTACAGGGAAAATCAAATATCAATAAATTTGAGGTGATAAATTCAAACAATAAATAATTCTTAAATGTATCAAATGACAAATTTTTATCACAATCTAAAACTTTAGTACAAGCTAATTTTAATTAAACAGTGAAGATACCTTGACCTGGACATAAATCAAAATAAATGATATCATATCTTTAAAGATAATACATAATTCAGTCATTTTACTTATAGAATAGAATTTCATTGACCCATGCATACAATGCCATCAGAGTAAAATTTCCAGGTAAAGTAAATATATTATATAAATTATAATCATTTGGAGGAAAATATAGGACTTAATTTCTAAAATAAAAAGAAACTACTTCTAAATCAAAGTGATAAATTTTAGCAATTATAAAATTTGAAAAGGGGATTGATATAATTATAAGGGGAAAATGATTATTGCTTATATTTTATAAATCATAAACCTTTTCAAAGTTATAAAAACAAAAACATGAAGTTTTTATAGTGCAAAATTTAATTGGTGGGAGAGTGACCAAAGTTGTTGATGGCTTGATGTGTAAAATATGACAAATTTGAATTGAACAAGTAATTCTTGTATGTACAAGAATAAGTATGAATGTTTTATGTTTTCAAATTTGATAATGAACAAACAAGTGAAAAATTTGTTTAATAAATTAGAAATAATAAATAATTTGTTTAATAAATTTAATTTGTTAATACATTTTAAAAATAATAAAAACTGTTTCCTTACCAACTGCCAATGTGACCAAACTATTATAGTAAATACAGTTTAATATACTGGTCCTGTGATTGGCCTACGGACAGTAAAAGTGTGTGTGTAGTCCATAGCTAATTATTCTGTGTTCAGTTGAATATATTAAATTATTCAAGGATTCATTATGAAGATCTCCTATGATTTATAGTTAAATGACTTAGTTTCAAATTATTTTGCTTTATTTTATTTTTCTGTAATGCTTCCTTAATTTTTGTAATTTTTTTAAGAAATAAAATTGGAAAAATGTTCATTCTAGTTAATTATTTGTTTCCTTAGCACTCAACCATTTTTAGAAAGGAGAAAGTTATTATTATAAGGTATACAGTTGAGTCTCTGTAGGCTGATACTCCGCCACATCCAGTAATCCGGCACTGAGGCCCCCCTCCCCTCTTGCTACATGTAAGACAAGATAACTAAATGAGGGGTAAACCGGGAAACACAGGGTCATTAAGGTAAACAAAAACAAATCATCAGTCCTTGTAAGTTCGTTGTGCATCTACATTCATATCTCGCATAATAAACGCTAGATTTATTGTGTCCTGTGTAAGGGAGCCAGGGTAGCCGAGCGTCTTAGGGCGCTCGCTCAGCTATCAATAAGTCGAGGCAACTCGAGGTCGTGGGTTCGATCCCGTGCCATGATACTCTGAATTGCATCAATTAATCACGGACGGTGCCGGGGGAGGGACACCCTTTATGGGGACTCTTCCCCCACTCTTTGATGTGGGTCCGATCCGTGTCATGATGATGTAATTTGTATCTATGGTTTGAGGACGGAGCAGGGCGAGGGACACCCTTTATGGCGACTCTTCCCCCATGCTTTGGCGCACGCTTATATAGCTTACTAATGACCACACCATACTCGCTTCGGCGGACCAATGTACAAATGAATGATGTGTGAAGTAGCTGGAACTCTCCACCACGGGGCGTAAAAAGGGCCTAAGTGATGACCTAATTGCAAAGTTCGAACAAGTGGTTCGTCCTACCCGTTCTAGTAGGAAGTACTAGACTACTACTACTACTATTGTGTCCTGTTTCTGTTTTAATAATTATTTATTAACAAACCTCCAGTAATCCGACATGGCATGGCCCCATATGTGTTGAATTAGAGAGACTCAACTGTACTTCCCTATATAAAAAAAGGAAGAGTACAAGTAGGAAATTAAGCATATTATGCAAACTTAAAACTCTTCAAAAACAAACTGAAAGCAAGGGCATTAAAACTAAAGATGTACTTTCGTAAGACCCTGTAGTGACATATGTCTCTGAATAATGGACTTTCACCACAGCTGCTGATGTTGACCTTCAAAGATGCATCATGCACAGATTATACGACCTAGTAATAGATCAGGGCATTCCGAGGATACGGTATAATGAAGAAAAAAAAAATACCGTATTGCTTTGAATATAAGAGCCCTCGAATATAATATGCATTCTGATTGTCGGAACAAAAATCTGGAAAAATCATTTATTTATCGAATATAAGACTCACCTAGTTTAAAAGGGAAAATCTTCTGTTCTCTTTATTACCAACTTGTTTACTATGGATATTGTTGGAATATTATTGAATCTTTATTAGAAGTAAGGCAGCGGCCATGCTGACAGAGTAGTAGCAAGGTTAGATTTTTAAACACATTAAAATTCCTGAAAAGTAATGAAACAAGATGGCCCAATACAATATCTTGCAAAATTCAGAGAATTGGAAATAAAAAGTAAAACAAAGATCTCAGTAATATTTGAATGAGAAGTTCGTAGAAAAAAGGTTGTTAGGCTCACATAATGTTGCTTACAAAAGTAAATGCTATTTCGATATGTTAGATTTGAAGTCATCAATTATAAGAAGAATCCCAATTTTTGTGATGCAAAACGGAAAAAAAGTGTCTTATATTCGAAGCATGGAGCATGAATCATGGAGCGTATGTTACACAAGAGGCTATACACGAGGAGAAGGAGAGGGAGCCCCAGGATTAGATGGATGGATGGAGTACAATGACATGGTGGCAATGGGTATGAGAGTTTGGCACTCCAGGACATCAGACCTAAATTGTGAAATTGTATGAGAGGCTCGCCCACATTTAGGGTTTTTTATTTCTTTTTTTCTTCTAGAAGATAAAATAAAAAAGTGAGATGACTTCTTTTTTTTTTTAAGTGAATGCCATTTTAACTCATTTGGTAAAATTGCCTGATATTGTTTTCAGAGGTAATAAGTTCAAATAATCTCAAGGGAAATTTGGTAAGTTTTGATAAAGAAATTCACACTAGGGAGGAAGAAAAGCTGTAATATGTTAAGCCCTTTAAAAGCATAGCGCCCAAAAATAGAGAAGGGATTTGTTCTTTACGTGAGGTGTTAATTTGGACATAATCTTTATTTGGTACTTCTTTAGATTGTTACTCCCCTATGTTATTTTAGAATATAAATGACTTTGACCAGTAGCGTACACAAAAAAATTTTTCGGGGGGGGGCCCAACCTAATTTAACTTATATGCGGGTTTAGCATACCCCATAATTTATGATAATTGTAATTTCTCCCCCTTTTCAACACTGTAATTTCAATTTCTAACCTCATATTTAATTAAATTAAAATCCTATGAGGTAACACCTCACTATGTGATGTGATCGTTCTAAAGAACGATTTTGTCTCCGATTCCAATAATTCCAAGACAGAAATCTGTTCCAGATATCAGACATTTTTGATCCCGTTTCTGGCTGTTAGTCTGTCTCTCGCTCAATCATTGCGAACAATTCTTAAAAACTACTCTTTCGATAATGAAATTCGGATGGCAGTTAATTAGCATATAAAAAGTCCATTGTTGGTCCTATATAAGGTCCAATCTTCTGGTCCCATTTCCCTCCACCACATTTCTCCACCTGCCACCATTTCTCTTCCACACCTTTTGAAGATATAGGTGTAAATAAATGTATATCTGTGTGAATGTGGAAGAGAAATAAATAGGTGCAGAAGATTGAAACTTATACGGGATCAGCAATGTTATAACCTGGCTAATTATGACCTACCATCAAAATTTCAATAAAATTGGACGAATAGCTTTTAAGATATGTTGGTTCGCAAAAATTGAAGGACAGGCGGACACGGGACCCAAACTGTACCCTGATGTTAAACAGATTTCTGTCTTGGAATTTTTGAAATCGGAGACATAAAAATTGTTCGTTCTTCAGAACTGTCACATATCTTCCGTTTCCTTTGGTAAGCTCGGAAGCAAAACGTGATCCATACTGCAAAAGCAAACGTGGATTTGGAGCACATACGAATTTCAAATTTTTATCTAGAAGAGAATTCTTCTCTAAGAAAATTAAATACCTATTGCAAAACAAAAGAATCATTCGCTCATTCGCTGGGTAATTACATGGGACATTTAACATCAAATGTTTTCTGAATGCTATTTGAGTTTTTAGATTTAAATTTACTATTACTGTGTAATATGAATAAGTTTTTTCACAAAATGATAAACCGATTTATTTATATTGCCTCTGTTTTCCTACTACATGTCGACGAACACTAGTCCGACCTGAGTCAGCAAGAGTAGAATGCCGCATAGACAAGAGGACCCACGTAGCGTTCTACACACAATCTTGGTCCAAAACAAAAATTTGCTACAGAAATCCACAACCATCATTTTCCCGTTTAAGCCAGTCTAGTGTGCATATTTTAATTCAATTAATTTAATTCCATCGGCAAAAGTTCGAGTTGACTCGGGCCTCATTTAATTTAATGTGCTTAACACCTAGGCCGAGCCAGCAATCGGGTCTATTATTGAACGCATCCCAATTTATTTTGATGCATAATTTCCATGGACAAAATCGGGCCTACTAGCAATCAGGCCGATTCATTGTACTCATCCTAATCAATTCAATGCACTTAATTCTATAGCAAAAAATCCGGGCCTATCTGTCAATCGGAGCAGTCTATTTTTACGAATCGTAATGAATTGAAGCTTTAGGTTGCTTGATAATGCAACCTATGCTATTGAACTTGACTAAAACCACAAAAAAATCATTGAATTCAATTGGCGAAAAATCGGGCCCAGCCGAAATCGGGTCGATCAAGTAATGTTTTTAGTTCCACTGGCAAAAATCAAGGCTTAGTCGGCAAATGAGCCGATTTATTTCATACATCCTAATTTAATTCAATGAATCTAATTCCATCAGCAAAAATCACGGCCCAGCCAAAATCGGGCCTCTATAGTGTTTAATACTTTTAGTTTCATCAAAAAAATTCCTGGCCCAGCCGACAGTCGGGCCGGTATAGTGTTTAATAAATTCAATTCCATCGCAAAATCCGGGCCCAGCCGACAGTCGGGCCGGTATAGTGTTTAATAAATTTAATTCCGTCGCAAAATCCGGGCCCAGCCGACAGTCGGGCCGGTATAATGTTTAATAAATTCAATTCCATCGGCAAAATCCGGGCCCAGCTAACAGTCGGGCCAGTATAGTGTTTATGAATTCAATTCCATCGGCAAAATCCGGGCCCAGCCAACAGTCGGCTGGTATAGTGTTTAATGAATTTAATTCCATCGGCAAAATCCGGGCCCAGCCGACAGTCGGGCCGTTATAGTGTTAAATGAATTTAATTCCATCGGCAAAATCCGGGCCCAGCCGACATTCGGGCCGGTATAGTGTTTAATAAATTCAATTCCATCGGCAAAATCCGGGCCCAGCCGACAGTCGGGCCGGTATAGTGTTTAATAAATTCAATTCTATCGGCAAAATCCGGGCCCAGCCGACAGTCGGGCCGGTATAGTGTTTTAAATTAAATTCCATCGGCAAAATCCGGGCCCAGCTGACAGTCGGGCCGGTATAGTGTTTAATAAATTCAATTCTATCGGCAAAATCCGGGCCGAGCTTATTTGGGGGGTGATTAAGTGTATACACACCAAAAGATAATACTTAATTAATTCCTTTTATTGAAAAATATTTACAGCCAATTCAAATGCATCTGTCATTACTGTGTTTTTTTGGTTTTAAGTGTATGGCGGGTCTTAGGTATGCAATCATTTCGGGGGGGGGGGCCAGGGCCCCTTGGGCCCCCCCCTGTGTACGCCACTGACTTTGACTGAATAACTAATAGGACAAAGGGATGTTTTGTCCAATGTACTTTTTTATAAGGGGAGTAACAGTCTAAAGAAGAACATTCCGTACAACTTCTTTAGACTGTTACTCCCTTCGGTTTTTTTTTTTATAAGCAAAGTAACAATTTAAAGAAGTGCCTCTAACCACCTTTATTTTCAATATATTTTCTGGCAAACTACCGATCAAAGGACATTTAATAATAGGCTCAGTTTTACAGTATTTTCAGGCACTTATTGAGCTAATTTTACCAACACTTTAACCAAGACACTTACTTGTTGGCCAACTAAATTACACTTACATAAAATATCCCTACTTACTATAAATAATTCTAAAAAATTACCTGGTTGTCCTTTGAACAGAAGAATCAAATGATCAGAAAAGTCCAATTTTTCAGTAGGTGCGTACTGCTGAAGCTTCAAAAATTTGGGAGCAGGCTAATGAGGCTATTTAAATCTTTATTAATAATTAAAATATGAAAATATTCCTCCTCCAGTAGAACGACAACTGGAATATATCGTGAAGTTGAGGTAAAGATGTCACAAGTGTCGGAAAAACCAACAATTGCACATCAAATCGAATGTCAAAATGATAGTTTTCATTAAGTATACAATAAAAACAAGTTTATTTTCTTTGAAATATATGTTATTTCAAATTATATAGTCATTTTTTGGTTATTCTGTAAAATTCTATTAAATGTAATTATGATCCACCAGAGAAGCAATATTAAATTTTATCTTATTATTTATAATGATTAATAAGAAAAGTTTATTCAAACAGAGATAAATTAAAATAAAACTATTGAACTAGTGAAAATCATGAAAAAAATTATTTGAAGTCTGATATTTAGTTTCCACTGCTGGTAGTATCTTAAGAAGTTTTAAACATTGTCATGTAAACTCGATACAGCAATAGATAACTAACGTCACAGGAAAAATCAACAGACTTTGATAAAACAACCCAAGAAAGTCTATCCACCAAAGATAATTTAATATTAATTTCTCTTTAATGTAAATACTTAATATATTATATATTGAGAAAAAAACAATATAAATAAACCTTTTTACACTAAATTTGCATTAAATCATTTTATTTCAATAATTATTTGAGGTACTTTAATTTGTTAAGTATAAAGGGTTCAAGAGCTAATATAGAAAATGAGGAAAATTTAGAAGAGTAGGTTAATTGATCATTAGTAAAATTAAAGAAATTATTCCTGATTCTCAATCATTATTAAATAATTCCCAATTTGATAATAATCCTACCCAGATGAGCAAATTCTGACAATTATTTCAGTAAGTAGATATTTCCAGGGAAAGATCCCAATAGAGGTTTAATTGTTTAAAAACAATTTTTTTTTAAATTAAAATCCTTTTAACTTTTCCCAGAAATAATTTCTGTCACTTTTTTTTTTTAGGAATTTAAGGAGGAGAGCTATCAAATTTTGAGTTAAAATGAATTTCTATATTTTTCTTTGGGGTATGATTTTTCTTTACAACAAATTAATCAAAAACGGTTAAATAGTTTAGGCTCCACATGCCAGCACAGACCACACAATTTTTTGTAATGTAAATCTATTATCATGTAAAATTCAATTTTTTTACACCATCAAAATTATTTCTTCTAACATATACTATGTTCATAAGAAAGTAAAGACCAAAATTTAACAGAACATTCTGATTATATACCACCACATAAAAATTTGACAAATGGCACATTATTCTTTAAATCAAATCCTTTTTTAGCTTAGGTTAACAAAAGTAAAGATAACTGCAGGCATTAGATTAAGTTAATTTTGTTCTTAATGTGACTATGACTGACTTTTACCTAGATTTTGCTGCATTGATTTGAGGAAACCACAGAAAACTCAAATCAGGTTGAATGGGCTTGGTTCCTCTTCCAGTTGTGAGGTTTTAAACCTCATATGGATTTATAAATATTAGTTTTAAGGTACAGTACATTATCAAAAACTTGGTTTTCCAGTAAAATCTGCGTCACAAAGGGGTTGAAGTCCAACATTTCACTTCCACAACCGGAAGCATCTTAAGGGGTGTGGTTCATCCTGAAGTTGACTCAAAGCAAACACAAGATACACTGGAGTTAACATCATGATGCACCACATCCCTGAATAATGCCTCCAGTATTGAAAGCGAATCCTATCATAATGATTGAGCCATAATAAAATTTAGTATATTTATTAGTATAGAATTTAGTAAACTTATGTCTACAACTATTTTTACAATTAAAAATATCCCTTTTAAAACAATACATTACACCTAATCATAACCGTTAACCTAAAAAATCATACTAACATAAACACCCAGAACTGGAGTGACAAAAATTGTGGACTGTTTTTCTTTACCCTGCTATCAATCTTACCATCACCCCTAAAATTTCCTCACTTCATCATAGACAGCTTGATTAAAAGTATTAAAAAACTTGATTTTGTATATATATATACCAAATTTATTACCAGTGAGTAAGTATACCACATAATATTAAAGTATCTCACAAACTGAATTTTTTTCTTTTTTTTGTATTTTATTTATTTAAACCAGGATATCAACATCACACTTATAAAGAAAAGCTTCGCCTTTAGAGGTACTAAAAATGTTTTTATCTCAACAGTTGAAACAAACAAAATAAAAATGTAACCTAAATTAATCACAAATACAGAGACAAAGTGAAAATTAAACATGAAAAAATGAAATAGTCTGTACATATATATAATTTTATCTTCTTATTATATAGAAATACATAAAATGGGATGAAGAGAGGGAGGGGGGATAAATAGACAAATCTTTGAATTTACAGCTAAAATCCCCGAAAATATTACGACAGAAAGATTAACTACAAAAAATATGCTTCAAACTCACTAAAAACATGACATACTAAGAAGAAAAAAAAAGAAAAAGTAAATTATAACACGTACATTAAACACAATGAAATAACTTGTTTATTAAATGATTAAATGTTATTTTTTTACTTATTTTTTTCTTGTTTTTATTTATTTAATTTTTTTTTTCTTATGTAAAGAATAATTATTATTAAGATTATTATATTCCATAAATATCAAGGCTGGTGATAAGAGATGAAATTGTGACACATTACTTAACTTGTATAATAGAAAGAAAAAAAATTATATATGTATATAATATATAATATAAAGTTAAAAAAAAACCAATCAGCTATACACAAGACAAAATTCAAGTAAATAAAGTGAAAAAAAAAATAAAAATAATAATAAAAAAAAACTGAAGAAGACAAAGAGAAATTAATAATTACAACTATACAACGTGTCCTTTTAGCCTAAAATAAAAACATATGTTTTTTTGTAATAACAATAAGAAGCATGATATATTATTAGTTTTTTCCTCACATTATCAAGTAAACATGTAAATTTGAAAAAAATTAAATGAAAGTTTTTATTTTATCTTAAAATTGTTATCATTATTATTTTGTTTAAAAAAATAAAGGTATTAAGAGATCGATTCAGTTAGAGTGAAAAATTTACTTCTAATCGCAAAAAAATGTAGCACATTTGATACCTTAGTTAAATTATTTACAAGAATATATATGTATATTGATTTTGAAGTTTGTTGAGTTCTTTTTTTTTCTTGTAAAGCTTCCAGATGCCCCCTTATATGACCTTGTCAAATAAAAGCATTTGTTTTTATATCTAAAACAAAATATATTAAACAATTAATTTATTTAATTACTAAAGAATTAGAAAAAAAAATAAAAAATATTAACAAATTAGATAAACATTAAATATATTATTCATTTAAGAAAAAAGTTAGTAAAAATAACACATAAACATTAATCATTAAAAATGTGAGAAATCAACAAAATTACATATTTTGTATTTAACTAAACTAAAAATTAAATAATTAAAAGAAAAAAAAAAAATTTAAGATTGGATAGAGTTTGAGACAGAAACTCCTTACACCTGCAGATTGTAAGAAAGGCTTGTTTTGATACGATTTAGTCAAACACCCAAATTTTTATCTTCAGAAAAGTTCATTAAAGAAAAGCAACAGAAAGAATCAGCCTGAAGTTATTACTCTTCCAATAATCAAAACAATTGTTAGGCAATTATCAGTTTTGTCACTGTTCACATGTCATTTCTTGAAAAACTTCTGAAGATTAAAATTTAATTTTGGCTTATACTTAGACACAAACTAAAATTCTTTAATTAAACTTGTAACTTGAATGATTTGTACTTATATGTATTTGTTTAAGCAAACAAATTTTGTTTCTATTGGCCTGCCATTGGATGGGCTGTTGCACCATGGACTTTAATATTAATTAACTGACAATTTAATAAATAAAAAGGAAAACTGGAAGTTACATTTTTTTCTAAAATTAGTTAGAAATATTAGATAAAAATCTGTATCCCAAAGGCAAATTATTGACACATTTTAGAAATAAAAGAAGAGCTATTTTCTACTTGTTCGAAATATACAACATTACATTGATCTCTTTTTGTACTAACAAAAGAGTAACAATACTTTACTACTAATAATAATAATATTTTTAAAAAAAATTGTACAAGCAATAATTTACCAGTAGCAGAGATACAGAAATATATCAAATAGGGAACATTAAAAAAAGTTTTGTAGTGGTTTCATGGCAATTATCAGCAATGAAAAAGTTAACTTCCTGACAGCAGAGCTTTTACAATTTAAATCTGAAATAACAATGTACTTACAATTTTATACAGCAGAAACTGATTCTTCAAATTATTATATTACGTAGAATCTCATTACGTAGTGACCAGGATACACCACTATTGACGTGATATAGATATTATAGGGTTTAAGTTGCATATGTGAAAGAAATAAAAAGGCTCATCTCTTTAAACAAAAACATATTTTGACAAAAATGTTACTAACAAATCACAAAACAACAGATTTAAATCAGCATATTTATGTACCCAAATGACACCAATTATCAATAATTATTCATTGACATAATTCAAAACCTTGTTGATTTATTTTTATTTATTTTTTTTTTTAGGAAATCTTGAAGAGCATAATTTCTAATTAGGATAATTTGATTGATTTTATGTGTTTTGATTATTAACTTGATAATAATTAATAATGAGATTAGGATAAATTAATTTTTTTAAATTACATTCCTTGAGTGAAAGATAAAATCAGAAGTAATAATTGCCTAAAGAAGCTGTTTGACGTAGCAGTAAATTCTCAATATTTCATACCAGGTTTACATTTAGCCCACTTCCGTGGCAGTGAGCATGAAAAAGAGTAGCTCGTTTATGTAAACAGGATAATCGCACTGGCCATGCTCTCCTGTCAATCCCGCTGTCTGGTGCGTCACTTGTTGGCGGTTTTTTGTGTGGAAAGGACAGCCTGGCAGTGTTTACACTCTTCTCTTCAACTCACTTGCCTTATTTTAAAAACATCCTTAACAATGCTTATTAAATGCTCTTAATAAGACAAACATTCCCACTGAGTTTTGATATCTAACACCATTTTGAAATTATAAACTTTTATGCTAAATAATTTCGGAACTATTTCGGCAATATCAACAAATGAAGTATCAATTAGAAACTGTATAACATTAAAGACAAAATGCAACATGATGCTGAAGCTGCATTTTCTCCGACGTAATCCATTTCAAGTAAGTATGCATTTAATCATTCACTGCCTTTGATGCTGCCACAGAAGTATTTTGGGGAGTAAATTAAGCAAAAATAATTATCAAGGCATCAGAAATTGAATAATAATTTTGGTTCATCCACAATAAGTCTGACATCAAATAAAATATAGACATAAATTTTGCTAATTTAGAAAAGAAAGGATTGTGATCTTATTTCAATAGATATAGTTATTAAACTCTAAGAAACATGCAGTGCATTGAAGAATGTATAATTAAAGAATTTCAGAGAGTAAGTGTTAGACTTAAAGGGCAATGTAAAAAATAAATATTGTAACGAGTAGTTGGTACTCTAGATCAACTCTTTTAATTATTGTGTAGTAACTAAATGTTACAATATTAACAAGATCTAATAATTGTTGAAATGATAACCGTATTAGTTTGTATAAACTAAAATAAAAAAAAATAATAATAATAATTAAAGGCTTTTTTTTATAAATATGATTTTTATTGAATATTGTTTAATAGATAAAATCATAAGACAATTTTACCTAGAAGTTGCCTCCTAACTGATAAGACATTTAACATATTCTATTAAAAAAAAAAAAAAAAAAAAAAAAAAAAAAAACACTACCCTTTATAAATATATTACATTTAACTTATAATACACTGATCTCTTTATAACAAAAAAATAAAATAATTATACTTAAAAAAATATAAATAAAAACACAAAATGAATTAATACCAAACGAACTAGGAGAGGTGGAAGGAGCGCTGGCCTTCACGGGCAGCAACATTGAGTTTTTCCCTCATAATCTCAACCGATGAATAATCAGGCAATTTCAAATAGTTGACACAAGTCATAACTGATGGTAGAAAATCATCTGCTCTTAGGTTACCGTCGACAGTTTTACGCACAATAGTAATAGGTGGTGACAATGATTTAAAACCTAAAAAAACATCCATCAACATTCATTAATTTGCAAATGGTAATAAAAATTGTTTATAGAAGTTATTAATTCTAAAAGTGTTAAGTCAAAAAAGGATATTTTTCTTTTGTTGTTGATACTTCAAAAATGCCTTAGATCATTTTTAAAGGGAGGGGGGATTCCATTCTCAACACACACTAAATATTATTGCAAAATATAATATTATTTAAGTTCAATATATAGACTGATATTGTACAATATTACAAAACAATAATATGAATATTTTGAAAAATAATGCAATTACATAAATTGAGTTTTATGGGCCATATATTTTAGAGTTAGTCTTATAAAATCAATTAATTTATTGAGTTAAATTTTGTTTGTTTTTTAACCCTTTTGCTGTGAGACTCTGAGTGGAACAGTGCCGATGAGTGCGGGACGATTCTACACAAAACTGTCTCTCAGTGCAGCATTGTTTTACAACTTTCTCATTTTGTTCTAACTACCTCATGACAATTTAATAAATTTTTTTTATAGCAAAATGATTGTTACGTAACAACTTTTCATTTTAAGGTTTTACATGTATATAATCATTTTTATTCATATACATACATAAGTAAAAAATAAGAAACATAATGCTTGTAATAAGGTTTATAATATAAAATATATCATATTAGCAAACATATAACTTTAATTAGGTATATAATAGTTTAGTCGAACAAACAATACCTTTATTCATTTGCTATTGACCTACATAGCCAAGTAAGCGAGGTGGCCTGACAGCGATGGCATAAAGACGTGAAGAAGAAACTAATTCAACATTCGTTATATTTATTTCTAAAGTTCTTTTTGTATTATTTTTTTTTTTTAAATAGAATGTATTATTTATTATAAAAAAGAAAATGTCTGTAAGCAGAATTCCAAATAAAAAGCCGAGTCAGTAATAATAAGCATAAATACGGAAAACAAAAAACTAAGTACAGTTCTTAACCAGAAATCTAATAAGCAATGCAAGTCAAAAAAAATTTAAGTCAAATCGAAATAGACAGAGTTATGTTTTGAACAGAGCAAATCAAATATACAACTTCATAATAGGTGTTTTATTTTTTCTTGTTTCTGTTTTTTCTATAGGGCGGGGGTAGGTCAGTAATCTTTACGTTGAAGTACTAATCTTAAAAAAAGAACAAGTATAAAATACTAAGGATTGTTATTATATGGGGGAAAAAAACAACACCAAGTTCCTATGTAGCGAGAGATTAAACTGCAAAGAGGATTGACCTGAGTGTTTCGCAATTTTTCTGGGGTTTAATTTTTTTAAATAAATGCCAGAGGTGTCGTCTAAAAAGATGTTGAAGTACTAATCTTTTCTAGGTGGATAGAAAAAGTACAATAAAGGGTGGCTTGATACTATTTGGGTAAAGAAAAACCCAAGTATTGGTAGCACGACCTATATGAAGGTAATTGACCTCAAGAGCTACATAATTCTTTAGGAATTCTATTTCTTTTAAAAATAAAATCAAGGGTCGCATTATCTAGCGGCCATGTGGACATCTTAATAATACTATTAAGAACATTTAGAGACTGCTAGTAGTATATACAACTATCCCAAACACACACAGATCTACTCTAAATATTGTAAAATCTCATGCCGGCTTTAAACGGCATCAGCACTGGTGGGACAATTTTCTTATGCTGACTATAACCAGCATCAGCAGAGAAAGGGTTAACAGTGAGAATGCTTATTAAAGATTGATTTATTTTGGACTAATTATATTGCAGAAACTATCACCTTGATTGAATAAGAAAAGAAGCCCTAATAATGAGATGTAGGGCATAGGGACTTCTAATTTTTTCCAAGCTTCCAATTTTTTTTCTTAGTAAATCACTTTAAATAGAATTACAATACATGAACATAAAAAAAAAATTAACACAACAAATAATTTTAACTGAGTGATTTTAAATTAATCAAATATGAAAAATTGTTTTTTATTTTTTTTAAATATGTAAATAAGAAACATTACCTCCAACAGGAAGTCTTGGCGATCCAGTAACAAACTGTACAAAGTCTCTTTGCTGCTGTGTATCATAAGAAGATAGGACTTCAAATAAAAACTTGATAGCTCTGGAATCAGGAGTATATCCATGATCAGTACGACATGATTCAATGAAAGCAGACATATCCCAGTATGTAGAGGAACCACAGAAAATAGAATCCAGCTCATCAGGGAAGAATAAACTTAGATGAGAAATGGGGAATACAGCTTGTACTCCTTCTCTCACACACTCCATCTGTCTGCTAACACCCTCAACTAAGTACCAATGTACTACAAGCTGAAATAAGCAAACATTGTGTAAACAAATATATCATTTTCAAAATTTTATGAATACAACTTGTTTAAAACATGTCTACTCATAACCAAACTCATTATCAGACAAGGTGGACAATATTTATCTTAAATCTGTTCTTTTTATATCTTTTCCAATAAAATTTTTCTTAATACTTATTATATTTAAAAGTAAGTGTGTGAAGCTGGGATGTTCCTCCTACTCAGCCCGGGTCTGGTGCTGCTTTTTGTATAAAGCTATATTAAAAACTATTGTTTTTTAAAAAAAAGTGTATGGTTTTATTATGTCCTTAACTGAGCCCATTAAATACAGCAGACCTTATTAATTTTCATTGAATTATGTAATAACATTTTCATTGATTAATGTATTGAAATTTAAAATTATTATTAGACTTCACACTTAGGCTCAGATGACAGAACATTGTTATTTTTCAAAAAAAAAACTAAGTTACACTTTCATTTTTACAGGCTGCGCACTCATCATCAAATCATTTTTTTATATGTAATCACCTGAAAAGGGAGGTTTAAAAATTACAGAATTGACCCCCTGATCACTTTCTAACTCCGAATTTGAGTAAGTCAGGGGATTACTGTAATTAATATATTTTTTAAAGCTGGAAATAAAATTTTAAAGAGTGGAAAAATAGTAAATTATTAATGATTATAATAATAACCAAATGAATGATATAAACATAACAGAGAGTAAAGTTTGACATTCATTTCCAAATTTCTTTGGAAGGAGATATTGTTTAATTTTAGACAGTTCAACCAATAATTCTCAAGCTACTAATATTGAATCAATTATAATAATATAATATAGTGACCTTACCTTACAATAATCTTCAAGGTTGTTTATAGTTACATTAATATCTTTGCCCCCTTTTCTCATCTCAATATTAGGGTACCCAGGTAAAGTAAAGTCCAGACCCAGATTTTCAATTGGGCAATTATCTAGAGTCAAATCTTGAACCTGAAATATTTTAAATAAAAATATGTTGGCACTAGCAATTGACTTGTAAAAGAAAGGAATTACTTTGTAACAAAATTAACACAAGATATAAGTTTAAAAGCATAAATTACAACCATTACAAATATATATTATATTATTAATTTATAATCTAAATTATCCTCAAGATGTACAACATATCAACAGTTAAATTAAAATATTATGTTTAGTATCAATTTCAGCAAAAAAAATATAACATTGTTGAAAACATTACTTATATGAACAAAATAACAGAATTTGCCAGTAGTGTCCTATGACTGTTATGGACAAGATAAAGTAATCCCTTGATATTTGCAGTTTTTTTTTTTTTGTTTTTTTTAATCAAATGTCAGGTAAAGTTCCCAGATTGCCGCTAAAATGGATCCAAAATCAGGGATGTTAGATTGGGGAGAATGGAAAAAGCCTTTAACTTGGGTGTAAAGGATCCAAGGAAAAAGGTTTCTATAAGTTTGAAAATCATCCAAGAAAAGGCAAAAACACTTCACCATCAGTTATCCGCATAACACTGTGGAACATAACTCTCAGATATTACCGCTCTTTGAGGTTAGAAAAATCATTAAATTGAAAATTGTATTGGTTCTAAGCAAGATATCAAAAATCTAATCACAGGCTTCATTCCTAATTTTAATTCTGCACAATTTGAGCCCTATTTCAACATCCTATGATAAATAGTACAGGCGCCATTTCAATACAAGTTTTATCGTTGTATTGAAATGGCGCCTGTACTATTTATCATAGGATGTTGAAATAGGGCTCAAATTGTGCAGAATTAAAATTAGGAATGAAGCCTGTGATTAGATTTTTGATATCTTGCTTAGAACCAGTATAATTTTAATTTTACTGTTTTTCCTAACCTCAAAGGGCGGTAGAGCCTTAAAGGATTACTGTATTTAGTTTAGTTCAGGGATTCAATGCCACGGAAACTGAAATAAGTATACTTGACACCCTGCTTGTATTTAAAATATTTTTTTAATATTTTATGTCAGTTCCTTGTACACTCAAAACATAAAATAATTATTACTTTAATTATCACAATACATAAATGTTTAAAGTAGCTCTGCCAGAATTAACCTATGATGTGTTCAAATTAATAAGTAAAAAAAAAAAAAAACCAACAAGCATGTTTAATAGATAAAACAATATTTGATTAAATCTAACAATAAATTTTACCAACATACCAATGAGTTTTTAACGTGTAGAGGTTCATTTGATGACTGTATGGAATTGTATTTATTTACAATACGCCACAGTTTCACAAGAGTAGTGTGTACACTTGGGTTAACATGGGCCAGATCAGAGAGGCCTAAAGATGACTCTTCACCAAGTACCCAACGGTAAAAAGTTCTACTTAGCGGTAAATCCAACTGAAAAATATTAATATGGGCGTGTAAGAATCCAATGTGCTAAGCAATACTTTTTAATTCTGTTAAAACAATAAATGAACATTATAATTCAACTTGTGAGGAATTAATGTAAAGCAATAAAATTGAGACTAATAATGATGTGCACAGTTGTTTTTACAACATTTCTTGTTTTCAACAACATCAATTGTTTTTAAAACACTCAAGGTATTATCATTGTTTTCTACATCTAGCTTCCAGCAAATATAAACAATTAAGGTTATTTAAAAGTATCAAGTTATAATGGCAGTTAAAATTTTATTAAAAGAAAGAAAAAAAGAAACAGGTACTTAAGTATTAAAGAATTTTAAATTTAGGATTCCAATAATACCATTCTAGAGTCCATAACAGCTTTGGCCATAAACTTTCCAATGAACCTAAATTTATTTCTGAGTTTGATAAGCTGAGCAACTCGTGCAGTTCTTGGTATAGGCTGAGGATAAAGGCCTACGGGAGAATGTACATGAGAAGTTTCAGTTGGAGTGTCTAAGGCGTGCCAGAGGTCCAAATCTTTCCTCTGTAGCTCTTTGGAAACTAGAGCATAAAACTCCAAGGTAGGACCAAGTCCAGTACCAACCTAGAAAAAGAAAATATCAAATTAGGGTTAACATTTAATAGTTACACAAAATCTCATAAAAAACTTAGTTTTTACAGTTTTAGTTACTATACGTACCAACAAAGTTGTCATACATACACCACAAGTCAGAATATAAAAAGAAAACTATAAATACCACCAAGTTATATTAAGTTCACATATCTACACTATTTACTCAATTAATACAAAAAATTGGTCTGAGACAACTCAGACAAAACTCTCATATAGATATGATACTGTATTTAAAAATTCCATAATATCTCATTTAATTAATTTTTTAAAAACATATTTAAAAAGCATTTAACAGGAGGGTGTGTTTACTTTTTGTTTTTGATTTTCAAAAAAGCCAATTTTATGTTTATCAATATATAAGAAACTGGATTTTTCCCAGGAAAACGATTTATATCGATTTAAATGGATTACATTTTAAATTTCTTTAAGAAAAATTGTCGGAACCATTTTCAAGAAATAACGTTTTCCATTTTATTTAAAGAGCTTTGTGAGGGGTAGTGCCCCTAAATTTAATGGTAAAATTCATTTCTCGATTTCACCACAAAGTATGATTTTTATGAACCTGTAAGCCAACTTTCATCAAAATCGACCCAGCAGTTTTGGCCCAACATGTCTGATCAGACAACAGACAGACATTTTTTAAAACCCCTTTTTTTCACTAATGTAAATCAATCAAAATCAAATTTTCATGGCATCAATACTTTCTCTTTATGTATACCATGAATAAAATGGATTTATTTACTTGGATTTATTTATGGATTTAATTATTTTTACTTTCATGTATACTATGAAAGTAAAAATAAATAATAATACCTCATTCTCATATTGAACTTCAAGTAAAGCCTTGCTTTGAGCCATATCTGTAATAAGAGTTTCTGCCTGTTTCAGTATGTCTTCCCTGGCAACAGTTCTCTTTCTTCTATCAAGTCTAGGAGTTACTCTCTCTTGACTATCTCCAGAGCTGCCTAACTCAGGGCTAGAATCTAACAGTCTCTGCAAGGCACGGTCACGATCAAACGCAGTAGCATACAGCAAAAGTTGTCTCGTTTCAAATGGAAGCAAGAAAGGGCTGAAAAAACACATTTTTAATTATACAAAACATTCTGTTTCAATTTTGAATACATCTGATTCTATAGATCAATGATGATTGTTAAGCTGCTATAACCCATTAATTTTGTCTCCCCTTAATTTTACACAGCTATAATGAAATTAAACTAAAAAAGACAATAAATACCAGGCAGAAGCAATTTGTTGAAGCCAAGATGGAAGATTTCCAGTCATTATTACAAGAGGGTCTTGTAACTGTCTTCCAGCTTTAGCTGCAATTTTGCTGTTAACAAACTCCTGAAAAATACAATTATAAATTAGTTACATTTTTATTGAATCTATCTAATTGAAAAATGGTGATCAACAATAACTCTACTCATTTCTTTTATTTCAATAATAATGTTTGATCTTGTCTATCATAGGACAAGATTATTGACAGTAGTTTGCAGAAATATACTTTCAAGCTTTGACTTTTAGACTTTGTTTTGACTCTTAGAGTTCTATTTTCTTTCAAATGATGGCTGGTTGCTTTAGGTTCAGCATATAGCTGAACCTAAAACAAGGATCTTCTGATATAAACATGATTGACTGAGCAGAGAGGTCTCTCTTTCAACTCCAGACTCGACTGCTTGACATTCCGTCTGGCTGTCTGTAAATTTGTCTGTCACACAGTCACATCCAAACGTGTTGTTCGATTTTCTTCAAATCTGGCATGAATATTCCTTTAAGTCTTAAAAATCTATAAGTACATTTGTTTATCTTCAAATTGGCATGGGTATTCCGATAAAACCTTAAAAGGTTTAACTTTAATTATTTTTTCCATGAAATTTGGGATGGATGTTCCTTTAAGTCATTAAGATCTATGTATATGTACATGTTATTTAGGAGAAACCTGTTTTCAAGACAAACCTGCTGAACAAGAATGGGGCTGCCTTGAGTAGCAGGGTATAGAGTAGTCCAGTGAGTTGATATGGCATGTAAAGCATTCAGGAGACAGAGTACAGGGAGTGAAGCATCTGTAACCGTAACCTTCTCACACATATCTGTCACAAGGTATCTATCCATGGCACAAACTAACTTTGGTGCTGCTCCATCTGAAAATGTTTCATAGATTACATTAGTATTAACACAGGTTACCTTATTTTAATTTCATATGTATACAATTGTCAATCATTATTATCAGTCTACAATTGTTATCATCCTTTATTAAACTTACCATTCCATAGCTCATCCATTTTCTTCTTACCAGTAGTTTTAGAACTTGAACCCTTTCCTTTACGAGGTGGTACTGTGAATATTGGAGTGATTTTAGGAGCATTTTCAACATCAGAAACAGGTCTAAAAATAAAAATAAAAATATTAATAATAAAGATAAAAGCTAATTGATTTTCATTTTACCCTTGAAAAAAGAAATTATAAAAGTAGCTTACTTTTCTACCTCTTATTATGCCAGTACACTCTCAAGGGACACCTCGAGACAGGCTGAGTTCAAGAGAGTGTACTGGGTACCCCTAGTATATCCTCAGGTTGTCTCAAAGCTCCTCTGGAGTAAGCTTTTTGAGCACGAGTCAAAGGGTCTCAGGAGTTCCAACATATCTCAGTAACTAGCAACCCGTACATCTGTTAGGAGTTGACTACCTGGAGAGAATCAGACAAGAGTGTACATGGTCGCACACTCGTAATGCATCACACTTGAGTTTTTTATGGCGAGACTTTTGAGGGAGTATTCGGACGAAAGTGTACAGCTGGCATTATGGTTAAAATATTTTTGTTCAGACGCACCTTTATGAATATTACCAAAGCCCAATTTTTTATATGTTGACTAGATGAAATCATGATCACTTAGTTATTTCACTGATTTGCTTTTGTAAATTGATCTCATTAAATAAAATAACTGCAATCGGAATATGGATCTTAAATTACATCAACAACAGCTTTCAAAAAAAAGCTTTCTTCTTATGTAACTTTCAAAATAAAAAAAATGTTTACACCCTAAGTAGCTTTTCGTTGAAATAGAAATATTCTCGGTAAGAAAAATAGACTCTTAAGAATTGAATCTTAAGACTTAATAGAGAATTACTAGGATAAATTAATAAAAACAATTCCTCAAATCTTATACTATGATTGAACAAAAACTATATTTTTAACATACAAGTAACACTATATCTCAGAAGAAAAATATAACTTACCTATAATGAACTACATGGGTCTGAACCCAAATATTAGCACTACCCAAAGGCATCTCACTATCAGTATCAGTCTCAGATTGATCACTAGCTGTGGCTGCAGCAGGAGAAAACTGTCTAATAGCCTGGTACACTGTCATATTGTAAGGTAGGACCTGATCATTAATTAGAAACTGCAATTTATGTCTGGTGGAACCAACTGTCATTCCAACCTGAAAAAATATACATTCAATAAGGGAATTGAAGAAATACAATTTTAAAATAGTACTAGTTGGTTTCCCTAGCTTTGCAACAGACTTATTTTTAATGAAATGTTTACAATTTAATTTGTCTATATACTACCGTCGAAAATCATTAAATTTTAGATTCCCCCATTAGTTATTGATTTGACTTCTACAGAAGTATTTTCAAATGGTAAATTTCCAGGAAAAGCAAAGTTTTTTCTTGTTAGACAAAGTAGAGGGGTCTGAAATAAAAATGAGACACCCAGGCAACAGCCCTATTAACTCAGCTTTGAAATATTGACACTGAAGGGAGAGCCGGTGAGATGAGATGACAATGTTTATCTAAACAAATCCACCTCTTGTGTCACCGGTTTCTCTTTAACTCTGTGAATTACTCCTTATCTCCTGGAAACCAACTTTTTTCTTACTTGGACTTATTAGCCACACATTTAAGAATTATAAAGATATATTTTATCAATTAATTTTCGTATTCAGTGATGGGTGTGTTGAAATCGGTGAATTTGGTGGGTTTTTTTTTTTTTGTATTTTAAATAAAAACTTCAGGTATTATTAACAAACTTTAGTGGAAATGGGCGATGAAGGGAAACATACCAGAGTATCGTCAATGTCTTCTTCACTATTCTCATCATCAGATTGGGACGAATGTTTGTCCCGAATTTTAGCATACCCTCTGACCACCAGGTATCGTTCTATAGCCTGAACTAATGCTAGGGGATCTATCTTCACTGTACCACCTTTCCACTGCTTCAGATTAGAACAGTCAGGGTGTCTAGAAAGCTGACACTAAAAACAACAAAATAGAGTTCATGAGAAAATTAAATTGTAAATAAATTAGAGCTAAAAAAAACAACATAATATTTAGGCACAAGTTAATTTTATTTATGTTTTAAATTACCCTAACCAAGACTGTGGGTAGGAGTTAATCTGTTGATTGGTTTTTCAGGATTTAAATAAGAATTAATACATAAATTTATGACATTAAGCACTTTTCAAAAATATTCAATGACCACAGTTTGTATATAACAATTATTAAAAGGTAAAAAGTGATTTCAATATCAAGAAGTAAAACACCAATGTTTGAAACATTTACAATTATTGGCTTTGATACAATTTGGATAAAAGCAGTATAGCCTTAAGACATAGTCAAATAACAAACAATCAAAACAATAAATTCATAGTGAAGGTAGATAAGAAAAGAAAATAAACACTTTTAGTTGATCAAAAACTTTGATATATTGTCAAACCATAAATACATATTAACATGCAGACCGGTTCCAACTTATTCAGTCATCGTCAGTGTAATGATAATTTTACAATGTTTGAAATAGGATATAATTATCAATATTATTATCATTACATTGACGACTGAATAAGTCGAAACCGGTCTGTATGTTAATATGTATTTATGGTTTGACAATATATCAAAGTTATTAATCAAGTAAAAGTGTTTATTTTATTTTCTTATCTACCTTCACTATGAGTAAATACCATAAAACCTCAATCAATACTACTAATTTAATTAATTCATACCCCAATTTATTAATTAATCACACAAGAAATAAAACTTCTAGAGGCATTCACAACTTAATTTAATAAAAGATAACGTGGGATTCAAGCACCTCTTACACAGATATATGGAGGTTTCCCACAAGCTCGGCATTCCAGAGTCTGTGGAAAATGAGCCATCTTTTTTTTTTTTCGTACAGAAAAAAATTATAGTCATTTAGCAACTGTAATTTTTAATAAATACCATTTTTATAAAATAATTACTATAAAATAGGGTTTATACAATGTCTTTGTGTAATAATATATTATAAATTAGCTTAATTATAGGTAGAGGGAACAGATGACGTCTTCAAAAAGTGTGATACATTTAGTTTGTAAGGTAGAAAAAACCTCAGGCCAGGGTGGAACATTCCTATTTTGAAAAAAAAAAAAATCATAACTCCAGAACTATTTGAAAAAAGGTCAAACTATACTAACTATTTGGCTGATTTATAACAGTAGAAACACCTTTTAAAGTATTAATATCAAACTGCAGATCATACCCCAACCTTCCCTAGTCCTTCCGGTGCCAGATTCATCATTTCCTCAATTTGAAATCCTAATTCTGTTGGACTATATTTGACTCTAAACAATAAACAAGGATATATAATTACTTTGAGCTGATGAGTATTGAAGAATTTTAGAGCGGTGGTACTTCCAGAAGGTGCAGGTAGGTCATGCACTTTGACTGGAAACTGTTCTAGCTGAGATACACAGCTGTTTAACTTAGAAACTAGAGCTTGTAGGCATGTTGAGTCTAGTGTACAGTCACTAATTAAAGATGAGTCCATCTAAAAAAAAACAAAAGAAGAAATAACTAATAATAACTTTAAAAATATAAATCCAAAGTTGGATATCATGATGATAGAACCATGCCTAGATACATGACACCAAGATAGAAGCACTTACTCAGATCACTAATCACTAAAAAATATAATGTTTTTTTGGTATAAATTAGTATATTTTTTTGGAGTGATAAGAAAAAAAATCAAAATTTAGGGACTAAGAATTATCATTTCTTTAACTTCTTACAATACTAAACAATGTTAAATTTATCAGAAATAAGAATGCATTAATTGCAAATAACTTTTCACTTCACCATTTTTTTTTTTTTTTTTTTTTTTTTTGATACCAAGGTAAATGAAAATTTCACTTATTCAGAAATACTTAGTTAATCTTGATTTAGCACTTGATAATTCTTAAGTATACTGATTCTTTAAGATAAACTCTTCCAAAACATAAAATAATATGTTTAAAGAGTCTCTGCAATTTCTTATTTTATCAAAAGTTAAAGAATTTGAAGTGATAATAAAAATTAATAAATTTAATAATATAAATGTAGAAAAAAATAACTTACAGGACAATTGGTAAAAACATGTAAAAAAGTTTTAATTCGATGATCACGTTTATCAGACTTATGAGTTAGGAAATCTAGTAGAGATTTGACGAGACCAGAATGGTTCACTTCAAATGGGGATATATCACAGTCCATTACAGTATTACACAATTCCACCAGCGGTCCCAACTTGTCTTCCTCCTGCAAAAAAATAAATGAATAATTTAATTGATTAGAGAGACAGAGAGAGAGAAAAAAGGCAGGAAAAATAATACAATTAATATAGTATTCTCCATTCTTTCGCATCTTCATAAGGGAACTAGATTTCACCTATAAGTGAACAGATTTTTTTTAAATCTAAGAAAAAAGAACAGTATTTTTGAAAAATCATAGTTTTAGTGCCTCCAAATAAGGCTAATTAATTTTATCAAAATCTCTTCAGAAGTTTACTTCAACACTGACCCAGTGGTCAGTATTTTTTGTGAAACTATAGACTTTTTTTTAGGCTCTTGGATCCTTCAACATTTATATGCATCACAATTTTATACAAATTTGAAGATTTTTTTATTAGTTGGGATAGGCACTCTAAGGCCGATCCCTGACTTGTCAGTACAGTATCGGTAAGCTAATATGCTCGGTACCGATTCGGTACAGATTCTTAACCGAGCGCCTATACCCTAATGAGTCCTCCCTGACTAGGGCGGTATGCGTGGGAGCGGGGCGGTAAGGGATCGATATACAGAGCAAGTAAGAGAGTCGGTATGAACAAGCAGTAAAAACGGAAGCGGTAAAGTACTAGATTTATATACTCCTATTATTCTATCTTCAAGTGTGGTCGAGGTGTCATTACAAAATGGCAACGGAGAAAGATATTCATGTTATTTTGGTCTCAGAAATTGAGAAATATCAATTGCTTAACAATTAGGTATAAATTACCAGAATATGCTAGAAAGGACCTGACGGAGAAAGCTTGGGTCGGAAATTTCAAACAACAAAAACTACAGGTATTTACTGTTTATATTTATTAATTTTAATATTAATAAATTTTTGTTGGGAAACAACAAATAGTCGACAGTTAATATTCTTGGCAATGTATGGATGTCGCCAGTACTTCTTTCTTTATCTACACAATCGCAAATAAATGTAACACGCTATAATAGTATCTTCTTCTGACGACGACATAATCACACCACGACACTACCGTTACTGCAAGATTCCACCAAAAGTATACCGACAAGTAGGGACATGAAGGCGGTATCAGTAAGCTATCAGTAAAGCAGAAAATACCACATACCGATACCGTACAAGAGAATTCAAGAATTCAAAACAGGGTACTACTTGAAAACTGTGTTTTGTGGGAACAAAGATGGAGAGTTCATTGGAGGCAAAGATTCAATTTTGGATAAATGGGCCGAATGTATAAAATAAATAAGCCAAGATAAACAGGGGGTGAATATAAAATATTTACCATCCGAGAGGGTTTTGAATCCAATGCAAAAATTTGACTTATGACTAAGTTGCGGAAACGATCTAAATTTGTGAAGGCCCCCATCAAACATTTTGACTGTGCGTGAGGGCCTTAAGTCGAGGTTTGTCATTATACCAATAAGAAAAATTCAGAAACTAACATACCAAGCTATTAAGTGATGATATAGCTTGAGTAAGAGAAGTGAGAACAGCTGACGGGTCTGAAGCATTATTCAGTTCTAAGGCTGAGAAGGATGAGACAAACTTATGTGCCCTCTCTCTCACCCAAGTTCGAACTTTTTCTCTGTTCACTGCCCATAGACTTGAAGAGCTCATACACTTTGACAAACCAGACTCCTGGAACAACACAGAAATTAACCAACATAACACAATATAACTATAAAAAAAAAAAACTCAAATAGATATAAAATTTGCTATTACTACTAATATTGAAAGCATGCCTCTATATTTCCTTTGTTGATTCACTAAATTTTTAGACATTAGCAATACTAATATTTGTTTACAAATTTCATCATACTTATAATAGTACTACGATTGAAAGAACCTTGGTAAAAATAACGTAAACTAACATTAATGTCTTGCTTAAAGAGTAGGTAAAAAATTAACAAAAGTGTTAGAAGATATTAGCTGATAAAAGTTGTTTGAGCATTAACACGAGTGAAGTTAAAAGCATTAATAATGTCAATAAAAAACAATCATAGGAGCCAAATTTTTGATTTTATAAAACTAATCTCTAATTGACTGTGTACACTAAACATTTTAAAAATCAATAATAGTTTCTAAGTGTGATACTATCTATCATCAAAAAATTGACTAACTAATAATGGCAGCCTCTATATTGTTGGATATGAGGTAATATTCATGCAAGATAAAATTCAAACATGCAAAATATTAGAAGCTGATTCAAGGAGTACCACTAAGAGATGGTTCTTACATCCTTAAAGACCTGATCTTCCCCAGAAAGCTATTTTCTAGTGGTCAAACAAAGTAACGAACTCCCTTCCCTCTTTCAAAAGATTGACAGTATCTGACAATTAATTATTAAAATATTAATATATTTAAAAGCTGCTAAAATATTAAGCGAGTAAGTTCAATGAAATACAAAGATTTCACATTTTGATGGATGTGAAGCCTAATGAATGTAATTTATACAATTTAAAATTCAGTACCATTCCAACTTCTCCAATAAACTTATAAATTAACCTATCCACGGTTAATTATGTTAAAATTGATTCATGTTAATTTGCGGAATCCATTATAAGTTAAGTTCAATCCCCACAAGTTTTTCAGCTTACTAAGCAAGTTTAAATTTTTAAATTGCAAATCCGATCTAGTGTTTTTCCTTGCCTCCCTGAATGTTAAAATAATTAAAAAAATAAAATCTTTTCAATTGCTAGAAAGTAGATCCATTAAAATAAAATTGAATATTAAATTGATGCACAATATTTGAATCTTTAATAAATTCCATCTAGTCTTCTAGTTTAAAGGCTGGGACAACTATATATTTTATTTTTGTTTTTCTAATAAAAATCTTTTAAATAATAAATATAACGAAATATAAAGATAGAAATATATATGACTGATGAATTCAGCCATTCAGAACTGTTAATAACTAAGGTTACAAAATAAGGACTGCTATATTAACTACTTGAAATCAACAAAACATAACAAACTTTAAATCCAGAGTCGAAAAAATCAAAGATAGAAAAAAATTACCGGTAGAGAAATGTTGGAAAAAGGTAAATATACCTTCCTGTAGCCAGGCTTATATCTGTCATTAGGACGACCCCAGCGGGCAGGATTCAAAGAAGCAAGAAAACCACCTGTTTTCATTGAAGCGACAGACAGTCTTGATCTCACAGTTCTACTTCCAATAGACTGGCTGGCTGCAACACACAAAACAATAATGTCACAAACATAATCTATATAATAAAAACGTAAAAAGTTTCTTCATACCATGAATTTGTTATAAAAGGGTTACAAAAAAAGATTTCTAGATGTCAACATTAACTCTCTTCTAATTAGGTTATTAGATCAGAGATGCTACAATAAATATGTGTACGTAATTCATTGTTGTTTTTATTTATTAAGTGAGTAAAAAAAAAAAAAAAAAAAATATATATATATATATATATATATATATATATATATATATATATATATATATATATATATATATATATATATATATATATTCATATTTCTCTGCTTCATAGTTTTTGACTTATTGAAGCCAGTAATTATTTGATCTTTTATTTCATACAGATAACTAATTATATACATTTTTATATTACTTTATTTATTTGTTTTTAAAGGGCGTTTGTAAGCTTGGTCATATACACCCAGTGTATTACTACTTTATTCACATATTCTTATCTTCTTATAACATATTCTTAAAAGGAGTTATAATACAGCGATAGAATCACTTTTAGCATTTTTCTTGTAATGAATTCAATAATACTAATCAAGTTTTAACTATACCCCAAGAGTTTTAGAGATATGAGAAAGGGGAGTAAAAAGTTAGTTTTCAAAGTTGTTCTGTAAATATTTTTAGTCCAAGACAACTAATATTGTTGTAAATATCTTTTAATTTAAATATAGCACAGGGAAGTCCACATTTACTTACATATTTAAAAATTCATATTTTACCATTTTGGTAGTATTGATACTACAGAGATTAAATTATAATTTGATTTAAATTACATATTTAATACAATTTAAAAAAAAAAAAAAAAATGTTACAGTAAAGTAGAATAAATAAATTAAAAATTAAAAAACAAAAAAAAATCATCTTTAAATATAAATATCCACTCAATAACATTAAATACTTAATTGACTTAAAAAATTTAGTAGTACGGACAGTAAACAAAATTAAAAACACATTACCATTTAAGCAATCCAGTAAAAAAGTAAAACAAAATAAAACAAGAAACAAATAATTGGGAAAAAATCTTAACCAAAACTTTATACCTATTACAAGGTGAATTATCAGTCAATTTAACAATTGTATCTTTAAACATAATAAAATAGATTTCTTTTAAATTTAAAATGAATTGCTTACAATGTTTATGTTTGTTAAGAAGATCATGCATACTTGGAGGGAAATCGGTTCCACCAGTATTGCTATCTTGCCTGTGCTTCTCTCTTTTCAACGCACGTTTTGGTTTCCTCAGCTCACGCATTCTCCTAAACATTAATTAAAAAAGTATTAAATAAAACTGTTTATTTGCTCTTGTGAAGTCTAAATTGTGGAGATATAGAAGGATTCCTTCATAAAAGTTTTCAAATTAAAACTATTTACATACCTTGTGATAGGAGAACAATCACTTAGTGGACTTTCATCATCGTCCATGTTAATTACATCCACCATGTCATTGGCTTGATGATTGCTAACAGGTACTGTTCAAACAAATAATCAATTAATACAATAAAATTTAAATATTTTTAAATAAATCAAAAATTAAGTAAGTGAATAATCTGAATCAGTTTATGTTCCATCCCGCGCACATTGAAAAATGCCCAACTATGGTTGTTTGGTCACTTGAAAAGAATGGACTAAGAATCCCAAACAAAGTCCATGAAGCAAGTCCTATGGAAAGAAGAAAAAATGTAGAGGGACTGCATCTTATCCACCCTCGCCAAGGAGAAATGTCCCTTCACCACATAAAGACAATCTCCAATGTTAGACAGGAGTGGGAATCCTTTTAGTCATCCTCTACACCAAACGTTAGAAGAGGATCTAACTAAGTAGGTAAGTAAGTATAATCTGAACAAAAATTAAAAGTAAACTTTATTAGAGTAAAAAAAGTATACCTATTCTGCATATGGTTCCATTGAAAGCATGAGTAGACGAAATATTAGATGGACCAGGCAGAGGTGAAGAATCATTGGCACCAGGTGTAAGAGGACTTGAAGCTGTCGGTGTAAGCTTAGTAGGAGAGGGACCCAGTGGTACACCAGGATCTGCCAGCTGTTTGATCTGATATAACACTCCTACAACAAAATCAAACAGGGATATAGTGCTTACATTTTATTTGTTTTAACGTGTTTAAGATTTACAAAATAACTACACAGCGTCATTCATAAGTAGGCCGGATTTGAATCTCCCACCATTTTTTGTAGAGTTGGTTAGTAGACCTGACATTATCTTTTTTATCAACAACATATCTTGAGATAAGAGAATCCTGCATTAGTTATAGCGATCTATTTATTTTCTGCCATGGAGGGGTACATGATTGCACAATGAAAATTTCCATGACAGTATCCTCTCAAGCAGCAGTGACCAGAATTGGCCATCACGATCCTGTGACCTGACTCCTGGTGACTTTATAGGTTAGAGGTGGTTAGAGGAATACGAAACATCAAGTCAAAGGAATACGAAAACACAACTCAACTCAAGGAAAAAATTTTTCAAGTGATAGCCAGTCTTGATGAGAAAGACTGAAGAAAGTGCGTCGAAGAGTCCACTTTAAACCTATTAATAGGTTATCATCAATGCCTTAGTGGTAGTTGTAAGTTAACTTCTATAATAAAAAGAGTTGTATTTTAATAAAAAGATTGAAGTCAGATATGAACATTTGAAAAATCTTACCTTCTCTAGTGAAATGTATGGAGAAAAGATCAGGTAATTTCTGCATGAGTATTTCAGCCATCTGGAGTGCTGACACCACAATCCTGAGATCCTGTGACGCCATCATCCCAGCTAACTGACTTGCCACCACCTGAGCCTTTAACACTTCCTGTAAACACAATGAAGATGCTTTAAGAGTAGAAGTTTAAAGCTAGCAATTATTAACAATATGCTTTTAAATATTAACACCAGCAAATTCAGCAAATCATTCCCATCTACAAATATAGTTTTTTATCTGTAGCATGAAATTTAAAAATACACAAATTTTCAAATAAATTAATCCTCTCTCAATCAAAGATGTTATTGTGAAAACAGCGTTCAGCTTATTATTAGTCAGGTAACTCAAGTCTATTCAGCCTTTATCACCAGATGTCTGATGAAGATCAAAACAGAGTTCTTCTTTTCAGGTTTAATTTTTTAACTCTGAACATGTAAAAGTGAATTTAAAAAATAAAAAAATAAATAATAAAAGACTAAGTTCTACTAGCACTAACTTTAACCGTAACTTGGCTTAATTTTCATCCCTAAATTCTTTTTTACTCTCTAATTTCTACCACAAAACATCATTAAATTCAAACAAAAGCATACATTTATAATGCAGGATTTACTTCAATAAAATAAAATATTAACCTTTAAAAGTTCAGGGGAGGCAAAGTAAACCATTCTGAGAAGAGCTTTCAAGCATTTACATCTGACCGCAGGTCCAGCAGAGCTGGAATAAACTTCATAAAGTACGCTGAATAGAGAACGGATAAAAGAACTTGCCACTTCTCTAAGACTAGCATCAATTTCACTGAAACAAAAAAAGTGATAATATTTGTCAGAATAAATTAATGCATATAAAATTTAAAGGAAGGGTGAAAGGTGTATAAAATAATAAAATAGAGATAATAGAGCAAGTAAACTTATTCTACAAAACACAAAAGTGTAACAGGGAAGCCAAGGCTAGAATATTCTAAGAAAGCAGTGTATGACCTTAGGCTGCTCTGTCTAGTGGTTTTCTATTTTTTGTCACGTGACGCTTTACCCCACCAGTATAAGACTAATATATAAGATTAAGCCCTAGCACAGTCACACAAGGAGTCTGATAATAGCTCTGGAGGTACTCTTCATACAACCCTAACCACCAAAAATAACCATACCACATCTAGTTCACTTTATTACATCTAGTCCACTTTTTCCATTTGTCCAGTTTACTTTTATTACATACACCTATCCCCGTCACAATAGCTTGATTGTCGTATATAAGCTCCAAAAATATCTAAAATAATAAGAGACAAATAAAAATATTAACTTACTTTTCATTTGCATTATTGTTAGTTTGATTGACAAGTTGCTGGGGGCGTAAAATTCTTCTTTCAACAGGTCTGGAAGTACCTGTATCCTCATTAATTTGTTCCATTGAGTTAAAATCAACTGTGTACATCCGACCTAGAGTAGATAGCGACACCTCCACTTCGCCAGTCTGATGGGCAGCCTATAAATTAATGCATATAGTAATAAAGTTAAAAAAAAAAAAACAATTTATAGTGCATACTTGATGATTTCACTTCGCAGAAAAAAAGATTGGAAGTAATTACCGAAAAAATGCAAGTAGTGTTTTCTATAATTAAATCTAACAAACCTTAAAATTGAGTGATAAAAAAAGTTTTTAACTATAATGTGAATACTTACTATTTAAGTTTTCAAAAGGTCAAAACTCTAGCTAAATTTAAATTTTTATCAGTTAGTTCAATATTCTCGTCTTTTTTAAAAAAACAAACTTTAATTTGTTATCATAAGATTTAAAATATTAATAAGTGAAATAATTTGTCACAGTGGATTGAGACTTAATAGGGGTTTATAAGCATTTTAGATAAGGATGTATACAATGGTTCCAGAAAGGCAACTCAGATTATCCTAACACTAAATGTAGCAGGTATTGCCCTTCACACAGACGTAGACTGAGAGAGTAGACACTTATTACCACATCTTAAACACCTAAAAACTCCAATCCAGGCGCCCCTGCTTTTTTTAATTAATAATGCCTCTTAAACATCTTACACCACTAACTGGCACCAAATAGACAATCCAGTGAAAAAGTAAAGGCTGGCTTTGGTTTTTGTAATGCATTAAATTAAAAAGCATCCAAAACATGTTTTACAATTCCGATCAAAGTACAGGCAAAACGTTATTTCATATATATAGTTAACCACTAACAGTGTAGAATATATAATACAAGAGGCACTAATTGGTTATATTAACAAACAAAACCAATGCCTTATTTTGTTGACAATTCCCAAATATTTAAGGCTTCCAACCAGTTTAAAAGGGCTGACAGAACCATTCAAAATTTTAGTTTTTCCTGTTTATTAATAAAAGCATACAAGATATGAACAAATATAATAGATATCAGTAATAGGATAACCTTTCCACAATTTATACATTTTTTAGGGCTTTATGAGGACACTATGTGAAATGGGATCTCGCTAAATTGTTTTTATCACCTCAATCATAGTAGAATCAATTGGGGGATAAGGTCTCCAGTGGCCATTATCGTCTCTCCACTGCCAAGACACAGTAGGTGCATCCACTGTAGCAGAATGAACAAACTGAGGTCTTTCCAGCAGAGAATCGACAGAGAACAGTGCTTGAGAGCGGGGCAGACGTGGCATCAGTTCACAGATGAGACAAGTCATTTCATACACTTCCTGAGGAGCTCGTCCCACAAGTTCAACCTATAATATATAAATTGAATAAGTTAAAATAAATGCATAAATAAAATAAATAAAAATATCCAATTTAATTTGTATTCAAGAATTATAAGAAAAGAAGAAGTGCAAGCATTCTACACTACTACAGCTGTCATAAATATATTTTCTCCCATTATAAATTCAAATGTTAATTTTTATAGTTTTTTTACAGATTAGGGATTCACAAAATCTCTAACAGGGTCTTCTCCAAAATATCTAGATTTATTGAAATAGTATTGCCTAAATGTTACGTCAGATCTACACAAGTAATCAATTCAAAAAGATGTTTTATACTTCTTGAATAAGCTGATGACTTTAGGCTAACATTCATAACACTAGACCTATACAGAGTGAGAGAAGTATTAAATAAAAAAAATCTTAACTAATAAAAATTACTAGAATAGATAGAATACCTCGCCATGAGATGCATCAGCTCTTCCGGTGAGTAAATAACAAAGTGTTTCTGCTATGTTACTTTTAAGAAGTGTGAGCGCCAGTTCTTGACTTGTAGAGCACATTACTGTTAACATGCGGACAACTGTGATAAATGTACTTGAATTGATGAGAGGAGGTGACACCACCAACTGAAACAAAGAGGCATAGTAGTTAATTTTCACAAAAATAATTTTTAAAACTAAGAGGAAGAATGTGAATTATAGAAAAGTTATTATAATTATTATTATTATTATATTTTTATAATTAATAAAATTATACATTAAAAATTCTTCTGAAAGTGAATTTAAGGCATAATAAAATTAAACTAAGGAGTGACAAACAAATTCTTAAAGAAAAGCTCCAAGCAAATAATATCAACTTGTAGAATTTTACAATGCCAAGCAAACCTCTACGATATACAGGGTTACCCAAACTTTGAGGAATGATTCTATGGCTCAAACGGAACTAACATTTTCTTGAAATCATGAATCCATTCTGAACCAGTTTTGAGTTAAAACACTACTTTCTCTTTTTTTGGCTACTTTTTCTCACTAAATGCTTAATAAGACAGAAACTAAGGTAAACATAGAAAGATGAGGTTTTCATTACAGGCAAGGGCATAACCCTTCCATCTTATTGAAACATGCTAGTTTAGTGTGACTAACTTCTAAGTAAAATAATTTTTAAATTCAAGAAAAATTAGTTAAAGAAATATTTAACTGGTTGTTTAGATGAGATTTTGAGGTATCACTTCATAATTATGACTTGAGAGGTTGGTAGAAAGTAACTAGCGTTGGGACAACCGACTTGAAAAAACAACCGAATGAATAAGTCGATTCGGGAAAAAACAGTCGATTGAATTCAATCGACTGAAAACAGTCTCATAGCGGGTATAGGATATATGAATAAAGATATAAACCGAGACTGAACTCGCAAGTCGAATTTTTCAATCGAATGGTTTTTTTTTATATAGGAGAAGTACGGTGGAGGCAGTAAAGGCCTCAGAGCTGAGGGGGGGTGAGAGTGAGAAGGCGCTTGACACTCGTTATCTCGTCCCAAACTACAGCCTGCTACGACATCGTTTTCATTCGAATGAAAAAATATAGACTGAGACTGAATCCAGTCGACTTTTTCATTCGAATGTTTCATTCGGATGTTTTTTTGTTTTGGGTAGGGGAAAGGAACGACGGTGAAGGGCTCAGAGCGGAGGAGGGGTGAGAAGGCGCATGACACTCGTTATCTCGTTATACACACGTCCACATATACACGTCCACATATACACGTCCGAATTACAACTAATACAACTCCAAACTATAGACTGATATCATTCGAATGAAAACTAGATATCCACAACCGAATGAATGAATATTTTAAAACAACCGTTTAGTCGACTTTTTTCAATCGATTGGTTCCCAACGCTAAAAGTAACTCAACAATATTGTCACCACAGTGTCTAGTCATATGAAGTGGTACCACAAAATCTCAGTCAAAACAACCAATTATTTGTTAAATGCCAATCAGGCAGTATTGACTAATTTATTTTACAAATATAAAATTGTGGTGACAATGTTGTGTTACTTTCTACCAACCTATTTAGTCATAAAGAAATATTTATGAAAAAAGTTTAAAAATTTCTTTTGAAAAAGCTGTTAAAGCTTTTTACTATAAAAAATACTTTTAATAAAAGTTGTTCACTAAAATTACATAGAATGTTTCAAAAGAGAATTAAATGACTTTATACCAAAAATTGCATCTGGTTGTTAGTCATTTATTTCTTCATTTATTTGTTCTTAGTCATTTTGTATACAGATTTACTAATTTACTTAGACTGCTGGAAGCACAAAAAATAGTGTTAAGGAATGTGACATTAACTTAGTTTGTTATCTTAACATCCTTAAAGATGCTTCCAGCAATGGGAGTGAAATGACACACTTAATATCCTACTAAACTCACTTTTTACTTAAAGGGATATAGGTTTTCTTGTTTTAAGTGAAAGTATGTCATAATTGAAAACATTAACAAGATCATTAAAATACTAATTATTGGCCTTGGTCATAAGACAGAAAACATAATATAATTAGGTTTCAAGGTTATTTATGGGGTACATTTTTAGGAAGAGCACCATAAATAACATTATCCAGCTACCAACCACATCATAGTTTATGAACAGGAGATTGACAACACAACTCAAAAATGAGAGTAAGTAATAATTTTTTAGCAGATTTTAATAAAACATTCTCTCTTGCACAACTGATTTACAGTAGTATAGTAGTTGAGAATCGAAAGTAACATTTGTTGTAAAAAATTTTATGCATTGATTACTATTAGATTAGAATAAAAAATAAGCAAATTTGCACTCCATATACATTAAGTTGTATCAAAAACCAATAAATCGTATTAACTTATTCAATAATAAGATTAATGTAATTTAACAAAAATATTAATTATCACAGGAGAAACTATTTTTTCTTGCATGGTTAAAAAAAAATATATTGATTTGTTGCTTATTTATTATTTTTTTAGCAATATAAGTCTATCATTGAAACAAAAAAAGTGTTTTATACCTCAGTTAATTAGTCTAACGCTTATGGTTGTGATGATCATATATGACAATATTTGGCATACAAGTCCCTTAAAGATATAATGGGTTAAATCTGGTTGGAGGTTATTAGCCTTAAATGCAGCATAATACAATAAATTGTAATAATAAGGGCCCCAGGGCCCAAGTTCCATTAATTTATTTCAAACCATTTAGATTTTATAACAATATAAGTGTTCTTTATTACTATTTTCGGAACGGTTATTTTGCTATCTTGGTGCTATCTATATTGGTAATAGAAAAAAAAAAGTTTCAAGTACATATATAATATTTTTCACAGTAGAATCCAAATATGCTATCAAAAATATGCACTCCAATTTAAAATTTTGATTTGGGTGCCCTGGGGGCAAAGTGGGTGGTTGCCCCACCAATCAAAATTTTGACAAAATTTTGTAATTTTTTTCAGGTGCAACTAATTTTTATTGGAGCAATAGTACTGCAGGCAATTTCCTTTGAAGTGTCTGCATTTCTTTCTCCTAAAGCCATTGTTGACATCAAAGTGCAAAAAGCTCAAGATTTGGCATCTTTACAAACCCTCGGCATTCAATTGTACACTAAATATTACAACCTTTTTAAAGACGCTATTGTTCAAAAATTAAGTCCGGAATCGACAACTACACCGCAACCATGGGATGAACCAAGCGAACCCTACGACCACAAGCCAACGAATATTAGAAAAGATTATCCTTATCCTCCTAGCCATTCTGTTAATGTACAAGCACCATTTGTAAATGTTAGAGTAAACCATTAATCTAAGATTATATAATATGTAAACCTCGTCGCAATAAACATAGATACAAAAATGACCAAAGAGTACCCGAAATACAAGTCTCTAGGAAGTATATTAATGCAATTTTAAGTGTACGAATAATTTAATAAAATTGGTCACTCTAAGATCAATCGGAAAATCTTTGCTTAAATACATAATTGCATTAAGATTGAAAACTAGATATTATTAGAGAAAAAGACTAATTAAGTTTTAATGTGTTAACTAGCGTATAATAAGCACTCCTATATTAGAAAAATTAGTTAAAATCAGCCAGGGTTTTAGTGAAGTCTAGACAAAAAAAAACCTTAGAAACTCAGTGGTTTGTACAAAAAAAGAAACCTGAATGAACACTCATTCACAAGTTAAATATTGTTTTATTTAAATCTGTATGAGTAAAAAGGCTTATTAAGAATTTAAATATGCTGTTTGGTACAGCCTTGGTAAAACCCTAAAATAATAATTAGAGGAATTACACAACAAAAAAGTTATTAAAAGGACATTCAATTTTAAAAGAAAACTAACTTCAAGTAAACAATTATTCACTATCTAATTCAAAATCATTAGCATGAATTTACTGCTGCAAATATTTTTAAGTAACTTGAGGATTTAAATTTCCTAGGCCTTATTTTCAATTAACTTGATTTTATTTATTAATTAAGTCTTAATTCTGAAATTTAACTTTAATATATTTGATATAATTGCACATAATTAATAATTACCAGTTGTTGAAGATTAGTAAGTATTTCAGTGGTAGCTACTTCTAATAACTTGGATGTATCACTTTGAAGTCCATCAACCAAACGGCTTAAGGCCAAACAAACGCTCTCCACACTCTTTTGGTCCTAAACAAAGAGAAAAAAGACAAATTAATTATAATAAGGAATGATTTGTATAAATTAATAATTCCGTGATTGGCAACATGAAAAATAAAATAAGAAGATATGAGAAATTGTATTAATAATCACAAGTTGTAAGAAGCTTTGAAAGTTGAGTGAGTAAATGTGTATTATTTATTCTTTATAACTAAATACAAACTTTATTTATAAAATATAAAATACATGTATTAGTAATTATAAAATTGTTCTATGGTAGAGACTCTACCCACAAATTATTATGTGACTCCACCCTTTTTACGTTGTTTTGATAATTAAAAATCCATACATAATAATTTAAGAATTAAAAATCCAACACTAAGTGTTATATATAAGGATATCTTAAAAATATGTGATATTAATAAAAGTAAAAATTAGGATGGCTAACCTGTTGTGTAAGTCTGGTGGCAAGAACAGGAAGAGATTGAGACACCAAATGCAATTCTTCAGGCTGGATATTAATACAACAGTTGGCAGTAACAGCAAGAGCTGAACGCTGAGCATTAATGCCGAAGAAATCCAAGTAAGTCAAGCAAGCTACAACACCTCTCTGAAATAAAAAACAAAGTTTTAATGTTTATTCATCACATTATTATTATACTTTATACACAATAATAGATGGAGATGAAGACAATATTTAAATTATCCAACACAATAATTACCGCTTGTAATATGGCCTTGCTGTGACGACGAGATAACAGTTCTAAAGCAGTCAGGGACTGCTCGGCCACATCCATGCAGGTTATAGACTGAAGTTTTTCCAAAAATACAGGCACGGCATCAAGTACAACAGACGAAGATCTCGGCAATGCTTCCATCATGTATGTCAGAGCACGGCAAGCATGGTTCATCTGCAACAGTAATCAGATATTTAAAAAATCAATTTATATATTAAACTTCCAATGTGTAGTAGGTTGTTGTAAATTAAATTATACATCTTCACAAGGTTCATGGTTGCTGATTTAAAACTTTATGAGGAGGTACCCAACAAACGAGAATTATTCATTTTTATAAAGGATAACATCTTGAAAACATGAATTCCCTTCAAAATACTGCCCATTAGATAAAATGCACTTGATTCTAACGGGTTTTCCATTGTTTAAAACATGTATCCAATATATTATATTCTTCTGAACTAATGCTGTAAGTGCTTCCCACAATTTTTTCTTAACCTCTTGTAAATCCTGAATGCACTTACCCTTTAGGATTTTCTTTATTCTTGGGAATAAGAAGGAGCCATAAGGGAGTTTTGGTAAGGGGAGAGTGGTAGGGTTGGGACATCGATAGGCAAACATCGATGTTTTCGATACATCGACATCGAAAGAACAAACATCGATGTTAGCCAAAACATAGAAAGAAAACATCGATGTTTTCGATACATCGACATCGGTCCTCCAAGCTGAAGAGCAAAAAAATTTCTCCTTTTCGTCCCCGATTTTCGTTGCCGTCCATTTGTTAGGCTGCGATGGATCGATGGCATCGATCTTTTCGATGTTTCAGGAAAACATCGATGTTGACCGATACATCGAAAGATCAACATCGATGTTAAACATCGATTTTTTAAAGTCCGATACATCGATGTTTTCGATACATCGACATCGATGTCCCAACCCTAGAGAGTGGAATAATAGTCATGCTGTTTTTGCCAAAAACTGGTTGATACTTAACACTGCTTGGGCAGCCGCATTGTCTCACCATCATTACAAATTTAGGTAGTTTTTTTTCTGGGAGTAAAGGCACCTGGAGGGAGAATGCAGCAATACCAGCCCACTTGGCTAGAAAGAATCATTGAATCATTTTTGGACCAAAAACCTTCATACAGCTTTCTAGAAGAAAGAGTGATAAATGTTATCTAGTACCAATAACACAAGAAAATACATCTCATGCAGAAAAAATACGACCTACCAATGATATGAATGCCATATCGTGTTTTCCAAATTATCGTGAATTATTAATTTTGTTCTGCAAATTTTAAGAAGTTTAAGTACTATATTTTAATAAATGAATCATTTGGGTCCTAAAAATTAACAAATAAAAACATTTAATCATAATTTGAAGGTATTTCATCCCTTCCTTTGGGACATCTTCTAACCTTGTGAGAGGTCTAGTAGTAAAAATTCATAAAAGGTTTAATAACTTTTATATCACCAAACTTTTGAAAAAAAAATTGAGTCATGAGTTGTTGCCTAGTTGGCACCTAGTCACAGACTCTTGATCTGACAGGCCTAGTCAGAGTCCCAAATGATTAATATACTATACATAAAAAGGGGACTACACACATAATACATTATATATAAAATAGATACTATATTTTATATTTTACATTATTAATTTTTGAATAATTATGTATCACTGGATTTTTTAAAAATAAACCAATAGATACATTCATACAACATTACTATTTCATTTATTTTCACTTCATTAAGATATAACTATAAAAAGAAGTGTAAAGTAATATAAAAAAAAAGCATACCATATCAAAATTGTGCTCCATTCCAAGAAGATTAATGAGAGCAGGTACAACTTGTTTAACTGGAAATCCAGCAAGCGTGTCTTCATTGCCCATGACAAGCATTTGACACATCTCTGTGAGAGCTTGCATCTGCTGCCCTTCATCAGAATTAGCTTGCAAACCTTGCAGCAGCTGCTGGGCCTTGGTGGCTGCAACAGAAAACAATTAATGTCAACATTATACAAAATGTAAGAATGTTTTAACCTATTTTAGCTAGAATTTGTATTTTCTTCAGCTACTTTAATATATTACGCTGTTAAGACTTAATAATCAATTTATAGATCATAAAATTACAATGCAAAATGAAAAGATGCTACAAAGCACTCAAATCAAGTTAAATTATACCTGTAAAAATAACATATTGGCTGTTGGGCCACGGAGTTAGTTAGTTAGTTAGTAAACACCAACAATATTAGGGGGTTTATAACTAGAGCAGTGTGAAGTCTCATGTTAGTTAATTGTGAATTATATCTTAGTTTAAATAAATATATACTTTATTATTTGATAAGGAAAAAAATATTTAGTTTCTTGAAAAAAAAACAAAAAAAAAACCAGCATTGAAAGCTCTAAATATTTTCTTCACTACACTATATCTTCTCAAAATTGCGAGAGTACATCAGGATCAGATTATTCAATTTTATAAAATATTCAAACAATATAAACTTGAGTATAGTTCAAATCCACACCACAAAAAAATCCATCACAATCAAGGATTAGTAATAAAGATATCTTCTCAAGAGATGATGATAATTCACTTCAGGGATGTTGAATAAAAGTAACAATAAACTGAACAAGGTAACAGTGTGAATAACCTGTATTTTTATGGTGATTACTATGGAAGCCACCAAAATACTTCATTATTCTTCATCAGGTTTGTCACAAACCTTGGGTTACTTTGTAGGGGAGCCAGCATGGCCGAGGTGCTCTAGGCGCGCCCGCCCAGCTATCAATGAGTCGAGGCAGCACGAGGTCGTGGGTTTGATCCCGTGCCATAATACTCTGAATTGCATCTATGAATCCTGGGCGGAGCAGGGCGAGGGACACCCCCAGAGGGATTCTCTTCCCCCACGCTTTGATGTGGGTTCGACCAGTATCATGAGATGTGATTTGTATCTATGGTTCGAGGACAGAGCAGGGCAAGGGACACCCTCTAAGGGGTTCTCTTCACCCACGCTTTGATGCATAGCTCACTAATGACCACACCATGCCTGCTTCGATGGTACAATGTACAGGTATGATGTGGGAAGAGGCTGGAACTCTACACCACAGGGTTAGTAAAATGGGCCCAGTGTGGTCTGATTGCTAGGTTCGAACAAGTGGTTCGTCCTTCCCGTCTAACCACTAACTGGGTTACTTGGTGAAAAATGGTTTGTAGGGCATCACAAAACTTGACTTAGTCAGAACAGCTGACAAAAATAAAGCTTTACATCAAATCAGCCGCCAAAGCTAAGGAACTTACCTGTCATAGTATAAATCATTATATTTAGAGGTGAAGCGACTCCAGCACATACATACATTAAAACAAAGTTAAAAAAAAAAATTAAAAAATAAAAGGGGATATGGTCAAACTTACAAGTATTGGTTCCGATAGTGCGGTGCAGTAAATGATGCATACGAGGTGCTAGTGCTCCAAACAAGTGAGGAGGTAAACCTCTAGCCTCGAGTAAAGCTTGCAATCTACCTACTTCAGAATCATCACTTTCAGAGTCCAAACCCCCTCCACTGCTTCCTCCTGCTCCTAAAATCATTAACATAACAGTCCTAAACCATAGAGACACAAGTTTGACTTGAGTACTCATTGGCTTGCAACAACTATTTTATAACATGCCTCCTACCATCAATCTATTTAAAAACTTATAACTTGTCTTTAAATTTGAAAATGACCATAAAATTTATAAAGAAAAATATTATCTTCAACCAATAAGGAACTTCAATTTCTTCATCAGAATAATTAAGTGGCCCATAATGCCAGATTAAAGTCTCTAATAATTTTGATACTTATAATGATTATTAATTTACTATTTGAAAAAAAGAATTATTGAAGATATACTATAAAAATATAAAATATCACTATCCGGAGGCATAGAGATTAATTTTCAGGAGGTAGCAATGGTTATTTTAAATATATCTTTGACGTTATTTTCAAGCTCTCAGTAAAAAAACAATATTTTTCCTTTAAAGTTAAGGAAAAGTAAAAAGAGGAATCATTTTACCTAAAAAGGGAATTCACAAAACCTTATTTAGTACAGTTAAATTAGACACAATAAGGCCAATCGAGAGAAAAAATCCCGAAGTTTTTTTGGCACATTTGTTCCTTGCTACCTTAGTTGGAAGAAATCAAAAAGTCCTGGTGGGAGAGGGGGGCTAGAGAGAGTGAGGACTTTAAAAGTTACTTTTTGTTTTTCATACCTCTAAAACTATCACTCATAGCGAAAAATTGTATGTATAAAAATTGAAGCTGACAAAATTTCCTACAAAAATGTTCCTTTGGATTTTTTACGAAGGACCAATATTTTATGAGCCATGAGCTTCAGAAGTTTTTATATTTACCTAGAACTGGAACAGCAAAATCTTTGTTCTTCATAGTAAAATTATTTAAACTTAAACTTTAAACAGAATCAGAGAACAGAATCAAAATAACAGTATTAGTAGTGAAGTGTTATAATATAATATATAACAGTTCATTGCAACTTATTATTTCAGATATTATTGATTCCATTCTGTTATAAAATAACAGATGATCTGTTCTCCTATCGGAGCTGTTATCTTTAAACTTATAAAAGCACAAAACTTTGTACCTGGGATCTCGCTAACGCCGCATCAAAACCGAGCGGACGATATGTCCACGTGTAGGGGACGGTGAGAGAAGAAAAATGAGCCCAATATCAAGGGAATTGATAAGGTTTTGGCCTTGAACGGGTACATCTAAAGAAGTACAGATGCAGAAAAAAGTTAACCTATAAGGTAAACAAAAACACGGGACAGTACGAAAAAGCTAAAAACCACGAAAATTTTTGTGCTGAAAGGTTACAATCTATTCTCAATGGTTTTAATTGAAGCTGGTAAACAAGAGAAGGTTACAACTTGCGAAGAAATGCGTTACTGTATAGTATCTTACAAGTTATGTTATACAAGTACTGTTTAGTATTTTTTCTTTATAAATTAGATATTCAAGGGCCAAGGTCAACAAATTCGGTTTTTTTGCGAATATCTCGCTTCCTATGGCTCGGACACCAATCAAGGTGGTTACAGTAATTAAAGATAACAAACAATTTCCCATAAAAAAGTCTGATTCCTTTTTACGTATACAATGGACGGTTTACGGAATAAAGAGCGAAGAATATCTATAAATATTTAGTATCCGTCGCCGTACGACTTATTACGTACATATTATTACAAATATCTCGCTTCCTATAGCTCGGAGGCAAATTATGGCAACAATCAAAAAGAAAGAATAATAAATTTCCCATAAAAAAGGGCTGATTCATTTTTTACGTACAACGAACGGTTTAGCAAAAACTCTAGCTTACTATAGCTTGCGTAGTGTTTGTGTTTGCACAACTTTTTACGTATTTTTGCAAATATCTCGCTTCCTCTGGTTCGGAGACCAATTGAGGATCAAATAAAAATTAAAGATTATAAATTTTCACACAGGACACATTATGTTCATTTTTTCCGTACAATAAACAGTTTGGATAATAAATTGCTCCGAAGTTTCTGCACAAGGCGCAACAACGACCAATAACTTAGACTTTTTCCTGAGGCAACTCCATAGTGGGATCTGTTATTCTATATTTATGAGCGACATTTGGACGTGGTTAATATTAGTCTCTCAGTGATTTAATATTTTATAAAGGTAATTGTTACGGTGACAATCGCAATAGCGAAACATTGTTTTATGTGTAACGAATAGGTCCCACCTTGAATGTGTAACGGTGGTATGAAAAATTTGAATGTAACAAGTATGAAAAGAGTATTGAATATCTATTAACACGACCGCAATCTTGTTGCTCCGATTTTTCTTAGAACAGAAGCCATATTTATGACTAAAATAACTGGCCTATAATGTATTTATTAAATCAAATTGAGTTTCAAACCTTTTAGCTTTATACTTATTGGATAACCAAGCATATTTAATTATATGCCTAAAAATAGAATTGTTTATTCATTTTTCCGACAAATTTTAAAAAATTGCTATTCCTTTCGAGCATCATGGGCGCTCGGTCCCCGGTTCTAATATGTAATGTTATTCGATAACAGGTGTTTTTTAATAACATGTAATCTGACAGTGTTACTTTAAAAAATACAGTTACTTTCTCGACCCTATTGGTCTTACAAAAATAATGCAAAGGTACATTTTTGTATGAAATTTTGTCAGCTTCAATTTTTCGCTACAAGAGATAGTTTCAGAGAAATGAGCGAAACTAAAAAAAGGGCAATTTTTTTTTTTCACATCAAAATTCATTTTATTTAACAAAACAAGACCTTAAGTCTCCTTATAATATTTATTTTTACAAGTATTTTAAGAAACTTCAAAACTCAAAATAGCTCCTTTACTTTAAAAACTGCACCAATATTACCGGAGATTTAAATAAATAATAAAATAATTGGGAAATTTAATTAGAGGAATTTACAAAGGTCTATAGTACATTGTAAAAAAAAAGGGGGGTACATTAATAACTAGTTAAATTAAAAAACGAACAATAACACCAATTTATTACATACAACACAAACATCACACTAAATAAAGTACTTTTTTAGCTATTTATACTAATATCAAAAAATTGAAGCAAATTAACTCCCCAAAATAGAATGAAATGAAAAGATCAAATGGGATAATTATAAAACAAAAATACAGATAAAATAGTACACAAGTAAAGCTACTCCAAATTAAACAGGGATATAGATGAAAAAATACAAATGATAATAAGGCTTGACTTAATAAGCTTACCAAAAACATAATAAACTTATTTAAAAATACAAGTTACACTTAGTTGAGAGTTCTATAAAATGATGTAATATTTTAAAGAAATTTGAAAATTAAATTAAAGTTACAAAAATGTACATTTTCCTAGTATAATAATACTGTTTTTAGGTCCTTATACATTCCTACGAGACTGCTCGGGAACAGAGTTTATTCTATAGACTATAATTTGTTTATTTATATAATGTAATTATTTATTAAGAACATGTTCCTATTAATTGTAAGTGCTATTTATTTGTAGATATTATTTAAAAATCTGTTAACTTAAAATTGTTTAATGTTCCGTTACACACATTTTTATCTATTGTGTCTCTGTGTTATTTAGCTTAAATTTATTATATTATTTGTCTGTCAAATATATACATTGTACTCTAAAGAGAGCCTCTCACGTGGCTTAGGCTGTAGAGGGCTCGTAAAAAATTGGTTTAAATAAATAAATAAGTTTCTTTTATCCCAAGAAAGCCAAGAGTCAAGTAGTTCTAATACATTCTGTCTGTAGCACACTTAATCTCCGAAAGAACTAGACACAAAAAATGAAACTTTGCAGGTATGTTATGTATAATAACTAATAACCCAATCACAGAAAAGTGATAGAGAAGTCCCAAACAAAATCATCCCCTTAAAAACTAGGGGTTGAATTTATTTTCGGAAATGCTTAATAGGGTGTGTTAAATGAAAGAGGAAGACGCCCTGAGCACAAACATTTATTTGGTTTTGTTTTTGAACCAATTCATCTTTAATCCATTTTCCCTTGAAAATTGTATTTTTAATGTCCCCCCCCCCCCCCCCCTCATTTAAAAAAATTATAAATTTTTTGGTCAAAAAACAGTTAAAAAGAAGTTTTTCTCACATATTTTGTTAAAAAAAAATTAGGTTAAAAGGAAAAGTCTAGGGTTGCTCTTGTACTAGCCCTTTTTCATTTAATAAAACTAGGTATACCTATTCATACAGTTAATAAAATAAATTGAATTAAATAATAATAGAATGGACAAGATTTCAATCACAATACGGATAGATAAATTAAGGCGTTTATATTTCATATTATAAGGTTTCAAAGAAAGAAAGGCTGAGGTAACTGATAATTACAAACCTCAATTTGCTAATAGTTACCTTCATATTGCTTTGTTCCAAATAAACAATTAGAGAAAAGAGAATCAAGCAAAAGAACAAAGCAGCAGTTTTAAAACTCTACATTTATGTTGCTTTAAGCACTTCACAGAATAAAATCTGTAAGGGTATAAGTTTATATTCTTTCTGCTTATATTTATGATTTTAGTTTATTCAATTTTGTTTTTTTTACAATGCTGCAATATTCTTTAATACTTCAGATAAAAGTTAAAGCCTGCAACATCCCTATCTGAACTAGTGCTTTCCTTTAAAGTACAGCTATTGAATTAAGCAGGAAAATGTTATTTGAATTGATGCAAGCCCTAACAATGCAATGTGCGACATTTAATAGAGGAAAATAAGATAAGATAAGATTAGAGACCTGAGGTAGGATTTATATCTGGAGGCGGTTGGTCATCTGCCATATTAGAATTGGAACAGTCCTTGTTGGAAGATCCGGACTGACCGGTTCCTCCCCACCTCCGGGTCGAAGTACAAGTTCCCGTGATGGCTGATGCTGAACGTCTTGAACTGTGTGCCCGTGTTTCCCTCTCACAGCTCTCTCCACTGCTACTTGAGCTAGATTCTACACTACCTGTAGTAACAAAGTTCAACAACATCATGATATTGGCCATCAATTCAAACACAAAATTAGAACCATTATCGGAAGACTATACCCTTTCATGGAAGTCTCAATTTACTCTTGAGAGTAAAAATAGTGAAACAGGGTCAAGAAGGCAAGGAAATAATAAGAAAGGAGTCTTACCCTTGACATAGCCACAAAAGTATTATATTTTACATCTTAAAATATTACGTCTTCTCAAAAGAATAAAACTAGCCCATAAAAACATTCTTTTTAAGATAACTCCTTTATGTATATGCATTTTGTTTGAGTGAGTCTTCGGCAAGCTGTTAGTTTACAAAAACACACTATAAAAATTTTCCTAACAATAACGGTTATTGAGTTTTTACAAGCCACGTTGTTAATCAGAGTATGTTAGGGTGGGTGACCCTAAAATATAAGTTTTTTTTATTAGCACAGAGCTTTCGCTTGATTAGATGACTAGAAGAGACACCCAAAAAATTTTGACTACGGACAGTCACAAAATCAAAACTAATAAAAAGGTTTTAAAAATAGATAACACAAAGTAACCCAACAAATCTCTAATTATTCTTTTTCTTGTTGGGCTCTAGGGATTATCATTTTAAAAAAATCTCTTTTTTTAAAAGCAATATAATTTGTGCAAATTTTTGCCCCTGTTAACAGGCTTAAAATAATATTTTTTATCTAAAATCCTATTACTATATACTTTCTACAAATATATATTACTACAAATTTCTCTAATCATACCTTGTATAAATTTTTAATGCATAATTTCATTATGAGGAAAAGTGGTGGTACTTTCATTAACTCAAGAATAAGCAAAAACAAAACAAATAAATTAAAAAGATACACTCATTAGAATCCACATATCTGGATAATCCCAACAACCAAATGAAGATTATTTTAATTTTTTACAGGCCCAAATAAGGGCAACTTGAATAGTCATGGTCCAATAATTAAGTGAGAGCACTGAGATAAATTCGAACTAATAGTAGTATACCTAACTTTAAATATTAATCGAAAATAAAAATAACTAATTCAATTATATGTCAGCTTACCCAGATTAGCAGTGAAACTAGACAATTCCTTGGATTTTGAGCGTTTACCACCACCTCTACTCCTCTTATTTTGAGATCTAAGAGAATAATGGCTGGGCACTTTTCTAAGACTGAACAGGCGATCCTTTGTTTCTGCAAGTAAAAAATAAAACAAATAGTTAAAAGAAGCAAAAAGCTTCATGGTTGATGCATTTTTTTTTTTTTTTTTTTTTCCAAATAAGAACCAATCTCATCAAAAATTGCTGTGATAGAAATTGCAAAGTTTATTCTAGTAAGATTTTCTTCAAAAAATGGTTCTTATTGATGTGCCCTTTCTCCAATAGTGTATTAATTACCTAAAATCTACACTTGAACAGGCTTATTATACATAATCTACTTAATATTAAAATTAGAGGTGGTAAGTCGCAAGCTGTAGTTACCAAAAACTGTTTGAGGTGGATGAACCAGAGGGGCACAACCACAATAAAAATAATATGTAGATAGCGATTTATCTACCACATAATATTTATTGGTGAAAAGATGTGACCTCTTTTTCTAAATGCCCCATTGCATTAATATATTAATCCTCTGTTCATAAAATAAAATAATATTTGATAATACTATTTTTAGTTTCTAAAGCATAAAAATTAGTAGAGCCATGTATCTAAAACAAATAAATATGAAGGAAATAATGCTGTCACAGAGGTTAAAATGTTGATGCTACGGACGATTACTTGAAGCCAGCCAAAAAATTAAAAATGGAGCCCCTTCTACCAATAGTAAGGCTAAAATATGTATTTTTAAGCAAGGAGGTGGAGTTGAAGGGCAAAATCCTGTTGCATGAGTTAAACCTTTATGTAACAAAGGATCGTACCTGTCAGCAAACTTGAAGAAACAAAAAACCATGTCATCATTTTGGAAGGAGAGCAAGTGAGAAAAATGTTAATTTTTCCGGCTAATGCTTAACCTAATATAAGCCCAGACAAGCTTTTTCAAAGATTAAAATGTGTTTTTATGCCAATCCTGTACTCCTATGTGGTGTATATTCATTGCTTTAGCACTAAGTACAGAAACAAGCTAATTCAACACATTAAATCAGTTATTAGTAGTAAGGTCTTCAATCCGGCCTGCATAGAATCATTAGTAATAGAATGCACTTCATAAGTTTAAAAATAATTAATAAATTAACTTACCTCCTAGTAATTTGGTGCTGAATTTATTGAGAGTTTTGGAAGGGTGTTTTGTGGATGATTCTGCTACAGGTTTGGAACTCGAAGGACTAAACATAATCAAAGCAGAAAATAATAATAATCTTATAGTTTAATCAAAAACAATCAATATTTTTAGATAATACATTAGGGCTTGATTTAAAGAGTACAATATTTGATGTGCGCCCAAATAAATCAACAATTTTCTTGAATCATATGTTTACTTTATACTAAAGGATAATGTAAGACTCCTTCTATACAAATAAACAAGTATTATCTTCCTTGGAGAGACTGTTTCTTTGTATTTATTATGATTAAATTTAGTTATTTATTAGTGGCAAGATTAGCCCAAGTTCTTAAAGTTGCAACTGTGTATTATTCATCTCTTAGGTAAGCAATTCTACCAGAAGTTTGTTTTTAAGATCTAATTACTTTATTTTTGAGTAAACTTATGTAACATCATTGATAAGATATATAATTGGGTAATTTTGTTAGGAACCCCAAAAAAATGTTAATATCTCACTATAAACATACCTGAGTTTACAAGAAGATTTTGTACTGGCACTTTCTCCTTTACTACTGCTTTCAGCGTTATTTGGGAGCTTTACTCTCTTTGATTTAGACTTTGATGGTCCAACAGAAAGAAGACCTGTGAAGTAATGAAACAATACAATATTAACCTCTACAAAAAATGCATAAATAATACAAATTACAGTAACTGCAGGACAAAAATGTAATCGATGTTTCATTAGGAGGATCAGGAATAGCAATCTATACAAACTGACACCTTGTATATCTTACCAAAAGAAAATATAATCTAATAAATGAGCGCCAGTTTTTATGAGGCACACAAACTAAAATACTACACTAAGATTATTACAGTATTTTTACAGTGGAAGCAACCATCCTCTAGAAAAGAACATGAGGCAACTTAGTGATGGTCACTATTTCCTTAAGCGTGTTTAGACGTTGCGAGTTGACTGAAACGAGTACACTGTCTTGTCTGCGTCCACAGTACATGCCTCTCATTTGCACCCTGTAAACACATGAAGACAGTGTTAAAACAGTCAGCTAACTGGAGCGAGTGGACTCTGTTGTATTCCAATTTTTTTTACCGTACAAGTTCTAAAAAGAACATTTCATGTCAATTGTCCTCATTTAGAAGACAGTTCAAAATATTAACTAGCATGTGAGGTGAATTTCCTGCCTACTGTCGTTCCAGTCAACTCACATCGTGTAAACGCACCTTTAGGCTTTAAGTCTTTGTGGATGATAAACTGAATTTTACAGCCGACAATAAGTTAAATGTGTTGACAATGGACTAATATAAATAAAATATAAAATAAATGCCGTAGATTAACATAATGTTGGTTGATAAAATAAAATATAAAATAATTTTAAAAAAAATATAACATAATTTGTATCAGCTAAACAGTATTACTTTCTGTGAACCCTTTAATAGATTATTATACCTAAAATAAAATGTAATTTTTGCAAAAAGGCAAGAAAAACTTTTTTTATTGAACTTATAAAATAAAAATTTTGATGGAAACATTGCTGGAAAAAAAACAAGCTTATATCTAGAAAACTAAAACTTGTAACTTACTAGTGTTTAATTCTTGAACTGTTTCAACGTTATCTTCTACTAATTTAGATTTTCTTCCCTGAAAAAAATAAAAATAAATATTAATAATAATAAAATAGAAACAGTAATAACAATAATAAAATACTCATATTGATGTTCAACTATAACTCAAATCTGTTAACAGATATAATACAAGTCCTTCAAAATATCTATAGATTACACTACTAGATATAAACAAAAAATATTAAGGGTTGGAAAAGGAATAACTTTAAAGACAACAATGTTTTATAAATGCAACTAAGATTTTTTTATTCACATACAGGGTGTCCCAACTTAAGTCTGCCAAAAAGAAGGGGCATATAGGGGACCCTAAAAGGAGTCAAAAATGTTATATTAACCTATGTCCTTTCGGGCTTCGTTTTCTGACTAGCGCCATTTTCAAAAATTTTAAGCTAAGCTTATTTTTTTACACTTAAACAACTGTATCTCGAGAACAAAGCGGGAAAGCTCATTATTTTAGGTATCGTTGGAAACCTACAAACATTTGCTAAAGGAAATGTTATTATCAATTTTCATTTATTTTTATTCCTTCTAGTTCAAATTTAGCTCAAAATGTATTTTTTTTAAAAATCAAAAAAATAAATAAATTTTTGACAGCCCATAGTGCTTAAACTAGTTAGTTATTGAATTGTCCAGGCAATGGAAAAACTTCTATATTTAATAACCTTTTCATGGATACCCATATTATTGTATGTTAAATAGGAAATTTTTTACGTTATTAGCACATTTATTGAAAAAAACTAATGTAAATATGAGAAAAAATAACTTTTTATTTAATATCTCCTCTTTTGAACGGAGTAATCATTTGACTCGACTTAATCTTAATAACTTTCAAAGTAAATGTGTGATGAAATAACTATTGTTGACTATTTTTAGTAGCCTGGAGTATGACCAATAATAGGAGGGGGAGGGGGGCTCCTCTCCCTCTTGTAAATAAGTATGCAAAATTAAAAATTAAAGCTGAAAACAGTTTTTTTTTTACTTTAAATCAAATTATAATTATCATTAACTACGGGAGACATACAGAGAAAAAATGACCCCAGCATAGGGACTTGAGCCACGGGCCTCCTTTTTTTATTGTATAAAAGAAAAAAACAAACATTTTAGCGGAAAAATTAAATAAGGATTAACAAAAGGTAATAATAAGAAACAACATTAACAATAACAACATAGGGGGCCGGTGTAGCCGAGGGGTTAGCGCACTCGACTCTGAAACCAAGGTCTAAACCCCGGCTGTGAGTTCGAATCCCAGCGGGGTAAGACATGTTTCACACTGATGATCTCATCGATTAGATGAGTAAAGTGGCTGGATAACCCCCGTCCTGTAATAACCCTGGCAGTTGATCGGGACTAAAACCCAAAAGAAAAAAAAAAAAAGAAAAAAAAAAAAAAAAAAACATTTAAATACTAACTACTTTGTTATTATGATTAAGTCGAGTCAAATGATTATACCATTCAAATTAAAGAAAAATTAATTTTTTCTCACATTTACATTCGTTTTTTTCAATAAATGTGCTTATAGCGTAAAAAAATTTCCTATTTAACATACGGTATAATCATTTGACTCAACTTAATTGAAGCGAGCGTAAGCGAGCTTCTTACATTCAACGTAATATGCATCTTGTCTGTCTGTCTGTCAGTAACGTTTACGCGTGTGACGATAACTTAAGTAAAAGTTGACCGATTTAGTTGAAATTTGGTATACATGATCCTCTTACTAATACTCAGGCTAAATTCGTTGGACAGCATGGTCCATCCAAGAGTTCGCGCGCAATGCTCGCGTAAACGTGAACTTCAAATTTAAAATTGGAATTTCAGGACAGGAAAAACATCTATTATCATCTATTCGATGAGACGAACATTTTTTTCAAATAACATTTTTTAGTAAAACCAACAACGACACTGCTATGAATTAATAAAGATCGCTAAAACTATTAAAGCGGACCTAAACGTTTAAAATAGAGAAAACAACCTTTTTACCGATATCTTACGTTCTAACGTAATGATTTTAATAAAACTTCATATACATCGTCTAAAGTGCAATTGAAACAAGTATGTAAAATTTCAACTTGATACAAGCAGTAGTATTTGAGTAATGAAGTGATACATTTATAATAATAGTTTAAAAGCTACCACCACGGGTGGTTAAGATTCATAGTCGTACTGTGTGTAGGTTTGTTTAGGAAGTAAAGCTTTGTACCGAGTACCCCCACTCTACCTCACACTACCCTCTTCCACTTATCTTCAACTATGACATTCATCATGATTAACAAATTTGAATATTCAGTATTTTATTGCAATACGCTCGCTTCAATGATAGAGCCACGCGATGCCTAGTCATAATCACTTTCAAAGTAAATTGATATTTCAAAGTAGTTAGTATTTAAATGTTGTTGTTATTCTTAATGTTGTTTCTTATTATTACCTTTTGTTAATCCTTATTTAATTTTTCCGCTAAAATTTTTGTTTTTTCTTTTATAAAATAAAATTGTTTGTTAAAAATGTCGTTATTATTTTTATTGTTATGTATTTAAAAAATTTAATATTCTGCTCCTCCAAACTCTTAATATCTTTATTAAACAAAAAAAATAATAAAATAAAATGAAAAGCAGTTTTCAGCTTTAATTTTAGGTTACATGATTTGTATACTTATTTACAAGAGGGAGAGGAGCCCCCCCAAGAGGAGAGGAGCCCCCCCCCCCCCCCCCCCCCCTCCTATTATTGGTCATACTCCAGGCTACTAAAAATAGTCAACAATAGTTATTTCATCACACATTTACTTTGAAAGTTATTAAGATTAAGTCGAGTCAAATGATTATACCATTCAAATTAAAGAAAAAGTTATTTTTTTCTCACATTTACATTAGTTTTTTTCAATAAATGTGCTAATAACGTAAAAAATTTCCTATTTAACATACAATAATATGGGTATCCATGAAAAGGTTATTAAATATAGAAGTTTTTCCATTGCCTGGACAATTCAATAACTAACTAGTTTAAGCACTATGGGCTGTCAAAAATTTATTTATTTTTTTGATTTTTAAAAAAAATACATTTTGAGCTAAATTTGAACTAGAAGGAATAAAAATAAATGAAAATTGATAATAACATTTCCTTTAGCAAATGTTTGTAGGTTTCCAACGATACCTAAAATAATGAGCTTTCCCGCTTTGTTCTCGAGATACAGTTGTTTAAGTGTAAAAAAATAAGCTTAGCTTAAAATTTTTGAAAATGGCGCTAGTCAGAAAACGAAGCCCGAAAGGACATAGGTTAATATAACATTTTTGACTCCTTTTAGGGTCCCCTATATGCCCCTTCTTTTTGGCAGACTTAAGTTGGGACACCCTGTATACAACATTATTTGACTAAGATTTGCTGTTAAGCTTTTCATTAATATATTTTTATTAGTTTAAAGAAAATAACAAAAATTATTCCACAGTTCATATGTACGAGGGTAATCAAAAATGTAAGGTCTCCACAGTGCTAGAGCCTCAGGTAAATGTTTTGGTCGCACAGCTCACTGTGTCTATTTGTCTTGACTTGGCAGCCACTGAAATGGAGTTTGCGATTGTACCTCCTGCCAAGTGTAGAGTTCGTAAATTGATATGTTTATAAAAAAAAAAAAAAAAAAAAAAAAATGGATTTCACTTGTGAGACCCAAAAACAATCCTGGAAATAGTGGCATTCAACTTCGCCAAAGCTGCAAAAATGTCAAATAAACACACTACCTTAAAGCAACCGGGACGAGCTTCTATGACATAACTGATAGTTTAAATTTATGTCAAAAGTTTTCAAATAAAATGTTTTCTTCTATTATTAACAATTATAGAAACCTTATTTTAGGGGTTACACTCATATAAAATTTAAAGAAAAAATAAATAAATAATAAGATAAACTACATCCATTACAATAGTTCATGAATGGTAAATTTAATTTACTTACACTTTGTTTAGAAGTGCTTTTTCGCGCTGAGATTTCTTGCTGACTGAAAAAAATTAAATAAAAATATACATTAATCAAACAACTCAAGATATGAAACTATATCTCAGATATTATATAATTTCTTCTTTCAACATCTACTACCTTAAACTAAAAAAATAAGTATAAAGTTTTTTAATTTAAAAGTTCATAGAGAAAAAAAAAAGTATTTTGAATTGAAGAAGTATTTACTTATAGGTAATCAAACTATGAAAGATATAGAAAACAAATATTTTAAATGCTGCAATTAATAGCCAGGGATGCAAGCAGTATTTGTTAGCCACTTCACATATCCATAAATCTCGTAAAAAATACAAAGGTTTTGGTGATAAACCCCGTTATTATATATTCTAGGTGTTGTGAAATCCTCACCACAGCCCTAAGCTGATTTAAGAGATGTGATTACTAATATGAATTATATAGTTATATGTTAGTGTTATTTATTTATTTATTTATTTATTTATTAAACATATTTTAAGAGTCCTCAACAGCTGAAGCCATTTACATGGATCTCTTAATAAATAGTAGTAGTAGTAATCTAGTACTTTCTACTAGAACGGGTAGGACGAACCACTTGTTCGAACCTTGCAATTAGGCCATCACTTAGGCCCTTTTTACGCCCTGTGGTAGAGAGTTCCAGCCACTTCACTCATCATACATAAGTACATTGTACCGCCGAAGCGAGTATGATGTGATCAATAGTGAGCCATATAAATCAGAGCGTCACGGCGAGGAATCGAACCCCGTCTTGTTCCACTCATAATTCAGTGATGGCCGAGCAGACGTGGTTTAACCCACATGGCCACACTAGCTCTCGCTCTTAATAAATACATTTTCTATTAATGACAACCAAAAGAAGGGGTTTTAAGCTTTTTAGCAATCCTGAGTTCATCATTACCTTTTTAACAGCAAGCCTTGTTTTTCAATTTTATGTTTTAATACTTATGTCCCCTGGTATTACATTCATGAATAAAATATATTGTCCAATGTCCACAAAACATTACCAATAAATAAGTTACAAGTCTACAAAACAATAAAAGGATTAAGATGACCAGGCATTGGAGTGGCAAAAAGGAGGGGTTTTTTTTATGAAGATGTGCCTCAATCCTACCCTTTTTCTTATTTACTTAAGGTAAAACAAATGTACAAAGCTCATTAATAGAATTACCTAGTATGGTGATGGGATACTCTCTTCCTCTTAGAAGCAGTGTCCTCCAGGACACTATCCGTACCGCCTGAATTGCTGGCAACCGACCCTCTCTTCCTTCCACCTTTGCTTGCTTTCACAACTCGACCACCACTAGGCAAAACAAAATTATAATTACTGCATCTCATACATTCATAGAAAAATAATACTTATGTTATGGGCACATAACTACAAAGTAAATAAGAAAGAACTAAGTGGTAAGTAAATAAAGTCAAGGTAAGAGAAATAATATTAATAAAATCAGTAAGGTAGTTAACAATCTTCTTAAAATGTGTAGTGGATAAGTAGTTAGACATGTTTAATAGATTACTTAGCTACTAAGCCACTCACTTAAAAATATCTATATGTCTAGATTTATACAAAAGATAAATGACAGGTTGGAAGAGGAATAACTCACAATGATTTATGAGAGTGTGTAAGATTTTATTTATTTATTTATTTATTTTTATTCACACATAATTTCATTATTGAGACAGATTTTCTGATAAGCTTTTCATTAATATATTTTATTTACTTGCAGCAGCAAAATGATGCATTATTGAACTGATTTCAGGCAGGAAAATGTAATTTTACTGCCTTGACAATAAAATAGAAAAAAGTTGACTGCCTAAGCAGTATTTTTTATAATTGATATTATTTTTGAATTAATTTTTTTTTTTTTTTTTTACATTGGTAAACTCCTCGAAATGTCATGGATAACAAGGAGTTTTTTTTGTTGTGGATTTAGACAAGATGTTTGATAACACTCCTCTAGTAATTACAAACATTGCAACAACTTTTAAATAAAATTTGTTGCTATCAATGTCAGTACTTAATATCTTCTGGCCTACAATGTTTTTAAAACTTGGTGCAAAACAAAATAAATAAGAATGTAAGTAAAAATGTTGTGCTGGCTTACATGACAGAAATTTTAGACACTGAAGCAGGTGTTATTCTATAGTCTATATATTCCATGCAAAAGGCTTAATTGTTATAAGAAAAATATTAACATTAGACAGTACAGTAATGTCTTAGCGCTTCTAAAGAGAAAATCAGAAGGTCCAAAGAGCAAAAATAACCACTGAGGATTTGGAAATCAAGGATGATGCTATTGTAGTTTCAATCAAGAATCTAAAACTAAAATTGGTTTCACTTTTATTATTATAAATCCACCCCAGGTGCAAATAAATTATTTAAAATTGTGCAAGAAGTTTATAATTTTACTACCACCCGCAATAACTCATAAACGTTATTTTTTTATTCCGGTGCTGAAGTCTATTTTTCTCTGTCTGTCTCCCCTTGTAAATAATTACAAGGAACTAATTTGATTTAAATTAAAATTTAAACGTTCCGTAGTATGATACTACCAAAAACTTTTTTTATATAAAGATGGAAAGTGAACAATACAATCTGCAGGCATTCAAAAATTAGGTAAGATTAAAAAATAGTAGCCTAACTCCCGGAAGCTATTAGATACAACAGTCACTGCCTGAGAAGAACATTTATAGACTCAGGAGCTAATATGACGACACAGAGGGTGGAAGTATTTACTACTGTGGCTGAAGGCTATTTTAGAAGATTCTACGTACAACAAAAACAAATCGCTAAAAGTATACTTCAAAGAAAGAAACAGGAGCATCAAACATTGTGGTGCAACAGCCAAGTGCTAGTACTAGTAATATGATGGTTGAAGAAGAGGCATTTACTTATTTAGTCCACCACCCAGTCAATCATTAACTCAATCCACCAATAAAATTAACAACAATTCAAATTGTATTATAATATATTATCCCAAATACCTAAAAAAATTAAAATAAAGGAGGTACTTCATTTTCAATTTTTGTAAGTTTAAACAATTAGATAAAATATTGAATGCAACAAGGCAGAAATGCCTTGTGCATTCATTCCCTGCCTTGGCAGTTAATTTTAATAGCCTGTCCTCGTATCCAAGTCAGAAAAATTCCATTTTAGTGCCTAGTACATAAATAACTATTTATTAGTTTAAAGAATGTATTCTTTCTCTTTCAGTTACTATGCATAACGAAATAAAAAACGATTACCCACTAAAAAGGCTCCTAGTAAATTTAACTTACTAACACTACGTTTTGAACTAACTACTCAGCTACTAAGTTCACTGATTTGAGTCAGCAAGAAGAAAAAAAACTAGTTAAGTTAAACCATAATCTCAATTGCTACATAACTATTTATCTTCCATAAATCTTTGAACTCTGAACTGAAGTAAAAATCATTCTAGGCTTGGTACTACAAAATTAGATGAGGTTTTTCCACGTTTTTAGTACAATAGATAACAGATAAGATAAAACAGATTAGATAAAAAATTATACCTAGCCGGAAGAGGTGGCGGTGCAGAGTCAGGCTGGTGATGCCTCCCTTGACTAGCCTGTTCTGCCATAGACTTCAGGATCCCACCAGTTAGGCATGCCACAACCAACTATCCAATGTTATTGCACCTAAAACAAAACAAAAAACAATAATTATTTTATGCAAAAAAAAAATAACAAAAGATTAAAAGATCACCAGGGAGATAATTCAAAATATGGGTAGGAAAATTACCATCCAAACTCAGAATTTTAAAGTATTAACGGCTACCATATACAGCCAAACCTTTACTTACAAAATATATATTCTTTTAAAAAATATTAATATTATTGATGTATTAATAATTACACATTACTCATATATTACTAATTGGAGTAATTTATTTTGTTAATTTCAATAAATAAGAATAACATTAGCCTTTTTTTGTAAATGGGAAGAGAGGAGGTGAATCCGACTAACAAATAAGTTGCAGGAACGATCTAAATTGACGATAAGTCAAGCATAGTCAGTATAATGATTTGACAAATTATAATTACACTATCATTAACTTCACAAAGCTTTGATATATGACACATGCTTGTACTAATATTAAGCACCAAAACAAAACTTTGATACAACTATTAAGGAAGGAGATATTTCACATTTCCCTTAGACAGAAATTAGTTGGGAGAAAATAATTTAAATTTAATTATAGGGTATTATCAAAGATTTTTTATTTATTTAACAATTAAATGTAATTTAATATATTGTCTATTACTGAGTTCAAGAAAATGCAAAATTTAACAAAATGGAAATCAAACACGAATAATTGTACGAATTAAGCTAAGGAATCCTAGGAGAGAGGTGCAGTTATCTAGCGGATGTAATCTAGCAATGGAGCATCACTGCAGTGGACGTATGGTTGACCAGAGATTTCAACTTAGGTGATATTGAGTCTTGTAATTATGGTGCAGAATGTACCGTCAAGACTCATTTTATTATTTTTATACTTGAGAGACCTGATTTTACCTGAAGAGTAGTTGCGATATTACACCACAGATTAAGTTATAACTGGGCTTTTCTATAGTTTTTGCATGGTGTTATATGCTAAGACTATAGAAGAGCCCAGTTATAACATAGTCTGTGGAGTAATATCGCAACTACTCTTAAAAAATACTTAAAATGCCTAATACTTGAATATATTTGAATATACAGTAGAGCGTCGATTATCCGAACGTCAGTTATCCAAATGTTCAATTATCCAAACTGGCTTCATAGGATAAAAAAAAAAGCCGCTAAATTAATTCCTAGAAAGAGCGGGGTTAGCTGTATAAAGGGATTCCAGATTTCGATAAATTAATTTTGGCGGGGGCAGACATTAAGACCTGTTTACTATGAACTAAATATTGTTTGTCTATGTAATTTGTTGAATCATTTGCAGCATTTTTCCACTTAATACCTTTCCATTCTGTTGGTCGGGTATGTCAATGCTCTTAGTTTCAAATTAGTGTACAGTTAGTGGTCAGATATTTTAAGTAAAACTCACAACATGTCGACAAAAAGGAAACAAGCAGGGCTTTTATTAAAATTTAACTAAACTATCAACTTCATCACTTGATATTAGCTATCAAGTTCGATGTTAGTAAATCAACGAATACGGGAATAAAAAATAATTCTGACTTGATCACTAGGACTGCATTTAATCTTGACAGTGAGGAGGGCAGTTTATATCGTAAAACTAAAAAAAAACAAAAAAATAAACAGGTCAAGTGTGTGCTAGTCAGCACACAGCGAGGGTCCGTAGGCCACACTATATAGTGTTTAACTGTAAAGTGTATAAACAGTGTTTTTTTAAAATGCTAAAAAGCTTACTTTGAACCATTCTAAGGGTCTGATATTCTCAAAACACACTCTGATAAAGTATTTTTTTGCCACTGAACCGGACTACAACCATATAAATACATCGAAAAGACCATAATTATATAAAAATGGTATCTTTACTTTTGGTCGAAGAATGTTCAGGAATTTTTTCAGATTTTTTGCACTTCACATAAGCGAGATAGAGGGGGGGGCCTATGCTCGCCCTATCAAACTTATAACCAAAGAATTATATATTTTTGTAATCAGCTCGACGTACCCTTTCATATGATACCCCTCACGGTGTCGAAAAAAAATAAAAAAAATTTAACCCTTAAGTTTTTTTACCCTAATTTTTTTTAAACATTTTTTTTTTAAGTCGCTATATTTTTAAAATATGTGGGCAGGTACAAGACACATACATGCCAAATTTCAAAGTGATCGGACGAAAGGTGTAGCCGTGAGAGCACGCGAGAGGACGGACGGACAGACACACGCAGGAAAATATAAGGGTCCTTGGTTTTGCCTACGGACCCTAAAAACGAAATCCGAATTGTTGGAAAATGCTGCATTCACTTGGTTTTTGCAAAAACGGGCCTCAGAACAGCCCATATCTGGATCCATTTTGTGTGAAAAAGCAGTGGAATTAAACATGAAGCTTGATGGTGACAAGGGATTCGGCAAATCAAGATTCATGGTGAATAATTAAGTAAAAAAAGTAAACAAATTAAGCACACGAGAATACAACTTTCGTTATGCCAAATTAATCATAGGAGATACGACTTTTTTTTCAGTATGTACTAGATAAATAAAATTAAGATGCTTTTTGCAGAAACATGGTTGATTATTTTTACATCTTCTTTTAGTGAATTTTGATAATCTGAATTTTTGACTATCCGAACTACCCCAAAAAACATTAGTTTGGATAATCGACGCTCTACTGTAGACCTGATTTTTTAAGAGTAGTTGCGATATTACTCCACAGATTATGTTATAACTGGGTTTTTCTATAGACTTTGCATACAACACCATACAAAGCCTCTTGATTCATAACAAAATCAATTAATATTTCGTCCTCTTCGCTGGTACAGACGATGTTTGCAGTTATTTTATTCCATAACATATTCAATTAAATCCAGGTGATGGATTAAGGATTTAAATCAAGAAACTATAATACTATGCTATTCTATTGTTAAAATAAAATAAATTATACATGATGCAATTAAAAATTGCAATGCTTATAAAAAAAAAAATCAAAGCTAATAATAAACTAATTAATTACACCAGGATTAAATTATTAGTTACTTCTAACAAAAAATAAATTAAAAAAGAAAGAAAAGGAATATTAGAATTAAAATAAATATGACAGCAGCAGACTCTATGTAAGTTTGTATTTATTTAACATTACTTTGGCATTAGGACTAAAACTTAGACGCTACTTCTAAAGATATCAAAACTTATTTTGCAGGAGTACAACAAAACTCAGTTGTTGTAGTTAGTTCAGTGTAAAACTAAAATAGCATTAATATTAAGAACATTTTTAGTTCATGCATTAATTTTTATTAAACAGATACTATTTCGAATTCAAATAAGGATCCACAGTTGATCAAGCCAAATTCTAAAGCTTGCTGTGTAATTATTACCAATGTAAAATAAAATAGAGAATGTGTCATCATATACTTACTATTCAAACAAATCATAACATTAGTAATGCCCTTTCATTTTTAAAGTAATTGCATAACAAGGTTGTCACACGTAAGACAACTACTTTCATAAATATAAACTCATATACAAATATTAGATAACACTTTAGCAGCTTTTCCAAATAGTTTAAATATGAAAAAAGACAATTTTTTTTAACTTCTACATCAATATTTTTTTTTAACTTTTTTTAACTTAAGTAAATTTAACTTGTGAAATCTGGATATTTGGTAAAAAAAAAACAAAAAAAAACACAAAAATAAAATTTTTACACAAAATCTAATGTCTAACCAAAATCATAACAACCATAACCAAACCTTAATCTGTTCTATCTAACCTTTCTACCTAATTTATCCTGCTTTCAGCTATGCTAAGATGGGTCTTTAAGGTTCTACCACTGACAAAAAAAGAGGGCCCGAATAACCAATTTACTGTAGACAATGCTAATTTACGCTAGCCATTTAGAATCAACATTTGAAATTCAAACTTTTCAATACCTCATTTATAACAGAACATTTGGAAAGAAAAAAATGCTTATTCCATATTCTGAACAAGCTAACATTGTACTGGCCAAAAAATATATATATATGTAATATTTATTTTAAAATAACTCTATTTTCCGATTTTAGGTGTTGTTTACAAACACACATATTATATATATAATATTGTTCCTGGTATAGTTTGTAGGTATATTCCTATGTTCTTACATGAGGAATACCCAGAAATTCTGTAGAAAAAGATATTAAGATTAATAAGAAATAAGTTAGAACATCAACAACTCTTGTCCCATGAAAATGAAAGATTTTTTTCACCACTACCTAGAACTATGGGAAACAAAACTTCTCTGTAATATGTACAATGGGAGCAAATATTTACTCATATGCACGAAAGTATTAACATATGACAGAAATATACTCTTGTTTTATATTACTACATAAAGCGTACGCTCTTTTCTTCTCCTCACCTTTTACTTGCACCAAAATAGTTCGGATTATTGGGGTTCAGATTTCAAGAGTTCAACAGTATATATATTAAGAGCTTAAAATTAACAAAGTTACTTTCGTACGAAACTAACAGAATGATTCTAAAGATCAAAGTTACTTTCAACCCAGGGTTTTCAATAGCTGTTTAAAGACAATTGTTAACCTTATTTCTATTGAATTATACCTAAGAAAAGACCCTCTTTGGTTAAAAAAAAAAAAAAAAACATCAAAGATAGAGTTGACATAAAAAGGCCACAATCTGAAATGTTTTACAATTTCAATTAACACGTGTCTCTTTGTTGGCTACAGTTGTGAATCCTCTTTTTCCTCAAATGAGTTGCAAATGTGTTTTTTTTAACATTATGCTGTGCAATTTTTATATGATTATGGTACATTTCACCCAGAATTAAATTAATTTACATATTAAAATATAATATCGCATTTCTCTTGATAATTAATATCAATAGCGGGGCCTAAGTATCTTAATAAAATCACACAACTGTATTTAAATATTTACAAAGAGTATTATTATTGTTTAATAAGTTTATATGAAAGATCATTCACAGATTATTTGGCCTTATTTATCTCTTAAACATTTTATAAATGCTTTATTTACATACCTATCATTTTAAATATTAATTATATTTAACCGCATAAAAACTCTTATCAGGACAAACTCAGAATTATTATATAGTTTCAGATTATATAGTGAGTGCTAGGCAGGGCAACTAAGCCCAAATAGTGATAGCAACATTAAATTGTTATTGTTACTTATATAATAAAAAAATGTTGTTTATTATATACAAATTTAAGTTTATCTGAAATATCCTCTTTTGAACATGGTGGTTTATAATTTTTAAGTTTCAAATGTAAAAAATGAAAAAGAAGAGGGTTTTTTTAATTAAACTTATTTTACATTTCTATAACTTATTAGATTTTCTCCCAAAGAAACTGAGAACTCAATAATATGGAAAACAGCAAGATAACCTTATATTAAGGTTACAATTGATAACAACCCACTTAATATTAAAAAAAAAAACAAGTTCTAACAAAGTTAAAGATACAAGCAAAACCTTATTTATGTAGTAAGAAAATTTCAAATTACAAAATTATATATAAAACAACTTATTCTAAATCAACTTATACTGCACTTCAGTATTAAACTACAAAAAGTCTGTAATAGAAGTCTAATCCAAACTAAGCAACATAAAGTAATAGTAACACAATCGCTATGTTTAAATCATATCGAAGTCGAAATCAAAACAGATTGACACCATTATCGTTTTTATTTTCTTACAGAAGTAACTTTTATTAGACTTTATTTTCGGACTTCGTTTGTGAAAGAAGTTTAATAGCATATTATATATTTCTATTTTGACTATTTTATTGTGTTATGTTGATTTTTTGTATTATTCTAATACCCATTATACATTATTCTTGTACAAAGTAAAGCCATTATTGTTTTCATCTGAAATAACTTATATTGTACTTATCATTTAAGAAGGTTTTCTTTTGTTTATTCAAAAATTACTAAGTAGGTTTGTACATACACATTCAATTTTTTTTATAAAGGTTTTCCAATAAAAGTAATTACTTACATATTCCCTTCTTTCATTTTTAATAAGTTCAAAGTTAAGAATATATCAAAGTACATTCCTCGACTTACGATATATTAATATTTGAGGCCCACCTGTTGTGTAAGTCTGGGGTATTACTGAATTTTTTATTTGCTGAACTATATCTATAGAATGAACATCATCAATACATGGTCCAACAACAATAACATATGTTTACTGACTCTCTTTCATTGGTCATCGTCATCAGGGAACTGATGCTGGTAGCAGCCTTAAATTTAGGGCTAAGGGTATGCTATTTCTAAATATGTGAACAAATTCCAATGAAATTATTTAGTAGTTTAGGAGTGACATAGCTAGGGGTGTTGCAAAAACGGACATATGTGCATGGTGCCAAATTGAATTTGATGGCCATTTTTATGTTGATTTTTGTAGGCTACGTTCACATCATTGATGGAGGGGGGGGAGACAAAATCAACCTTTTTGCAACCAACCACTTTCAATCTGGCCCCTATTTTGGACTCAGTTAGCATTAAAACATGTATATCCTTCAATTTGAATTTATTATATATATATTTACTTTACCTTATATTTACTAGATATAAGAGAAAATAAAATTATAACCACTTGTTTTTCCAATAATGAAATTCAAATTTCAGTTAAAAATGTTAATATTGTATAGTACATTTGGCTTTCGTTATAATGTTTTCAGTCCCCAAAGGAAACCTCCTTCAAGTTTTAATAAAGGCATATTGCCAAGAATAAATTATTTATTTACTAGTTGGGCTCTAACTTTTGTATTTGAAAGAGCTAGATGGGGCTTTATAAACCACACTGTGGTTTTTATGAAAAATGATGTGCTTTTGTAGGATTTATACAATAATTTTCAATTGTATGGCATCTAAAAATGTTTATATCATTGTTGTTACTTATACAAAAGAACTCACTATAAAAGGAAGTTGAAGAAGAATTAAGTATAATTTGTTTGTTTTTTTTGCGACAGGGGCTATTTAATTTTGTTTTTATTTTTAAAATAAAAAAGGGCACATAAATATCTTGATGTTAAAAGTAAAATAGTATAAGAGCACAAAAGGATTTAAAAGTAGCACGGAATTGATACAAAATAAAAAATTAACTAAAAGACACTGTCAAAAAATTGTCCAAAAAAACAATGTACTATCAACCAATATAAAAGAAAAAAAAATGAACTATCAACCAGTAAAAAAGAAGGAGTTAAAGATAACACAGTAATCACTTACAGCAGTTAGGCTGTACCCCTGACAATCTATAGTTTAAAAGTTGTGTTTTTTACTGAAAAATAAATTTAAAAATGTTGACTAACTATCCATTTTTGCACTATAAGTATAAATAATGTTGTCTAGCAATTAATAATAATTTAGATTTAAGTAGTGTTAAAAGTAAAGATAAACTAACGTGTCTACAAAACAACTTAAGCATAGATAAGGATGTTAATTTAAAGAACTTAAGATGTGCTTTGACACCTCTCCTAAATCCATCATATATTATATTTCCGTTTCATGCTTGATAATCAAGAAATAAGTTGATATGGTTATGGTATAATTAGAATTAATGAAATTCCAGTCAATATGATTTAACAGTGGTTGCTGTAACAAAGATAACTTACCATTAAAAAAATCATATTAATATTCAGAAGTAAACTAAAATTAAATTAATTTTAAAAAATCACTCTATGTATCACTTAATCACTGTTTGATAAAAATAACATCTTTAAACTCAAAATTATTTATTTAATCTTTCATATTAGACTTGCTATAAAAAACTGGTAACTTTAACGCATAAACAAAATTTGTATACTTTTAAAAATACTGGTATAAATGAAGAATTCGAATTTGTAATGAAACTCAATGAACAAATAAACATGGAAAAAAAGCAGACAGAATCAAAAATGATAAGATTATTTCACAATTAAATGGGAAACAACAATGGCCATTCTCTTCCACACTCCCCCACTTCTCCCAAGAATTTACATTATCTAACTTTGTATCTGTTTGTTTTTGTATATTTAAATAATATACAGATTATAGATAAGATATAAAAGTGTGCTTGGGACCTATTAACAGTTATTCTTGAAAAAGGGCAATAATCTCGGGATAGCAAAATTTTAGCTTAAGTTATCAATAACTTAAGTCTATTAATTAAGTTGACAATTTATTTTTTTAAAAAAAAAGCAAAGAAATCTTGCTACAAATTGATATCCAGCAAAATAAGAATAAAACAAGAAAATATCCTATTAAAAACAAACACATTAAAGAAAAGCAGTAGGCAACACATTCTATGAACTAAGAACAATAATAATAATAAAATTAGAGGTTTACATTTGTATAACTTTATTATATATAAATAGGTAAGTATACATCATTTCTACAGTATACAGAAGTCCATGAAAAGTTCAAAAAAACATTACACAGATATAACTAATCTCTAAGATAAGGCTAGAAAGAAAATCAAGGTAACTTGGTTAAAAAATCATTTAGATATTGGTGATATAAGTGTTTTTTTTAGAACAAAAAAGAACCACTGACTAAAGTGTAAATTTAAGAAATGTAATAACATGGTTGAGCCAGTTAAATCTAAATAATTATTATTTGGGAAAACAAAATGATAACTATTGATATTTATATTGTTAAATAAAATGCTAATAATAAGGAAAAGAGACTAATTTTTATTGAAAAGAATTGTAATAACACAGATGAAGCTTGTAATTGATGAAACTGGTTGACTATTAACAGCATTACAATAACAGACAAAACTTGACTTACAACATAATTGATAATATACAGTAACATATGAGGCGTTCACTGCCACAATGGACCAAGTGATTTACTATTCTTAAGGTACTTGGGCTCTTGTGGCTCTTCAAAAACTAACAAAACTCACATTGGCTTAAGTACAAATGCAGCGACGTCTAGTGAAAATATTTTTAACTAGACTTGGGCTGTTGTTGCTCTGAAAATAAAAGTAATATATTACTAAAATATGAGTGTAACTAATTTTTTTAAAAATGGCGCTTGGTCCATTGTTGTAGTGAACGCCTAATATATGCTCATGCAGTAGCATGCCGGAGCATGGTCGGAACACCAAAAAGGTCAGGTAATCCAGGGAACAAAGAAAAGCCAATATTTCTGACTAAAAATTAAATCTAGATTATTAAGAATCAGTTTACGTACTCTTATCTAAGTATGTATATTAAAATATACATATTATCCTGTTGAGGAATACGCTTCAAAGTCTTTCTGACCTTTTTTCCAATCTTTAATTGATGTTAACCCAACTCCTAACTCTAAAGCTAGCTTTAGAACGGTCTCACCTTTGTCAAGCCGTTGATGAATATCTGCAGTAATGTACACATAACCCGTTTTATTTTCAGTTAAGCCGCTGTATTCACTAAAAATATAGCACAACACTGGATTGTAAATACATATGCATATTGTAAATACATACGATAAAAAGAAACCAAGTGTAGCGATCAGTAAAATAACAAAGAAGCAATGGCTGCTTTGCAAATAAGTTGCAGAAACGACCAAAATCCGTAGGGCGAGGTTTGCCACTATATTTGTATCAATTATTATAATTATTGTTTGAGATTCTTAAGAATAAAAGAGTGCAGGCAGAAGTAGGAATATAATTAATTGTGTCACCATAGAATAGGGCTAATCTTAATTTAGAGCTATATTATAACTGAGTAAAAAAATAAAAATTATAATAAAATACTCTCTACTATCTTAGTTATAATGATTTTATGGGGGGGGGAAAAAAATGACAAAGAGTGTTCATAAAAAAAAAAAAAAAAAGAAGAAAAATGGGTAAAATAATGGTGAAAATATTATGTAAAGGGTGTTATAATAACAAGCTCAACAAAATTTTCAATAACTATCTCGCAGATGTCTGGGTAGATGTCATTCAAAAAGTGCGTATATTATGGGATACCCATAAAGACACACTTTAAAAATGTGATATCAAACATCTTTGGTTTCAGCAGGATGGGGCAACATGCCACAACTCTTGTGAAACATTCACCTAAATCCAAGGCAAATTCATGAGATTAGTGATATCTTGGTATGCTAACACATGGAAGAGGGGTGGGGTCAAATGTCAGATGCTTAAGGATTTATTACTTTTGCCAAGACTTGAGAATAACAGTTATGGCTTGCAAGTCAATATTTTACAAATATTTAAGAACTTAGAAACAGTTTTCACAACTTAAGTTTCACATTAACTTTAGTTTAGTTAGGAAATTTAGTTAAATAAAAGATTATCTTATAAAAAAAATTATTTCAAGCGAAGTATGTATGAGATACAAAGACAGAAAAACCTTTTTAAAAGTTGTGCACTACTTTTGGAACACTACTATTTGTACTTCAAAAAATGTTGTATATGGTCCTGCTAGTGATGTAAAATACCCGGGTATTTAAAACTGCGGGTAAATACTCATTTTGGGTAAATACCCAGGTATTTATGATAATTTTTAAAGTTACGACTGCTATGAGTTTAATTTCAAACTCATTAACTGTAAATAAAATATATTATGAAAGTTCAAGTAGTTATTAAGTGATATTAAGTCTCAATAATATTATTGAATGGATATTAATAAGTTAATAAGAAAAATAGTCCAGGAGATAGCATGCAAAAAAGTGTCTGACTAACATCAAACTAGAATTTTGTGTATAAGTAAATATTTTGGTGCCTTTCAAGAATATGTAGTCAGCTAAGTTCGTCAACAGGATATTGCTTGGCAATAGGCATTTGAAAAAAACAATCCGGTCGAAAGGGGCCATGCAGTGGCATAACTATGGGCCTGCGTAGCGAGCGGGCCCCCGGTGCCATGGGGGCCCCCAAATCCAATATACCACTGTCGATGGGGCCCCCTCATAATAAAATCTAACTACCTTGAAATCATACTTCTATACTATTGTCAGGGGGCCTATTCAGTTCTGAACGCAAATCCTTTCATCAATTTTCTTTGGCGAGGGGCCCCCCTAAAAGTTCTTGTGGGGGGGGGGCATGGGCCAATGCCCTAGCTACGCCACTGCGGCCATGTCCCACCCTTTATAGTGGACAATGTGATTTTCATGATCCTGGAGTATGAAATTAGTTAGTAGACTAAAAATCAAGTTGATGCTAGTTCGTCACGTAATAGGCTGGTTAGTCAAATATTACTCCAACCACTTAATAGGTGGTCACCTATTAAGTGACAGACTACCATCAACTTGATTTTTGGTCTACTAACTAAGTTAGTACTCAGGATCATGAAAATTGCATTGTCCACCAAAAAGGGCGTGACATGGCTGCTCTCTACCAGTTTGTTTTTTCAAATGCCTATTGCCAAGCTATGTCCCGCAGATGAACATAGCCGACCACATATTCTTAAAAGGCACCAAAACATTTACTTATACACAAAATTCTAGCTTGATGTTAGTCAGACACTTTTTTGCATGCTATCTTCCTGGACCAAATGCCTGCATAAAATATGAATGCATAATCTAATTTTCAAAATAATAATCCTGCCCTTTTCCTTCAAAATGGTGGAGTTTTCACTGCACAGACCTTCAAAATAAGCATTCTGTTTGAAATAATTGAATCTGTATTACTAATATTAATATTATGTACTTAGAAATAATAAATACCCGTACGCTGGGTATTTTTGTAGGCTAGTTTTCAGTAATTAAGTAAGCTTAACACATCCTATACACCCTAAATGACATTTATTTAAGCCACTAGAGTATGGAAAATGCTCAGAACCTCTTAAAATACTATTTAAATCATTATTTGTCATAAATACCCTCATTTTGGGTATTTACCCTGGCCTCGGGTAAATACCCATTATTATTTACCCTACCCGCTGGGTATATACCCATTTTTATTTACCCCACATCACTAGCTCCTGCAAGTTATTTTTAAAAAATAAGAAATTAAACTTTTCGTAACTGATACATTGTGACAAATTAAGTTAATGTATTAATGATATTTTAAGAAAAATCGTTCATAGGGAATAGATTTCAATTCTGACCAGCAAATTCAAAAACAATTGACTCAAATAATTCCTATAATCAATTTAACCCTTTGACTAGAGAGCTGTACTAACTACTTTATGCACTATAGTCAATTCTATTGACTCTAACAGGATACTTCATTAAAACAATAATTCTTAACCGAAGAAGTCTCTATGAAATTCCGTGGTTCTACCTTTACAACAGTTTGCCATAGCTCAAACAAGGGAAAAGGGACAGACTTCCAGAGCAGTCTAACAGGTCAAGAGCCCCGCTTATTTGACTGGTCATACACTCCACTGGAGTCAAAGGGTTAATTTGTTAACCAATAATGATTGATCATTGAATAAGGGCCATAACTGATTATAATGGTCAAATCTGGTCTTTAATTAGGACAAGCTGGTCCCAACTAGCTATCATAATTATCATTATTATCTATATTACCCAGGTGCTATACTAGAATACCTCACTCAATAGTCTCCAATCAACAACAACTCCAATGTGGAGTTGTTATTTCTTAGCTTCATAGGCATAACAACAGCCAGAGTTGTCACAACTTAAGTTTAGTCAAGTTAATATTCAACCCCTCGTGACACGGATTTCACCAGAAACCCTAACTGTTTATGACGAATCTACCCGCGGAAGCCTACGGACCAAGTCAAGTTAATATTATTAATATTTTCTCAAGAAAAGATAATATAACATTCATGATTGATTGTACAAAATATGTATGTCACCATTAAAAATGTACTGTACCACAAGCTCGTTGGCATCTAATTATCTTAACCACCTCAGCTACGCACATTACATGCAAATACTCGTGTATATATACACACATTTAGATAAGAGGTGGTTTAATATATATTTATATGGCTTGTGTTAGTAAAGATTACTTTTTTTCCAGCTTCATATCCTTAATTCAAATTTCAAAAGAAATCCTCTAAGTAGATTACTTAAAGTCATAAGAAGAAGCACGCATTAAAATATTAACTTCATAAAAGTAGTAGTCTGAGCTAGGACTGGGTCTGAGCTTGATCAATTTTTCACCATCACCCCTTAGGCTTATTTACATTTTTCCCCCTTTCTAGTTGGTGCTAAAATTTTTTTAAAACAAAGCCTTTCCAAAAATTTTAACTTCCAAACTTGAGATCACACTTTTAAGATCCCCTCCTCCTTAAGATAAGAAACATAAAATGATTTAAAATAAAATTCCCTATACTCAATGACCTTATGAAATTCCAAGCCTCTACTTATTTAAGATGTGGGTAAATTAATGATGAGAGCCCCTCACTTGAGTAATCAAGAGGTTTTCACTTGTATGTATTAATAGATTACAAATTATAATATTTATTGATTAATAATATAACAAATAAATATTACTCTGTGTTGTATTCACAATTAATTGATAAACCATGTAAAGAGTTTCTCCCATGCTCACATCAGTACTATGAGGCAACATCCAAATTTGGAGTTATTTTTTTAACTTCATGTTATTTCATTGGAGTATTAATAGCCAGACAAAGTCACAACTTTAACTTATTGGATCAATTATCATTGGAACCTTGATATATAAAAACTGTTGGTAATTCGAAATGATTTCCGTTTTCCCTGCTAATTTGAGATGGCAAATAATTTGACCTTGATAACTCAAAATGTATATATAATTCAAAGTAAAAACATATTCCCTTGGATTTCAAGTTATTAAGGTTCCAGAGTATCTTCACACATTCAACAACTTCTCAGGGAAAAATGTAAAATGCACGATTGAACATAAAAATATCACAAAAATTATCAAGTTTGTTTTCACCTCTGAAGTAAAATCCAAGAAGTAAGACTAGAAAAGGTCCCATTTTAAGGATAATTACGGTATTTTAGTAAGTTAAACACTTCTATAAATTATAATAAAGTATGGAAACCTATAATAATTAGTGAGTTAAAATAAATAGGTTTATAGAAAGGAAGGTTACAATTTACCAGGTTAGAAATAAAAAGTTACCATCTTCTTTTTGTAATTTTATCTCTAAGTATGTCGCCTAATAAACTTTGTGAAAATGAAGGGAATGCATTTATAAAACCCTATTAAATATAAATATACAGTAAAATGCACAGGGTAGAAAAATTAACTATAAAGAGCTACCAATTATTAGTAGCTTCCAATAAACAGAAAAATACTTCAAAATTAAATTGAAATATTCACTTACAAACTATCAAAATAATCATACCTACACTTTTGAAAGAAACTAACATGATTTTTTGTGATCAAAAGTAATAATATTTGTTCAAGGATGTAATTTTTATTAACAATTTAAAAAACAAAGGCATCTTTACACACAGAGCAAAGATGATATCCTTTTAGAGACCCCAGTTCAGTTTTGATTAACATATCATCCTTTCAAATAACGTTAATAGTTTTGATTGAACAACATTAAGAATTTGTCTTAATCTAGGGACAGAAAACAGCTTAAGATTCTCTTTGTATTTTACAAAGAGCAACATAAAAGTGTTAACAATAAATAAATACAAGCATCGATATTCATTTAATTGAGACAAATTATTAGGTACAGATATCATTAAAAGCAAGAATAAAGACAGTCAGGTGAAACATAGTAGTATGTTTCAATTCAATGACAAAACAATCAAATATAACTCACTCTTTCTATTCACCATTTTGAAAATTCCATCCTATTTATATTCTTCATCACTATAAATGAAATGTTTGAACGCCACACTTTTGTTAAAAACAAGGACTGAATTGAAGAATGAAGTTTTCAGTAACAAATTTAAGTATAAAGAGGATAGACATTTTATAGCAAAACATAAAAACGAAAACAAATAACTCAAGATAACATAAGGTGGAAAATTTGGTGAATAGGCCTACCTAGCAGTAGGGAATCACTTTAACTCAATTAACTATCTCGCTTTTTATATTGTTAAAGTTAAACAAAGGAATTATTAATAATTAAAATAACCTACCGAGGAATCTTTGGACCATTGGACCTTTGAATACACGAGATAGTTTGCTTTTCTTAAAGACACTTAAATCTAATAAAGATTATTAAAAAACAAACATAAATCCCTGTTGAAACAACAAAAGTAAATGATAACTTATAATAATAAATAATACAACTTTATTTAAGTGTTTGCCAGACAAGAATCGACAGATAGATAGTCATCGCAGTTCGTTCCAGGAAGTAAAACGATACTTGGTATTGATATTTGAATCATCCCCGTCAAATTCCTTGCCTGATTGGTTATTATTGACAAAAAATTAAAACGAGGTATCTATTGCACAATCGCAAGGATGAAATAAGCGATGACCGAGACAAATGGTTCTTTATATGGCAAACACTCGATAACGAACAGTTGTTTCGTACATCTGTAGGCAACATAATTAACATGGCTAGGTAGAGAAGAATACGTACGGGCTAATTTTATACACCAGAAAGAAAAATGCTTCGAGGGCAGTGGTCGCTCATAGCGGTGATTTTTACCTTAAATCGCCGTCAGAAACCAAGAACGATTATTTAACATGATCGGAAAATACTAATAAAAAACCTCAGATAGGCAATAAAGAAAACACAAGCCAATGAATTTCGACCAATTTAGCAATCGAAAAAAAACTTAATATCAAACAGTTTTTTCCATTGGTACGTCAAAAGTTTAAAGTTCAAATATCAAATAAACATAAAATTCACAAAATTCCGAACAAAAGTTATTTAAAATTGTAGTGAAAGTGTAAAAAAATAATTTTTTCACGGACTCAAACACCCAGCCATAATACCAGGGTCCAGACGATTCAATGACGCCAACACAACAGACAAAAATATCTGTATTTAGACTTTACATCTATTTCCGGAAATCCAAACACACCACGTTCGATTTATTTTTCATTATTTATTAAAAGTGAACATAATTGTAACAGTTTTGTTTGAACTAAAAGGACGATAAAGAATAATTTTGGTTATTATTTTTGAAATAGATTCAATTATATTAAAACGATTCTTTCTATTCTTTTTCTAAAATCCATTCTTATCTAGTTAAAAGTGAGCCAGTGTAGATACTCTGAAGGATTCTTGAAACAATTGTCGGGGCCCCTATAGCTATGGGGGGGGGACTCTTGTGTGCCCCCCCCCCCCCCCATTTTAATATTTATTTACAAAAAACGTTAATCAACTGTAATTAACTAGAAACAACATAAAATTTGATTTTAAAGTTTTATTACGGATTTCAACTTCTAATTATATTAGCAGAAAAAAAAGAATTAAATTTCTATTTAACGTATTTATTCTTGGAGTGCCATGATAATTAAATAGCTCATATTAATTAAGTTAAAAACAATTAATATTAGCTATTCAATTATCTCTTTACATTAACTGTAATATTACAAAATACATACTTTCCACTCGGCATCCTATTAAATAAGCAATAATCTTAGATTTTAATGAATTTGAAGCATAGTTTAAAAAAAAATATATATATTATAATTTGCAACTCTGTGCTAACTAGAGGTATTTCGTTGTAGCCTCTATATAATAGGTTAGTGTAAAAATAATTATATTATTATTTAATGGTTAAAATACCTAACATATTACCTCAAAAAAAGAAATCAATACTTGTAAATACTTATTTCGATGTAAGGATACTTAATATCGATATTGCTCTAGAAAGGTGTGCGTGATTGGTTCCCTGTTATTATTTGTAATAATAGGTAAGTTAGAACATCTTTTACGAGTACATTGACGTTTTCTTTTGCTATTTTATTTCTTATTGATTGTCCTTTTTTCACCCTTATTTCGCTTTCGAGCTTACCGAAGGTATCGGAAGCTATGTGATCGTTCTGAAGAACTAAAATATTTTATGTCTCCGATTTCGAATATTTCAAGACAGAAATCTGTTTCAGACATCAGGGACCAGGGAGCATTTTTGGTTCCTTGTCTGTTGCTCAATTTTTGCGAACCAACAAAATATCTTAAAAACTGCACGTCCGAATTTAATAAAATTTGTATGGTAGGTCAAAATTAGCTCATTGTTGGTCCCATATAAGTTTCAACCTTCTTCATTCTTGTGTTTCTCTTCCAAATGCACACAAACACACATTTATTTACACCCATAGCTTCAAAAGCAATTATCTGATTTGAATGAAACTTTAAACTTTTATAGTTTATCGAAAGTAACCCGCAGATAGCCCCTGATTACTTTGAACCGTCTGCGCTCTTTAACTTTTGCTAAATTGATACTTTAATTCAAGTAAAAAGACAAAACAATTTTGATAGATTAAAAAATTGGGGAAACAGTTAAACGAATTAGACAATAATGGCTTGTAAAAGCATAAAATTAATAAAGTACGTGATAGAATGCGAGGAAGCTATGTACCACACCAATTGGCAGTCTATTTTTTTAACTAGAATATAATAGCACATGTTTTTGATGCTACAAGCTAAGCTACTTAGGGCTTAGGGGGCGAATCCACGGAGGGTAGAAAACTAGGAGAACGCCCCCCCCCCCCCCCCCATATCTTGTTGAAAGTTTAAACCATCAATAATGCTGTCTTCAAATATTACAAAAAGACCCCCCCCCCCCCCCATCATTCGTGGCACTTTGCCCTTGGGTCTGAATTCTTCTCTGAAGCTTCTTGTGGCTGAATATCTACGAACAGAGTTCTTACATCCTTTTAGAATTAATATTTTATACAGCGTTTACTAATTATTTAATTCATAGATTTTATTTATAAATAAGTCATCATAAAAATAAAAATACATTTATATTACGATAGAGCTTATAGGGTTCCTTCTATACTATCACTGTTCTGGAAGCCAGGTTCTCAGCAGGTGGCGCTATCTAGTTCACGTTTTGACGTCATTGGACTAGTATTTCGCCACACGAGGTAATACGAGATTATGACACAAATATTTCCAAAATTTTCGATCGAAGCCTTAATTTTTCTTTATTCCTTATACAAAGCAAGATTTAAGGCACATCTAATTCATGTTTAGTATCTAAATGTTATAGAGTTGGCTACTCTGCACTAATGTATTCCGTTGAGAATAAATAACAAGGACATCTCTGGTTTTAAAAAAATAATAAAACAAATACACATTAGTAAACAACTATTCAGCCACAATAAATAATATATACTTATTTTCTAATATCAGGTAAATAAGTGATGTTAGCAAATTTAACTGCGAACTTGTACCTGCATCTCACAAATAGTTACTACAACTTTACAATTGAATAATAGGTACTAACCCATAAAAACAAAGTTTTTACAATACATCTTTTATAATTATGTATTTTGGTTGTGTGAGTCATCGGCAAGTAAATTTTTTAATTTATTATTTATAAATTATTTATTAATTTATTTATTTATTAATTTTAAATTATAAATTATTTATTAATTATAAATTATTTATTAATTATAAATTATTTATTAATTATAAATTATTTATTAATTATAACTTATTTATTAATTATAAATTATTTATTAATTTATTAATTATAAATGAATTAAATAATATAATGTATTTTATATATTTGTAGCCAATATATTGTATTATATATTGGCACAAAACTGGCTAATCGAAATAGATAAGTTTTTTGTTGTTTTGTTTTTTTCAGAGGTGGGCACATGCAATGGGGTTGGTTTCATCGAAAAATATTGAGTAGAACCAAAGTGTTAACAATTTTACAAAAAAAAAAGTATAAAAATAATAACCTAAAAAAATTAGGTTGACCTACCCACCATAACCGAAACCCAAAGACTCGCTAATCAAAATGTTTGGGTACTTCTAGACCTCCTAGAGACTCGCGATTTCAGCGTTTGGTCGGAAATTAGCCGAAACTGACTGGAAAAATCCGAAAAGTTAAAAAAAAAACTAATTTCCCCCTTTGAAAATTAAAGATGGCGGGCACAACTTTTAAATTTTTGTACAGGCTTATTGCAGCTAAACGTTAAGTCGTATCTAAAATTATTTTTTTAAACTTTGAGCTCTTATGGCGTCCGCAATTGTTGACGGATTCAATTTTTGATTGGGGTGCTTAAACCTCACACTAATGCTCTTTAAATCGAGCATTTATTATTTTTTAATTTGTCCTAGAACTAAAGTAATTAAATATTTACTGGTGCAACTGCGTATTGAGAGAAGAGACTGGCAATTAAATTAATGCACCAATGGTTGATTATTGTTCTATGACTTCCCAGTCTAATTAGTTTTGACTACGTTTATTTTCTCATATATAATATCTTTTTTTAGCATTATTATCTATATATATAAAACTAAGAGTGACAGTGACTGACTGATCAAAAATTCTCCTACTTCCCATTGACAGAGATTTGAAATTTGGTACATAGATAGAGTGTACCAAAAATAGAAAAGTGCGGCCATTTTGAGTTCAATATATGGCCACCATATTGAATTATAGCCACCATCTTGGATTTATTTACATTCTATTATCTCAACTTCCAGTGGACCTAGAGATCTAAAATTTGGTACATAGACTTGTGGTAGCTAAAGAAGAAAATTAAAGGTACTTTCACTTCAACATATGGTCGCTTATTGAATTATAACCACCATCTTGAATTAAATAACTCTCTATTATCTCAGCTTCCAGTGGACCTAGGGATCTGAAATTTGGTACATAGACCTATGATAGCTAAAGAAGAAAATTAAAGGTACTTTCACTTCAACATATGGCCACCATCTTGGATTTAATCAGATACTATTATCTTAGCTTCCAGTGGATTTAAAGATCTTAAATTTGTTACATAGACTTATTGCAACTAAAATTGAAAATTGAATGTAGATAAAAATAGAATAATTGAAAATGTATAAAAAAAATAATATAACCTACTTTTACTAAAATACGAAATTATGTAACAATAAAGATATATTAATTATATTGTTTTAATTATTATTTACACACAGCGCCAACTTCTAGACGGATAAGGTGCGCAAAGCGCACCGATCCGGCTAGTTTATACTATAACTTAGTTTCGATTGACTATTCTTTTATATATATAAATAGAGTCCAACTACGATTTGGAGAGTTTTATATTCTTAGTAATGGAATGAATGATGTATTATAGTCCTGATTCTATTCCTAGACCCTAGAAGGCTAGGCCCTAGGCCTTAAAGCCTAGAAGGCTTTGGAAACAAAACTACATAAGCATTTCATTTAATTGCTATTCCTACATGATTATGGGAAATTAGGAAACATAGCCACTAATACCTAGCATGAGCTCTTCTATTCTCATATTTGTAATAATATAAGAAAAGTTTGTTAGTTCTACTTAGTGACGAAGAAAAGAAGATATCACCCATATGTGATTTATACCTGAGTGAGAGGACTATACAAACTCAACAAATTAAGTCAATACTTTATAGTATGTATTTCACAATAATAAAATATTACTTGAAAGGGTGACGAAGAATTCGCAAACAAAAAATTTTTCTAATAATGATTCGATTCATCTGAGTGTTTTATAAGTAACGTGTTTTATCACTAAGCTAAAACACGTACAAAAAGATCAATTGTAAAATTGATGTCAATTAATGGTGTTGTCAGAATTTGACTAACAAAGATAACCCAGATTTAAACAGGTTATATATATATATATATATATATATATATATATATATATATATATATATATATATATATTTATATTATCATTTATATAATCTAGTAGTGTCCCGACCTCCCGACGACTCACCTGGAAATGATTTGTTATTGCTAAGCTAAGGCAACCACATTTATTCCAATAAAAAAGTTTTTTTTTTTATTTGTTGGTCTCTAAATAGACGTGATAATTTATCTAAATTAATTGACTTAATTTTACTCTTTTTTAGGATTTTGTTGGTAAAACCAAACAAAGAAACCCTTATAGTTTCGTTCATGTGTCTGTCTGTCTGTCACTCTGTACGGTTCCAATAACTTTTGAATCAAAAGAGATAGAAATATGAATCTTTCCAATATTAAAGATCGTTTTGACGCGCACACAGGAAAAATATAGCGAACTCAAAATAATCAGCTGTTCAAATCCAAAATGGCGGATAACTTATGTCACGCGATTTTTTTTTTTTTTTTTTTTAATTTTTAGTGGGGTATCAAATGAAAGGTATTTGTAAGAGTAGATTACAAAAATATATAACACTTGTGGAAAGCGTTTAATTTTCAACGCCATTTTGTCGTGAAACATCTAAAATTTGCGTGTCTCCCCCTTAAAACTATATTTCCGCTGTTTCAAAAAATATGCAAAAAGTGCGGTCTGATGGGCCAAAGAAAAAATAAGAATAGCAACTTGATCGATTAGCAATCTTGATTTCCTGGGAATCCAAGATGGCGGCTAATTCCTGTCACGAGATTTTTTTTTTAATTTTGAAATATACAGGTCTAGTGTGTGCTGGTCAGCACACAGCGAGGGTCCGTTGGCCACCACACTGTATAGTTTTTAAGTAGTACCCTATTGATAGTGTTTTTTAAAATACTAAAAAGCTTACTTTGAACTATCCTATGGGTCTGATATTCTCAAAACACATAAAAGAACTTCCGATGAAGTATTTTTTTGCCACTGAACCTGACTACAACCATATAAGCGAGATAGAGGGGGGGGGGGGGGACACGTTTCACACCCACTTCAAACTTGCCAACGCTCGCCCTATCAAAGTTATAACCAAAGAATTATATATTTTTGCAATCAGCTCGACGTACCCTTTCATATGATACCCCTCACGGTGTCAAAAAAAAAAAAAATTTTAACCCTTAAGTTTTTTTACCCTAATTTTTTTGATAAATATTTTTTTTAAGACGCTATATTTTTTAAATATGTGGATAGGTATAAGACACATATATGCCAAATTTCAAAGTGATCGATCGAAAGGTGTGGCCGTGAGAGCATGCGACAGGACGGACGGACAGACACACGCAGGAAAATATAAGGGTCCTTGGTTTTGCCTACGGACACTAAAAATAAAAGGTATTGAAGAGTAAAGAGTAGATTACAAAAATATCCAGCACGTGTGGAAAGTGTTTAATTTTTCATGCCATTTTGCCAAAAAACATCAAAATCCCCCCCCCCCCCCTCTCACCTCTTATGCTAATTTAATGTTTATAATACTAACCCTTTTTACGTGAGACTTCACGCACTACCAATTTATTCTATTCTAAGTATAAAAATAAACCCTTGCCACGGGCCTAAGACCTCCTAAATTATATTTTAGTTTTAGGGAGCGCTCGCACCACGATGTTAAGTTTGTAGAGTAAATACAAAATATGTGAAATTTATTTATTAAAGTTAATGTAAATAACCAACTTTTAAGGGATTTTAATTCTGAATCAATTTTTATAATAATTGTCAAAGATTTGTTGGGCTTCTTTTTTATAAAAGTCTTTTTTTGGGCTACTTATAAACGTAAAATAATATGAGAAGGTTAAGACTTTTATCTACGATTGATACGAAATATAAACATTGTATCTCTCTTTCCTCCCTAGTGCGGTAAAAACGAAGAATTCTTCACCTTAACGCACGATTAGCTAGTTTTTTTTACATTTAACAAAACTAATTTGCTGTTTGTTTTATTAAAGTAACTGTTTATATCGAGTTTTTAGTGAAAAACAATAAGTGATTTAAGCGAAAATGAGGAGAATAATACACCTCCCATCCCAAAATAATTAATTCGGCACAAAATACAACTAATGAATTAATGTCATCGTTATCAAAAGAGAAATACGAACTTACATACAGGAAGTTTATTAATTTTTTTTTTCTGTATTTTTTATTAAAATCCAACAATCGTAGATAAAGTACGGTACGGTGGGGGTTCGCAACTCGTGCTAAAACGGCATTTTGCTTTGCTCGTGTGGTTTTTACTACTCTCGCTCGCAAAATGTTACTTTCCGCACTAGACGCGTAATGTACTATTTGTGGTCTGCCTTCTATGTAAACACGTCGAGGCTAAACTGCTGAACAGATTTCAATTCAATTCAATGTACTATTCAGCCTTCAGCAAAACCGGACACTTTTAATTCAATATTAAATGCACGAGTAAGTATTTTAATTTGAACCAATGATTTTAGAAATGGATCTTTTCAAATAGGGTGGGCTCTAAGAACCCTAATATGAAATACATAATACGATTAAAATAAACTACGACGCTTTAACGACTCAGTTCGTATCCTATGTATTTTCCCCAGTTATTATTCCCATGTAAATATTTTAGTAATAAGATCGATCTCTAGACTTATATAAAGTCGCATTTGCTGAATCCTATATATATATATATATATATATATATATATATATTATATTAAAATATATAATAAGTTAAGTTTGTATCAAGGTTACACATTTCATTGTTTGCTAAAACAATTTCTATCGTAGGTTTCTTCTCGGATTGTTATTACCATTTAATTTTCTCTTTCAATGAGAACTATAGAAATAAACACTTTACTCAAATCAGAAAGTTTATATCAATTTTGTAACATCACTATAAATTCAAATTTGTTTTATTATTTTATATGCTTCATAAAATGAGAAAGAAGGAAAAATTGCAATGCGTAAACAAGATTATGGACTTGCGTTGTTGACTCTGAGATGTAAATACAAGAATTCCAATATGACTGGCAAAAAGGTCAGGGCAGCCAAGCAAGGTAGATCGGTATTAGTATTGTGTATTTATAGTGATAATTTATTGAGTATTTATACGCGTCTTCCTTTACCTTTGCGTCTTCCTTTAAGTATTTATACGCGTCTTCCTTTACCAGTGTGTTTTTACGTTCCAAATCAAGGATTGATAAGTGTTGAAAAAAGGTACGTTTTTAGACAATTTTTTTTTTTTTTATTAATCGTTTCCTGTAATCCTTCACAAATCAAATATCTACCTACTGGTAGAATATATATGAAGAAAAAAGAAATCGTTTGTTACATTAAAGAAATCAAATACGGAAGAGTGTCAGAAGAAATTAGATAGAAGATAAATTTAATTTAACTGAACGGTTCTAAAAAATAGTTGTACCTCCTTATCTTAAACTATAAAAACCTCTAATCGATTGATTTGAAATCAAGAATATTCCTCTTATACCTCACACCAGAAAAGGTAAATTAATTGGATAGAAAAGCAAATAGTGATTTAAAAACACTATTTACTTTCGCATCAATGCCTTAATAAATCGGATTTTACTTTGTATAAAACAATTTATCCAAAAAGATATTATCTATCTTATCAAGTATATAATTTTATTTTTAGTCGAAAATGTAAAGATTTACTGCAATATGAATTTCAACTCCTTTAACACGCATGGTAACAAAATAAATCTACAAATGCATTAGGACGTAAAAGTAATTTATTTCTTGAAACTTGAAATGACCATTGTGAGAAGCGTTGCATCATTAAGTTTCTTAAAATGAATTGTTTTACAAAGCACAGATCATTATAAGGACATTATCTAATTAGTCTTTTCAGTTAGAAATATTTCTATAGCACACTAACACACAAGTTGGTTTGAGAATCTTTAGAAATAATTTTTGAATGGTTTTGTGTAGCATTCATAAAATAATTTTTATTTTATTATAATATAAATTTATAATAGCGATAAAATGATTGATTTTTGCTCTTTGAGTTTTACTTACTCTGAGCAAGTTCCATAAACTCTCAGTAAAAACAATTAATATTATAATAATAAAACAATATATTACTTCAAGAGTAATTCATTTTGTCAACAAGATAGAAAAGGGTTACGTGATACTGTTTCTCGTTTCCTCTTTTTTAATGTTATTTCGACACCAGGGTAATTGCATTTCACTGTACAACATTTATTCTGGTTTGTAATGTACATAAATCTGCTAGTAAGAAAAGAGAAACTTAAAAATACTTTTTTGTTTTTTAACGTTCTACATGTGTGTAAGGCTTTATTTCGAATGTAAAACCTATATGTTAGTATTATTGGGAAATTTTCATAAAGTGCGTTACGTGTTAAAGATAATGCTGAAGATTTACGGAATTGAAAACATTTAATCAAGTAGACATGAAACATTAATTAATATTAATAGATAAGGCTAAAAATCTAAAGCTCTGATCACTTCTTAGAGCTTAACAGTATTAAAATACAAGAATTATAATATTATTTGCTTTCTCAATCATCGCAACATCAGGCTATGGGAGATGGTCAATGTGAAGCTCGTCTCAACTTATGCTTGTTTACTGTTTAGGGAATAGGAAACAAGGTTTCATTTCAAACGAGTTTTCAGTACGCCAAGTACCTACTCGACTACGCCGATCCCCTAAATACTATAAATCACATTTAAGTAATCTTATCTTTCGGGGACTACGCTCATATTATTTAATTTCTTAATAGCTCATTCTCAGATATTTTTGTTGAATATTGTGAGAAATTGATGTCAATACATTTTTATATTTAAGACATAATTATTTATTTATATAGTCAAGATTCTTGCCTTTAACCAAGCCAGTTTCTTTACTCTCTTCTTTCTTGTCACTCTATTTGCTAGTGGTGGCAGAGCCCGTGGTTGCGCAACTTTGGCCTCGTATGAATATTCCACCATGGTGTGGCCCCGTGTGGAGGAGGCCTAAATAAAAAAGCACTCACCTGAAACATAATAATATTTAAAAATAGTCTGACTTCTAAATTCACTAGGAAGTTTAGTAATTATTCTTCTGGCATGCGGAATATTGGGTGTTCCGGTGCAAAGAAGTTTAAGGTTGATTGAATATTGTATGTTGAGATTTTTCAATTCTAATAACACAATTCATTATACAGGGTGGACTAAAAGTCTCCCCCTCCCCTCTTAACTTTTGAACGGTTTGAGATAAATTGATGAAACTTGGGAGGATCCGTACCATGTAAAGGGAAATTTGTTTTCATGCAATCGCGCAGTAGGGGCAACCACCCATTTTGCCCCCAGGCCACCCAACTTTAAAATTTGTACGGGGTGTATATTTTTGATAGCAGATTTGGATTCAACGGTGAAATTAAGAATATTTTACTTCAAACTTTTCTTTCTATCTCCAATATTTTACCCCCTATATATATATTGGGCAAAAGTATAAAAATGGTAGATTTCAGCGCCTGAGGGCGAAATGGGAGGTTGCCCCTACTGACTTTTGGACCAACCTGTATATTTTGTTCATTAGTGCTCATCGTTTAGAAAAAGAAAGATCAATAAAACGCCTAAAACCCTCTTAACCAATGAAAGAACCTGCTTTTTCACACCATTCAGGAAGTAGTTAATTGATACGAATACGAAGTAAACCTGATGAATGGGATTTACATTATGAATATTCCCTGGACCAAATCTTTCATTCAAGAAATAACTAAATGTGAAACGGCATTCATTGCTGAAAAATAATTATCAAAATTTGATTGAATATGTCCAGGCAGTGGCTTATGGTACAAAAATACTACTCTAGAGCTAGAGATGGAAGTTTTAAAGGTTTGATATCTAACCTTTGGTACCCAACGACTCAATAACCCTCCATAAAGTCTGTTGACCTCTAATCTTGAAAAGGCAGGAAGACGGGAAAGAGTAGACTTTATTTACTGCACGCAAGGTATGGTTTCTTAAAAACCCACCCAAAAAAGAAAAGTTAAAAAATTAAACCGTTACTACAGGGATTATAGAAGTTACACGATGCAGTATTTCAAAAATGTTCACGATTTAACCCCCCGGCCCATGTATCAAGTTGAAATAAGAAATATTGCCGCTGTATTTTCAATAAATTTATTTGTTTTACTTTGTTGCAAGCATTTATATTGACGATTAGAGCCCTATAAAAAATAATCAATACTTTTATAATCTTAAATATCTTATATCAATAATCTTATACATTTATAATTTTAAAATAATATAATATTATTGTGAAATATATAGTAAATAAACCTAATTTATTGTTGTGGTTTTCAGTTTACTCAACATATGTTTAGAATTTATTTTAATTCACATCTGTAGTAGTTTTTTTTTTTTTTTTAAATCGAAATAGTTTATATAAATAATTAAAATAATAGATGTACATTTGCAGCAACATTACGCTTATTTATTAAATATCTTCTACCACTATAATCTTATAAATCTTTGTAAAATTGTGTTTTCTAGCATTGAAGTGAAAACTTATCGATATCATTATGTCTTAATTTATAATTTGTTTTTGATATCTTTTGAAACAAATATAGATTATTTAATCCACAAGAATATAGACCTTAGGTTGTCCAATTATAATCTGTAGGTAGTAGTTCACTGACATCCAAATGCCAGCCAACAATGGTTTATTTTTAGACATTGGCTTTCAGCTTTCCGTATTATATTGATTCTCGTGTTAAAACAATGATAGTATTTACCATTTTATTTATTAAAGACTATAAAGTTTTAAGTAAGAATCAAAAATGGTCTGCCAATTTGCTTGAGGCTCAAAGCTTCCTCGAGTCCTATTATAATTAGACCGAATGGCCACGTGAAATTTATATTTGCTTCGATTCCCAGTGGGGTCACTCTTATGTTTAAGCAATACTAAATTTGCTCAAAAGGTTGAAATTAATATGGGACTATCTGTGGGCTACTTTCGACAAGCAATCTAAATATTATTCGAAATAGGACCAGTAGTATTAAAGATATGGTGGTTCGCCAAAATGTTGAACGACAGACAGACAGACACGATATCAAAAATGTCAGTCAATCAGTAGTTGAACAGACATTGATTAAATCAATAGGTTTGTCCGGGACAGATTTCAGATTTCCCTAGTCCTCAACGTAGAGCCTTAGAAAGAAACCCAACAAACTTCACTTGCCCTTTCCGTCACTCGTTGTTTTCATTTTCTGATAGCTGGGGCACTCCGTGCATAGTGTGTTATCTACAATTTTCTTAACCACGGTCCACGGTATGGCTTTGATGTTACCTGTAATTTTTTTTTTTTTTTTTTTTTTTGGAAAGTGGAGGTAAATATTGTCGAGATAGAAATACATATTATTAAAATACTACGAAAATAATGGACGCTAAACCCAAAACTACTAAGCTGTTGAGAGACTATAAAGAATTCTTGTAATGGATAAAAATCTCAGGGGCCATGCCCCCTATCATGGCCCCTATGTCCCCTGTAAACGTTTGCTGTAAACTCCTTGTAAACGTTTTGTTTAGAAGTAGAAATAAAGCTGTCGAAAAGGTGTTTTTAAAAAACACCTTTATGTGATCATTTGTTTGGCTTAGCGGGTTTAAATTTAATAAGGCACATGTATTTTGCAAGTATTCAATACTATTAAAAGTAATCCATTTAAATGCCAGTGAAATCATGTGAAGTCACTTTCCCGGGTAAACGGGCTTTCCTAGCACTCAATAATGCAGGCAGATAACAAAAATGTCTACGATTATTATATATATATATATATATTTTTTTTTTCAAAGTTATCTCAGGATGATTTTTAATTAGTGTGTTAACTTATTTTAGTTATTTACTATTTTATTTCATAGTAGTTTTCAACTGATTCAAATACTACAGATTTCGCTGTATTTCTTCTCTTTTTGCAGGTTAGTGACCGGAAAAAGAACGCAGGTTTAAGGGAATATAAGTTATTTAAAGCGATGCTTAAGAAATACATACCAAAGCCAGGCCCACACCGCTTCAAAAGCAACCAATTGTGACATTATAGAGTTCTGACCTTGACTGAGCCTGCGAACCAGTTGGAAACAGGTTTAGCGGTTTGAACTCATGTTATATACGTACAAAGCCATCTCCTTATCTACACTTCGCGTGAACGCAAGGAATTTAAACTTTCATATGATGTTTCAACAGTATCACTATCACTATACCTGTACCTGTCTACATTACAAATTTAAAAAAAAAAAAAGAAATCTTGATTTATCTTAACTTGATCTTATCATTATTACGCCTCGGCTTACTATAAGGTATAATTCTATGAAGGTGTTTATTTTAAAATAAGAAACAGAGTTAATTATATCCATTAATTATAATACTTGAGGCAGCATATGAAGGGTGCAATTGTAGAAGTAAAGGTCAAATTTTTTGGGAATGGAATTACACTCAACACACAACTTTTAGAGACTTAAAATAGGAGAAAAACATAAGTTACAAAAGACGACAATTAAAGGCTTACATGACTTTATTGCATTCATACTGTCATAAATATTTTCTTAAAAACTCTAACATTAATTATTTCTTGTTCCCATAAAATCAAAGCAGGTTTCCATTAAAGATTTATTTGTAGATAGATAATGAATCGAACTTGTAACCTCCATAATCAAAAGTAAAGATTATAGCAACAGCTGATCAGACAAGCGCAACAATATCAATTTTCCCTAGTATTGAGTTGTATTGACTTCACCAAAGCATTTGACTCCATTTATAAATCTAGTAATAAAGAAATGTTTAAAGGTATAGGAATTAAAGCGGAGTACCGTCTATTTTTAGATTAAATATATGAAAATTCCATATTAGGAATAACAATGGAGCTTGAGAATAGAACGATAAAAATAAATAGAGGCATAAGGCAAGGAGATGTCTTGTCTGTTAAGACATTCATTAAAGTATTAGAAGACGCTGTAAAAGGTAGATGGACAGTGGATAAACCTATTAAAATTCGCAGATGATCTTGCCATAATTTCTTAAAACACAGCTGAAGCATCTGTCATATTGGAAGAACTAGAAAAATGACGAAAAATATAGGACTTCAAATTAACTTGAATAAAAGTAAAAGCATGACCATAAATAAAAATACGGACAAAAAAAGAAGTTACAATTATAAATAGAGAATAAACATGTCAAGTGTGTGCTGGTCAGCACTCAACGAGGGTCCGTAGGCCACACTATATAGTGTTTAACTGTAAAGTGTATAAACAGTGTTTTTTTAAAATGCTAAAAAGCTTACTTTGAACCATTCTAAGGGTCTGATATTCTCAAAACACACTCTGATAAAGTATTTTTTTGCCCCTGAACCGGACTACAACCATATAAATACATCGAAAAGACCATAAATTATAAAAAAAACGTATTTTGTCAATAAAAAATAAAATAATATTTTTTTTCGAAATTTCCAAAAAGTGGTATCTTTACTTTTGGTCGAAGAATGATCAGGAATTTTTTGCACTTCACATAAGCGAGATAGAGGGGGGGGGGGGGACACGTTTCACACCCACTTCAAACTTGTCTACGCTCGCCCTATCAAAGTTATATCCAAAGAATTATATATTTTTGTAATCAGCTCGACGTACCCTTTCATATGATACCCATCACGGTGTCGAAAAAAAATTAAGAAATGTTAACCCTTAGGTTTTTTTACCCTAATTTTTTTAAAAATATTTTTTTTAAGTGGCTATATTTTTAAAATATGTGGGTAGGTACAAGACATATACGTGCCAAATTTCAAAGTGATCGGACGAAAGGTGTAGCCGTGGGAGCACGCGAGAGGTCGGACGGACAGACACACGCAGGAAAATATAAGGGTCCTTGGTTTTGCCTACGGACCCTAAAAACTAGACGAAGTACAAAATATAATTTACCTCGGAGTTCTCATTAGCAAATCCCATAAGGACCAAGAAAAATAAATTACAAGAAGAATTGCGCTAGGGTGGAACACATTCAACAGGTATCGCGGCTTATTTATATCAGATGTCAGTAAGGAGTCAAAAAAGAAACTATGGATGTCTTGCATGTTATCAGTTATGATATTCTGTTCCGAAACTTGGACGCTTAACCATAATAACGTCCTGAGATTACGATGTGCTCAAAGAATGATGGAAAGAAGTATGCTTAAAATAACTAGAAAAGATAGGAAAAGGAATATATGAATAAGAAAGGAAACAGCATTAGAAGATATTATAGGAAAAGTAGTTATGGACAAGAAATGTAATGTGGGGTGGGCACATTGCTAGGACAGAGGATGATAGGTGGACAAATAAATTGATTCATTGGTACCCACAAGGGATAGGAAATGAGGATGGGGGTGTGGAAGACCTCCACCCTCCTCAAAGATGGGATGAAGAAATGCATAGAATATGTGGAGGAGCGTCGTGGCAGAGGGGAGCGAAAGAGACGAGTGAATAGGAGAGAATGGGTCAAATAAATTACGACGTCTAGTTCTACTAGGAATAGATAGAATAGTTTTATGTTCTAAATTAAGAAACTCAAGAAGTTTGAAATATTTTTTTTTCAGTGTAAGAAAAATTGATTTTATTTTGAAATCTTAGTATTATTTTCTTTATAAAGTTTTATTGTAATGTTACTCTTTAGGGCAACTCAAAACCAGTAAATGGTACCACGGTTATGAAACCGATTTTTAGCTGTAATAAGAGAAAAAAAGTCCAGTCATGCACCATGACTTAATGAGCGAATATTCAAAGAAATCTGCGTATTATTGGCTTATGATAATATAGGAAAATTTTGGTTTAGAATTTGCATGGGTGAAAAAAAAAAATGGTACACAGGGGTACGGGGTACAAAAGTCAAAATTGTATTTACCCTTCAAGAAGTATGTCGTTGCGTTGGAAAGCTCTTTAAGAGTATAGTAATTGTTGTTATGTACAATTTTGTCAGATTTTCATATAAGAGGGGGTAAAATGGAAAAAACACGTTTTTATGCTATTTTTTACCCTAAATTGTCAAAATTTGAACCCTAAATGAACTCCAAAAATTCCGGCCAACGAAGTCATCCTTTCTTTTGATATTATTGACATTTTAAAATTTGTTTGAAATTTTTAAGTGCATCCTAAGGGGAGATATTGTCTGGAGTGATACATATATATACATTATACATACATACATATATACATACATACATAAAAAAAGTGTTAAATTTTAGGAATCGATTCAGAATGGTCTAAAACGGATTTTCATGGAGAAAATTTTCAAAAATTCGCATTAAAAAAAATGTTGAAGCCATTGCAATAGCTTAATTTTCTTCGAAAATTCGCTAAAAGAAGAATGCATTGTATGTTTATATATTAAGCTAATAGCCCAGTTAATAAAGGTTTTTATCTGCAACTAATTAGGGGAAATCTGGATTTTTTCCTGATGACAGACCATGATAAGAGGTACATTCTCTCAAAAGTCCCCACTTCTCCCCCTTGTGCTTCCCCCCCTACCCCATCTTAAAGTTCAAAATTTACTTATTTTTCACTTTTTACGCAAAACTGTTTATTTTTTGAAGAGAAATGTTATTAACAAAAATATTTCTCACATAATTCTGCACAAAAAAGGTCCTATGCATGCTTGAAGTGAGACATACCGTTTTCGAGATATTATTGATTAATAATCCAATTTTTTATTTTTGCGAATCAAGATATGTTAAAAACAACACTTCTGATTTTATTGAAATTTGGATGGTAGGCCATGCTTAGCCTATTTTTGATCCTATATAAATTTAAACCTTCTGTGCCTATTATTTTATCTTGCACATGCGCACATCTTGGTTCGAAGAAATAAAAAATTGGAATTTTTATCAACAATATCTCGAAAACGGTATGACTCACTTCAAACATGCATAGGACCTTTTTTGTGCAGAATTATGTGAGAAATATTTTTGTGAATAACATTTCTCTTCAAAAAATAAACAGTTTTGCGTGAAAAGTGAAAAATAAGTAAATTTTGAACTTTAAGAGGGGGTAGGGGTGGGGGGGGGGAAGCACAAGGGGGAGAAGTGGGGACTTTTGAGAGAATGTACCTCTTATCATGGTCATGGTCTATCATTAGAAAAAAATCCAGATTTCCCCTAATTAGTTGCGGGTACAGTCTGTTTTTGGCCTTTATTGACTGAGCTATAAAATAAACAGTTATTATTATATTATTATTATAATGATAATGAATCTGGTTGGGAATCGAACTCGTAACCTCAATAATCAAAAGTAAAAATTATAGCAATGATCTACCGGCTGATGTATTGTATTTGAGGCTAAAAACATATAAGTCACAATATTCTCAAAAGTAAAGGTCTTATATGTTCACGGACGTGTGTTATATCGTGAAAATAATATATTTACTAATAGGGGTTGTATTGATGATTAACATTTTTTCTGTATATTGATCAAAATTGTATAACTTATGTTTTTCTCAACACCCAGATTCGGTATGTGCATCGTCTACGTCTACGGTGTGTCCCATGAAAGAGGACAGAAGAGGAAAAGAAAGGACCCTTAAATTTTGCAATATGCAGTAAAAACAAGTATATGTAGGTAAATAATATTTGCCTGTTTTGCTTCCGAGCTTATACCGAAGGTAACGGAAGTTATGTGATCGTTCTAAAGAACGAAAAAAATTTAGATCTCCGATTTCAAAAATTCCAAGACAGAAATCCGTTTCAGATCATTTTTGGTTCCGTGTCTGTCAGTCGGTCTGTCTGTCGGTCGCTCTGTTGGTTGGTCTGTCGTTCAATTTTTTCGAACCAATATATCGTAAAAACTAGACGTCCAATGTTTATGAAATTTTGGTGGTAGGTCAAGAGTAGTCTATTATTGGTCCCATATAAGTTTTAACCTTCTGCGCTCATTTGTTTCTCTTTTACATGCGCACAAACATACATTAATTTACACCTATAGCTTTAGAAGTACTTATCTGGTTAGTATTATACTTTTATAGATTATCGAAAGTAACCCGTAGATAGCCCCAGATTACTTTGAACCGTCTGCACTCTTTAACTGTGGCTTATTTGATACTTTAATTCAAGTAAAAAATCAAAACAATTTTGACAGATTAAAAAAACGGGGGAAATAAGAAAAATAAATTAGGCAATAATGGCTTGTTAAAGCATAAAATCAATAAAGTACTTGATAGGATGCGAGATGCGAGGAAGCTATGTGCCACACCAATTGGCGTCTATTTTTCTATTCTATACTTCGGATCCCAGATTCGTTACATCAACCTATTGTGCCACAAAATTAATATTATACGATATAGAATGTGCCAAATTTCAGGAAGTAGCCAAAAATATAGTTTTCATGTAATTAACCTTTATGCAACATTTTATTTAGTTTTTCTTGGAGAAACAAAAGTTATGGACTATTTGTTATAATTATAAAAATAAATATATTTACGTAAAATTAAACATTCTTTTTATAGTGAAATCGGATTAAAAGTGTTTCCACCCTAATTCTTTTGCCTTAAGAGGAAGAAAATAGATATAATAAAAATAATTATTATTTGATTATAGTACACGAGATTGAAGGCTGTTTGTTGTAGATTATAAAATAATTACTGTTTGACGAAGGAATTATAGAAGATGTGTGCTTCCACACCAACTGCACCTTATAATTGATATAATATTTTATATATATTTTAATAACGCTTGGTATTATTTCTGTAATAACACAACAATGTTACAATGAAATCTCTGTAGTGTTTAATTTTTATTAAATTAGTATCTGTCGAATTAAAAAGTTTTGAAAGTGGAACAAAATATTAATTTGTTTTGTCGAGAGAAGCACCCCCCAAATTCAAAGCTACAATTCATCTCTCGATTCATCTAAAGATTTATGTAGCTCATATATAATATTTTGTTAACTACATTCATGACAAAGTCTGGTAGAAGCTTCTATTAGATTAGGATACTAATGTTTTGTATCCGGTACATATGTACTTGTAATCTTTATGTACTATGTGCTATTATCTCTAAAATGTCCGAATTATACTGTTTTTTCAAACAGTAATTATTTTATAATCTATAGCAAAAGCACAATCTCGTGGACTGTATAACCAAATAATTATTATATTTTAAAAATAAGTATAACTAAGCTTAGTATAGTATAGCAAACAATATTACTCCTTAAAGTAAGGAAAAGTAAAAAAGTACAAATAGAGGAGAGGATGTGTTTTTTTTTTAAAAAAAAACATTACACCATTAAGTCTAATGGTGTAATCAGTGAAAGTTAGTAGGATTTCGACGACTAAACAGAAAGCATTTTGTGTTGTAGAGTTTGTGAAGTCTGAATCGGTTATCACAGTTCAGCGTGAGTTTCAACGACGGTTTAGAGAAAATACACCAAGGAAAATAAATTAACGCAGATGGCATCGGAAGTTTTCAATCGATAAAGGATCATCCATGTAAAGCTATAAATCGGGACGACCTCGGACCTCGCGTGTTCATTGAAAACACCAGGCGCATCGAAGACTAAAGCCTCGTGTACCTTCGACTTCACCATGCCAGTCGTGAATTAGAATTCCTCTGCATTTGTATAATACTGTATTATAGTTGAAACTCGCGCTGAACTGCATGTGATATAAGTGATTTGGATTAAGTGAATTCCATAATTCAAAAAATTTTACTAACTTTTGCCATTTGCACTAATTGCGATGACGAGTTGAGCACTGCGAATTCTTAGATCGCAAAAAAATAACATCCTAACCTCCTCTTTCGTTTGAACCCAATATTGGCGCACCATTAAAAAAATAGCTGTTTGAAACCCAATCATTCTTTTGTAAACACGCAATACAATGAGTAAATAAGATATTAAAGAAACGCCTATATCTTTTTTTATCTTTGATAAACTGTAAATTTTATCATTTTTTCAACAAAAATTTGATTTTTCTAAACGAAATATCATAATCTCCGGAATATCTTTTGTGATACAAGCTTAGCATTCTAGAGTAGTCTGCACCAGATTTGTACGGGTTTTATCTAGGTTTAATCTATTTCTATAACTAGGTCTGTTATCATTGGGAAGACAGTATCCTCCTTTGCCTATCCTTGGGGATAATCATAGTGTTTGTATGTGCTAATCTAACTGTGTAATTTAGATAAATTGTCCAATGATACCGTAAAGAAAAGAAAAATGCTATAGATGACAATTATTGATCAAGAAACAGTGAGTCGTAGATTTTAATGATCTATTTAACTATGTAATGATATGATTCACCACCTTCTTCTGTAAAAAAACGATCGAGGATTTCCTCCCAAGAAGTTCCGAGTAGCTAAACACTACCATACATCACACTTGCATCATTCTCCTATCCGATTCAGTGTTTTCAAAGTAAATGCTTGTGCAACTAATCTAGCTTATTAGCCAATCAATCAGATATGTGTAGAAAGTTAACCTTGCAAAAAGGAAGAATCATTCCTGGTTTATGAATCCACTGCAGAATGAAAAATATGAAACAACCAATTATTTACAAATTATCTAAACAAAGGAAAATAGATTAACTTTGAATAGGTTGTGATAGGGGAATTTTGTTTCCCAGACTAATGTTTTATAAAAATATTAAAAGATACATTATTTTTCACAAGCTGAACAAATTGACCTAATGAAAAAACGTAAATAAAACTAAAGTGTAAAATAACCAGTTTACTGACAAACCACCATTTGCAAGGCTAAGCCCTCGCTATAAATAAATTTACTGTGATAGATTTTAAGATAGAGTTGTGCTAGAGGTGAGGTGCGGTCCCCTAAAATATTTTATATTGCATGATAATACAAATCGATTTGTCAAATGTTTTCTGATGCAGCATGTTTAACTGATCACCAATACTAATCGCCTTTGAACTCAAAATTTAATAGAAGTTTTACTATATAAACGTATTATTTTTTGCTGTTAAAGAGCCTATAAATTGAGCAAATTTCTTATTTGGTTTAAGTAAATTAGTGTCAATTAAATAATAATAATAGTTAAGAGTTTTGGGACCTGTTCAAAGTGGGATTATTTACCTACTTCTTATATCGGTAATTTATGAACGTCAAGCCATTAGTTTATCACAGAAATTGGTTAATGTATTGTTAATATCATTAATAGTTAGTTAAAGAAGTGATAAAGAATCCTAAGGATACTAATTATGGAACTCATTTTTAAAGAACAAAATAGGATAGAGATAGAAGAGACATAAATAAAATGTATACATGTATAATATTTCATTAAAATATTATCATTAATTTACTATGTACAGATTTTAATTATTTCAAATATTTTAATTATAATTTATGTATTTTTTTGGTAATCTCACACTGCCGAGTAATAAATATAAGTAATAATCACTATAAATAATTACTTTTTGTTAATAATTTTCTTCACCTTATTATTTACTTCGCCATTTCTTTTTTTACGACAGTCTAGATAAGAAAAATAACAAAGTGAAAATAAGAAAATAAATTTTTAAAAATAAAAACCAATAATTATAATTAAATAATAAAGGAAGAGTGGTAATTTACAATGTATGTTGCTGTAAGTGATCAGATAATCTTTTTATATACTTGTACTCCATCCATTTTCTTGTTTCAGAGTTAATTCTACACTTTCCCTATCTCCAAGAAGTTATTTTTTATAGACATTTATCATGTTGTAAGGTGTCGAATATAGCTTTTTGAAAGGATTGCGCAGGACCCAGTGATTTTGACACTGAAGCTGCAACAGGATGATAAATATCCCCCTAAAACCCAGGGTGATTCACATCGCGAAGGAAAGAGGAAACGGACGTCGTACCGGACGGACATAATTCTTTATTAAATATTAGCTAATGTAATGTCCTTTATAAATCGTGTAAAGTTTATTTAGTTAGTTTATTTCACCCACAGGATAAGGTGTTGTAGTTACTTCTTATCGCTCGTTTTTTATTTTTATGTTCTTCCTTCTTTTATGAACCTTGTTTGAAGGTTCAAAATTACAATTTTTTAGTAAATTAAACTCAATAAGCAGAATTTACCAACTTATTATCAACTAGCCTTTAACCCGAGCTTCACACGGGGTCATTCTAAGAATCAGTGGGGCCTCTTACTATCATGTAGGCCAAATGATTAAATAAAATGCTAAATAGTTTAATTTCCGAAGCCTTCATAGAAAAAACATCAGGACTATATCATACATCAATTATTCTATACTTTAGAATAAAATTACCCCGTGAATCTCAAATGGGAGGCTATTTATTACATGCAAAAATACCTGTTTTATTGAGCTGAGGGAGGCGAAGCTCTTATACTACTCTTTGCATTTGGTTGGACACATACTCCTCCTGAACGGCTGAACCGATCCGCATTTTTGGCACAGTCATAGTGACCAACCCCAGGAAGATATAAATCTGAAATGGACCAAATTACACACCACGACCAGGTACACAGGGGTACGGGGTACAAAAGTTAGAGTAGTATATGCCCTTCATGATGCATGTCGTTGGAAAGCTCTTATTATATTTTCATTTAAGTGGGAGGGGGGGGGGGTTAAATAGAAAAATATGCTTTTTAATTAAAAATTAGAAATATTACTATTTTTGATCCGATTTCAGCTGTTTATAAATAAAAATGTTTATTGTTAACGATCAGCTGTTTAATGACTCATTGACTGTCAATTAAACACGCTCATCTCAATATTGTAAGCAGACAACTGCATTGCACACCTAGTTATTAGACGCAATAAGTAACTATGTTTTAATCAAGATTGAATTTAATCACACAATAAGCTTAATTGTGCTTATATAAAGATATTCGAAATCTACACCTCATGATTTTTCATTATAACTTGAGTTAAAAAACCAATGTGTTTGGTTAAAATGCGATCAAATAAGTTAAGAATTAATTATTCTAAAAGAAGAAAATCAAGACAAAGTAAACAGTACACAAATAACGACATTAACAGTGCAAGCGTAAACATAGCAATAGAAAATATTAGGTAGTTTTAAACAACAGATAGCCCCAGATTAATTTAAACTGTGTGCCCCCTTTAACGTTTGCTAAATTGATGCTTTTCATTATTCATGTAAAAAATGAAAACCATTTTGACAGATTAAAAAAAATGGGGGAAACAATTAAACAAATTAGATAATAATGGCTTGTAAAATCATCAAATTAATAAAGTACGTGATAGGATGCGAGGAAGCTATGTGCCATACTAATTGGGAGTCTATTTTTTAGGATTTTACAGTAAAATCCTAAAATTGCCCTTACAAACAAAGTGCCTCTCTATAAATTTGGAAATCTATTGCATCGGCTAATAAAAATGATTTTTAAAACTCTTGACTGATTATTGTATTGTCATCGGAAATACATGATCTGTGCAAGTTTCAGCTTTCTAGTTAGTTAGGAAGTGGGACTTCAAGACAAGAGAACAAACATTGTGCGTGGAAAACATTTCTTTTGTTTAGATGTAAAAAATTATTAACTTCGATTGTTATGAAAATTTTCAATAAGTGTTTTTAAAAAAACTAACTAAAAGATATGGTGGTTTTTGGTTATCGTAAGGTATCCAAAAATCTTACAATTCTGATCAATGTACACATAAACCACAAATAGCTAATATGAGAAATGGTATAGATAAGGTTATCTTAAGAGAATAACATAAATTGCAATAACTATTGTTTAATTCTGAACAACCACTTTAGCAGTTCACTAATGATCATTATAGTATAATATGACTAACTAAAGTGATCGATACTAGACTGTGGTGAACTGACTACCGGGTTTTTTTTATTAATAAACTGACGAATTTCTTCTTTGAACTTGATTTACTACTAGCTGAAATATATCACACTCGATCCTTCGAGAGTGTGTTTAATGATTTTTTTTTTAATTTGGAGTATCTATTACAAGTTAAGGGACAACTGTTTCATATTTATAATTTCAGAATAAACTACGGACAGTGACGTATCTAGGGGTAAGAGCAGCCTGCCCTGTGTACCGTGTTAAAGAGGGCAAAGGATTTTATTTTTTAATTTATTTATTAAGTATTATTATTTGTTTCTCTCACTAGAACCAAAATATACATAAAGTAAAAAGTGTATTAAGTATTAAGTCAACGGTTAACGGTTTCCCGAGGTACCAAAGTTGCGTCGTGGTGCCTTAGGGAGCCACAACTTTCTTTTAGAGGCGCCGCAAAAATTACAAAAAAGTTAATTTTATTTCCATTTTCAATTTATTGCAGTAGGGTAGATGAATACTATGCATTTCTTCCTGCAGGGAAGCAATCTACTCACCTATCAAAGGGAATTAAAGGAATTTGACGTGGCACCCTAGGTCAAATAGGGTGACATAGAATCAAGGGGCGCGGGCGCCAAATCGGCCAAAAGTTATTATTTTATTTTTTAATTTATTTATAAGTATTATTATTTTTTTTTCTCTCACTAGAACCAAAATAAGCGTACCCCCAGGCACATTGTAAGAATTCACAACAAAAACTGTAATGAAATAACTAGACATCGCGTGGATCTATCATTGAAGCGAGCGTATGGAAATAAATATGTATTGAATATTGAAAAAATAGATAATCATGAATCATGATGAGTTGATAGATAATGGGTATAGTAGTAGTACAGCGGCTAGTAGTAAGGGAACCACCCCGCATTCTTACTATTCCTCTAACCACACATCTCCCTCCCTGCTTTATTATTATAATTTTAGACATCTTTATTAATTCATAGCGGTGTCGCTGTTGGTTTTACTGAAAAATGTTATTTAAAAAAAATGTTCGTCTCATCGAATAGAGAATGTTAGATTTTTTTCCCGTTCAAAAAAGCGCACGTTTACGCGAGCTTTGCGGGCGAACGTTTGGGCAGACAACCTTGTCCAACGAACTCGTCCTGAGCATTGGTAAAATGAACATGTGTACCAAATTTCATCAAAATCGGTCAATTTTTACTCAAGTTATCGTCGTACGTTTCAGACACACAGACACACAGACACGGAGCATATTTCGTTGAATGTAGGAAGCTCGCTACGCTCGCTTCAATTAATTGTAATTGTGACAATTCTCAGGAAAAATAATAAAATTTAAGATTAAGGTACATAAAAATTAACTTGATTTGTGTCAAATAAAAAAATAACCATTTTGTTTTCAAGAAAACTAAATTTAGAATGGCTATTCACGTTTTAATTGCGCATAAGGTTTTTAAGAATCTGGTACCTAAAGTGACACACAAAGTTTAAATATGTAGCTGGTGCTATTGCGTTTTTAAAAATTTATAAATTTAATAACAATTTACACGTATATAAGCATCTTATCGTATACATATTATATTAGTTAAGAATAAAGAGGTAAAGTTGAAGCGCTGTAGCAAGCAGCGCCGGTGCTACACTTTTGGCCGCCACAGGCAAGACGGTTTTTGGCCGCCCGTTGAAATAGGATTTTTTGACCGAGGGGGGGGGGGGGGGAATTGTGAATAAATCTTTTCTAGATTTATGTGATTGGTTTATTACACAAAAAATAACTGGAAAGTCTCAAATTTGTGTTGGGTTCGTTTACTTTCTCATATAAAGAGAAGTTATTAAAAACAAATTGTTTAATAACGGTTTTGAAAAAATGTCTGATTATCGTCTGTGTAGACGCCTGGAGCCTAATCTACTGGGCTAGTTTTGACAAAATTTGGCAAACATGTTCAGAAAAATCATACCCTGAAATTAATTTTAGCTCCAAATTTGGACCCGCTATCCCCCCCCCCCCCCCCAAAAAAACGGTTTCGACGATTTTGATTAAAAAATTCTAAAATCAAGTCCATTTAAATATGAATCTAACTATATAAGCCGTTTTCCCTGGAAAAATCAAGTTCCTGAGGAAATAACTTAAACCGCGCACGGAGAGAGGCTGGGATCGATTGATCGATTCCCTTCCGAGTAGAAGTTATTTTTAAATTTTGATGAAAATATTCAATAATAATTAAATGTACCTACTAAAACTAATAAATGCAAAACATTGGGCTAAGTATTTATTAACTCATATATGAAAAACTTTGTCTGATTTGTCTCGGACCGATTTTTATTGGAACGAAGTCCCTTATTGCACCTTCTGGAGCCCGGGAGTGAATCCGAAAAAAACGACCAAAATCACCGTTACAAAACCACCGTCACAAAACCAAGCGTCACGAAATCTACCGATGACGATAACCTGAGTAAAAGATGACCGAGTTAGTTAAAATTTGGTACACATGTTCATTTTATCAATGCCCAGGTTAAGTTCGTTGGACAACGTTCAACGTTATCCGCTTAAGCGTTCACGCGCAACGCTCGTGTAAACGTAAGCTTAAAATTTAAAATTGGAATTTTAGGCCGGAACAAAATTCTAACTTTATCTATTTAATGAGACAAACAACTTTCATAAATATTTTTTTTTATTTATGACTTTAACTTCCCTAGGTACAAACAATTTAGTTAGTTACTTTTAATTTTGTCTCTTTTCTAATTCCGCCATGCATAAGTATTTAGCAACATATATTCGTACTTAGCAGTGTGATTTTATAATTTATATGAAAAATGCAAGGAACTTCGTTCCCACCGGGGGTCCCGTGACACCACACATATTTTTTTTTATTAGGATTAGGAGGGGTATAACAATTAATAAATTAGGGAAAGGTAGAAAATGTAACAGCTATAAAGGGGTAATAAAGAGTCAAGTGAATAAAAAAAAAAAAAAAAAAAGATATGAGGTGTAATGGAAGAGGCTTAGGAGGGTTACGAGAGAAATAAAAATACATACAAAGATAAATATTATGTACTCATATAATAGCAAAGACAGCCGATAGTTTGTTTTTAGGAATAAAAAGAAATAACACCAGTGTAACTAAGAATCATCCCGAAATGTGATTAGCCCGGCCCGGATACTTAACTAAAACATCACCTGATAAGGTATTGTCTAGGTGTTATTACTAGGGTTCCTTCTCTAATTGCCTACTCAGTACGGGGGTTACGCACATTATTATCGTTTTGGTATTTACTCTTTACTAAGGAGTTTGTATTTCAATTTATAAAATAAAACAAACTGCGGTCGTCATCGGCCGCCCCCTGAGTTTGGCCGCCACAGGCGGCCGCCTGCCCCGCCTGTGCGTAGCGCCGGCGCTGGTAGCAAGTAAATTACTATTTTAGTTTAAAAAACTTTATTATACGCATATTCTGTTATAGAATATTAAAAATTTGGTTGGTTGTCGCTGTAATGAATACTAATAATGTTGCAAGATATAAAGATCGTCAAGAATGATAGACAAGAGTGGATGTTGCGATGTGGTTAAGGATTGCTGGATTGCGGAGAGGTGCTAGAGCTGCTGTGTGGTGGGAGTGTTCCCACGTCCTGTGAAGGATGCCTAGGGGCAGGTGCCTTTGATACGCCTTGTGGTCTAAACCCCTGCTTCAGTAATACTATGACCACTGTCCGTTATGCTTCTTGTACATCGCCGCGTTATTCTTGTCTAAACACGTACGTAGTGTGTCAATAGTGTATTCGAGTGTTTTCTTTAAGGATATCCGTTACAATAGAACAATCAACCTTAAGGACAAGGAACATTCTTTAAAGACTTTTTCAGCATCTATTTTCTTTAATAAAATTGGATTATTCTTTGTTTAAAGGTAAATATAAGCCATATAATTTTTATTATTTTAGATTTTTTACATGTCTTGAATTGCCAATTTTTTAATTATGGCCAATTATACATAATTAATGTAAATAATTCTTATTTTGTTAGTTTGCTATTTATTGTAATGCTGCTATGCATTCAAAAATATTTGATCCAGGTTTTCTTAAAAATTCTTTAAAGTTGGTTTTTATTTTAGGAATTAAAGAGTTACTAACTTTAATATAAAAGTAGGTCTTGAGCAGTCTAGACATACTACATAATAGTCTAATGAATACTTTAATAGTCGATTAGGATTTGAGTTGTCAAGAATATTTAAACCACTTGTGAGTAAGAGGTGCAAAACCCTTCGAAGCTTAATTATTAATAACTTTATAACAGCCCACATTATTTATTTTTTTATTTTTTTATTATAATTAGTATAAGAAGTATGTAGTTAGTTGGTAAGAGTGAAAAATCGAGCAACTTAATTGTACTTATTTCTTTTCTAATATCTTGTAATTTTTTCAGGAGATTTTAAAATTGGTAAATTTTTAATTTTTATTCCTGTATACACTAGGTTTACTTTATCTAATGTTAGCATAATTGTGACATTTTTATTGATTGTTAAATTAAGCATTTTTTTCATGTGATTTCAATATCTTCAACTTTCTTTATAAAATAATATCCAACATTTTTAGGCTATACATTGAACATTCAATGTAAACAGAAATCAAACAACGATAGCAAAAGTGTTGAAGGCATATTGATATGGTCAATTTCATAAGTTCGCAGGCAATGCCTGAATTAAGTAGTCAAAACTGATTTCTATTATACATTTTCTTCTATTAAATTTAGATCTACAAGAGAAAACCGTGACAGAGATTTTATGAATGAAAGTTGGGTATCTCAAAATCTCTACAGTTAGATATTGTGAATCCCAACTTTCATTCATAAAATTTCTGAGCTGTCTTCTTCGAAAGATTTAGATTTGTTTCACTTTGGCCTCGGAAACCTAAGTTTTAAATATTAATACTATTATTTGACTAACAATAGATTACGTTTGGTCTTCGCATGATTTAAAAAAAAAAAAAAAAAAAAAAATGATAAATAAACCTCAAAATATCTACCTATACCTAAATGATTATAGTCCAGGAGATAGCGTGCTAAAATGTCTCTGACTAACATCAAGCTAGAATTTTGTGTATAAGAAAATCTTTTGGTGTCTTTTAAGAATATGTGGTCGGCTAAATTCGTCTGTGGCATAGCTTGGCAATAGGCATTTCAAAAAAACAAACCGGTGGAGAGCGGCCATGTCTCGCCCTTTTTGGTGGACTATGTGATTTTCATGCTCCTGAGTATGAACTTAGTTAGTAGACCAAAAATCAAGTTGCTGGTAGTTAGTCACTTAATAGGTGACCTCTTGGATTTGAAGTAATATTTGACCAACTAACCTATTAAGGGTCAAACTGCCATCAACTTGATTTTTGATCTACTAACTAACTTTATAGTCTGGATCATGAAAATCGCATTGTCCGCACTAAAAAGGGCGGGTCATGGCCGTTCTCCACCGTTTAATTTTTTCAAATGCCTATTATTGCCAAGCTACGTCCCGCAAACGAACTTAGCTGACCACATATTCTTAAAAGGCACCAAAAGATTTACTTATACACAAAATTCTAGCTTGATGTTAGTCAGACACTTTTTGCACGCTATCTCCTGGACTATTAGCAAAAAAGTTATAAACAAAGTTGTTTATCATTTTAAATAAATTATAACAAAATTTATGAGATCAATAAGTGTACGTTTTCTATTATATTCTAATTAATATTCTCTAATGCATGAAACCTTAAATTGAGACATCATTTAATTTGAAATTAAATGATATATATATATATATATATATATATATATATATATATATATATAACAAACTCATATATATATATATAACAAACTCATATATATATATATATATATATATATATATATATATATATATATATATATATATATATATATATATATATATATATATATATATATATATATATGAGTAATTTCCATTAAATCTCTACATTGAAATCCTTAAGAGAAAAATAAACTAACTTGGTTTTAATTTACACGAGTAAACGGTTATACGTTTTGATTAGTTATTATAATAAATAACTTAATTATTATATTTCTAGCTATTAGTGAGTGAAGGTGAGGACTGGTGTTAAGGAAACTTTTATAACTTCTTAATCAGCGGTACATTTAATACATCAAAGTCCTCTAAACTTAACCACAGACAAGCTAGATATTATATAGTCCTACACAGGTATCTGAAATGAATGCCTTACACAAACCCTGTAATCTGCAATTCAAGCCTTCTTCAATCAAGTTTCAATCTACGAGTAACATTAATGTCAATACTTACATAAGAACAGTTAGGATCAGTCAAATTAGAAGAACAAAGATCTTACCTAATCCAAACAACTACACCGTAGTCATTATCTAGAAAGTTTGCGAACGATCAATTCTAAATACAGTATCGACATCACTCGATATTTCAACATTAGAACTTCTTTCTTTTTTTTTAATATTCTTAACAGGTTTAAAAACCCATACATGTTTTTAAAAGGTGTGCCACATTCCAAGACTTCAATATATGACTGGTCTATCCAAATATGATCCATACATAGTCTTGACAACCGGACAGACAATATATCTTATGACGCATCTTATATTATTTATTATCCTTATAAACACACCTTTACTTTTGAATTGTCTTTTCTTAAAGAGGAATAAAGCTTATTGAAACCCATTTTAAAATAAGTTTTAAAACATCTGTGTGAATTTCTTTCAAGTTAGAACACTTCTACTTTCAATCAACTCCTTGAAGCATTTAAGATCATATATGCTACGTGTTGTGATCACTCATCTTCTAAACCTTTTTTCAGGTTTTAATATATATTATACTTTCTCTTGGTTTAAGGAAGTACATTAAACTTAGTCTTTCATATATATTTATTATATTTCATTTATAAGTTGGCTTAGAACCTGACGGCGACCAGTTCAAGCTATTAAATCGATAACCTGTTATCCACAGGATCCTTATTTCAATGGGTTATTAAACGAGCAAGTCTCTCATCTCATCGGACCAGGTTCTTAAAAGATTAAACTACAGGTGTTATTATGTACCTGTCACATTGAACAGCTCTTAATAATTTAAATTTAAGTTCTTTTTAAATCACATTATTATTTTAACTTATACTTCCAAAAAACATGTCAAATCATGTCTTGTGACACATCCGCCTCGAGTTTATGCAAATACTTAATTATATATAATTCGAACCTTAATCAAACCTGGATATTAGAATAAAATTATTAACGTTTTTAAGAACGAAACGGAATGTGATTTCATTTATAAAATGGGAAACATGTTTTTCCACATTGCTAAACGGTCTGACTCATGTGACAAATGGATATAAGTATTTATACGAGCCTTATATTTACCAAAATTAAAAAAAAAATTGTTTGTTTATTCAGCTACATAAATATATATTTACCTTCCCATCATTCAATATTTTAAAAATAATTACAAGATAAAAAAAACTTTTTATATATCTTCTACTTTTTTAAATTTTGTGTTGACTAAATAAAAAATCATAAATTTGAAACCCATCAAAATGAAGTACGTAAATATATTAACTTTCCATACAGCAATATTTGCTGAAAACTAATTAAATTCTGCTGAAAGATGGCTAAAAGTATTAAGATAATGCATTGTCATCGTGTTCTGAGCTATTCTAAAAGTTTAAATGTCTAGCTACTCGGGATGTTAGTTAAAAGTCGATTGCAAGATTTGTACTGGACAAACAAACAAACAAGAAAGCAAGCTAATAAAAACGTAGTAAAATTAGAAAGAGAATTTGGAAGATTGTAAAAACAAAAAACAATTGGGTAACGTCTTAATGAACTATACATATGTTACTATACATATGGATGTGTCTATTGAGGTCGAAATTTCGCAAAAAACAAATGAACAATATCTTTAATATTAAATTATTTAAGAATTTAAAATAGTAAGAAAAATTGTGGTTGAATTTTATTATTTAAAAATTACTTTTTACTGTTCATTTTTCATTGAGTTAAATTATTCGTGAAACATAATTAATAATTTCGCCGACGCAGATGAAAAATCAATACCTAAAACATGAGATAGGAACCCCTTCAGAAGAGTTACTTATCTTTTATGTTTGTACTTTTAAAGAGCAACTACACTGGCACATCAACACAGGACCTATCACTTTTTGACGCTTGTTTATCAGCGGAAACTTAGATTATTATTACGACCCTAGCCAAATGATTCATTACTAGGATTGAAGCAAAATGTAGTTATTTTAAACTGCCTTTAATAATTTTGTATGAGTCTGTTAAAAATGAAAAACAGTGCTCCAAGTTAAATTTAATTTGTATACTAAATTTATATCGGTTCATTTTTAATAGTCAAATAGACAACATGCGCGTGCAAAGTTGAAAAAAATGTGCTTATTTAATTATTTTATTTTCTTGAAATTCGCAAACTAGCAATAAAGTAATTTTAATTGAATCTTTGCATGTCTAGCTTTAGGTACGACCTTCTCAGTTCAATCACGATCGTGAATATTTAAGTTTTTTTTTCTAATTGGGTATTACGTTATAGGTATCATTAAGGGTACTAATAAATTGAGTTTTTTTGTAGAAGAATTTGGTGTAATGCATTATACAACTTTTCAGACATTCATTGTTTGCTACTGATTATCATGTCGATATTTAGTCTTGTTATGACGTATTTTAGAAAAGGGAAACATTGCTATTGTAGATATAATTATATGATGATAAAACTAATAAATTTTATACTTTGATTATATGTTCCACAACATTTTAAGAGCAAACTTTTATCATAAGCTGATTTGTTATGTTTCAAAAGCAAAATTTATTTCTTCGATTTAAAAAAAAATAATTACTTATTATATTGAACCACAGTTGGTATTGGTGTATAACATTTTTTTAAAAGAAAAACGGTACATTTAGTTAAAATTGATACTAAGATACATTGCATTTCTGCGCTCATAATACAGATTAAATTATTTAGGAAATCCTTATCTAAATTTAGATTTCTATAGAAACAAAACTAAAGATCTTTTATCTACATCTTATTCTTTTTATTTATAGAAAATACGCTGCATTTTATAATCTGTGAGATGATTAAAAATATCACTAATGTTTAAATTGGTATATATATATATATATATATATATATATATATATATATATATATATATATATATATATATATATATGTGTGTGTGTGTGTGTGTGTGTTTGAAAGATTTGAAATCTTTACAAAACGACCAAGAATAAACTACCGTCATCCTTAACTGTATTGGAAAATATTATTTTTAATATAATATGGTTCAGAATTGATAAAAAAACGTATATATTATGAAATTTCTGAACTATAAAATTTCAGTTTATTTTCTGAAATAATATTTCTCAAAAATAAACAATAAGCCAACACTAACAAATAGTTTACTTTGATTTACAATTATGATAAGCTAAAGGAAATAATTGTTGCAAGAACACTGTTGAAGTTGGTGGCAATCGAATTTTTAAAATTATCTCTCCATTACTTTTTTTGTCAACGCTGGTTGTTTTCTAATTAGGTGCAAATATTAGAATTATTAATTACTTACTACAAAAAGGGGGGATACTAAAAAAAAAAAATGAACAATTTTTATTTTATTTTTAGAAAACTAAAATTTAATACCTAATACTAAAATGTAATATTTATGCATTTTTAAAATTCTTTATCATGTATCTAAATAATATTTTTCCATATCGTTAAAGAGGGAATATCTCCGATTGGTCCTTATCTAAATCAAAATTTTTAAATTACCTGAGTTGCACTGTACTTTAAATCTAATGATGGGTGATACTACGCAAAATCTTAGAATCAATAAACTAAAATCTGTTTTAGTATAAAGCTTTCAGAATAAAAACAACATATTTAAAAATTAATTCATATACAGTATCTAATACAAACATGTATAATGTTTGTCACAATTATCTATTGTGTATTTATTTATAATAGATTAGATAACTAGAAGCTCTAATTATAATTCAAAGTGAAGTTAACCCATACTTAAAGGGTTGTTGACATGAAAAGGCATTGATAACATTCTCCACAAGACAGCTGCTGACGTTAGTTAAATAAATATAAACATTAGAGATCCAGTTTCAGTAGGATAGGCAAGTAAACATTATGTCACAAGATAAGTGGAGTTTTGTTCCCTTCCTCCTACACTTTTGTATTTTTTACAATGATATTGTCAAGGCATTCGACATTCTTTTGTGCTACATTCATTATTTTTCAATCAAAATAGTTTTACCCATTGTTTTACCCTTATTATTTGCTTCTCGTTATTATGTAAAATGCTTTAGACAAACCATTATAGTACGAATTGAAAAGCCTAAAAACTGAAATACAAAATATGATTGATTTGGATTGATAAGTAAGAAAGTAGAAGTTAGAACTATTTCAAGATTTTTGTGGTTTTGGTCTCAATCTAAGTAATAAGTGTGTACTAATAATGTGGTCTTGTTACCCTTCCTATTAGGCTTTTTTATGTCGTTGGACGAAACTTTGACATGTATATTTTCCTTGACAGTTATATATTGAGCAATTTTTTTACTAGATTGTCAATAAAAAAATAGAAGGGTTAACTTAGTTGATTTTTTTTAACAAAGAAATCGGTAAAAAAAAATATAAATATACTTTCAAAGAGTTTTTACGTAAACATTACACACTCTTGTATTAGATATGGATGATTCTTTATCCATTATGTGACCTGTTCGTTCATGTCACACTGCCCGGTTTTATTTTTTCTTAATGTAACAAGCCTATTATAGTAAGGCGTCTTCAATGAAAAAGGCTTGTTGAGAACTCTCTCTTACGAAGAGTCAAAGCCTTTTTTACTTTGGAGATGTTATATTAACATAATTTGCGCAATTCTGCCACACAGGAAACTTTGAGAAACGTTCAGATAATAAACTGTTCTAATAAAAAGCTTTAAAAATAGATAAATATGTATATATATATTTTTTTTACAATAGATATACATTACACTTCACAAATTATAAAATGTATGACTTGCTCTCTTTTTTATAATTTTTTTTTTTTTTATATTTACCCATAAAATAAAAATAGTCTGCTAACAGTAAATTTATAAATTATTATAATAGGTATCGTTCACTTTGTTTACTGAATTAAGCCAACTGTGAAATGGGGAATCGATTTCCTATAAATATTCCACAACTATTATAGTAATAATACACATAATAATAAACATCCTACTTCAAGAAATAGACAAGACTGATAACAGTAACAAAACTGCGTGCTAAACCTTAGTATATATTTATATATGTACACGTCAAGTACGTCGTTTACTCAATTCAAGGGAGATTCCCAGTAGGTTCGACTTCTTTGAAAAGGGTCGACAAAAATAGAATAAGAGAAAGACAAACATCAATTATTCACATAAAATGGAAGACCATGTAACTTTAATCCTATACATCTGTGCACCTCCATATTACTTGTGTTTATTGTTACTGTTACCAATCTAGTTGAAGAAATGAAGAATGAAACATGAAAATTCAAAACGTTGGCAAATCCAAAATTTTAATTTTCACTTTTAACTAGTCTTCTCTATCTTCAATGTTTAATAAATTCAAGTCAATATTCCACATAATAAAATTGAAAGAGTAAAATAAGAATACATTTTTTCACAAGCTAACGAAAATATATTGAGGGATTCCAAATTTCTTTGTCCCGGACAACGGAAGCTATGTGATCGTTCTGAAAAAAAAATTCTTACGCACCCGATTTCAAAAATTCCAAGGCAGAAATCCGTTTCGACGTCAGGGAATATTTTTAGTCCCATGTCTGTCAGTCGGTCTGTCACTCAATTTTTGCGAACCAACATATCATAAAAACTAGTAGTCCGATTTTACTGAAATTTGGATATTAGGTCATAATTAGCCTATTTTTGGTCCCATATAAGTTTCAACCTTCTGCGCATGTGGAAGAAAAACAAACTCTCTCACACATGCGCACAAACATACAAATGAATGTAGCTGGAAATAAATATTTACATTTACACCTATATCAAAAGTACTTTTTTTATTTTTATGGAATTCAGATGGTTTGTCGAAAGTATAACCCACATATAGCACCTATTTGTTTCTCTTCCACATGCACAACTTACATTTATTTACACCTATATCTTCAAAAGTACTCATCTGATTTTTAGAGTTTATAGAAAGTACCCCGCATAGATTGCTCCAGATTAATTTTAGCTGTCTACGCTATTTCAATTTTGCTAAATTGATTAATGTAAAAAATCAAAACAATTTTGACATCTTTAAATAATGGAGGGAAAATTAAAAAAATTTGACAAAAATAGGTTGTAAAAGCTTAAAATCATTGAAGCATTCGAAATAGGACGCGAGGAAGCTATGTGCCACACTAATTGGCAGAATATTTTCATTTAAGCTTAAAAAATCAGTTAAACATACAAGTGGAGAGGGATATTTAACTAACCGTCGTCACCTGGTTTTCCCCTTTTTCTAACGAGTCTTATGGATTTGTGGTGAATAATAATTTATTTTTTTTGTCAGAAATAGAAGCGTCATGGACGCCATCATGAAGGATTTAAAAAAAAATCTGTCCACGAATAGCTTAAAAAATAGCCTTAATAATTATTTTGTTGAGCAATAGGGAATACGCAAAATAAAATTGTGGGAAATGTATAATAATACAATTGAAGATTAGCATTTCTTGAATTCCCATTACATATTTTTAAAACAAATATTATATAATTTAATTTATATTCATTTTTTCTTATATTGGATTTGTCATGGCTGGGCTACATACAGCGTTTAGGTCTCCAAGGAATCCAAGGTTGAAATTACTTATTCTAATTTATCAATAAATTATATTCACTACTAAAAAACTTATATTCAATATCAGGTATATATCAGGTAAAACTTGTATTCACACTAGTATATCCGGCCCACCATATTAGCAATTAATTTATGTTTTAAAATGTGTAATATAACATAACTTTATTATAATGTTATATATATATATATATATATATATATATATATATATATATATATATATATATATATATATATATATATATATATATATATATATATATATACATATATAATGAAAAAGAAGATAGAAGTCACAATGTCTAAGTATTAAAATCTCAAACTTAAACGAATGCCGAATAAAAATAGTCTTCCAATTTGTGTGGCACATATCTTCCTCGCGTCCTATTTAGTATACTTTAATGATTTTATGCGTTTACTACCAATTATTGTCAAATTTGTTTATTTAATCCCCCCCCCCCAGTTTTTTAAATCAGTCAAAACTGTTAGTCACGAATTATTTATTCAGACATTTACATGATGTAGAAATATCATATACAAGGAATCTTTATTTTTATTACTTCCTTTACATGTATTTATTTTGTTATTTACATTTATTTTTTCTTTTAAATGCTAAAAAGTTACTTTTATTTCTTAAGAAACTGCTAAAAGCACTAAAAAAAAGTTTCGGTAAACGCATTTAAACAATAGACTAATTAGAATTTTCATAGTTAACAAAATTCTATCTCAGATAAAAAGAAAGAGAAAATATTAAATAACGAAAAAGATTAAAAATATCTCTTTATATCATTTGATGTACTGGTTCACAACATATCTGATAATGCTGTAATATGCTTAATTACCCATGACCAATAAGGAAGATTACATGAATATAACATGCGTAAAATAAGAACAAGGAATGAAATCTTTGAACTATGTACTAAAAGATATTTCTTCCTTAATACTAGACTGGACACAGTATCCTTTATCGGACGATAAGATCTTTAATAAGGTATCGAATATCTTTTTATGAGAGCAGTTATCGATAACCACTAAAAATTATAGTTCTTGAGTGTTTACTATTATTTTTTATTCTATTTTTATTCTTAAATCGATTATGAGTTAGGAGGTATCGAACATTATAGTACTTAATCTAGGGTTAATAAGGATAATAGAGAAACTATTCAAGTATAATAATGCTTCATTGTATAGTAGTTACTTATTTAGTTATGTGTACCGTAAATGATTGAGTCAAAGAGTAAACGATATCAGATCAGACGAGATCAGATATTACAAACCCTTTTCTTGTCTTTTGGAATTTTTATTGAAACATAAAATTATTTTTTAAATAAAATAATTAATATCGTAAATGATGTTCAAGTTTAATCTATAATTAATTTTTAGGTCAAGTTCTAATATTTTAAAAAACAATTTATTTCATTTTATTAAACCAACAATATTTTAATAATGATTGGTTACATATATAGTAACTATGATTAGATCCCAAGCTCCCAAAGCTCCCAAGCTTACCGACGCGACGGTAACGGAAGCATTGTAATTACTCCGAGCAACGATTTTTTTGTCAACGAGTTCAAAACTTCCAAGGCATATATCCGTTTGCGGCATCTGAGACCATTTTTGCAGTCTCTTGTCTGTTGTTCAACATTTTTGTGAACCACAATATCTTAAAATCTAATCGTCCTAATTTAATTTAAATTTTGATGTTATTAAAATTGGACACAAAAGTTTTTTTTTTTTTATATTTCGTCCCCAATTTGGGACATTTTAAAGCAATATATCTTTCAGAGTCACAGTTCAATCTCTGTCCCAGAGTCATGTATTTTGCTTGTTTGTTATATGTATGCATGCATATATATTTAATCTAATTTATATTATGGATTTTCCAATATGACGATATTAAAAAGTGTTTTTAAAATATCACTTTCTTTTATTGATGAGCAGACAAGTTTAATTTAATTAATGAATAAACAGAAATATTTATATTGTTTGAAAATGTCCCAAATTGGGGATGAATGAAATATTGAAAAAAAAAAAAAAAAAAACTTTTTTAATTTATTTCACCCCTAAAGACCCAATTAAAAGAAATCATCTTTGAAAATTAAAGTAAAATATGGATATTTTTATTTATTTACACCTTTACCTATATCTTTTTAATTACATATCCGAATTCGTTGAAAATATAGCACACTGATGGTCCGATATTAATTTCAAACGTCTACACATATTTAATATTGAATAAAATAAGAATGACTACTGAGATTCAAGAAAACGTCCAAACAACCACACTTTCAATTCTTATCTGACAATTCCAGTTATAGGGTACGAGGAAGCTATGCGCCACACTAATTGGCAGACTATTTAATTTTGCTTTAGCCATGACATGGTTAGAGAATGGTTCGTCAAACATTTTAACTATTGAATGTGGCGAAACCTGTTAATACTTAAAGGTTTTTTTTTGCTGTGTAAACTAAAAGAGATAAAAAGGAATTGTGTCGGGATCAAAGAAAAGAGTTAAGTAATGAAAAAATTAAATGGTTAACGTCATTTAAGTAATTAAAATGATTTTTTAAAATGACATTTCGATAGTATCAAAACTAATAAGATGTTAATAACGATCTATGTAATATTAAAGTCATTGTAAATATTATGTAGGTGGTAATTTTGATAGTTTAACCAATTATAAGGTATACAAATATTGTATATTATTATTGATTGACATTAACTATAATGTTTAATTATTATAGATATAGAATTAATATCTAAAAGTAATAAAGTCAAGCTAATTGTTTTCGGATTTTATTTAAGATTATACCAATCTTTGACTAAGTATAATTGGTTTTATACAAGGTTTATAATGTTCATTATCAGTATTATATTAAATTAGCAATCGCATTAGATTTAAATTAGTAATAATCAGATTACTTTAACTTATTTAGTAATTATTTGTGGTATCGACGCGACGTATGTTATATTTAATCTGTTGAAATCACATTATATAATTTCAAGATAAAAAGAACTTTTTATATACTACGTTTTTAAATTTTCTGTTGAATCGTATGTAATGTTGATAATATAATTGTTATTGTTATATAATATATAATGTTAGTGACAAAAAAAAAAAAAAATAGTTCCGAATTTATTTACTTCACACAAATGACAACCATCTAGAGAGCTGACCTTAATCCTATAAAAGGACAAATCTTTGTACAACGGATCTCCCCTACACCAAATCTAAAGCGTGCCATCGATATATTTGAAATAATATAATCGATAAATAATATAATCGATATTTCCTGTTTTGCTGTCATTCAATGCTTATCTATCACAAATTTGAGACCCGTCAAAATGAAGATTGCGTAAATATGGGACATGGCAAAACAAATAAAATAACTTGCGGAACTAACTTTCCGTACAGCAAAATTTGCTGAAAACCAATTTAATTCTGCTGAAAGATGGCTAAAAGTATTAAAATAATGCATTGTCATCATGTTTTGAGCTATGCTAAAAGTTTCAAATGTCTAGCTATTCGTGAAGTTAGTTAGAAACCGATTGCCAGATTTGTACCGGACAAACAAACAAACAAACAAACAAACAAACAAGAAAGCAAGCTAATAAAAACGTAGTAAAATATATTTTTATTTTATTCGCTTATAAACTTAATTAGTCCATTAGTCATTAGTCGATAGTCCATTATATTAGACGTCATTGTGTCAGCACAATGTCACATGTCTAAATAAGACTTGCTTCGAACTTTCTAATTAGTCATTATCAATCACTTCGTTGTTTATTTGTATCTTACTAGAACTTTCTTCAATTAGAAAAATTCCTATTCTACTAAAAAAAAAAATACTTGATGTGGTATGTATGCTGAAATGTAATCCCAAAAATATATCCATTTTTGTCGTAGCGCTCCTAAAAACTGTAGAGATGTCCTTTTTAGTAGATGTCTAATAAATAAGTAATTAAAAAATAATAAATAAAAATCGCAGGATTTGGCAATATTCTGAATAAACTTATTCTTAAGATTTTCGGAATCTTCGAAGATCTTTTTTTGAGAAACCAGTAACAACTCAATAAATATTTTTGTTACGATGTTCAACTTTTACTTTTACTTATCATTACATAAAGAGAAAGTATTGATGGTATTGCATATATATATATATATATATATATATATATATATATATATATATATATATATATATATATATATATATATATATATATATATATATATATATATATATATATATATATATATATAATATTTATATTTATATATATATATATATTTGCTCAATTGTTTGCTTGTAGGGAGCACTTAGCTCTATAATATGTAAAGTATATACAAAATATGCGAAATTTGTATGTGCACCAAAAAAAAAAAATCTTTCATTTTAGACATTAATAAAAAAATCTTTTATGTAGATATGATAGTGTAGAAGTGAGGAATAAAGTATATTTAGTAATTTCTCTTTTTTATGACGAATAAAAAAAAAAAACATTAGATGTATATATATCTAATTTATATATATATATAGCCATGACTAATATTGAGCAGTTGTGAATTTATTTAATTTACCCTTAAACGACCCACAAGCAACAGAAGATAAATAATAAAAGAGACAAATAGACAAAATTTATTATATATATATATATATATATACATATATATATATATATATATATATATATATATATATATATATATATATATATATATATATATATATATATATATATATATATATATATATATATACTCCATAAAATTATTGATTGAAATATTGTTATTATTTGGTATATTTTAATACGAATCTATAATCATAGAAGTATTTTGCCAAGTAAAAATAGTTTCTGAGTAGTTAGTTTCTAGATGAAAATTGAAAACGAAATGTAAACAAAAATTAATGAATGAAACTTTTTTACACTTAATGAAAAACAAAAAAATCGGTTCGAGACAACTCAGACAAACTTACTCTTATACGAGTTCATAATTACTTAGTCCAGTGTTTTCCATTTATTAGATTTCGTATGTACATTTAATAATTTTTGAACAATTCATCAAAATTTATAATAAAAATAACTTCTTCTGGTTGGGGAATCGAACCCGGGCTCTCTCCGTCTGCGTTTAAAGCTTAAATTCGAATTTAAATGGACTACAGTTTAGAATTTTTTAATCAAAATCTTCGAAACCTTTTTCGAGAAATAATTTCTTTTTCACATTGTTTTCAGAGTTTTTGGAGGGTAGGGCCCCCCAATGTGAAGCTAAAATTAATTTCTCGATTTCGCCTTGGGATATTTTTTTTCTGAACATGCATGCCAAATGTTGTCAAAATCGGTCCAGTAGATTAGGCTCAAGGCGTCTGCACAGAAGACAGACAGATATTTTTTAGAACCCACTTTTTTGGACTCAGGGGACCTTAAAACGTGTAAATCCATCAATATCTCAAAATCAAATTTTCGCGCCATCACGATACTTTCTCTTTATTTGAGAAAGTAAAAAATGAAAATTGGAAAATTTTACAGTCAAATAACTTTTAAATGAGATTTTGAAGAAAAGCGCGTTTCATCTCATTTTTCAGGTCAAATCTTCTAATTTTCAGAAGCATACTCTTATTCAGTGGACAATTATTTTATTATAAAATATTTTTAATAATTAGAAAGATAAATAAAATTATATAACATAGAACTTAAATTTAGTATGTACATTTATGTGAGAAAGTTTTTTTTTCGGACTGAATTTTAATTACCATTTGGGCACATCTTTAGATTGCTATTCCCCTAAAAAAAATAGAGGGGAGTAACAATCTAAAGAAGGTATGTGGAATGTTCTTTTTTAGTCTGTTACTCCCCTTATAAAAGCAGAAGTGCGATATTCCTTTGTCAAAAAGTACATTGGGCTAGAAACACCCCTTTGTCTTAATTGTACTTTAGTTAGTAATTTATATTCTAAAAAAAAAAAACATAGGGGAGTAACAATCTAAAGAAGTACCAAAATTTGTTACAACCTAAGAAGTCTAAACCAATTTTGCTGTCATTATTCAATATTTATTATATGAATGTTGGTAATTGTTTTTTAAGATGAGGGATGCTTTAAAAAATTGAAAGTAAATAACTTCATTACTATTACTCAATATATTTTCTCTTGATATTCACATATTCTTTAATACTTTCTCTTTTCACTGGGTTAGCAAGGCGTAAAGCTTAAAATAAACTCGGCAGATGAAATCCTTTATTTGCATTTTTATTCAAGCGTCGATCTCAATATAATTGCACTCGTTATTCTATACAAGAAGCCCATATTCATTTTCTCTGTTACATATATTCATTAAAAGGTGTTCTATTGAACGCATGCTTGCACGTTGATCTCGCGTTATTATAACGTATCAAATATAGATTCTGTGTGTGACATAAATAGTTTCACCTATTGACCCACATATAAGACACCTGGGTAAAAGAAAATAAAGTAATGTGAAGGCTATTTGATTAAGAAATCGGGAACCTCTATAAATATGAGAGTAAAGATGTTCGTACCTACATTATATTTATTTAACTAATGACATGAGTAGATAATAAGAATGCTTATATAACATCGTTATATTTATAACAACTATACATACAATTTAGAGGGAAATAAAAGCTAATTCAATAGTTTTAATGTTATTTTTGGAACGAAGTTCCATATGACACGATCTAGCCCGGGAGTGAATCCGAAAAAAAACGATCGTCACAAAACCAAGCGTCACGAAATCTACGATGACGATGACGATAACTTGAGTAAAAGATGACAGAGTTAGTTGAAATTTGGTACACACGTTCATTTTACCAATGCCCAGGCTGAGTTTGTTGGACAACGTTATCCGCCCAAGCGCAAATTTAAAATTGGAATTTTAGGACGAGAACAAATTCTAACATCATCTATTTAATGAGACAAACAACTTTTTTAAATATTTTTTTTTTATTAAAACGATCACCGACACTACCGACACTGCTATGAAGTGATAAAAATCGCTAAATTTATTAAAGCGGGCCTAAACGTTTTTACCGATATCTTACGTTCTAACGTAACGATTTTAATAAAACTTCTTACGCATCGTCTAAAGTACAATCGAAACAGGCATGTAAAATTTCAACCTGATACAAACGGACGTTTTTTTAGTAGGGAAGAGATATATTTTATAATATTTTACATTAGTAGGCCGGGTAGGTAGAAAACAGTCCTATTTCCAGCCAACTACAAACATACTCTTTAACTATAAACTCATCATGATTAACTTTTTCTCAATATTCAATGTATAATATTTATTGTAAGACGCTTGCTTTAATGATACAAATAATGCTTTCCTTTTAATTTTTCCTTAACTCCGCTAGATACAAACAGTTAGTTACTTTTATTTTTGTCTCTTTTCTAACTTCGCCATGTATAAGTAGTTAGCAACATATACGTACATAGCAGTGTGATTTTATAATTTATACTTAATGAAAAATGTAAGGAACTTTGTTCCTACAGGGTGTCCCACGACACCACACGTATTTTGTTCTGGTGAATTGAAACTACGAAGTCATAGACTATCATCTATTGAACTAGTTAATCATCATAACACTTGGTTATTTACAGGATAAAAGATCAGCTACTTTGCTTGTGTTGTGTACGATAGTTAACTGGGGCAAGTTGAAACAATTTCTTTTTAAAGTAAATATTGTTTCATACCCATATTGTTGAAATTTTATTGGATTGAACATATTATGTAGTGTGTCGTGATAGAGAACTGAAAAGGGAAAATTTGTTTGTTTGGTGAAAAAATTGTAGGTTTGCACAAAAGGTTTTTCAATGTCATTCTTTATAAAAACTCCTGAGGTTGCTATTTTATTCATCAATATTAAACCTACGTTTATGATGGATGTTAAAATTTGTCCCTAAACAAATGTTTTAACTTGCCCTAACGGCCGTCTCAATACCATATAGCCTAACACGTGGATTCCTAAACGAATATTGATAGTTTATTAATTACAACTAATTATTTAATGTAGAGGGTTACTGCACTGAATTACTGTTACTGGATTAAAATGGTGGATTGACATTTAATGGAAATGAACAGATATGAGCTAAATAAAAAATATAACTCCTTTTAGATGAGTGGCTTGAAATTAAAGAGGATGATGACTTATTATAAGACATTTACGGATTTCTTGATATTTCTTGAAATAATCGCATTTTTTAAAACTTTTCCCGGTCTTCCCTACTCGATGTACATGATACACGTATGTGATACTCGTCTTGCCTTGGGATTCAAACCATCATCATTATATGAATGTTTAAAAAATTATTATCTATAATTTCTAAATGGTCTTAAAATTTGCAGAAAATATTGAATAATAGAAGCAAAACCCGTTAAAAAATGACGGAAACGAGAAACAAAATAGATAAGAGAAAAGAGAGAATAATTGTTTCTCAACAAATAGTTAAACGTATTCTCTTTTTAAATGCAAACATTACAATATTACACATCATTATCTATACATTCACACATTAATGAAAGTAAGATTCTTTAACATGTTTCTTAAAGGAAAGCGCACCTGGCACTCACTTCTTTCACTAGCTTCTATTAACGAACTGTCATAATATAACTGCTACCGATTATAAAAAAAAGGATGTTAGACCAAGTTCTATTTACCGAGAAAAGACACTGAACTCGTTGGGTTTGTTACTTGATGCGACAGTTGATTTATTGTACATCCGTCTACGGTAGTTAAATAAGAAAGAAATGCTACTTTCTATTTTAATCATCGATTCTTTTTTTTATTATATGATTAATTTCTAATACCAGCAAGTAAGTTTACTTTTAATAATAAAATATTTCTATAACAACAACTCTATTCGTTTTTCAAAATTGATACATCATCTCTTAAAACATTTATTCAAAATTTCCATGGACAATAATATAAATACGAAAAGCAGACTTCTTATTACATGAATTTTATTGCTTACATAGCTGGTATAGAAATTTATGCGATAAATCTCAGAGAGTTAACACCTATTCCATTCTTTAACACGGACAGACTTATCAGTTATCATACTAAATTCTATCTTAACAATAAAAATTATTGATGTATTAAGAAACCATGTCCAAACGAATCTGAAAAAATAAATCAGTTGTATAGGACTTAATTTTCAATTTATTTTCGAAAAAGGCTTAATTTACCACGAATATATATCTTATAAAGGTCGAAAGATTCTTCATATTTAAAACCTTTAAAAATTGTAAAATTTAAATAACACTCGAGTTCATAGGTTAACAGTCAATATGAAATCATTGAAGGATTTAATATTTCAGATTACTTCATAATAAGCTTGTAAAAAATATTCAAAATATTAGGATTTAATTAATTACAGATTATCATTGATTATGAAATAGATTATGAATATTTATTATATTTTTGGATCATCTCAGGAAAGGGTTCAGCATAGGGTCATTTCTTTTAATAATATATAATTATATTATTTGATTTATTTCCTAGACTGCAGAGCCCTCTAGCAAATAAATAATCATGCCTGAATTGATTACTTAAATGTCTTTTGTTTTGCGATTTTTCTTCTTTTTTTTTAATCAAAGAATCCTATTTAATTTTGTATGATTTCTTCCATTTCTACTTCATTTTGTTTAAAAGTTATGACAGGAGACGTGAGTTGCAAGACTTTTTTTGTGATTGACAAGACGAAAAAATTATTTAATATAATTGGCTTTTTTTACTTTAGGAATTAAAGTGAAAATAATAATAAAAAAAGTAAAATTGTAAAACAGAAATGAATATTATTAAAGTTACGCGATCTTTTCACCTGTCTTAATACAAATTGAGGTCAGTATTATTGAATTCCAATGACGTAAGATCTTTTATAAGTAATTTAAAAAAGTATAAGATAGATTTTTTTTTTCATTTTTATTTTGTCGTAGGTAATATATCGAAAGGACTGTTTTACTAAATAAAATTGTGAATAGTATCGAAAGTGATTATTTCTCGAAGATTCAGAAGTAGAAACATCATCTCTCTGCTTTCACCTAACTTACTCAAGCGTTCTCTCTCTAGGCTTATTTCAATTAGAGTCGGGAACGGATCTCACGTTCCACATCGCCTACTCTTTCACAATGCTTCCCTCTTGGTCGAGAATAAAAAACGTCCCTACTCTTTCAGCATTACCTTAGGATTTTTAGACAAATCCCTTCTTCTTACTAACAGACTAGGAATCTCTTTAAGACGTTTTCACGCTGACCCTGAATCCTATACTAAAAAAAACGCATCGGTATCTCCTTTTCATCATTTGATGATAAAGAAAGAATAAAATTACGTAATGATTTCTTAGTCGCTGACTCAAAGACTCCTTCTCTAACGAACGAATGAAATAAAAGAAGAATCCTTTAACCTCCCTATTTCATACTGTTGTTTACATAAGTAGTTTTCTCTCTCTCTCTCTTATTCTAAAAGTCCGGGAGAGGTCTAAACTTTCATCTGTAATGGGGATTTTGTAATGGTATTACAATGTATTATAGTGTTTCCAGTGTGGACACACAGCGGCTTTATCATTTACCTAACACTCGTTATGAATGAAGAGAATAATAAAGCTCTGACAGTTGAAAGATCCCACCTAACTCTCATCTCTATGTAGATAGGTTTCAAAACATGTTTGTACATTATGTATGCTTAAAACAGAAGCTCGAAAGCTTATGTTATTATATAACAACTGAAATATTTATGATATATTATGACTCTTTAATAATTTATAACGAAGAAGTTTATTGTTCTCACATGCACATTGTTGTTTGGACTAATATTATAATGCTAACCCCGACAACATTTTATGTATGTGCGTATACCTGAATACCTGCCGTTTATTGTCAGAGACTTACTTATTAAATTTTGAATTTGAATATGCAAGTTTTGCATGATATTTGTCTATTAATTGGCAACCAATGAATAAAAAATAAATAGTTGGTGAAAAATGAGGCAAGAGGATAATACATTCACTTTACTGAATAATAATTTTTACAGTAATTATTTTACTGAAGAGATAAGAAAATTCATCTGATTATTATTACTAAAATTATTTTGAATCGAGGAAAGCCACAAATTATCGAGTTTAAGTTTAACCTAATTAATTATTATTAGTAAATTGTACTAATAATTTAGTTAATTACAATTTAATGTGAAGGAACGAAGGAAGCATTAGTAGTACAATAATAGGATGATGGGTTCATTATTATCTAATATGATGTGAGTCATATCACCTTTGTTTGTCTTTTCCATGGGACAATGACATTAGGAAGAACTGCCAAGAAACTCTTTAGACTATAACACTATTGTGCAGTGAAACCCATTATATTCCAACTTTACCATGATTAAATAAATTGGCCAAATTTGTGCTTTCAGCACACTCAAAGAGTCCGTAGACAATTTAACATTAAACAAACTACTTTATAAGCATTTGTATTGACCAAACGCAATTGATATGCGACGTATAAAAAAATATATATATATATATGCGACGTATGAAAAATTCCTTTAAAATGAAAAACGAAATTTTCAAGGACATATGGCGAGATAATTGGTACAAAAACGAAACCAAATATATATTTGTACTCAAGGCGTCCTTTCTCATTTAACACCCCACATGACGAATTTCCGTTAAATGAAATGTCAATCCCATAAATTTCAACCCCAAAGTTCTTGAGGGATGATTTTTCAGAGCTTCCCTATAATTTTCCTGTGATTATATACACAAATTATAACTGCAAAGTATCCAATTTTTGGAGTTTAGATGGGTTACAGACTGATAAATAGAGACGCGCAGGAATGTATAAGGGTCCTCGTTTTCTCCCTAAAATGACGAAAAATTTAATTTAATTTAAGCCACTAAGTTTGTCTTAACTATATCACAATTGCTTTAATAATTAATAATTGTATAACTGTTTGGCCTGTACAAAATAACCTAATTGGACAATTTTTTAAATATGAAATATGCAATTCATAAAAGATGTAACGAAATAGTTAAAAATTAAGTCCAGTTCTAAAATTTTATTAAATATGGATTCAACACAATTATCTCCTCGTTAAAGTCTGATAGATCTATAGTAGAACAAAATTTATATTATAGACCTAGAAACAAATTAACTTTTAAAACCCTCCTATTTAACCTCATTTTTAATGTTTCAATCTAACTTTTATAGAATTTTGGCAGTTTATTATTAATAATATTAAATCTAAATTCGTATTTTTCATAAAGTTGTACCAAAATGGTGCTAAAGTAGCGTAGAAATAGACACTTGTTTTACCTTCATTTGTAATTTCCTTCTATAGGTTACAATATTTTTATGATTGGATAAAATGGGGCAAAGATCTGCGCACTGAATGGGGCAAACGTCCTAATGTGGACTCTTTTCCCATTTAATAAGTTTAATCTAAAGATTAATTTAATTTAGTTACTTTTGGTAAAAGAACCAGTTTTTAATTTTCAGAGTGTACAAGAGAAAGAAAGATTGTTTGCACCCTTTAAGCTCCGCAGATCCTGGATGAAGCGAATGATTAATTAAAAGGGGTTTCTCGATAAGAGGTTTTTTAATTCTATACTTTATATTGTATCTAATATGTTTTTTTTATCGTTCAATACACCATGTTCTTTTATGAATTATTTCACTTTCTTGAATTATTAATAATTAATACCAAATGGGGTAAAGTTCCGCGGTGCATTTTTGGGGCAAACGTCCGCAAATCATAATTTTGGTAAAATGGTGCCCCTAAAATGTTGAGAAATATTTGGAGCAATGAGAGATGGGTCCATATTGTTAGATGGATTGTTGGCCAAAATTCACAGGTCAAAAGGAAGCAAATGCCCAAAATTAGACCTAAACCACAAAGTGCGGACCTTTGCCCCCACCTACCCTACTTATATATAAATTGTAGTGCAACATTCTACTTCTTGAAGTTAGAAATTGAACATTTTCATGTTTCATATTATAATACATTTAAATAAAAGATTTTTTTTTTTTTTTAATTATTTTTTTATTTTATTATTATTTTATATAATTTAGTTAGAGTCGAACACTAAATACATTATGAGTTGCGAGCCCATGATAAGTCAGTCGTTCAAGCAGGTCGTGACTCTCATTGTCTTTTTCCCAAACCAACACTTCGCTTATTTTATCACTTCAATACTCATTTCCGGTAAAGTTCCTTTGACACGCTATTTTAATTCATCTTTCTTCTAGAAAATAGAAAGAAACAAACTTCTCACGATTCAGGGAAATATGCTAACGACAACTATCCGGGGGGAAAAGTACTGGTAAGAAGAAATTACGAGAGAGAAAAAATTGTAATTTTTATGTAAAAGCATATTGTGATTTCCTTTCTCTTATTTTTTACGTTTAGCGCTGTTTAACGAGAGAAAGTGTTGGAATGACGATATAAAGGTTGTCATCGTTCTCATTATTTCAAGAATAGTTTTCTAGAGTGTAAAGAATAGCGTGAAACATTTTCACGCGCTGATTTTATTTTCTATTCCGAAGTAAAATATTTAATATTCATGAAATCAACTAGTTTTATTTTCATGAAATGCGAGTTCTCAGTAAAAACATAAGTATTCGTTATAAAGTTATTTATTATTAAAATGTTAAGTTCTAATTTAAATAAAATCAGAATCATGTATTTAAAAACAAATTTCATTATGATAAAAGTTGTTTAAAACTTTCGACACTCGAGTACATTCTTACCTTCTACGAGAAGTAAAGGTGGAGATACACATGCCTGTAGTTTGCACAAAAACATTCCAGCTACTTGCACTTGTTAAATGGCATGCCTGTAGCTGGCAAGCAAGCAGCAGATAAAATCTTAATAAAAATCCAGAATCGGTATGCCAGTTACTGGCAAATACCCTAGTTTGGCATGCAAGCTACTTCCCCATTTAGACGGCATGTGTATCTCTACATTTAGGAAGATTTATCTAGTACAGCGAAGCAGTTAAACATGACAAAGGTCTAGCAAGAAAAGCTATTCTGTTGGCCAACCGGTTAAGCAAAAAGGATTTTTGCTTGGCTTTCCTCTCCCCCCTACTCTGGTTTGAAGTGTTTGTGTCTGAGTACTTTAGATTTCTTTTGATAATTTAATTAAAAGTTGTCTAATTCGGTTTATAGTTTATAGACAAGATCCGTTTATTAGTAGTAAAGCTGAGTTCGATGGTTTATATCTTGTTGAATACTTCTTCTTCTTGCCTGAGATTCTGAGATTTTAAGAAAATTTTCTGTAAGTAATAATTAAATGATAAATGTATCCTCAATTCACTCCGGACGATCAATTAAAGTAGTCCAAGAATGTGGATCAATATAGTTGTTAAAGATTATTTGTAACATTTTATCCTTAGAATTTGATATTATATTTTAAGTATAAAAGATTTTTTTTTTAAATTTTATTAAAAAAAAGAAATAAATAAAAAAAAGTCATGTCATGCACCATGAATTAATGAGCGATTTTTTTAAAAAGAAATCTATTATTGGCTTATGATAATACAGGAAAATTTTGGTTTAGAATTGGGATGGGTAAAAAAAAAAAAATGGTACATAGGGGTAGGGGGTACAAAAGTCAAAATAGTATTTACCCTTCAAGATGCATGTCGTTGGAAAACTCTTTAAGAGTACAGTAATTGTTGTTATGTACAATTTTGTCATATTCTCATATAAGAGGGGGGTAAAATAAAAAAACAACACGTTTTTGTGCTATTTTTGACCCTAAATTGTCAAAATTTGACCCCTAAACGAACTCCAAAAATTCTGGCTAGCGAACTCATCCTTTCTTTTAATGTTATAGACATTTTAAAATTCGTTTGGAATTTTTTAAGTGCATTCTAGCGTGAGATATCGTCTGGAGTGACACATACATATACACATATAGTATATATGTATATACTATATAGTACATATAGTATATACATACATATATATATATATATATATATATATATATATATATATATATGTATATATGGATATTTTTGTAGCGAAACGGCGACATAGTAGTACATTTTTGTAGCGAAACGTAACCCATGTGCGAAATGTAACCCTCATGTGCTAAACGTAACCATAGTAGTACATTTATGTAGCGAAACGTAACCATTTTCGAAAATGGTTACGTTTCGACCATGTGCGAAATGTAACCCTCAGGTGCGAAACGTAACCCTCATGAGTGAAACGTAACCCACAATTATTTTTATTTTTTTAATAGCTGTTAGATACAATAATTATGAACTGCAACATATATTAGAGACAAATAGTAAGCACCTCTCTTTCCAAAAGTATTCAATTAATAAGCAATACGATATTATTTTCTCAATTGAAACTCCCTTGACCCCCTAAAAAATTTAAAATAAATTAGTAGACAGTTTAAATAAAGTAAACAATATGATATTACCAATACGAACCAATCAATTACTCTTAATTAAATAAATTGCAATGGTTACATTTCGCTACAGATATGTATTTTCTCATTACATTTTTGAAGCGAAACGGCGACACAAGAGTTTTTTTTTCTCTTAAACATCTTATAGCCCGCAAATAAATTCAAAAATCTTTTGCTCACATAGTAGAGAGTTCAAATAAAGTGAATTACAGGATAATACAGAATAAAAAAATTGCGTGATTTTTTAATTAAATAAAATAAAATGGTCACATTTCGCTACAGATATGTATTTTCTCGTTACATTTTTGTAGCGAAACGGCGACACAAGAGTTTTTTTTTCTCTTAAACATCTTATAGCCCGCAAATAAATTCAAAAATCTTTTGCTCACATAGTAGAAAGTTCAAATGAAGTGAATTAGAGGATATTACAGAATAAAAAGAATTGCGTGATTTTTTAATTAAATAAAATAAAATGGTCACATTTCGCTACAGATATGTATTTACTCGTTACATTTTTGTAGCGAAACGGCGACACAAGAGTTTTTTTTTCTCTTAAACATCTTATAGCCCGCAAATAAATTCAAAAATCTTTTGCTCACATAGTAGAAAGTTCAAATGAAGTGAATTAGAGGATAATACAGAATAAAAAAAATTGCGTGATTTTTTAATTAAATAAAATAAAATGGTCACATTTCGCTACAGATATGTATTTTCTCGTTACATTTTTGTAGCGAAACGGCGACACAAGAGTTTTTTTTTCTCTTAAACATCTTATAGCCCGCAAATAAATTCAAAAATCTTTTGCTCATATAGTAGAGAGTTCAAATAAAGTGAATTAGAGGATAATACAGAATAAAAAAATTGCGTGATGTTTTAATTAAATAAAATAAAATGGTCACATTTCGCTACAGATATGTATTTTCTCGTTACATTTTTGTAGCGAAACGGCGACACAAGAGTTTTTTTTTCTCTTAAACATCTTATAGCCCGCAAATAAATACAAAAATCTTTTGCTCACATAGTAGAAAGTTCAAATGAAGTGAATTAGAGGATAATACAGAATAAAAAAAATTGCGTGATTTTTTAATTAAATAAAATAAAATGGTCACATTTCGCTACAGATATGTATTTTCTCGTTACATTTTTGTAGCGAAACGGCGACACAAGAGTTTTTTTTTCTCTTAAACATCTTATAGGCCGCAAATAAATTCAAAAATCTTTTGCTCACATAGTAGAAAGTTCAAATGAAGTGAATTAGAGGATAATACAGAATAAAAAGAATTGCGTGATTTTTTAATTAAATAAAATAAAATGGTCACATTTCGCTACAGATATGTATTTTCTCGTTACATTTTTGTAGCGAAACGGCGACACAAGAGTTTTTTTTTCTCTTAAACATCTTATAGCCCGCAAATAAATTCAAAAATCTTTTGCTCACATAGTAGAAAGTTCAAATGAAGTGAATTAGAGGATAATACAGAATAAAAAAAATTGCGTGATTTTTTAATTAAATAAAATAAAATGGTCACATTTCGCTACAGATATGTATTTTCTCATTACATTTTTGTAGCGAAACGGCGACACAAGAGTTTTTTTTCTCTAAGAAATCTTAAAGCCCGAAAATAAATACAAAAATCATTTGCACACTTAGTAGAGAGTTCAAATGATGTGAATTAGAGGATAATAATGAATTAAAAAAACAACATAATTTTTTAGTTAAATAAAATAAAATGGTCACATTTCGCTACAGATATGTATTTTCTCATTACATTTTTGTAGCGAAACGGCGACACAAGAGTTTTTTTTCTCTAAAAAATCTTAAAGCCGGAAAAATAAATACAAAAATCATTTGCACACTTAGTAGAGAGTACAAATAAAGTGAATTATAGGATAAAACCGAATAAAAATAAACAACATAATTTCTTAGTTAAATAAAATGCAATGGTTACGTTTCGCTAGAGAAATGTATTTTCTCATTACATTTTTGTAGCCAAACGGTGACACAAGAGTTTTTTTTCTCTAAAAAATCTTGGTGAATTTACTTTAAATAAAGTAAGAAATGTGATATTACCGAAAAAAAAATAGTTTTTTTAGAATTTAATAAATTGAATGCAATGGTTTTTATTTTGTTATAGATTTATATGTTGATTTTACATATTTTTAGCAAAGCGGAGACAAAAATATATATGGCTTATAAGACTTGAAAAGAAGCAATTAAAATTTTACACATTAAAAGCAATCATATTATATTATTGCTTCCGAGCTCATCGGAAGCATTGTATTCACTTTTGAGGATGAAATAATTGTTGACTCCAATTTTAAAAATTCCCAGACAGAAATCCGATTCAGACATCAGGGAACATGTTTGGGTTCGTGTCTGTCTGTCGGTCTGTGTCCGCTTCCCCTGAAACGTGTGACGATAACTTAAGTAAAAGTAGACAAATTTTGATGAAATTTGGTACACATGTTCATTTTACCAATGCCCGGATCTAGTTCGTTGGACAACGTTATCCACCCAACGTTTACGCGCAACGCTCGCGTAAAAGTGAACTTCAAATTTAAAATTGGAATTTTAGGTTGGGAAAAAATCTAACTTCATCTATTCAATGAGACAAACATTTTTTATAAAATACAATTTTTTAATAAAACCAACAGCGACACCGCTATCAAGTGTTAAAGATCGCTAAAACTATTACTATTTTTTATTATGGAGGGAGGGAGATAGACGAGGGGAATAGGAGTGGCTTGGTTCCCCCTTTTTCTCTTTGACCAACCTCTTCAATAGCACAGCGAGCTTAGGAACTTCGCGACCAGGCTTTATTCGGGGGAAAGTTTAATAAATTAGACAATAATGGATTTTAAAAGCCTAAAATCATAAAAGTATACGCGATAGGACGCGAGGAAGCTATGTGCCACTCCAATTGGCAGTGTATTTTTTATTATTTCTTATTATGTATATTATTTTATCATATTATATAGCTTTACACATCTGTATGGCAAAACGAATTTTTTTTTACAATATAAAATCACGTGGCCATAAGATAAATATAAAAGTCATTTAAATACGTAGTGAAGGCTAAATAAAGTGAATAATGTTATAAACATTGTTGTCTTTATTTTAGTGTAATTTGCCTCTTCGTAACGATTAAGTTATGCACTAGGTAAAACATGTACGATGTGAATAAATTTTTCTTTATTACATTGTCTAAGATATCGATGATTTTACTCTAAAAAAAAAAAAAAAAATTGAATATTTGTTTAAATACGAAGGTTGACTGTTGACTTAAACACAATTTGTATAATTAATTTGTTATTGATGGATTTTTTAGGTGTGATTGAAAGTAATCAAATTTTAATAACTTTAATTGTGAGACGTTTCGACCCTTTTAGTAAGGTCAGGTCATCTTCTTATCACTTTTTTTATAATTCAGTGATTCAGTGTAGCATAATAAAGACTTATAAATGGTTTATATTTTTCTTAAAATAATTGCACCACCTCCATGCGAGTTCGTCATTTTCATCATATCGTTGTACAATTAAAATTCTATTTAATTTTACAATAAATAAATAGGTAGTCATAATTGCTATCATATTATTAGTAGTTGAAATTTGTAGATTGATTTAATGTCTGGCTTTATGTGTTTTTAAATGTTGTTTTTTGTAATTCTTGTTAAATTTTAAATTATTTTTAATAATTTTCAAGTTTAAATTTATTTGTAAAACAATATGATATGATGAAAATTGTGAACTCTGATGGAGGTAATTCAAAAAATATAAACCATTTGTAAGTCTTTATTATGCTACACTGAATCACTGAATTAAAGAAAAAATGTGATAAGCAGATGACCTTACAAAAAGGGTCGAAACGTCTCACAATTAAAGTTATTAAAATTATTTAAAATTGATTACTTTTAATCACACCTAAAAAAATCCATCAATTACAAATTTAAAGAAGGTGTTGTAAGTTTAACAACTGTTTATCAATAGAAAAATTAAACACAATAGTTTTAAAAGTATTGAAAAACTCTAAAAAGTACATATTTCTTCTGGTTCGTAGTTTTCTCCCAAAAATTGGGCGACAGACAAACAGACAGACTGACTCGAAACCAAAAAATAAATCCCTGATCTCTAAACGGATATTTATCTGGGATTTTTTTTATTTGTATAAAAATTATTTACTAAAATTATTTACGTTACATTACTGTTACTGTATGAAAATTAGATTTTCAATGTCGTCATTATGTATTTATATAGTAATTGTTTGTAGCTAAAAAATTTAATCCGGAAATTTCATTCATTGCATAAGTATTTTAAAGTACTGTCCTGGAAATGAACATTAGGAATTGCATTTTATTGCTAAGCATATAATAATAGCATAAACCAAAAAAGGGAATAATACAAAAGTGTCCGATACTTCACATAGTAAACTTTTATTTATACATAACTAGCTGGATTCCCGTGCTTCTCTAAGGAGTGTTATATAGCGAATGTATTTATATTTAATTTGATGGGTTAATAAACTACCCTCAAGAAACATAGTGTTTTAAAGAGGGGTAATAATTATGTTTGAGAGGACAAAATATTCTATATGAGTAAAATTTATTTGGTAATTTAATTTTTTTCACTAAAAATCGTTTTTAAGAAGTCATTTTGACTTTTCTGAACACAAAACTTTTGTTCTACTTAACACCTTGTAGCACTTTTGTTAATTTTTATTTTATTCGAACACTTTCTCGAAATATAAACATCGCACACACAAAGAGAGAGGAGAAGGAAGGAAAAATATATGGATGACAGGCTGAAATGAAATATGTATATTATAACCTGTTTTACATAGTTTTTATAATTCAGTAGAATTACAGAATTACATTTCACATAAGTAAAAAATTAGGAGAGTGAAGAGATGTGAGTCACAGACCGCTTTACTTCAGAGGGTTTGATACCAGGGATCCGAGGAGAAACCGATAAAACGAAACAATAAAATAACACCTGATATCCAAACTTCGAACTATTTTTAAACCTTTTGCAGGAAATAAAGAATATATATACATTAATTATATAAAAACAATATATATATTTAATAAAAATATATATATTAATTTTAGTTTTATAAAAACAAATTACTCTAAGTAAAGTAAAACTCATAATGTTGGCCGTATTCAATAATAATATAATAAAAAAAATAGTCTGTCGATTAGTGAGGCACATAGCTTCCTCGCTTTCTATTATTGAACGAATGGTCTAATGAGATTTCGATCTCTTTCGATTCCTAGTGGGGTTAGACTTATTTTTTTAGTATGTAGTATTAACTTTGCGCAACAATTAATATTAATACGGGGCCATCTGTGGGCAACTTTCGACAAATCATCCAAGTTTCTTTAAAATCGGATCAGTACTTTTAAACATAGTCTGCCCATTATTGTGGCACATAGCTTCCTCGTGTCCTACAACGTATTTAAATGACACTTTAAGAAATCATTATTGTCAAATTAATTTAATTTTTTCCCTCTTTTTATTATAAATCGTATCAATTTAAGCGTATTTTATTCTGGTAAAAACTATAATGATGTTAGTAAAAAAAAGTTGTTGCTTCAATACCCAGTGGGGTTACACTTATTATAATTTAATATTAAATGTGCGCAGAAGTATGGAATCTAGATGGGCTTCTCTCAGTGGCGTAGCTAGACCATTGGGGGCCCCCCCCGCAAAAACGTTTTGGGGGCCCCTCGCCAAAGAAAATCGATGAGCAAAAATCTCTAATTGCGTTCAGAATAGGGGGCCCTCCTCGACGTTGGTACAAGGATAGTAATTCTAGTTATTTCTGGATTTCGGGGCCCTCTACCACTGGGGGCCCCCCCGCAATGCGGGACCGCTCGGGCCCATAGTAACGCCACTGGCTTCTCTCCGTCCGCGTTTAAAACTATTTTCTCAGGAACTAGATTTTTCCTGGGGAAATGCCTTATATCTTCAGATTTGTATTTAAATGGTAGACCATTAGAATTTTTTAATCAAAATCGAGGCCCATGGTTCGAATCCCGGTGCTAAAGTTTATTTTTCTCTGTCTTTCTCCCGTTGTAAATAGTAATTATAATTTAATTTAAATTAAAATTTAAACGTTCCGCAGTATGAATACTGCCAAAAACTTAAAAATTGAATTTATAAAATTTATTTTTTACATTATTATTTTTTTTTTTTTATTTTTGCTTCCGAGCTTACCGAAGGTAACGGAAGCATTGTGTCCACTTTTGAGAGCGAAAAAGTTTTATGTCTCCGATTTTAGAAATTCCAAGACAGAAATCCGTTTCAGACATCAGGAAACATTTTTGGTTCCGTGTCTGTCTGTCTGTCGGTCTGTGTGTCCGCTAATCATGAAACGTGCGACGATAACTTGAGTAAATGTCGACTGATTTTGATGAAATTTTGTAGACGTACATTTTACCAATGCCCAGGACGAGTTCGTTGGACAACGTTATTTGTTCAAGCGTTCACGCGCAACGCTCGCTTAAACGTGAACTTCAAATTTAAAATTGGAATTTTAGGTCTGGAAAAAAAATCTGACTTCATCTATTCAATGAGAGAAACACTTTTTTCAAATACAATTTTTAGTAAAACCAACAGCGACATCGCTATGAAGTGTTAAAGATCACTAAAAACTTTTAATACCTTTTACACAATATACAAGAAAGTAATATAACGTTAATGTTAATATAACAATAAAGTACATGATAGGATACGATGAAGCTATGTGCCACACTAATTGGCAGTCAATTTTTTTGTGGTACTATAATTTTTGCATTTATTAAAATCAAGTGAATAAGCAAAAATATTACTTCTTAATTAATCAACTAGAAAAGAAAAAAAGAACTTTCTTTCTTCGTGCACAACATATACAAACGCAAAAATCTGAACGCTCAAATTTTTTTGACATTTTCATGTCTTTACTTAGGCACATCAATTCGAAAAGCTTTACCAAAAAACAACACAAAAAAGCGTTACATGAAAATCTCTCACTGTATTGGCAGACTCGTATGCAAGAAAATTTTTATTCGGTACTACCCTATAATTTACTTCATTTGAACTCTCCACTAAGTGTGCAAATGATTTTTAGGGTTTTGTAGATTCTTCTCAAAACCCTTATGCCGAGGGTGATGTGTCCGACTGTCCGTCGCTCTTTGGTTCATAAGGTTTAAGCTAAAGAGCTGAAATTTGAAATACTGGTGCAACTTTTTGACCCAACCACAGGAAAAATATACAGAAGTTCAAAATTAAATATGCCCATGCGCAATTCGCAAAAATGTTGTAAACTCAAAACTTTATATTTTTTTAAATTTTTGAGTGGGGTATCAAATGAAAGCTGCTGAAGAGTAGGACGCAAATATATATAAGCTTTTAAAAATTTTGCATTCCCTATTGGGTAAAAAAATCAAAATATACCCAAAAAAAAATTCCCCCCCCCCCCCCCAACCACTATACTTCGGCTGGTCCTAAAATTTCGAAATAATTCATGCTAATGTCTTATTGTGGGGAGATGAAAATTCCGGGAGTTCATCTCAAATTTTAAAAAATTTCCAATTTTGGGCGCGAAAATTTAAAGTGAGCCAAAAATTTTATTTTTTAAAAATTTTGAGTTGGGTATCATATGAAAGCTGGTGAAGAGTAGGATTCAAATATATATTTACTTTTTTAACTTTTCATTCTTTATTAATTTTATAAGTAAAAATATGCCCCAAAAAATGTCCCCCCTCCCCAACCACTATATAACGGGTGGTCCTAAAATTTCGAAATAATTCATGGTTATACCTTAAGGTGAAGCGATGGAAATGGTCTGAAAAAATGATTTTTTCTAGTCGTTATTACTGACGAAAACATTGTGACCCCCCGGGGGATCGAACCCGGACCCTTAAAATCGAAGAATAAAATCATAATTACATAACGGGCATGCTTAATCTTCTACAAAACCCTAAAAAGTACTTGGACGCTAGTACTTCCCTGTGATTTTTATATATTTATTTTTAAGCAACAAGATTTTTTAGAGAAAATAAACATAGTGTGGCAGTTTCGCTATAAAAATTTAATGAAATAAAACATATCTGTAGCGAAATGTAACCATTTTATTTTATTTAATTAAAAAATGGTTTGTTTTTTTTTATTCGGTATTATCTTATAATTCACTTTATTGGTACTCTCTACTAAGTGGAAAAATGATTTTAATATTTATTTTCGGGCTATAAGATTTTTAGAGAAGAAAAACTCTCGTGTCACCGTTTCGCTACAAAAATGTAATGAGAAAATACATATCTGTAGCGAAACGTAACCATTGCATTTTATTTAACTAAAAAATTTTTTTTTTTGTTTATTCGGAATTATCCGAATAAATTGTTTAAAAAATTGAGAGTACAAATTCACTTAATTTGTACTCTCTACTAAGTGGGAAAATGATTTTAATATTCATTTTCGAGCCATATGATTGTTTTAGAGAAAAAAACTCGTGTGTCGCCGTTTCGCTACAAAAATGTAAGGAGAAAAAACATATCTGTAGTGAAATTTAACCATTGTATTTTATTTAACTAAAAAATGATGTGATTTTTTTATTTGGTATTATCCTATAATTCACTTCATTGGAACTCTCTACTAAGTGGAAAAATGATGTTAATATTTATTGTGTGGCTTTAATTTTAATAAATGAAATTGCATTTTATTTAATTAAAATATAATGTGATTGTTTTAATTCGCTATTGCCATATTTTTTACTTTGCCTGAACTCTGTACTATGTTTTTTTAATGATTTTATACTTGTTTTGTGGGCCTATAAGCCGTGTATATTTTGGTCTCCGTTTCGCTACAAAAATTTACGGAAGGGTTCTTTTTCGCTACAAATTTATTCGTTGGGACTGTTTGGATTTTTTACAAATCTGTAGCGAAATGTAACCTAGAATAAACTCGCACTTTTAGGTTAGGGTTACGTTTCGCTACAGACTGATCTATATATATATATATATATATATATATATATATATATATATATATATATATATATATATATATATATATACATAACATAAAGTTAAATTTCAGGAATCTATTAAGAATGGTCTAAAACGGATTTCCATGGAGAAAAGTTTCAAAAATTTGCTAAAAATCTAACACGATTTTTCTGCTATCGAAGTTTTTTTATAGGATTTAATGTTTCTTAGAAGTAAATCTACTTAGAATATATTTTATTTATCATGCTGACAGCCACAATAGCAAAACTGTTTCCAGATGAATGAAAAGTATTATTAATTATTTTTGAATTTGGAAACAAAACAATTTTTGGTTCATCATAATGTGTCTGAGGCCTTTGGTAAGCTTTGAAACAAATTTAAGTCTAGCTAATTTAGATAATCAAAAGGAATAAAGAAAATTCTCAAAGTAAATACTGACGTGGAAATTCTCTTTCGGTTTAGTTGAAGTCAGAAACCTAACTAATTTTGTACTATCAATTTATCCTCTCCAATTAATCAATGTATAAAATAAATACGAGTTTATAATAAAAATAAATTAAATGTATCATGTTAGTGTAGGCAATAAGTCAATCTAATTCTCTTCGACCTTCTAAAATGTATCCTTCTCTTTGCTTAAGGAGACCTGAAGAAATACTTGCTGCTTATTATGGTCAAACTCCTTATAAGACATATCCTCCAAATTAAAGAACAGAACATTATTCTACGGAAACAGAAGTTATAATACAACAGGAAATGGCAATGATATATTGTTAAGCAAATAAAATATAAAATTCTTAACTACTAAATCCTAAAATATTCATAAGGCACTGTGTGGAATTAGGATTTATATAAGTTTAAACTTCTCGGGATAGTTATTTATTTAGGCTGCCTTAAAATCTTAATATTATTTGAAAATTTCATGAACCAAGACGGGGTTTGAACTGATTTTGTTCGATAAGATTGATTAATGTCATATGTTTTCTAAATATCGATGCCTAAGTTGTAAGCAGTTTTTAAAAAAATTCGCTGTGATACATTGTGAATCATAAATTATACTACGCCGATTTAAATGAACACAAAATGAGATAATTTAAATTTATGGCATTTAGGCATTATGACATTCATATGCCACGTAGAATTAAAGAAAAGAGAATTGAAAAAAAAATGATATATACATGAATATCTATTTTACTTTGATTCTCTTCAGACATATAATCAGTTCTAGTTTGCATAACTAATTAATGACGATTGTAAAGAAGCTCTAATGCAAAATTTATGTGAGGCAGAAAAATCAAGACAAGGAAATGAACAAAGAAAAAGTAAAAGCTGAAATATCCTATATTATTATTTTCTCGCGCAATACCCTCTTAATATCCTGGTTTTATGAAGCAGTGATAAAAATTATATACTCCCAGAGACACTTTCCCTAATTTTCTTCTCTTTAGTTTTACGGTCGGTGAAACAATTATTATTTATTACACGGTTACTTATAGAAATATGAATAAGTTATATTTATATATTTTTTTTTTAAATAGATATGATCCACGAAGGAATGTCTTCAAAGAATTAATAAAATTAATATAGAAGAAAAATAATAGTTAGAGGTTGAGAGCGTTTCACTAAAAAAAAATGAGTCTCTATTATATTATATTTTATAATTTCTATTATTATTTTTAATATATAATAAACAGCTATTGTCTTTTGAGAGAAAAACTAATATTTAAAGTTAGTTTAGAATAAGGCCCCTTTCACTCATGGCGACGTTTGTCCCCGTCGTCAACGATGGTGACTTTTTTACGTGACACCGATGATCGAAATGTATAACTTACACTATCGCGCGCGAAATCGCCGATTGTCCCCCAGTGTGAAACGAACCAAGTTATAATTTTGTTTATTTATTTTTTTGTGTAAGGTTAAAATATCATATCTTGTTTTACGTGTTTTGCTTCCGAGCTTACCAAAGGTAACGGAAGGTATGTGATCGTTCTGAAGAACGAAAATATTTAGGTCTCCGATTTCAAAAATTCCAGGACAGAAATCCGTTTCAGACACCAGGGAACATTTTTGGTTCCGTGTCTGTTAGTCTGTCGGTCTGTCGCTCAAATTTTGCATAGAATGTGAGGAAGCCATGTGCCACACCGATTGGCAGTCTATTTTTAAATTAATTGTTGTTAGTTATTTTGTCTTTTTCTTTCCACTGTAAAAATCTTTGCTCTCTAATGTCGCATAAGTGAGAACGAATCGATCTCTTCACACATCTATCGATGTGATCAACTGAATGGAACATTATTCAATCTCTTAAAAAATTAAATTCTTATTTGATATTTCAATAAATCTTTATCAATAATTGTGACAACTCAAGACATATGTTTAAAACCTTTTAAAATTAAAATTATTAATTTTAACCACATTAAACAGTTGTCATCAGAAATCGTCTCCTATAACTTAATTTTTGTGCTACTAAAATCAAATTAGATAGTTAATATTTCGTTTTATAGCTTTAACCGCACAGTAATTGATCAGTTAACTATCTTCACTTTGAGCTTTTCGATTTCACTGATACTTTGGTGTAATTTTGGTTTCTGGTTTTTGTGAATTCTGATTTGATATAAAAGTGCATTTTTTTTATTTTAAATGTAATGAATGTAAGTTCTCTTGGCGAAAGTTTTAGAATTTAATTTCTTATCAAGCACTTTTATCAAAAACTTTTATCAAGCAACAGAATTCAGTGAACGTCTTAAAATAGAAAGAACTATTTGAAATTCTAATGTTGAAAAATTATCATATAAAATTAGTTTTTTTAAGAGACTCCTTCAGTCACCAAGCTATTTCTTTTAATATTTATTTACAATAGTTATATTACAAAGTTAATAACTATGTATTTTTTTAAAACAATTTTACCTTTAAATAATCTTAAAGCAATTTAACAAGGACAAACAACACAACATCTAAAATACATAATTTGTTATTATCTTAATTATATTTGACGTTTCTGAAGAAATACTTTAGTTATTAATATTTCATTTAATTTCCTGCAATAGTTTACGTATGAAACTAATGTTTATTTGAGGTCTGTGTAATGGAACATTGCATTCACCTTCACATAGAATCGTAATTTAGATCAAAGTAAAAGCCTTCGGTGTTTTAGAACGGAATCATTCAATCACGAAGCAAACTAACTTAAATGCTTTCCAAGGGAACCTATTTTTATTAAGTGTATAATATTAGGTATAGAAAAGAATAATAGTTTCTTACAACATTTTTTTTTAAAAAGTTGAAAATAAATCATATGAGTAGAAAAAACGGATGTTTGTGAAAGAGATCTTTTTTAAAAAAAAATCTTTTATAATTTACAATTTTAATGAATAAATAAATTTAAATGAAAAACAAATAATTTTATTTTTATTTATCTTCTTTTTATTTTTTTTCTATATATAAAAATGAATGATTGTCTGTCTGTCTGTCTCTTATGCCTGCCTAAACCGTTCATCCGATTGCGATGAAACTTTGGGGAATGGTTGGACGCATGCCCGGGAAGGTTTCTGACTAAATAAAACTATGTTCCGATTTTGGTACACAGGGGTACGAGGTACAAATGTTAAAATGTTAAAATAATGAAAAACTCTAATAATACATATCGTTGAATAGCTCTGTAAGAGTGTAAGAGTACAGTAATGGTTGGACGCATGCCCGGGAAGGTTTCTGAGTTAGTAAAACTATGTTTAAATTTTGGTCCACAAGGGTACGGGGTACAAATGCCAAAGTAATGAAAACCTTTAATTATGCATATTGTTGAAAAGCTCTTTTAGAGAACAGTAATTGTTGTTATGTACATTTTTTCATTTAGGGGTAAAATGGAAAATACAGGAAAAATATTTCTATAATCTATAATATCTATATAAATAAAAATTAATGTTTGTTTACCTGCATGTCTCTTATGCAATATTGTATATTATAGAAGTATATATTGCAAATTGTAATAACAATTTTTCATCTATGGCAACAATTTTTTACCAAATAATCTAATTATAATAGTCCAGGAGATAGCGTGCAAAAAAGTGTTGACTAACATCAAGCTAGAATTTTGTAAACAAGTCAATCTTTTAGCGACTTTTACGAATATGTGGTCGGCTAAGATCGTCTGCGGGACATAGCTTGGCAATAGGCGTTTGAAAAAAACAAACCGGTGGAGTTCACCAATTATGGTGGACAATGTGATTTCCATGATCCTAAGTACAGAATTAGTTAGCTAGTGTAATTAATATAAGTTAATATATTCTAGTAAGTTGTATTCACTGAATATAACTCAGAGTTAAGTTGTATTATGGACAAAACACGAACATTGAATTGAAATTTTAAATCAACCACTCTGTTTTGGGTAATGAGTTCCCCAATAAAGATAATTTACTTTTAGGGACAACACTATTCAATTTTTATTATAAATGAGCAGCCACATTAAAGTATATGGATTTAAGTACTACTCAATGAGCAAAGTTGATCAGTATATTTAAACTTATAACATGATTATGCCCAAATAAAGTTATTGGTTAAACATTATTATAATAAAGTTCGTGTCTCATTTCAGTTTAGACTTAGATTTTAGAGTTATATTATATTCTCCTGAAATAATGTTGGTTCTTCTTTCGTAGGTGCTTTGATCCTAATATTCTTTACAAATTATATTTGTTATGGTGCTCTAACAGCTTTAAAAATAGGTAGATCAATAATCGGTAAACACAAGAAAAACAAGAGGAAACAAACGGCTAAGCTTATTTAATATTTACCGTTTTCTCATCCCACACTTCTGATTCTTGAAGGTCTTCCAGTAAGAACACCAATTACTTAAAGCAAACCGTAATTTGAATCAACAATGATATCTTTTTATTATTGCTAAAGGTCAATTTTAATTAAATTTTTAAAAGTTATACCGTAAAATATAATTTGTTTTACTAATGTTATGTTTAATTTTAAATAAAAAAAAAAGAAATTAGATATAGTTTAACTAATTGAAAAATCTAAATCTATTTGTATTTTCTCTTGAAAATGATATTTAAAAAAAAAAAAATTAAATTCGGCACCAAATTGAGATTCATATTAGAGGCTCGATAAGTTAGGCTCAGTAAGTTTGACGCTATCGAGTTATTTGTAAATATTGTTTTTTATAGGGTTAATTATGCCGAGGGTGTGTATATATTAGATTATATAGGTGTTCTTGAAGCTGCAACAACGCTAAAACATTAAAATAAATATATCGTTGGCGAGTGTTCTCGTTGACAAAAATTAAACTATTGGAAATTATTCAAGCAGTGACAGAAATAAGCTTTTTTTTTAGCCATTTTGCCGATTAAAGGAATTAATAAAAATCGTTGCTACAAAACTGTATTTAAGAAATAATTCTATTATGAATTTCCAAAGTAATTTCTAATCACTATAGAACAGAAATAATACATACGGTTGCGTAAGTTAATTAAGGGTCATTCCCTATTCTAACAAGCTCGCCCTAAACAAAATATTTAAAAGTGATATCGATTTTTGATGTCTTTTGTCTAGTTCATATTTCAGTCTTTTTTCGCGCTATTTTTGTAAATGAGAACCTGTAACATGTTGTATAATAATAAAATAACGCAATAAAATATCATTAGGTAAATATTTACATAATAACATATACATATAAGGTATATATGTGTACATTATCGGTATAAAATATAACTGAAAAGTCTAAAGAAATGCAATCAAATAAAAGTTGCTAAAATTATATACAACTCAATGGTACGCGTAGGAGAGAAGCGGATGAATTAATGTGTCCGAAAAGAGAGATAAAAAAAAAAACTCTGATTCAAAGTATTTTTTCAAAGGATTTCCTTAATAAGATTAGATGAAGAAGTAATCAAGTGCTTACATTAAAATCTAAACAGAGATATTAAAGCTAATTATATAGAGTTGCCAAAGTGCTTATTGCACACTTAGTGTCCCAAAATACAGTTTACACATCAGTAATAATTATTTAATTATATTTCTTTAACAGAATTATGCATTCATTAAAAAAATTGGAATGGCATATTATCGAATTCGTTGCTACATTTTTATTAGTAATTATTATTTACTTTAATGTATACCTATCAAATTATAATCGATAAAACAAAATAATAATTTAAAGTGATTCTCTTCATTACAAAAACTATTTAAATATTAAGCTATTGTACAACGTGTTTGCTTATAAACTTTAAATGATCCCAGTCAGTTAGTCAGTTTATACCAGGGCAGGTTGCTGACTGAGTAACGGGGTGGAGGACGCAACCAATGTTGCTACACTAGAGGACACAAGGGGCCTAGTTAAGTAATTCACTTCTTAATGAACATTACACATTATAAAAGTAATTTTTTTAGAATACTTTACATTCAACGAAGAAGCCGGAAAGCGGATGTCGATTACTTTCGTAATAAAAGTGACGCATATAAAGATTCTGCATGCCGATAAGAATTCGTTTGGATGGTCTCCTAAATAAATTTGTAGTGCGTGCGAAGTCTCACTTAAAAAGGGTTTCGTTGGTATTGTGAACATAAAATTAGTATAAGAAGGGGGGGGGGGGGAGGCAAAATTAAATGTTTGTCAAAATGACATAAAAAATTAATACCTTTCCACAAGTATTATATATTTATTTTTGTAATCGACTCTTCAATATCTTTCATTTGATACCCCATTCAAAATTAAAATCAAAATTCAAATTGGTATTCTTATTTTTCCTTTGGCCCATCAGACCGCACATTTTTCATTTTTTTAAATATTTTTACACTAACAGCAGAAATAGAGTAAGTAGGGGGGGGGGGGGGGGGGATTTGATGTTTTTTGACAAAATGCCATGGAAAAATATGTTATATATTTTTGTAATCTACTCTTTAATACCTTTCATTTGACCGCTCAAAATTTAATTTTTTTTTCGTGACGTGAAGTATCCGCCATTTTGGATTTGAACAGCTGATAATTTTGAGTTCGGTATCTTTTTCCGGAGTGCGCCTCAAAACGATCTTTAATACTGGAAAGTTTCATGATTTTATCTTTTTTGATTCAAAAGTTATTGGAACCGTACAGAATGAGAGATAGACAGACACAGGAACAAACTATAAGGTTTTTTTTTTTGGTTTTACCAGTGAAACCCTAAATAATGGTATGTTAATTTCTTCTTAGGCAGGATCGTTGTAATTGTTATTATTATTTTTATTATTTTCGTCCATTAATAAAGTAGGCCATTACAGAACGAAGAGATCAGCCGCTTTAAGTTCAGCGTCTTTGAAGTTCAACAGTAGTTTACTGCTAGAACTCTGCTGATACTTTATCATCTGTTTAGAACTTTTATGAATGTTATCTAATGATAATAAATTTAAGGTATTCCATTGAAAGATGGAAGATGAGAAGATATTTCTTGTAGGTGGTTCGTGGTTCACTTGCATCATATCTCTCGAAAAAGATTCCCGTCGACCAGAGTTCTCAATGAGTAAGAGGAATGTGTCAAGTTAAGAAAATGATAGAGGATATATAATATTACATAGTTTTATATTTCACGGAGGGGAACTCCCTTCATTCAAAGTGATTGCGGCAAAATAATAAAAAAAATTAAGGAGAGTCATCTCATGAACTGCATTTAGGAGGGGATAGAGTTACAAGGTGACGAAATACAACGTTAGAGAAGCTTGTGTTAACAGGTTTGGTATGTGTAGTAGTATATTAGAAAAAAAAGAATAGAGCGAGATAGAACAATGATATTGGAGTAAGAGCGAGGTAAAGATCGCTGGAGGGAGGACTCGGTATCCTGACGCAGAGGGAATATCTTCAGCAAACTCCTTCCACTTCCATCCTGCTCCAGCATCGCCTCAACGACTTCAAGGATGTCTTTAGACCTTCTGGTTTTAAACTCTTTGCGGTCTCCTCAAGAAACCTGACTCGTGCCTTACTATAACCTGCTCCTGTCTTTAACTGAATCCCGTCTCAAAAACCCCTTAGTGATTGGACATGCATCTTAACATAATCTGAATTTGAATACCTTTGTGTTATATACTTCGAAGTTTAAACGTGAACTCTATGCCTATATATGCTATTTAAATAAATTCCTATAGCAAGGCATTTAATTTGGTATTATTCATGCAATTATACCGTTTACAAAAGGTACATACTTATCCATGACAGCTTAAAGTATAATAACATCGTGAGTCTGTTTAACTCCTACGATAAATTTATATTAATTTTCATCAATATTAATTTCATAAATTATTTGGGGAGAACGTAAAATTATTTATGATTTCTATAGTGCCAAACCGGTAGTAATCATAATATACTAAGGGATGTTATTGACTTGATTTACCTCTATATTTATTGCACCATTAATTACTTTATTACGATGTGCCATTAATATCAACTAAAATTTATTTCATTGCAATATGGGAGATTATATAGCTGCAGTTTTTCAGATAATTTGATATTTCATAGATGATGGTAAATATTAATTAAAAAATTAGATTTTATTGTAAAAAACCTATTATATAATTTAAAAATTTAGACCGGGCCCACATTGAGACGCAGGCGATGCAGGGCAGAGCAGCACAGTTTTTTTCAACTGTAGAAATAGACGAAACAACGCGGATTTAGACGCCAGATCAACTTGTGTCGGGTAGGCCACGTGTGCCGTAGTACTGCCCGGCCCAGCTCTGCGTGTCAATTCATGGAGTTTCGTTTATTTCTGCGGTTGAAATAAACTTTTCTGCCCTGCTGTGCATCTAAATGTGCGCCCGGGTTTAAAGTGTATCAACAATAAAATGAAATATAAATCAGAGGAAGGAGAATTATAGAGACTAACGTTGACAGCTGTCACCAACACTGCATAGAATGAAAGGATTCTACCAAAATATTAATTGGAAACACATAATTATTTTTTTTATTCTCAGAACTATATTTGGTAAAATCATCCAGCGTAAAAGATAGAAATAATTGTATTGAATTATTTATGAAAACAAATCGCTATGATGCGGTATTAGAGTATAATTATAATATGACAAGGTCAAGTTCAATAATTTTATTAATTTAGGAACTTTCACAAACTTATAGCCATATATATAATATAGTATAATATAGTAATTACAGTAGAGCGTCGATTATCCGAACGTCAGTTATCCGAACGTTCAATTAACCGAACTAGCTTCATGAAAAAAAAAAAAAATCTAAATCAAAAGCCACCGCTAAATTAATTCCTAGAAAGAGCGGTGTAAGCTGTATAAAGGGATATCAGATTTTGATGAATTCAGTTTAGATCAGAATCATTCAGTGACGGGGAAAACATTAACATTAATTTGTTTACTATGAACTAACTTTTGTTTGTTTATGTTATTTGTGGAATCATTAGCAGCATTTTTCCACTTAATACCTTTCTATTCTGTTGATCACTTATGTCCATTCTCTCAGTTTCAAATCATTCATTGTAAGCATATTTAAGTAAAACTTAGAACATGTCGCACAATGGAAACAAGTAGTGCTATAATTAAAAGATAAAATGGAAATTATTAAGAAAGGTGAAACAGACATTAGCTATCAAGTTCGGTGTAGGTAAATCAATGATTACGGGAATAAAAAAAGGTATGCACTTAATCTTGACAGTGGGAGGGCAGTTTATAAAATCTGAAATCCGAATTGTTGGAACATGCTGCATTCACTTGTCGTGTCCAGAGGCCGTTTTTGCAAAAACGGGCCTCTGGACAGCCTATATCTGGAGCCATATTGTGTGAAAAAGCAGTGGAATTAAACTTAAAGCTTGGTGGTGACTCTTCATTCATCGACAGTTCAGGGTGGCTGAAAAATTTGTAATTACGACATGCGATTTGGAAAAATCGAGATTCATAGTGAAAAATTAAGTAAAAAAAAAAATAGACTGCCAATTAGTGTGGCACATAGCTTCCTCGCATCCTATCATGTACTATAACAATAATTTTTATATTACTTTATTGAAATATTGTTTATTTTGTAAAAACTATTAATAGTTTTAGCGATTTTTAACACTTCATAGCGGTGTCGCTGTTGGATTAACTAAAAAATTGTATTTGAAAAAAATGTTTGTCTCATATAATAGATGAAGTTAAAATTTTTCCCCGACCTAAAATTCCAATTTTAAATTTAAAGTTCAGGTTTACGCGAGCGTTACTCGTGAACGCTTGGACGGATAACGTTGTCCAACGAACTCGTCCTGAGCATTGGTAAAATGAACATGTCTACCAAATTTCATCAAAATCGGTCGACATTTACTCAAGTTATCGTCGCACGTTTCATAATTCGCGGACACACAGACCGACAGACAGACAGACAGACAGACAGACAGACAGACAGACAGACAGACAGACAGACACGAGACCAAAAATGTTCCCTGATGTCTGAAACGGATTTCTGTCTTGGAATTTTTGAAATCGGAGGCATAAAAGTTTTTCGTTCTCAAAAGTGAACACAATGCTTCCGTTACCTTCGGTAAGCTCGGAAGCAAAATAAAGCAGACGAATATTACAAATTTCTTTTATGCCAAATTAATCTTAGGTGATACAACTTATATTTTTTTCCACTAGCTAATAGAAAAATTAAACAAAAATGCTTTTTGCATAAACGTAGTTGATTATTTTGACATCTTCCCATTTTTTTTTTTTAATTTTTTAGTGAATTTTGATTATCCGAAGTTTTGATTATCTGAACCACCCCAAAAAACATTAGTTTGGATAATCGACGCTCTACTGTATAATGAAATCATGATTGAATTCAGTTTAATTGCAACTCACACATAATAAAATTGTTCAACTTTAAAGTTACTAAATCAGAATGTATCCTGTATGAGACAAAGCGCATTCATTTATGCAATTGATCGTTAGAATGGAATATCTCAATCATACAAAATTGCTTTACAAAATACTAAAACACGAGATTAAAACTGTTTCTAGCTTATCCAAGGATTGATTTAACAGTTATTTGAAAATGCGGTTTGACGGTGAACTTTACTTTAGTGGAAGGTTTAAAATAGAGATTTAAAATAACTGTATACAATCCGAAATGCCGAAAATGAAAGGTATTACATTATGTTTAGTTTTTGAAAGTTAATTTGAAATAATTTTATTCACAGCTTTAAAAGAGAAAGTCCTTAATATAGTAACATGCACTTTTCTTCACGCCATGCAATTTATTTTCATGTACATTGAATCTAATGTTTATCTAAGAAAAATGTGAAAGCAAGGTAAACAGATTTAGTACTAAATGAATTCTAATGTAGCCTAGAACTATTTATTATAACTTTATTAGCTTTTCTTTTATTTCTATACAAAATCGGTTATAAGCTTTTAGATTAAAAAGTGAATTTTCTTTATTTTTCAGACCAAACCAAGTATTCACAGCCTAATAAAAATAAACAAATAAATATAATCCCAATAAAAACACCTGTGTAAAAAAATAAGTTTAAAATGCCGTTGTTAGATCATTGGTTTAGCCAAGTCTCTTCCTGTCCGAGTAAGTTTGACTAGGTCTAATACATTCAGTACAAGTAAGGGATGTTGTTTGTCCCCCCCCCCCCTCTATATTCTCTGGCCCTACAAACTCAAACTTTTCTTGCCCAAATCACTCTACACGTTTAAATTTAAAAATATTTTCTGACTTTTTATATTATGTAGCACAAATAGGTTAAACAGTTTGTTGTTATATAATTTATATTTTTCCTAAGGTTTATATTATGATTTTATTTTTAATAAACTGTTACGCAGTGTCGTATACAACTTTGTATTCTTGTGCTGCGGACATAATGGGAAATAAATAGTAACACAAAATAATTATCATTGTTTAGAAGAAAGGGTTTGAATCGGAATGACAAAGTGGCAAAGTACGTAAGTACTTTGCCGAGGACGAGTGGGAAGTATATGAGCCCAATACTCAGTAAAGATCAATCTCTCTTAATTTAATATACAATTCGATTAATGAGAGTAAAATAATACTGTTTCGAAAATCTCTACTAAAATGCGCTAGTATCGCAAGTTATATTTTTTTTAATTTTTTTTTTTTTTAATTTTGCATAGTCGATTTTTTTTATTAGCTTTGAGAGGGGCAAAGAACCATAGTTTTTCTAATTTTGTAATTTTTCCTTCATTTTTTCATTAAACTCTACCTACATATAAAATTTCAAGTTTCTAGGATTGCTAGAAGTGCCTTAAAATTATGATGAGTCAATAGATCAATAACAAAACTTTAGGCTCATATATCTTATAAACTAATATGGGTAGAGGTGTGAAATTTGTATTCTAGTTTAGTTTGTAATAAACTCTACCTTAAAATTAATTTTGCTAATCCAAGTATCTTTATTATGATAATAGAGGGGGGGGGGGGTCCAAAATGTATTGAGATAGTTCTAGTAAAGGATATTACGGCTATGCCCGACATGCCACCAGATATTTTACTTTCAATAAGTCAATCATACAAACATGGATGATATATTATGTATAAAAATAAAAAAATTAAAAATGGCATTCAATTATTGTTATATTTTTATAATATAACAACTCAGAGAATCAGGATCTAATAATAAATTAAAAAATGATAAATTACTTGGAGGTTAGAAAATGTATGTTACAGAGGAAACTCGTGATGAGCAATAGAGCGCAAAATAGAAACGATCGGTAAACCAGAAATATATCCAGGGTCAACTCTGATTCATAGAAGAACGAGCAATATACATAATATTGCTCGTTGAAATCACATAGATTTTAACGATAATTGTTGTAAAAACAATGAAAAGCTCCGTATGTTAATTGAAGTGAACATTTTGTTTATATTTAGTCATGAAAATAGGTATTGTACGCTGAAAGGAAGTGTGAAATCATATCCTTTGGTTATGAAATATCCAGATTTTTCTTGAAGATTATTCGAAAAAGATCTATGTAAAAGATTCTCTTTTCACAGATTATTTTTTAAATATAATATAAAATAATTGAAGGTATTGTGACACGAATAAAAAACTGGTACATTATACATGCTTCTAAATAAATAAATGGTGTACTAAAAAAAATTATTTTATTTTAATTTAATTTATCTTTATTCCGTATTCTATATTATAGTGTTCTATATCTCTCTCTAGTTGTAATATATAATAAAGCAAAACTCTGTAGCTAAAAATATAATTAAAATAATAAAAAAATCGTAATTATCTATATCACTCAAAGATAAATAATAAAATATATATATATATGTAAACCAGAATTTATGTTGTCCTATGCTTTTAAAGTTGCTCTATAATTATAATAACACAAGCAAATATAGTTGAAAATATTTGAATCTCCATTGTGCTATCTGAATGAATTAAGTTATAATTCTTTTTCGAATGTTTAATCAATCTAAATTATACAGCACATGATTTAAATTAACCTTATAAATTCTGTCATAACTCATTTATAATATTTGAATTAAAATTTTAACTGGTATAATCACTAAGGAAATAAAAATCATATATCTCTATTAAGATTCTATTAGCTCAAGAACTATTGATAAATCTTTTAGAGCCGGATTTTAAACAGGATTTTACTGAGGTCAGACCAAAAATTACGTGCATCTAAGTTGAACGTTATTAAAACTCAGCTTAAGTCCTACAGATTACAGGGATGTTTTATTAAAACGTAAAGCTACTAAGTGCTTTTATACCGTATTAGATCCTGGACTGGGTAAAACTTTACTAACGCTATAAGCTTGAGATTAAATAGATTTTATGAGTTATGCAACGGAGGCTTATTCTCTCATTTTTAAATTCCATTGAGAAACGTCCTTCGTCTTTTCTTTTCACATCCGAAGTTTTATTTTTTGGTACATGAATATTATATACATATCAAAATTGTTTACTTAAAACCTTTTATTTCGTTTTTTTAATAAGATAAAATATATTTCAGGCATCTAGATTGAAACAGTATATAGTAATTTGGACTACACTACTTTCCAATTTTTTTTAATCCTGAAATTTCAGGATAATAGCTAATCCAAACTACCGACTAAGCCTAGACCTAGATATTAAACGCAGTTTAATGGTACATAACAAGGACAAAGACAGCGGGACATCATTACAATTTACTCATATCCATCAAATCAGCTTCTGTTAGATGAACTTGAACTTTTTAAATGGACATAATATGTAGCATTTGGAAAGGCCCTGACATAAAAATAGACATTTTTCTAAACATTTTGATCAACAGCTTATGCCATATTACTTTAATAATAACATCTTTAACAATCAGCAGTTCTGTAAGAATTGTAACTTGAGTCTCTTTTTTTAGATGGATTATGAATTTTAATAGGTCCTTCCTTTTGAATTATTATCCTTTATTCATAGTTCCTTAGGATTCAAATAAGCTTTTTTAATCAGGTTATCCCATTAGAATTTAAATCAGAATAACCTTAAATCTTGGTTTTCCCCTGTAAAGTTCTGACAACGTTCAGTGCTGATGCAATTTGATAATCCCGCTTGCCCTAGTGTATCCGGTAAGCCAAGGATATTTGCTTATATGTACTTACATTACTTATTTCCATTACATTATCTAACATCACCACTGCTTGAAACCGTGAGTGCTGGATTAAAAGTAATATTTATTTTTGTATTGTTCGTTTTTGTAAAAGAAACACCGCCACCATGGAAAACGAGTTTCTTTTTGTCATCTTAGGAAAATGGTGGAAGAAAAGGGAGTCGTTGCCAAGAAGCCAAGGAGAAAACTAATACAACATTTTTTTATTAATAAATATAGTTTTGTTTTTAAAGTCAAGTCATTGTAGTGACTACCAACTTGTCAAGGAATATCCTGTTACGAATAAAAATAATTTTTTAAACAATGTAGTTTACAAATAGCGACAAAAATCGTTTATAGATATAGCCATAAGCTAATTATTTAAGTGCTAAGACCTTCATTAATATCAGCCATCAGCCTGAGATATGCAGACTTTATCCAGATACCCTAAATAACCTTTAGACTTGTGGTTGTTAATAGGCAGGAAATTAAGACTAGATCTGTCCTCTTTTTCCTCGATCGTATTGAAATAAACAATTCAAGTGCGTTTTTTAAACGTTATCATTTAAAATTATCTCTCCAGATCCTGCCAATCCATAATGGTTGCAACTTGAACAATGGATATTTTTTTCTTTCACATATCGTTGCAAACCTTGGTCTTGGGAACTGTTCGAGTCGACTCACGAGCCTTCTCTTTTGTTCTTAATGATTTTTTTACTACAAGATAAATAGGGCAGAACGTCTAGAATCGATCTTAGCTCCTACACTTAATGTGACTGACGTAACGCAGCTGAGTGCGCGTCGGACTCCTGCCATTCAGAGAATATATTGTTTTGGTTGGCCAACCGTAAAAACCTACCAACTAAAACCACCACTTTTCATCTCTTTAACAAATAACATATATTTATAATTTTTTTTTCTTTTAATATTACGCATTTGTATGATTCATATTTATTAGTTATGATTTTCTATATAGTCAATGTCAAGAAACAATGTTGAATAAAAGTATTTAAAAAAAGTTTGACGTTCTCCAAAGTTCAATATTGCAAAAGAATAATAGGTCGAAAATTCTCAGTTATCTTCGGTTGTCTTCTACAATAATCTAATCTCATTTCATTGTCTGATTTAATTAAAGACAACGCATTTTTAGGGCATCAAGATCAAGGAAGAAAACTAAAATCAAATTAAGATGATATAAATTTTAGACTATGTTATTGTTAGAAGTGGAGTATTTTATTTTATTTACTTCAGCAATGCTATTACACTTACTTATAAATATAGGTATTATATATATTATGGTAAGGATCTCTGATAAGGACAAATGTTGATCTCAAAATCAAAGTTGATTAAAATAATAAGAATATATTATATTTCAAAAACCTACAGGTGAGAGGATTTTGATTAAATTCTCCATGTTCGTCATTTGCTAATTGTTAACATATGGTTATTTTTAGTAAATTGAGTAATGCCAAAGTTTGAGTTACAATACACGTCAGTATTATATTATCTATTTTTTTCTACTCTTAAGGGGTTATTGCCGAGGGTTCATGTTCCAAACCTAAAGAAATGTTGGTGGGTTCATTGAGCAAATCCGGTCAACGTCCTGTTTAATACTTGATGGAGGATATGAACATTAGTGTAAAACATGTCTTACCTCCCTGGGATTTGAACCATCACTAGATAAATCGGTAAATGGCCTTGCCTCAGACTATAGAGTGTGATTACGCTAACCAGTCGACTACACCGATCCCTCAATAATATAATTCATTGCTTCTATTGTTTGCCGACAGTCCGTACGTCATCTTAAAATGACACGTCTTTCGCATTTTTGACGTGTTTTACTGTAGATTTTTATAATTGAGTGATCGCCTCTTCTTTTCCTATCTCATATACTTTTTAATTCACCTTTCTATCCAAATACCCTGATATTCAAACCTCTAATGTGAAATCCAACACGTGTCTTTTTAAAAGTTGATTTTTAAATGATACTGAACTAATAATATAATATGAATAAATATATAACAAAGGAGACCTTCCCAAGTTACTCAAGATCTAAGTAATAGTCTTGGCCGGTGAGTTTTAGTTTTAGGAACAATTCTTCAAGCCTCATCAGCATACAAAGACATGATGTCACGAATTCTCATATGTGTATCGAATATATTACAGAGGTTTTAAACAAAGTTGGTCAAGTTCACTTCAACAGGAATAATATTTTTCAAAGGAAGCACATTAAATCGCTAAACTTGTCTTGGAGTACAAAATGGGGACAAGATGCTTGTATTTGGCGTTAATGAAGCTAATTTTTCTGAAGGACGAACCACGTGCTTTTTTGGTATTTTCTCCTGATATGATCATGGCAGTTATCAGTTAATAGAATTCTAGGTCTTTCTAAGGTAAATGCATGCAACGAAAGAAGAATAACTTGTTTCCGTGTGCTGTACCAGTTGTTTGATATATTATATTGCATCTGACATCCTTGAAATCTAATTGCCTACTATTAAGTAAGATCTGACACGATAAAAAACGGTGTCGTATCTATTGGTAAAACGGAATGTTTCAACCCCTCCACTTAAATGTTTAACGTGTTGTCTTCTTTACATTTTGTGTCTCTTAATTAAGAAATAAGATTTTTTTCTAATTTTACTACCTAATTATAGCACTGCAGCAACCCTGCATTTTATTGTTTTTATTTATTTTCAAAAGAAAAATGTCAATTTGATTCAGTCAGATTTACGACGTGAACATAAAAATATTTCCAATTTAAAACGAATTATTTATTCTTAGTGTAGTGCCGTAAATTAGTGATCCGCGACGCGTTTTAAAGAACAAAGTTGAAGAACAAACGTGAGTAAATTTATGTACATTAGTTTTCCATCACTACATAATGAATAACTCATTGTTATAGATCTGGACGACGATGACATATCTGTCAACCAGATTGGAATGGCTAATGTAGCTGTAAAGCTTCCACAATTCTGGTGAAATAAACCGGAGCTATGGTTTTACAACGCCGGAGCTGCTTTTGAGTTAGCAAAAGTGACAGTTGACTCAACGAAATATTTATATGTTGTCAAATCTTTAGATAGTGACGCATTGGAATACGTTTCCGATGTACTCGCGTAGCCACCCGCTGAAAATAAATATAACACTATTAAGTCAGCGCTTATAAAAGTATTTTTCTGAAAGCGATGATAAAAGACTGCGTTGCCTACTCAATGAAATCCAACTTGAAGATAAGAAGCCTTCACACCTCTTACGTCAGATGAAAGAAATGGCAGCAGGTTGCATCAGTGACGATGTGCTACGTTCTCTATGGCTACAGAGACTACCTAGCTAAGTACAGTCGATACTTTGTCAGTCAGGAAAACCTAACAATACTAGCCACGTTGGCAGACAAGATTGTAGATATTAACTCCAGTTCTACTGGCGTAGTTGAGTCTTCAGCTACCTTGTCTTCACCGAAGGCAATATCCAATGATGTTAATCAGCAAGTTTTAAATCAATTAGCTGCATTACAGCTTAAGGTCGCACAAATACGCGGAAGACACTTCTCTAGACACAAGGGGAGAAGATATTATAGAAGTAGATAAACTTAAAGAAGAATATCCAGAGACAGAGACGGCAATAGCGACAAGTGCTATTATCATAATAAATTTGGCGCTAAAGCTAAAAAAGTGCACACAACCTTGCAACTTTAAAAAGGAAAACTAGGAAAAATCTAGTTTCTGAGAAAATAGCTTTAAAAGCAGATGGAGGGCGGGTCCGATTCCCCGCCGAGGAGAAGTTATTTTTATGATAAATTTTGTTATAATTATTAAATGTACCAACGAAAACTCAAAATTAAAATACACATTATCTGCTTCTGGTTAGGCTAGGTTGTAATTATATTAGAGTAAGGTATCATTCATTATTATATGATATATTATATTTATAATTGTAGTCATTATAAATAATGTATACCATAATTACTTATAACGTAAATCATATTACACAAAATACTTAAGAACTAAATACAAATCAGATTATAACTTTAAATTATATCATCTTTGCTCACCCCTATTTACACGTAATTATCAATATAAATTATAAAAAAAATATTGGTAACAAAGATTGTAAACACAGATTGGTCTCATATTAATTATTGTATTATTTAAAATGATAATAAAATAATTTTAGCCATGACGTAAGTAAACTGGCTATAGTCTTGAATAGCAGACGTTGCCGTTGCGAAATCAAATCTCTTAATTCATTTTTTACCATCAAGGCTTTTTAGTTCGGTTCTTTTAGAGTTAAAAAGAAGTTGCGGAGAATGCCAAGGAGCAATCTGTAATAGGATAGGTTTAGAAAGCTGCTATATAAATGTGTGTAGTATAAAGACGATTCTAGAGTATCGAGTAAGGACCTTGGCTTAGTAACTAATGGAGATTCCAAAGATTATTCAGTCTTACTTATTTTAATTATTATTGGTTAAGGTTTATGGTTCCTTCTTTTGAATCAATTAAATAAAGTAAAGAGCCAGGATTGTTGATGGCTTAGAAATAAGCTATCCATATTTATTATTTAACTAATAGCAACTTAATAATTTAGAACGAAATTTAAAATTTTGAGGGTCAAGTCGTATGTTTTTAACAGACATGGTTTCCTGCTATAAAAAATAAAGTTCAAAAATTGAAGAACTTAATCTTTGTAACTTATATAAACTTCTGCGTCATGTAGAAGTGATTAATAATCAAACCGAGATGTCCTGTTTCATTTCTACCTAAATAATTTAGGGTCTTAAAGTTCATGGTCACAATTTCATGCGTTAAAAAGAAGATTCCTATATTTTTTTGTATTATTTTCTTCCAACTAATAAAAAAATATTTGTTTTCCATTTTAACTAATGACTCTGATGTGTGTACAAATAAAACAAGAGGGGTACAAGATAAATAAAAAAGAACATCAAATAGTTATTTGTGTGCAGCTAAGACACTTTAAGCTTCGAGTTGCACATTAAATTTTTTCTACAGTATCAATATTTCGTATCAATCGTAGATAAAAGGTTTATTTACGATTGATACGATATGTAAACATTGAATCTCTGTTTAGATGCTTAGAAAGTGATTCTTTACGTACTTGTATTCATTGAGCATGCGCGTTTTTATTATTCCTCTTTTATTCCGCCCTTGGACGGTAAAAAAGAAGAACTTTTCACCTTATCACACGATTAGCGAGTTTGTTTTCACCTAAATAAAACCAATTTGATGTTTGTTTAATTAAAGTAACTGTTTATATGTCAGTTTTTAGTGAAAAACAATGTGTGATAAGGACTAAAATGAGGAGAATAATAGGTACGTCTCCCAAAATAATCAATTCGGCACAAAATACAACTAATGAATTAATGTCATCCTTATCAAAAGAGAAATACGAACTTACTTACAGGAAGTTTATTTTTTTTTCTGTAATTATTATTAAAATCCACTCGTAGATAAAGTACGGTACGCAACTCGTGCGAAAACGGCATTTTGCTTTGCTCGTGTGGTTTTACTACCCGCGTTGTCGCTCGGGCGCAAACTCCACACTCACATGCAAAATGCTACTTTCTGCACTAGACGCGTAATGTACTATTACAATATCAACTAAGCCAGCTGTTCTGTTTATAGCCAATGTTGCCTTTTTTGCCTGATTCAGCAAACCTGACCAAGCACTGTTATTATTACTGTTTGTCTATCTTTACTTTTTTATATTTTAATATTTTTATATTTGATTTATAGTGTTCTAATCATGTAGTTAGTTAAAAAATAATCATTAGTTGTAATTTTTTATTATTATTATTATAATTTGGATTATTTAATCTTTGTTTAGATTTAAGTTTTTTATGTTCGTAAGTTGGAACCCTGGAGTGCGGTAAAGTAAAATGAGTGCGGTAAAGTAAAACGAGTTAAAGTAGTAAGTGCAGGAATCTGCTGCTGTTTTGCGTACTATTTTGAGTGCGATAACAACCACTTTATCGGCCAACTATAGGAAAAATCATATAGAAGCATCAACAGTGATATTTAAATTATAAAAAAAAACAAGTAATTAAGATTAAAGGAATCCTTGCAGTGGTTCGCATTATCAAAGGATCACGAAGGGAGAGAGTTTAAAGGTACATTAATATTTAATAAATATCACTGCGGTACGAAAAACTCGTTTTTCGTGGATTTCATTTCAACTTTTTTCTACTTCGTGTGTGCACTTCTTCTGAGGCATAATAAAACTAAAAGACCAGCAATCTTCATTTTATTGATATAATTTTATAATAGATATAATATTATATATATATATATATATATATATATATATATATATATATATATATATATATATATATATATATATATATATATAGTGGTTCGCTCAATCCCTTTTGTTAAATACTCTTCATAACTCACATTTAAATAAAAATATCCATATTGTCATTTGAGAATTGAAAGTTTAATATTAATTTTTATAAATAGTTATACTATTTAAGAGGATATATTTCTTTTCGGGTTGCGATAATGCTCGACATAAGAAACCTGGGAAATGTACTAGATATTCAACTAACAATCTTTATTCTTCAATGTAATTACTAACACCATGACCTCCTTTAAAATTCAATTTAGATCTTGAATTTACTCTAGCCTTATACAATGAAGATGAAAGATATATAATTATAACGTGTTTAGATATGCATGAATAGAACAAAAGTACAAGATGCCCACGTAAGAGTACAATGCTCCGATTCTCACAACAAAGTTTTTTTCCGTGGTTCATGATTATTTTGTATGGTATAAAGAAAAGACCTTTTGATTCACTAGTCTAAAATAGTTTTGAATTGTTCTGAAAATATAAGGAAAAAATCTAGCCCGTGTGAAGCTTTGTTTCATTCAAGTTAGGTCTCTTTGCTCCCTATTAAAAATGTTTTGCCAAACGACTTAAGAGTGAAATTTTACCACAATGATGCTGATCACTCCAGATGATGCTAAGCCCACGCCTTTTTGTTTTTCCTTACAGCCGTCTTCACTTTCAAGCTGACTAATAACATAAAATATTTATTTGTGGGCGAAATAATTATTCCCTCTAATCGTTCTTCCACTAGCTGTTGAATCTTCATAACCTTGAGTAACACACCTCCTATTAACTTTCAATTTACCAGTTACTCATTTACTAAACTTTTGTCTGGGTAGGGTTTCAGCCGCCTCCTCAATTCCTCTCAAAACTTAAAGATTTGTGGAAAGTTGCTGTTCTATTTGTCTCCATTTTTCTTTGGTCGTTCCCACTTGTCCAGCCAGCATTCTTCTTCCATGCGGGTTTTAGTTTTTCATTTGTGTGTGCCCACTCTTAGATCTCAACAGCCTGTCAGCTCTTTCAGCCTGTCTTAGGGCTTTCGAAGTTCTTAAATTATCTAAAACCTAAATTGCATCTTCAACATGCATTCTGTTAAAAATGTTTCTTTCCTATCTTTTAAACTTACTCTTTATCTCCTATCACAGAATCCAAATCACTGAGCTTTAAACTTCTGTACTCCTAACCAAAAATTCTGAAGGCGACGAATCTTCTTCCTTGTAAATATAGAAAGTACGCTAACGTCAATCAGAAATGTGAAATTTATTTTTTTTAAATAAGATAGAAAGTGATGAGATTTTAAATTAATAGCAGTTTGCAATGTAATAATAATACATTGAAAGAGATAACACAACCTCCTTCAATTAGCCTGAGTATACAATAAAATAAAAAACAATATAATTTGTAAGTTAAGACAATTTAAACAAATTTTCTTATACTTTTGATATATTTTAATTTTCCATGAATCATTAGGCAGAAATCACTGCATAATAGCTTTTAGAGGGATATAATCTAACAGATATAATAAAATTTAAAGACTTGTAGATATTTTAAGGCTCCCCCTGCTATTATCGATTGAAAATTATTCAAAAATTTTGTTAAAATTAAGTAAATCATTATGACCTTTTTTTAAAAAGAATATTGAAAGCAGGTTAGACGATTTCAAAACATTAAATAATAGATCTCTCTTCAATTGCAAGGCACCACGAATAGTAGAAACTAATTGCCTATTATATAAATGTTTTTCGGAACATCAATGTGTCATTAGAATGCGCTTTGTGTTGATTACTCTTAAATATACTGGGCAATGATAGTATATTTTCTCTCCTTTCAACTGAGGCGAGGTCATTCTACAGATTACAACTTTTCTTTATTTCAACTCTATCTAATGTGGGAGTTCTTCATTTTAAAAATTAAGCAAGAAAATTGAGTTTATTTGGTAACATTTATCCTATCTGCTACTAAAATTAGCCACGGTTTTTTTTTGTTTTTCTTTTGTATATTATAATCTAATATTTTCTATTTATTATAAATTCTATAATCAACTTACAAACCGGGGCGAAAAGTAGATTTTAATAAGTTATATTGATTAATTGACATCCCAAAAAAAGTAAAACAGTAACCTAGAGAATTATATCCTACAGATAAGTCTTGATAATGGCTGATAAATAAATATAAGATATTCTACTATTATTCATAAATTATTAATCTATTGATGTGTAAAATGCCATTGACTTTAATGACCAAACAAATAATCACTCTTAAATTCAAAACTTACTCAGGATTTATTCAAATAAATAAATTTAAATACTCGTTTCATATGCTCAATCAAATCAGCCATCGACAAATTAATAGATTCCCACTTACCTACTTCTACATCTTTAGGAATAAAGTTGAGGGCTCTTATCTGTTAATGACGTAATGCGACGTTATTTAGCTTTAAAATATCGTATTTTTAAATTTAGAAAAAGTTTCCTTCTCAAGTCTTATATCAAATATTCAGTTTCTCTCCTAATTACAATTAATTATCTGGCAGCAGACTATGATCTTTTACCCCTATGCTTCAATAACCACCAAAATATTTAATTTAAGACACAATGATAACATAGTGGGAGTCCGGCCAACGCATATCCGAGACCACTACTGATTTGGTAATCAAACTCCCTTCGAATGTAGAGGAAATGTTTTTTGCACCTCTACGTTAAGAATAATCATGTAAAATGCATTCTTTTCAAGAGGAATTAACAACTCTAGAAGTTTTACTGAGAGTTAAAAACTTAATTTATTTTCACTTCTCAATGACACACGCAAATATGAAGCACGTTGATTAACAAATAATGTTAATAAATTCTCTAATTAATTTTTATTTATCGTTTCTTTAAAGACAGTTTGAAAAAAAAAGTTCTTTGATAGTAATCATAATAATAAAACGAGTAAAGTTTTCCTCAAAGTAATTTTACAAACATGTTTCAAAACCTTTTCATGTTTTTTTAGTATGTTTCTTATCTTAATATTAATCTCTGTTTAAAAATCTGGTGCGAAAAACTTAATGTTTCACAACATCTTACTCTCGAGCTTAGATCGGCTATGAGAATATTGCAGATTTTGTTCGTTGTTCAATTGCTTAATTATGAAAACTGTGGGATTGATTGTATCCACTCGGCTCACATAATTAGGTAACTTTGTTAGTTTCTTTCCTTTTTTTCACGCCTTACTTATTATTGTATGTATGTATTAATAAAGTTGCGTTTACATATGCATTTTACATACACATAAGTACTAAGTGGAGCTAAATGCCCATGCCCCATCGACAAAAGTTAACAACAATGGATGCTTTGCTCAAAATGCACTCATTTGACACTCTCATACTAAGTTATCATAAGAATTTCAAATTTAAAAATATAAAATATTAAAAAATTTCTGGCTAAATGTCAAGCAATTTAAGATGAATCTCTTTTATTTGGTAAGTACTTCTTTTACGAAAAGACGACATCATTCTATTTGTGAGAATTAAAATAAATAACTGTCATTTTAAGTTTAAATAATTAATATAAATATTCCATTTTTCAAAACTGGTCTTATTTTCAACCTTTTTTTGCGATGAAACTTAGAAAGCAAATAAATTTGACGCCATTTTGTTTTTTTGGTTTCTGTATTCTTCACCTTAGTTGTATCTATGTACAAAATTTGGGGATGATTGAATGACGGTAAGTGGTTCAAAATTGGGGTAATAGGTGTGCGATGATACATAAAAAGCAAATAAATTTGACGCCATTTTGTTTTTGTTTTTTGTTCTTTTTGGTTTCTGTATTCTTCACCTTAGTTGTATCTATGTACAACATTTGGGGAAGATTGAATGACGGTAAGTGGTTCAAAATTGGGGAAACGGAAATGTGCGATGAAACATACAAAGCATAGTAATATAAGACCAGTAATAATTAATATAAAAATGTTATTTTTTTAAAAGTGGTCTTTTTTTCAACTTTTTTTTCTTTTTTTTTGGTTTCTGTATTCTTCACCTTAGTAGTATCTATGTGCAAAATTTGGGGAAGACTGAATGACGAGAAGTGGTTCAAAATTGGGGTAATAGGTGTGCGATGAAACTTAAAAAGCAAATAAATTTGACGCCATTTTTTTTTTTTTTTTTTTTTTCTGTATCCTTCACCATAGTTGTTTCTATGTGCAAAATTTGGGGAAGATTGAATCACGGGAAGTGGTTCAAAATTAGGGAAACGGAAATGTGCGATGAAACTTACAAAGCAAAGTAATATAAGACCAGTAAAAAGAAGAATCAAAATAATGAATTTTAATGAAATTCGTAGGTACACTTCTCGTTTGAAAACTACACAAATAAATGTATAGTTCTTAAATATTTAAACCGAAGCAAATGCATTACATTTATTTTAAATAATTGTATATTTGTGGCAGCTATATAGCATGACAGATGTCAGTAAAAAATAATATTAATTTAAATCAAATTATAATTATAAAAATTTAATAATATTAATAGAAAATAGTTTTCACTAGTCATAAATAAATAAATCAAAAAAAGTATATCGAAGTTTCTTAGATATATAAAATAAAACTAAGATTTAGGACTGGAAACCAACAACTTCCACAGTGGCGCCCAACGTGGGGCACTGTGGAACTTGCTGGTTTCCAGTCCTTACTCTTAGTTTTATTTTATACTAGCTTTCACCCCTCATGCAAGGTATCAGTGGCTATGTTTTCCTATAATCATGTAGGCCAAGCAATTAAATTAAATTCCTAAATAGTTTTTGTTTCCAAAGCCTTCTAGGAATAAAATCAGGACTATATTACACATCATTAATTCCATTACTAAGAATATAATACTCTCCAAATCATCGTTTGGAGTCAATCTATATATTTGCAAAATAGCCAATAGAAACTAAGTAATATAGTAATAACTAACAATGCTAAAAAAAAGGTATAATAAATAAGACAAAACCAATTAAACTGGGAAGTCATTAAACAATCATCAACCATGATGGTGCTTTAATTTAATTACCAGCCTCTTCTCTCAAGTTGCACCAGTAAATATTTAATAACTCTAGTTCTAGGCCCTGTTGCGCCACTGAGTTTGTTAGTTACAATCTTAAGTTGGTATCAACTTGAACCTTGTGTCCTAAATTTATCCAGGAGGTCATTAAACATGCAATCCTTAATTGCATTCCATCGTATTTATTTTGTCGACTTTAATTAGCAAGCATGTAACTACAGTTTGATAAAATTTGCTGGATTTAGTCATTCTTAAAAGAACGTAATTCTTGATGTTTACTTACGAAGATAAGGTCGCTTCTTGATTGTTAAAGCTTACTAACAAAGAATTTAGTTGGAGAAGGAGTTATTTACATTCTGAATAATAGCCTTTATTGTTAATGTCTACCCATCGTCAAGATTACTGGAAGAGGAGTGGATTAAATCGTCCAACTTTATCAGTTTCTAAAGAGTGGCCCAACTGACGCTACTCTCTTTCTTAATCTGGTCAGAGATGGGCTTCTGTTTTGTCGCAGTCCACAGGTCATCATTGTTAGGCATCTTATATCTTTTTAAACATAGTTTAAAAGCATTAAAATCCATAATCTTTTTTTCCACTTCATTTATTGCTAAAATACCATTAACCCATTTACACATTTTGTGGTTATATTATATTAAACTTTTTTAAATTTTTTTATACTAACAGAACGTTATGTAAAAATCGATTTTTAGACTAGTTGTTTTTTATCTTTGCTCAGCTGACTGTGGAGATGATGAACTGACTTCTAAACTTTGGAGCAATTACATTTTAGGTAAAACTGAAGAATATGAGGCGGTCTATAGAAAAAATGGCGGGGCCTCACTCCAACGTATTTTTTTACAAAGGGATATCAACTCTCCTATCAACAAATCATACATATATAATTTCTCAAAATACAAATGTACTGTTTGACAAAGGAATATTAACTCTCAAGTGTATAAATTAAGCAAAGTTGTGCCGCCAAGCGATTCTCGACCGTATCATCTCCTTCAGTTCAGCCAATTTTTATAAAAATAATCTATTTTGTTTCAGATAAGGTGAACCGGTGACGACATGTTGCGGCTGCTAGTCTGGCTGCTAGTGGCTGTAGCAGCTAGCCAAGGAATAGCCATCAGCCATTTGGATCTCGAAGGAGGCAATAGGTATTGATATTTTTCTTTGCATTAAAAATATTAGTGTTAACCATTAAGTATGTAATACGAAAAGTTTAATGAAAATAAATCTTTTCATCATCAGTTGAAAGTTTTGGGTTCAATGTTAGAACTCTACTTACATTAAATTTTGTACTAAGATTTAATGTGGATACAGTTTTTAAATATAATTTAAGAGTTACGATCCACCCTTCACACCAATTATCTACTAATATATATTATGTAATACAGTTGGGTGATTCACCCATCCCTATCCCCCTCTTGTATCTGCCAATGCATGCAAATACAGGTAATTAATACACTTTACCAAATATAATTTAATTTTAAATACTCTGCCAATTAATGTGGCACATAGCTTCCTCGCAAAGAAAAGACCAAATTAAGAAAAATACCTCGATTAAAATAATCAAAAAGTAGGAATGGCGCGGCACTGTTCCAGTAAATATTTAATAAAGTTGAAGAAATTTAAACATTTGTTGGAGAAACAAAGCCCCAACAAGCACCCCTTCACTCTGAGGTACCAAAATTATATTTTTAAAATACAAACAATTCAAAAGGGCATTCATTTAACTAATGAATACATATAAATAAAAAACCTAATATCAAAAAAGTATTTAAACCCTTTAACCTACAACAAAATTATAAATCGGTACAAAAGTACATAAACAAAATTTTCAAAAAATCAACAAATAAAATAGCTTTAATGTACATATCAAGGCCTTTAAAATGATATACAACACAATATTAAAAACCAAAAAAAGTGGTCACGTGACACGGCGCACGGGAAAAAGTTTACTCGCATGTTCTCAGCAAGTAGGATAAACTAATGAATTAAAATATACTCAATTTAAAGAGCATTAGTGTGAGATTCAATCGCCGCAATCAGAAATAAAATCGGCCAACTATTATAGAAACTATGGCCATTCAAAAACAAAAATGGAAAAAAATAAAACCAAAAAATACCAAAACTATCACCATCTAAGGAACAACCGATGATGATACGACAAAAACTCGTAGGACTAAAGTTGTAGATCTTTTAAAATTAGTTACCACTTGTGCTATCCATTTTCCAATACGACTTACCGTTTAGCCGCAATAAGCCCCCAAACCAGCTTAAAAATCAATTCACCTTTTTTTATTTTTTTTAAGGGGGGAAGAAGGGGGAAAAGTGAACTTTGTATAGTTATTTTTGTTCACAATATGGACGTTGCGCGTCGAATGGCGCAAACCACAAGTCTCTAGCTCTTCTGGAAGTGGGTAAACATTAATGTCAGTCAGTGAGTCAGTTAGCCATGCTGCTTTATAGTATAAGACATATTAATTTAGCACGTTTTAAAGTGCGCAGAAGGTTGAAATTAAGCAGGTGTTATCTGCAGGCTACTTTCGACAAACCATAAAAATTTCATAAAAATCAGAAGATTACTTTTAAAGATATGGCTGTAAATAAATGTATGTTTGTTAGCATGTGGATGACAAACAAATATGAGCACACACATTTTTTCATTCTTCAGAACGATCACATAGCTTCCGTTACCTTCGGTAAGCTCGGAAGCAAAAATAGCTTTTGCATCTTTGTTTTTAAATGTTGTTTCAAGGTCTAAAGCAACCCCCTCAAAGTTAACTAAAACAATACCCTCAATGTTAAATTTACTTGCCAAAATCAGTTAATATTCACTCCATGCCTGGGTATTATTAATAAATCCATTGGCTTAGATCTTAATCCCTTGGCCTCAATCTTGAATCATTTTATTAATCCCCTTGCCTCTTAGTTATTGAGCCATGGCATAATTCCTTTACAGATCTAGTAAGATTTATTTTTTCACTCCATTGTCCGATATTTAGATCGAGACTATAAAAATCGTCCTAGAGACTAACCACCGTAAAAATAAACTGCCAATTGGTGTGGCACATAGCTTCCTCGCATCCTATCCACGTACTGTATTGGTTTTATGCTTTTTTTTACAAGCTATTATTGTCTAATTTGTTTAATTGTTTCCCTGTTTTTTAATCTGTCAAAATTGTTTTAATTTTTTACACGAATTAAAGTATCAATTTAGCAAAAGTTAAAGAGCGCGGTAAGAGAGACGGTTCAAATTATTGGGATATCTGCGAGTTACTTTCGATAAACTGTAAAAGTTTCATACAGATCAGATAAGTACTTTCGAAGCTATAGGTGTAAATAGATGTATGTTTATGCGCATGTGGAAGAGAAACAAATAAACCCAGAAGGTTGAAACTGATATGGGACCAACAATGGGCTAATTATGACCTACCATCAAAATTTCATTAAAATCGGACGTGTAGTTTTTAAGATATATGTTGGTTCGCAAAAATCGAACGACAGACCGACAGACCGTCAGATCGACAGACCGACAGACAGACACGGAACCAAAAATGTTCCCTGATGTCTGAAACGGATTTCTGTCTTGGAATTTTTGAAATCGGAGACCTAAAATATTTTCGTTCTTCAGAACGATCACATAGCTTCCGTTAACTTCGGTAAGCTCGGAAGTAAAAAAAAAAATGATGAAGACTGAAATCCGTAACAGTTATTGAAGTTATATCTGTGTTAAACCTTCGAAATTGTGATTTTACTACTGCTGTTTATTCAAATTCATGTCAATATAGTATTTGATCAATATGATCAAGATAATCTATAATATTGAATGTATCGACCTACACTGATTTCAAATCATACAAGAACGCTTAAACGCATTATTCGACTTTGGCTATAACAAGTTGAAAAAAAAAATTGTTCACTTTTTTTTTTTTTTTTATGAATAAGTTCATAATGTAGACCAAAGACGGACTACAAACAATTAATTTGTCTAAATTCAATTTCGTTATTAAAATTAACTAAATAAAGTTATGTATGCGTTTACCTTTCCTTCTATTTCGTATGGAAATGTTTTACCAAATGATGGCCTACAAAACCAATTCTGTTTAAATTTGATTGTGCATTTGTTTTGACAATCAACTAATTTTAGTTAATTTAACAAAATCTTGATTTGAAATAACTACGACGGCGAAGGGATTTCGAGGTCACCATAGTCATCGAAACGAACAATAATTATCTTCTTATCTACAGTCTCTAAAAAGAGAAAAAGTATTAGTTTAAGATTAAGGAGTTTGTTTAAATCTTCACTAATTGCATTTGTTATTTCGGACGATGTGTGTTTTTGTGCAGAAAGGACAAATGTTAACATAGGAATAGACAATAGTAAAAACTAATGCTATTCACAACGTACAGTCTGGTTTTATTCGTGCTTGGTCAATTTGTATAACTTGCCGTCGTTATTTATAATAATAGTGAGTCTCCCAAGGTTTGTTTCTTTTTCATTTGCAAAGCCTTAAATATATTCTAAGCAAAAAAACCCCAAATGATTTCATCGTGATGAAACACCCACGTAATTTTGTCGATAATTATTCCTCGGTTTTAAGTGCAATGAAAAGCTACTACAGTTTTTGGTTTATTCAAGGTCTCATGTTCAGCCTCGGTTTGTATTGAAAGACAACTACGGATTCTTTACTGTTCTTTTGTTTTGAGGATTCCCATGGTGTCCTGGCCTTCAGACAAATATCCGGTAATATGTAAAGTATTTCAAATATATATTATTTGGATCATAGCATAGTTAAAAAATAGTACTACCCAAGATTTATATATTCATTAGTTATAGACCAAAAGTTAAAACCCTATAAACGATGAAATGGTACTTTAATTAACTTTAAAACAATACATATATTAAAATCAGAAACAATTATAATATTATGAAATAATTAGGTGTATATTTAAGTTTTTGCTTCCAAACTTACTGAAGGTAACGCAAGTTATGGTGTTCGCTACGAAGTAAGAAAATATTTTATGTCTCCGATTTCAAAACTACAAAAATCCGTTTCTAATATCATGGAACATTTTTGGTTCTGTGTCGGTCTGTCTGACGCTTAATATTTGGGAGCCAACATATCTTAAAAACTATTCGTCCGATTTTAATGAAATTTAGATAGTAGGTCACCATTAGTCCATTATTGTTAGTCCCATATAAGTTTCAACCTTCTGCGCCCATTATTATTTATTTATTTGTCTTCAACCTGCCTACAAACATACATTTATTTAAACCAATATCTTCAAAAGTACTCATTTGATTTATATGAAATTTGGATGGTTCGTGGTGAAATTTGGATGCTACCACTCCACATGCGTAATTGTGCAGATGTTTTCGTGTAAGGGGTCGTAGAGAGATTCCCCCTATTTTGGGAATCTAACAAAATAATGATAAAAATATAATGACAGGCATAAGGGGTGCTTTGTTTTTAGCCTTATACTACACCCTAAGTTATTTCCAGGAAGAGAGATAGCTTATATAACAGAATTCCTTTTTCATCCCTGAAGACTCAAAGGATAGGAATATCAAAAACAGAATTATTTTGAAGGACATTCTATTTTTAAAATATATTATATTATTATTATATTGTTTCAAAATATAAATCATGACATAATTACTGGGTCTTGGGGGGGTCTCTAAAAATATCGAAATTAATGTGCACTATAAATGCATAACATATATATATATTATATAAATTGAGAGAGAGAGAATTGTGCTATGGCAAACATTTTACTCGCATTTGGTCCTGTGATACCTAATAATTACAAGATAAACAGAACTTTTTATATACATACTACGTTTTTAAATTTTCTGCGTTGAATCATATGTAGTGTTGATAATATAATCGTTATTGTTATAATATATAATGTTAAGTGAAAAAAATAGTTCTGAATTTATTTACTTCATATAAATGACAACCAACTAGACAGCTGATCTTAAACCTATAATAGGACTAATCTATGTACAACGAATGTCGCCAACACCGAATCTAAGCCGAGCCATCGATATGCCGTGTAGAGAAGAAGAATGAGTACGAGTAAAAAAGTACAGATGCAGAGAAAAATTAAACCAGGACACAACTGTAAGCAAACCTGGTTGTCAATTGTCAATTAATTCATTTCTTTGTTTACTTTTCCTGTTTTGCTGTCATTCAATATTTATCTCTTAAAAATACAATTTATTTTACCATAACAAAAAGGCCTGATATAATCATTCTTAAATAAAAAAAATCATAAATTTGAAACCCGTCAAAATGAAGATTGTAAATGTGGGTCATGTCAAAACAAATAAAATAACTTGCGGATTTTTGCCGAACTACCTTTTCATACAGCAAAATTTGCTGAAAACGAATTAAATTCTGCTGAAATATGGCAAAATTTATTAAAATAATGCATTGTCATCGTGTTCTGAGCAATTCTAAAAGTTTTAAATGTCTAGCTACTCGGGAAGTTAGTTAAATATCGATTGCAAGATTTGCACTGGACACACAAACAAACAAGAAAGCAAGCTAATAAAAACGTAGTAAAAAGTAGTTTTAAATTATATCTGTCATTAGTCTTTGCAGAGATGTTAATTTTAGTTCTAAATTTGGTGGCCCTACCCCCCTACACTAGAAAACATGAAAAAAAAATGCTCTATATAGTTCCAACGATTATAATTAAAATTTTAAAAAAACACCTATTTTTAGTCCATTTAAATGTATCATAAGACATTTTCCCGGGAAGTATTGAGTTACAGAGATATTGATTGAAATAAATATTATTTATTAAGTTAACAATAATCAGATTCTATTGAACGCTTTTTAAGGATGTTTAATTATATATTAGATTTTTCGGGATTTAAATTCAGTATCACTGTATATGAGAAAGTTTAGTTCCAATTTGTCAGGCTAATTTATTATATCTTAATTTCCTTGAATTTAAACGAAAGGAATTAAAAAACATCAGCAATAATATTTTTCTCCTATTCAAAACAGATAACTTATGACCTTTTTTCAAATCAAAATTAGGAATAAGAAAAAAAAATTAGGACTAAGCTATATCAGAATAAATGCATTTTAATCAAAACCTATGTTTAATTAAAATATTATTACTTCCAAAACTCTTTGCCACACAATAAGGCTTTTAATAGCATGGTACAGAACACTTTGTTTCTATGCGTAGAAGTATTGCAGGTTTAAAAATAAGTATAATATACTTATTTTGAAACCTAAAAAATCGTATTTCACTTACGATAATAATTAATACTTCTTGGTATTAAAGCAGGTTAAACAGAACACTTATTTTAATAACTACTATGCCACGAAACTTATGGTTTGGTTAATTTTATATTGCTTGGTATAGCGTTAATAATATCTTAAGTAGGAAAGTACTGGAAAAACAATTGTTCCCCTAATTATCACAATTAATCTGTTTATCTCACTATTTTCAATATTTTATTTCGAACTGTTCTAATAAGATTATTTTTTTTTTTTCTTTCAGGACATGCGATGGAAGGTCTAGCTGTATTATTACCAAGAAGAACCGGATGCTTGATGTGGTGGACTGGAGCGAAAAGAATTGCATGTGTGATCACTTTTGTAAAATCTATGGTGACTGCTGTTCTGATTCAGACTATTTTAACGTGGCAGAACAAAGAAGAGGAATGATTAACTTTGAATGCGTCGAACTTAAAGAATTTGTTGGAGCTTACATGAAAGCAGAATGTCCTCCATCGTGGGGAGACATGCACACAAGAGAACTCTGTGAGAATGCTAGTGAACAGTCTTCAGACCCTATCACCGGGTTACCTGCTACATCTAAAGATACAAAAATAACCTACAAGAATATTAACTGTGCGGTTTGTCACAAAGAAACTAGGTTAGAATTATGGAGACCTCGAGTTGCATGTAGCACAATTAAAGCGGATGCAAATTTAAGCGGACAGGATGTGACGTCTCTTCTTCAGTTCGACGAAGAAAAGGGTCTCTGGGGGTTGTTTTATGATGGCAAATTCCATCACTGCTCCGTTGATCCCGTAATGCCAGAATCTGAGGCTTCATATGTGCGTCGATGTCTTCCAGGCATTATGAAGACCTGTGCTGTTAATTGGATTAACGCAGAAGTGCGTTCGCGATGTGAAGCGTACACATCAGTAGTTTACGACGGAGCTACTGCCGTTAGGAACCCCCATTGTGCTATATGTAACAACATACCTCTACAAAACCTGCAGTGTTACAGAGTGGACAGCAGAGACATCATTTTTAGATTTTTTGACCCTTCTTCTTTCTCTATCCTTTTCGACTTTCGAGGAGGTAAAGAAGTTGGTAAAATACAGCCTTGTCCTGATGATCAATTATATGATCCATTTTTCGATAAATGTCGACAAATACTTGATGAAATAACTGAGAGAAACTTGATTAATCACGACAACGTGTCTGTAGGATTTGAGGAAACTAAAAAATTGGAATATTTTACCCCTGATAACTATACGGACTATCCAGAACCTTGCCAGAAATTTCTATTGGACAGAGGAGAATATGTAATGGAAAATGAAACAATTTATGTACCTGTGTATAACAGATATTTTCAGAAAGGAGATTACGTCATAAGAGATGACGAAACTCTCGAAATCTGTGCCAACGATCTAGGCCTAAAATTAATCGATAAATTTAGTGTTTACATGGGATACGCAACTTATGCAGGTTTAGGTATTTCTTTAATATTCTTGATTCTTCACATGGTTGCATTTGTCTTAGTACCAGAACTGAGGAATTTATCTGGGAAAAATTTAGCATCACTTTGCATTTCTCTTCTTTTTGCATACATAGCCTTTATGGCAGGCCAGTTGCTAAAAGGAGGAGCATGTTTTGCAGATGCAGTAATAACATACTACTGTTTTTTGGCTGCGTTTACATGGATGTTAACATTGTCATTTGATGTTTGGAGAACATTAAGACTGGCAACGTCTGAACTGCGTGTTTCTGCCGGAAAGCAGTGGCGTAAATTTACAATATATTCTCTGTGGAGTTGGTTGGCCCCAGCCGTAATCGTGGGGACTGCTGTCTTTGTAGATACTGCTCCAGAGGATGCTGTGGCACCTGATTGGAGGCCGGACTTTGGTGTAGAATCCTGTTGGTTTGGTCGGAGAAAGGCTTTGTGGGCATTCTTTGCTGGCCCTCTCGCAGTAATAATGACCCTAAATATTACTTTTTTTGGTCTCTCGGCAAGAATGATTTATTCTACTACATCTACAACTCGTTTTACTGCGAGTGCTGGTACCCAAAGAGATTTCCGCCTATACGCCAGACTTGCGGTAATCATGGGGCTTACATGGACAGTGGGGCTCGTCGCTGGAGCCTTCGATCTCGTCGTTCTTTGGTACATTTTCATAGCTCTTAACACTCTGCAAGGACTCTTTATATTCTTAGCTTTCACATGCACAGACAAAGTAATAAGAGCACTTGCTCACAGAAGAACAGATGGTAAACCTCTTAGACCACCATCATTCTCATGGTCAACAACAGATTCAGCTCGCAAGTCTCATATGTCGGATCCTCAAACCACTGATACCCTTTATTAGAATTATTGGAATGAAGTCATTATCATTGTAAACTGCTGATAAAGGGAATATACATTATATATTTTATCATCGCTTTGTTGATAAAATCCTTTCTTGTCACGTTTGGTGATAAAACCAAAAAATTCTCAATATAAAGTCAAGTGTAATTATAGATGATGGCAGTATTTAAAGTATTGTATAATGAGCTCAAATTCAGTTACTTTCCTTGCCTATGTTTTATAATTTTTTAGTTTCTAATTATTTTTACGTTACTGAATAGAGCACTGGAAAGATTTTTAAGTATGCCACTTACGAAACATACTACCTACAAAAAAGTTCAAAATTTACTTACAAGAGCGAATGAAATTAATCTTTTAGCACAACATGTAAATAAATATAAAAAGTATTAAATATTATACTTTATTTATTATAATAGCGACGTAGGTACAAATCTCATGGAACATCGAAAATGACTCTTTAATAATTTAGGCCTTTTTTAGTTAAATAGTAACCTTTTTAATATTTTATGACCTAATTTCATAATTCGCAGCAAAGTTAATTGACAATTAAGATATTTTGAGGCGAAACATTTATACAAGGCTACCAGTCAAAATATTTAATTAATTAAACATTAATCATAAGAATTTATTATTTTTGTATTTATGATATTTATAAATTTATCATTTTCCCATGTTAAATAGTTTTTAAGGGAAAACACAAGCTCATAATATACAATAAATAATTGATTGAATAATTTCTCATGACTGAGTAAAACCTCATGTTAAATAAAAGAAACAAAATAAAAATTACGGATACGCGCTAGTCTGCTCTTTGTGACGTTTTGTGAGATAATTTTTGTTCAGCTATCATATTTTATTCCAATAGTAATAATGCAAGTAATTTACAGTACTAAACCTCTTGTTTTAAATCTTATAATGAAAATATTTTTATAAATTAAAATTAGAAATTCTAGATATCAATCATTTGGAGATAATAAAACAGTTCACTTATTAACCTTCAAAATTATTGATTGAAAGATTTATTGGACACTTTTGCCCAATAAATCTATTTATTTCAATTTGTTTATCTTATTATAAATAAATTGAATTTTTGACTTCTTATAGAAAGTTAACTTAATATTCCTCAGACAAAATTTATAAAGCGTATCAGGACAAAAGAAATAATTCTTGACAATTAGCATTATTATAATATTTATATAATGTGATATACTAAAATAAACCAAAAATGTAATCTGTATTGTATATATAACTTCTTTTTTTTTTTTAGACATTTCTATAGTTTTAGTTAACTGAATGTAAGATAATAATTTGTAAATAAATTATGTGTAAATTAATCTCTTTTATTTTTTTAAACCTTTCACCGCAAAAATATAAGTATATTATCCTATGTTTACTCCATTTAAAATAATATTTAGTTACAGTCGATACATAGAATTTGAAATATTGTAATTTCACCCATTGATAGTTTGTTTCTAAACTAATAAAAGGGATGATTAAACTTTTACAAAAGTGCTTAACTTTTTATGAAACATTTATTAAATATTCAAGAGATTGTCTCTAATATATTATTCATACAAATGACTTTAACTTGGGGACTTTTTTATTATATTTATTAACCATTTTATTTATTTATTTTAATTTTAGGAGAGTCCTCTGACAGCAGAGCCACAGAAGAGAGGCACTCTTGAATGAGCATGTACATGAAATAGATGAATTGACAAAAATAATAATACACTTATAAATACTAATACATGACAGGTACAAACAAAGAAAAGAGCTACTTAATAATATATCATCTGAGAACAACAAAGGATAACAAATTCAAATAGGCCAATTAGTGTGGCACATAGCTTCCTCGCATCCTGTCATGTACTTTATTGTTGTATTAACATTAACATTATTGTTATATTACTTTATTGTTATATTGTTTATTTTGTAAAAACTACTCGTATTAATAGTTTTAGCGATCTTTAACACTTCATAGCGGTGTCGCTGTTGGTTTTACAAAAAAATTGTATTGGAAAAAAATTATTGTCTCATTGAATAGATGAAGTTTGATTTCTTCCCAACCTAAAATTCTAAATTTAAATTTGAAGTTCACGTTTACGCGAGTGTTGCGCGAGAACGCTTGGACGGATAATGTTGTACAACGAACTCGTCCTGAGCATTGGTAAGATGAACATATCTACCAAATTTCATAAAAATAGGTCGACATTTATTCAAGTTATCGTAACACGTTTCATAATTCGCGGACACACAGACCGACAGACAGATAGACAGACAGACATGAGACCAAAAATGTTCACTGATGTCTGAAACGGATTTCTGTCTTGGAATTTTTAAAATCGGAGACATAAAAGGTTTTCGTTCTCAAAAGTGAACACAATGCTTCCGTTACCTTCGGTAAGCTCGGAAGCAAAAATAATATTGAAACAGAATAAATAAATAATCAAATTAATAGAAAATATTTAAAAATTAACAATAAGGTAAAAAAAACTAACAAGTAAATAGGATTTAATAAACAAGTAAAAATTCGACCATGATAATAAACTTATAGTAGAGAGAATTTTCTTTTTTTATTAACAGTATATTTATTACTCACATTATTTTGCGCACGTCTCTTATCACGTCAAACTTCGAAAACTGCATTTCTCAAAGATTTTGAAACTTGAGACGTTCTACTTGGAGCCAAAGTTCAAAACTTCAAAGGTGTAAGACATGTTCTACACTAATTGCAACGACGCATCAAGCCTGAACTATTGGGCCGATTTTAATTAAATTTGGCATATAGGTTCAGAAAAATCATATCCCGAGGAATAATAGTTAAGACTGGTACTAAAACATGCTCTGTACTTTATAAGTAAGAAACGCCTTTCAAATATGCTGAAACGTTTACACAGTTATGTCTTGCGGGTTAGAAGGAAACTTTGTCTAAAGGCCTGATTAAATTACTTTAATCGGCAAGACTGGTAGAAGGACTGAAAATAATCTTTAAGTCTATAAACTTCAACTAGCCTTAAATTGCTTTAAAGTAGATTAAATGCTATTTTTATCAGACGATTAAAAATTCAATTACGCTACTAGTATAATACAATTATTTATATATAATAGTTTTGTTTGGCCAGCACTAGCCGTCAATGTAAACTTTTTTCTCAAAAATTACTTTTTTTGTAACAGAATACATCATATTATATAGTTAGGAATAGGAATTTCATTTTTCACACTTGGACAAAAATACTTAACTACATAAACCACACACTCTCATGATGATGAAAATGTTATAAAAATTAAATGGTTGTGCGTGAAGTCTCACGTAAAATGGGTTTCGTTAGTATTGTGAACATGGCATTAGTTAGTATAAGGGAAGGGGAGGGGCACGCAAGATGTTGATGCTTTTTGATAAAATGGCGTGGAAAATTAAACAATTTTCACAAGTGCAAAATATTTTTAACAACAATATTTTTTAAAACCTTTCATTTGATACCCCATTTTGCATTTTTTTTCATATTTCTAGTAACAGAAAAAAATCAAGCAATGTTCACGAATTACTAGAGGAAGCAGTTATTGGTTTGATCACCCGGGGGGGGGTCATCATTTTTTTATCGGTAATAACGAAAAGGTATAGAACATTTTTTCCGGAAATTTTCAACGGCCTACATTATAAGGTAGTTGGGGGGGGGGGGGGGGCTATTATAAATACAGCAGCTTCAAAAATGATACCCCACTCAAAATTTAAAAAAAAAAAAAATCCCGAGACCTGAATTATCTGCAATTTTGGATTCTCAGCACACATTATGCATGTTTTTAAACATTTTTAGTAACAGTAGAAATATAGTTTTAGGGGGGGGGGGGGTATACAATATGTTTATGTATTTTGACAAAATGGCCTGAAAAATAAAACACTTTCCACAAGTGTTATAATATAACCCCTCTCAAAATTTAAAAAAAAAATTGTATATATTATTCGAGTGCCATGAATTATCCTCCATTTTTGGTTTGAACAGCTGATAATTTTTAGTTCTCTATATTTTTCCTGTGTGCGTGTCAAAACAATCTTTACAGCAAGTTTCATGTTTTATCTCTTTTGATTCAAAAGTTACTTAAACCGTACAGAGTGACAGACAGACAGACGCAGGAACGAAACCATAAGGTATTTAAAGGAACGAAAAATGTTTATGTATTTGAGGATTATCACTGATGAAGCTCAGGTTCCCTGGGCGAAAGCTTTGATGAAATAAAAAATCGTTCTTCAAAAACAGGACTTTTATTCCAATAAATACCTTCGCCTTGAAATTCTAAAGAAGTCCACTATGCATCTCTACAATTGAAACTATAAGGGTTTCTTTTTTTTTTGGTTTTACCAAAGAAACCCTAAAATAAAACTGATTTTAATAACAATAGATGAATGAACAATTTTGACTGAACTATAAGTAATAGTAAGTTTAATAATTTACTATAACCTCAAACGGATATACTTCCTACAGTGGACTTAACAAAATATTGAATACTTTAAACCAGTGTTTCCCAACCCTATGGTCGCGACCCAAAATAGGGTCGCGACAAAATATTTATGGTCGCGAAAAATCTTAAATTAAACAATACTTTTAACAATACGTTTACACACACAGAAAAGTTAAAATATGCACTTTTAAAACAACATAATATATAAATAAGTTCAGTAGAATTAAAATTAGTATGAATTTTAATTTAATAAAGTAAAACTAATAAAATTCTTTAGGGGAAGATAAAAATCTGGTCAAGTACTTGCCAGCAAGCTACTAAAAGAGTTTCTTCGGTCATAAATTTCCTACATTTTTACGTAAATATGTATAAAAACTTTGGAGGAACAAGGTGTGCATATTATCCTTTAGCATAATAGGTATGCACTTATTTGTTTATTTTGGGGGTAAAATGGCCGCCATTCTGAAAACGCGATGTATATTTGTGATCTGCATTTCAATACCTTAAAAATGACACACCATTCAAAAATTACAAAAAATATAAATGTTGGGTCACCATAGTTGTTAGGGCAACCTAAAATTTCAAAAATTTGACTTCTTTGTATGAACTCCCGCGGAAGTATCTTTGGCCTCATAGAGAAGTATATTTATGTATTTTTGCCTCCTTTTTAGGGATTTCCTCATGGAGTAGCGGGCGGGGGGGATTTTTTCTCGTTTTATTTGAATTATTTCGAGGGTAAATTAGCCATTTTGAAAAAATGCAATATATATTTGTAATCTACATTTCAATACCTTTACTAAGATACCTCACTTAAAAAATAAAAAATGTTCCGAATTTTTATTTTGAAGGCATTTTGAGTTGTGAAGTTCACACATTCCGTTTCCTGTTTTTGGGCAAAAAAGTTTAACTTGTACACCAAATTTCAAATCTCTTGCTACAATAGGTCGGGTGTGATTTTAGATACAACGGACGGACGGACGAATTACCAAAAGCATAAGGGATTCTAGGACGCCTTCGAAACTCTAAAAACGAATACTTGAAAGGTTGTCAAAAATGAAGTGACAAATTAAGGGGTAATTTAAAGAAGAGTAATAAGACTTATTAGAAAAAATTAAACAATCACATTTTTTCTTTGTCAAAAAAAATTGTTTAAGACATTTTTTATGCGTTCTTCTCTCTTTTTGTAATTTATTTTCTTTAAACTTACGAGAAAGGGTGATTATATGACCTACCAACAAAAGTTCAGGAATTAAGCACTTTTAATACTAATATAATTTAAAACAATAACACAATAAAAAAATAACACATCAAGCAATGCCTTTAACCGTGTTAATATCAGTGTGCTCAGTTATTTATTTATTTTTTGAATAAGTTAGCCTAGAGTCCCTCCTTCTTAATCCTATAATGACTTCAGAATTCAAGCTCTTGGGGCCATGTATATCCCTGCAATCCTTAGGGTATGCAATACACTATATTCAAGGTAGGGTCGCGAAAATGTTAAGGAGAAATTTATAGGGTCGCGGCATCAAAAAGGTTGGGAAACGTTGCTTTAAACAATAAAAGTCTGAATTATTTGAATCTAAGAACTAAATTTTCATTCAATCATCAGGAATTACTTGCCAACTACATACGTGTGGGCTTGATAGCATTAAAATTAATAACCGTCAGAGGCCTTTTAAAAGATCAAAACAAATTAAATATGCACTTTCTGTAATATGATGGATGATACCCTAACTCACTTATATTTAAGATGTCCTATGTACAAAGCACATATAGATGCATTCCTTCTTCCTTCGTAGAGAATTTTTGTAGTCTTTATAGAGAGATGAAACAAATAGACTACTAATTGGCGTGGCACATAGCTTCCTCGCAGCCTATCACGTACTAAATTGATTTTATACTTTTACAAGCCATTATTGTCCAAATTGTTTAATTGTGTCCCCCGTTTTTATTATCTTTCAAAACTGTTTTGATGAATTAATATCTCAATTTAGCAAAAGTTGAAGAGCGCAGACAGTTCAAATTAATCTGGGGCTATCTGCGGGTTACTTTCGATAAACTATTTGAAGCTATAGGTGAAAATTAATGTGTATATATATATATATATATATATTATATATTATATTATATTATATTACATTATATTATATATATTATTATATTATATTATTATATATTTTATAATATATTAATATATATACGTAAACGTCGGAACCGTTTTCGAGAAATAATTTTTTTCAGGTTTTTTCAGAGTTTTTGGAGGGTAGCGCCCCCAAATTTAGAGCTAAAATTAATTTCTCGATTTCGCCTCGGGGTATGATTTTTCTGAACATGTATGCCAAATTTCGTCAAAATCGGCCCAGTAGTTTAGGCTCACGACGACAGACGACAGACAGACATTTTTTTGAAAACCACTTTTTCGACTCAGGGGATCTCAAAACGTGTAAATCCATCAAAATCTCAAAATCGAATTTTTGCGCTATCACAATACTTTCTCTTTATATGAGAAAGTAAAATTCGGGTACAGGGTACCTCGGAACTTTTCCTCACTTTAGAGGCCACTAAAGTGGCCTCTCAGGAGGAAGCAGCACTGGGCGTGGTCAGTACATGGATGGGTGACTGTTTTGAACTGAGTGATTTTTTTTATTATCTTATTTAAAAAAAAAAAAAAAAAAAAATACATAACTAGGGTTTCGAGGTCGTCCTATAGAAACCCTTATGCTTTTGGTAGTTCGTCATCTTGGAGTATATCTCTCGACCTACTGAAGGTATAGACTGGAAATTTGGTATACAAGTTAAACTTTTTTTGCCCAAAAACAGAAAAACTATTGCGGACTTAAACACTCTAAATTTCTGCGATCTGCGATCAATTGCGAATAGATTGCAATATTTTATATTTTTTGTAATTTTCAAGTTGGGTATCATTTCAAAGGTATTAAAATGTAGATTACAAATATATATCGCGTTTCCAAAATGGCGGCCATTTTACCCCCCCCCCCGATACCCCATTAGGACGATCTCCTAAAAATAAGGCAAAAATACAAGAATATGGATCTCTGTGGGCCAATGATATTTCCGAGAGTTGATATAAAAAAGTTAAATTTTAAAAATTTCAGGGGGCCGTAACAATGGAACCCCAAAATTTTTGTCATTTGAAAATTCAAATTTGCGTATCATTTTAAAGGTACAAAATTTATCATAAATATGACTTCTCGTCAGCGGGGAATCGAACCCGGGCTCTCACTGTCCGCATTTAAAGCTATTTTCTCAGACATATTGCTAGATTTGTATTTAAATAGACCATTTTAGAAATTATTTTAATAAAAATTTCCGAGAGTATTTAGGGGGTTACTCCCCTAAAATTTAGTGAAAGAATTCATTTTCTTGATAAGAGAAGTGTGCAAAATTATGTGAATAATAAATATAACTGTTAATAAAAAAGGAATCTAAAAAGGCCTCTAAAGACATAAAAGTATAGGCGTCTGCGTTTGAAGCTATTTTCTCAGGAGCTAGATTTTTCCTGGAAAACGACTATATGGTTTGTTTCGTTTTTACATAGACTACACTTTAGAATTGTTTAATAAAAGTCGTTGGAACCGTTTTCGAGAAATATTTGTTCCATGTTTCCAGAATATTTAGGTGGTAGCGCCCCCAAATTTAGAGCTAACATTTATTTCTTGATTTTCTCTCGGGATACGAGTTTTCTGAACTTGTATGCCAAATTTTATCTAAATCGGCACAGTAGCTTAGGCTCCAAGCATCTGCATAGACGACAGATTACAGACGATGACAGACATTTTTTACCATTATTTACAATCGTGCAATCACAATTATTTTTTTGTATATTTTTAAGTATATGAGAAATTAAAAAATTTAATAAACTTTGAAATAATAAACAAGTTTCTTGTAATTTGGGATGGTTATTCCTATAAGTCCTAAAATCAGTGTTTTCCCGATCATAGCATTCAGTTATTAAAGAATGGGAGATAAGAGTTTTAGATGTTAATGAAAAAGAAATTAATTTGGCACTATTTCCTCCTCTTTACTATCTCAAAGATGGAAAAAGATTTTAATTTAACAATACTAATAATAAAATAACATGCTTTGTAGTGAGAAAAAAACGAGAATCTCTCCAAAAATCCAAAAATTAAATTGGCCAGGAATATCAGCTTCAGCAGACAATATCCTTGTTTAAAAGTTAAGGTTTATTATTTTCTTTTCATCAACAGCAACCGACAGGTAAGCCAACAATTTAAGATTCGGTAATTAATTGAGAACGTCACTATAGAAATTGGTTTAAATTTAGTTACAATAAAAGTATGAATACCTTTGAGGAACAAACCGTTCCTTACATTACATTTTTTAAATCCTTTAAAAGAGCTTTACTTTAAAAAAATAATAATAAAATAATAAAAAAATAATAATAAAAAAAATATATATATATAAAAAAAAATAATTAAAAAAATATTAAATATTTTTTAGGTAATATCATTAAATTTTATTTAATTATTTTTAACCAGCCATGGAGAAACGAGGTCAGGATTATCTTATTGTCTTCCATTGTGTATTTGCTTTGAAGTTAGCTGTAAAGTTTAATATGGAGTCATAAAACAACGTAGCATTGCTTACACTGGGGCCAGATACGGAGCCAACGTCCTGATAAAGCCAAAACCCCAGGCGACAAGGTGGGGGACAGCTATAAATTTATTTGTTTGTACGGGCTTTGGAAGTTCAAACAATCCATTTTATTTAAACAACGTTCTAGTATGACGCCTCATTCCTTTATAATACAGACAGTGTTAATTTACACAAACATCTTACGAAATTCTTAATTAATAAAAACGCAACTATAATTTACACCGTAAATGTGAAATAAATTAAAAAAAAAAAAAAAAAAAAAAAAAAAAAAAAAAAAATACATGTATGTAGATTGTCTAACCCAGGCTATTGTTTTATATAATTTATTTTTATTTTTTAAATTAAACCTTAGGTGAATGCCCGAGTTGAATATCATAATATTCTGCGGTAATTTGTTTTTATATTTCTTTTAATTAAGTTTCCTAGAGGTAACTTTCTTGGAATGAAAGTAAAATGAAGTAAAATGTATTACATACATTTTATAGAGTAGAAGAATATATTATTTTGTTTTTATCAAAAACAATATTTGAAAATTTACTAATATAGATGTGTTTTGATAACTTTAGTTGGACATCAGTAATCTTGAGTTCATTCTCTACAACTATATTCCGACGAATTTTTAATTATTTTCCCTCATAAAACCTAACAAGGGTTGAAGCTCCAATTTTAAGTCCTCAACAACAAATTTTTAGTCGAGTTTTAACAAAAGTTTATCAGGTTCAATAATCAAATTTACCTTCAGTCATTATACAGCCATCCAAACATAACTTAATTTCACATCCTACCAAAAGGCTCCCTTATTTTAAATTACAATCTAATTTAACTAGTTATATTCCTCTGCAATTTTTTTTTTTTTTTTTTTTTTTTTTTTTTCGTTTTTATAGAAAAAAAATCAATAACAGTAAAATTGCCGGGTTTTCTAATGAATTATCGTTTCTACCACAGCAAAGTTTCTTCATATCACATTTAGGTAACAAACCAACTAAAAGATTGTCATTGATAATTATACTACTATACGTTAACAAATCAAATAGCAATGAACTTAACTGCAACGGAACGACACCATTGTACATAATAAGAAAAAGAAGTCTCCTATAAATTTCACTAAAGTGGAATATTAGAATAACATTGAAATTGAATTAATATTACGCTGTTTATACAGGTATGACATTTATTATACATTTTTCATAAGAAGACTACATTATCATACACCCAGGGGAATCCCAGTTACCTACATGCAAATATTACAAATAAGTTTAACCTAAACGTTATAAAAACCAGCGTAAACAGTATGTATATTACATAAATAGTCTTTATTCTTATCAATTGGAATATGTTTATTTGTTTTGCTGTGTTTTTGACAGCTTAGGTCATTTACACTCTTAATTTGAATATATAAATATTAGTTGAACAAGAATTATTCATCATCAATAAAAAAAAGATAAAATAAGCTTAATTATTTTCCGAGAGCAAATGACCAAAAAATGTAAATCTCAGTAGGTACATGTAACACTAGTTTAAATTAAGATTAGATGTAATTTTATAATATCTAAAGGAAGGAATTATAAAGGATAATTGCGCTAAGGTAGTCCATAATCAAAGAAATACTCAAGTTTCTCCACAATTATTTTATTTCTGTGAAGTACTTTCAACCTATTGAGCAGTACAACCCAGTGATAGTCAGCTTAAGCAGTATAGTCATCATTACAAGTGCCAAAGCGGTAATCATAATTACAAGTGCCTAAGCGATAGTCATCATTACAAGTAGGTATCTAAGTGGTAGTTGTAAGTAAACTCGTTGTCTAATTTATCTAAGTAGCTTTTATACGACTCTCAGTCAGATGATTAGTGCCTAAATTAAATTTTAAGTTTGACTAATTAAAAATAGAACCTTGAGTCTGATTTTACTGAAATCGTTACACAAATAATTTTGTAAAAGAGCAGGTCATTTTTTTTTTATTAACAAAAAGTTAAGTAAAATAATATTAGAAATTTAAATAAAAAAAATATTAAACTTTAATTAATTTTCTCGACTATCTCAGTAGTAGCAGCACTAGAGTGCAAAGCCGGAAAAGTGTTTTCTATTATCGGATTTGGGGTGTGTTTTTAAGCATTTCCTTCAATTTCTCTCTCCCTTTTTTTTAGGGTTTCGTTGGTAAAACCAAAAAAAGAAAACCTTATATAGTTTTGTTCATGTGTCTGTCTATCTGTCACTCACAGATAGACACTGTACGGTTCCAATAACTTTTGAATCAAAAGAAATAAAAACATGAAACTTTCCAATATTAAAGATAGTTTTAACGCGCACACAGGAAAAATATAGTGAACTCAAAATTATCAGCTGTAAATTTTGAGTGAGGTATCAAATGAAAGGTATTGAAGAGTAGATTACAAAAATATATAACACTTGTGGAAAGCGTTTAATGTTCCACGCCATTTGGTCAAAAAAAACATCAACATTTTTACCACTTTTCAATTTTTTACGATTTTTTAAAATATTTGCTGACGCAGCAAACTGGGTTCAAAATTTTCCGGGCGGCACAACTAGATGTAAGGACTGATTTTTCTGCCAAGTTTCAACTCTCTAGGATAAATACCCTTGGTGCTACGATGATATCACACATACAGACATCATGCTGAAAACCACTCAGGACGTCTTAAACACACCCAAAACGGAAAATTCAGTGGAAATCTCGGAAAAAAACATTGGGTGAAAACAATACTTTTCCTACCAGAGGTGAGAAAAAGTAAAAAAGAACAAAAAAAAAAAAAAAACAGGTTATAAGAAATATTCGAAGTGGTGAAGAAAACAGTTTCTTATAATATTGATTTAATTTTCACTATTTTAGTAAGCTTAAATCTAAAACCAAGCCAAACGTGAGAAATGGAATAACTTCGTTCGCTTCACAACAGAACTTTTAAGCAATATTTTATATTACTTGCCTCATATAATTTTGACAAGGTAAATCAACATCATGAATATTAAGAAGATGTTGAAATCTGTATAAATAAACATGTAAGATTTTAGATCACGTCCAAACCGCTAAGCCAAAACTCTACTTGGAATAAATAAACTGTATTAGTTATTAATGATCACGCTCCCTGTCAATATTGAGATGACGTTCTATGTTTCACATCTGACAAATTTTAACTGAATTGTAATTATTTTGAACAGAATGATAAAATTAGTCAAGCATGAATTCTGTTTCTACATTATAGAATATCTAATGTCCTATTTGAATTAAAACAGTTTGTTTATTATAAGCAGACAAATTATAATTAATGTAGGAGTGTGATATTATGTTTATTGCGAATATTTTTGCAACGCATAAAAATGCAAAATTAATTTTCTATTATGTATGTAATCATTTATTATTTTGATGCAATCTAAATTCAAAATATTAAAATTATAATATAATATTTATTATTCTTTAGACTTTTCTTAAAAAAAAAAATAGTTCTCCTAAAATCAAGTGTTTGGACAGAAAATCATAATTTATGAACTTACTTAATTTCAAGAACATAATTTCAATTTTGTTAATCAAATAGTATTCCTTTGACGATCTTAATAAAGATATTCTAATAATATTTAAGGTTATATTTTATCCATATTAAGCTAGAGCTACACAATAAAATGTTTTAAATCCCTTTAGCAAAATGTTTGGCCATAAATGAAAACTATGGCATCATGAAATTAAAATAAAGAGCTTATAAAGTGAAATTACTTTTCCAGTCTTCCCGAAAGAAATTGACAAAATGTATAGTTTTTTGATAGTACTAATAGTTGCAAGCTATATGATCACAGGGTAATTAATACTTAATTAAAGATATACTAATAAAGGGTTAATTAAGGATACTGTCCGATGGTTACCAACTGAAATAGTAACTAGCTTACATATTATTTTCTTAAAACACCTTGTACCCCTTATAAGATGCTCCACTTAGTGGAAAACGTCAGGACATACATCCATCCCAAAGCTGTCACTGAACCTAGAACGTTTTTGTATTGGGAGTCTGTGTGCTAAGAGTCGGCTCGATTGGATGACTGGACGTGAGTTAACTAGCCCTCCAAAGATTTAATATACCAATTAAATAATTATTTAAACTGTTAGAATGTTTTTGTATTGCTACAGAGTCTATATGTGCCAAGTTTCAGCTTGCTTGGATGACTGGAAGAAACTAGCCCTCTAAAGGTTTTATATACCAATTAATTAATTAATAAGTTTTATTTTTAGTACTTTTTAAATTTTAATTTAAATCAAATTATAATTATTATTAACCACGGGAAACAGACAGTGAAAAATACACTCCAGCGCCGGGATTTATTCCACGCATTTCCAGTACAGATGCTCTTACCAACTAAGCTACGCAGGAGAATGATTTTTCACTGCCGTAATCGATAACTAGTCCCGAATCCAAGCTTTCAATCTTCATACACATTATTTAGAAAGTCAATATTTATGACATTAGAACTAAACCGAGAATTAACGCTTATAATTATAAAGTACTCAATTAGTACCTGTACCTTGTACAATCAATTCGAAATTCAATTTTTAAGTTTTTAGTAGTTTTCATACAACGGAAAGTTTAAATTTTAATTTAAACTTTCCGTAGTATGAAAACTACAAAAAACTTAAAAATTGTACTTTTTAAATTAAACTATTCATTCATTTTTAAAAAGAAAATTAATTAAATTTAATAATCCATTAATATAATTAATTAATTTGTTAGAATGTTTTTGTATTGCTACTGAGTCTATGTGCCAAGTTTCAGCTCGATTGGATGACTGGAAGAGGGTTAACTCACCCTTTAAGAATTTTATATACCAATCAATTAATTAATTAATTTTATTTTTATTACTTAATTTTTTAAACTTTAATTAATCCATTGATTTAAAAAAAAATTGCAATAGACACCTTGAGCCCAGCTCCAAGGTAGCGTGGGACTCTAACCCATTAACACCCCCTATTGAACCCAGAACTCATCGAGCCCAACAAGTTGCTTTTTTTTTATTTTAACTCGAGTATGTGGGGTATATCCCATTTACTAGTCCTCCAGTTGAGTTCCTTAATTTTCTCTCGCTTAGATTTTTATAGATTTAAGTCCACTACTTGGTCACAAAGTCACGAGGCTTCATTCTTTTAAGCCTCCGTATCGTGTGCGGCACTTCTACCACTATGGTAAACATTTCTGCATTTATATGGGTTTGTATTCTCCTGCTATGATTGTCAGCGTGTTTTGTTGCAATATCACTGACAAATTCTACTTTAAGATCTCTGTGTAGATTGTCGTTTCTAATATACCAGGGAGCATCCACGACACTTCTAAGTACTTTGGTTTGAAAGGTTTGGATCACAGGTTTCGTCTTGGTGCAACCCCATAATTGTATTCCATAGGTCCACACCGGTCTTAGCTGTTTATACAGCAGGAATTTGTTATCAACTGCTAGTTGCAAATTTCTTCCACAGCCAATACATTTTCTTGTATTTTATGTTGAGCTTATTTTTTCTTATTCAATAGTAGAATTTAATTGAATTATTTAAGACTTAAATGTTTTGATATATCTGTAAAATACAGAGAATGGGCTTAAAAATGATAAAATAATATTTAACAATTAAGAACATCAACTTTAGTGGTATGTATATACTATATACTATAATAGAAAATATTTTTAAGATGAAAAAGTAGGAATAAATCTTTTTTTATAAGAATAGATCTATCTAAAAGGCAGATTAAGATAGAACAACTTTACGTAACCTCTAAAAATATGATAAGCATTGTACACTTTCAACTCATAGATAAGCGGGACATCTTCAGCCTACATCGATTCCGTTCGATATCGGTAAGTTCCCACATCCTTCAATTGGTGTTACTTGATTGACAATCTGATAACGAGTGTCTAAATACCGTAGCGGATATGCTTTACGATATTGAATAAAATAAAGTCAACCAATGAAGTTATAATATCATAGAGTTCATTTATAAATCAATGACAAGTAGTAAAATTGTAAAATTGTATTGTAATGACTAATTGTAAAATAAAGAAGTGGACAATGTTTTTCAAAGATTAATACTTTAAACTACTAACTTTTATTATATATATAATAAAAATCTGGAGCGATATATAAACAAAACGCAAAGAAAAATACCACCGTATCAAAAATAATTTGAGAGCTATCATTAGACGGGAGGCCCAACTCTTCTTGGTCAACAAAGGCAATTTAATGTAAAGCGGGGTCCAATTACCCCTTTTTACTCCATAGAGCAGCCTGCGATCAATGGTCACTCAACGATCTACACCAGATAGTCTATCGCACTTTATTGAAGTATATGTACTATTTTAAGTGAATTGAAAGTAAGGTTGACAAATTAGTAGATTGTTCCTTGTAGTATAAATTCTTGATTAGTTGGGTCTTATAAGGAACATTCAAACGCCTCACATTTGCGATTTTTCGATTCCTCCTTGGATCATTCTCAAGCTGACTGACTAGCTGATTACATTGTCAAGTTATTGTTTTCTACACAAATTTTGAAAATAATATTTAAATCTTACAGATTCTCGTCAATTCACCTGAAATTAGGTACTGTCAATTACACTATTATTTTTACAATATCTCAGACATCGAAATATATAAAAAATAAACAGGTCAAGTGTGTGCTGGTCAGCACACAGCGAGGGTCCGTAGGCCACACTATATAGTGTTTAACTGTAAAGTGTATAAACAGTGTTTTTTTTTTAAATGCTAAAAAGCTTACTTTGAACCATTCTAAGGGTCTGATATTCTCAAAACACACTCTGATAAAGTATTTTTTTGCCACTGAACCGGACTTCAACCATATAAATACATCGAAAAGACCATAGTTATAAAAAAACGTATTTTGTCAATGAAAAATAAAATAATATTTTTTTCGAAATTTCCAAAAAGTGGTATCTTTACTTTTGGTCGAAGAATGTTCAGGAATTTTTTCAGATTTTTTGCACTTCACATAAGCGAATATGTGGGTCGGTACAAGACACATACATGCCAAATTTCAAAGTGATCGGACGAAAGGTGTAGCCGTAAGAGCAGGCGACAGGACGGATGGACAGACACACGCAGGAAAATATAAGGGTCCTTGGTTTTGCCTACGAACCCTAAAAATTACCAAAACTACCTTCTTAAACTTGAACCTTCCATATATTTTGAACTTAACTTCTAGTTAAGGTCAAAAGCTTAGTAGATAAGGGAAAAGGTAATCAGCTAGTCACTCAGCTTGAGAATGATCCAAGGAGGGATCGAAATATCGCAAATGTGAGGCGTTTGAATTTTCCTTAAAAGACCCAACTAATCAAGAAATGAAAGGTTGTGTTTTCTATTAGAAAAAATTGGACTTGAGGCGTCTTGAAACTTTTTCTTACCAAATAATTTGAGAGAGACACACAGACAATTAAAAACAACTCAAATCGTCTTGAAAACACCTAAAACGGATAATTCCGTTGAAATCATGGATTCGGATTTGTTGGGTTACAATATACTTTTCCTTTAGGCAAGGAAATGTAAAAACTAATAAATTAAAAAATAATACATCACTTTCGGTACAAAACTTTCCCATTTCCATAATAACTTTCGTTCAGTGATTTTGTAGTATAATTGATTATTATTAAAAATACTTTATAAGAATTTGCATCAATCTTCTGCCTGTAAAAGTTTTCGTAAATCAAATTAAACTTGCCGGAACCGGTTTTCAGAGAATATATTCGTGATTTTTGTGGAGTAGTACTCTAAATGTACAGCTATTTCTCATTTATACGTCGCGGTAAAATTTATGTAATCATTATATTATCCAAAAAAATAGTTTTCAGGTTGCACGAATGACAGACGATTTTTTTAAAACTTTTAAAAAAATAGTCTGCCAATTTATGTGGTAACTAGCTTCCTCGCTTCATATCACGTACACTTTAGTAATATTATACTCTTACAACCCATTATTTTCAATTTATTTAATTGATTTGTTACATGAATTAAAGTATCAATGGAGAAACAATCAATGAGCGTAGACGTTAAAATGATTATGGGGCCATCTGAAGGCTACACTCGACAACCATCCAAATTTCTTAAAAATCAGATGAATACTTTTAGATAAAGGTGTTAAAAAACTTTGAGTGCATGTGGGAGACCAACAATGGGCTAGTTATGACAATTTTCAAATTTTATTAAAATCGGTCGATTAGTAGTCGCAAAAATGACACGGGCACAATTACCAAAACGGTCCCCTAGGTTTCTGCAACAGATTTTTGTTATGGATTTATTTTAATCGGAGACAAAACAATTGCATTCTTCATAGTGATAACAATGCATCTACAATGCTCGGAAGCAGTATCATTTTATTAATTCTGCTCTCCCATTTTAATCTATTTAAAATAATTCACTGAGTTATGAATTTTCATGTAATGTTATTTATTGAAACTACAATTTTGTAGCTTATATTACAAAATGCTTAAGAGATTAAAAATTAAATAAACTAGATAATAATAGGTTGTAAAAGCATAAAATCATTAAAGTACTTGAGAGGCCGCGAGGAAGATATGTGAGAGTGTTATTCCAGATTATTATTCTATTATTGAATCTGTCATCAATGGGTTAATTATGCCCACCCATATAAATTGCATTAAATTTTAGTAGTTTTTAAGATAATATTATGTAGGTTAACAAAAAATATTGAACTACAGACAGACATGAGACTAAAAATGGATTAAAAAAATTAAATGATTCACTGGCAATGCTCCCCTTTAATGATTTTCACCTTCTGTGTGAAATCATCAGTGGGAAGCAAAAGGAGTGGGTTGATTAAATAAATTAGACAATATTGGGTCGTAAATGTACTAAATTATTAAATTATTAAAGTGCGTGATAAAACACGAAGAAGCTATGTGGCACACTAATTGGCTGACTATTTTAAGAAATTGCTTTTGCTTTTGCGGCCAGCTAAACAATTTTGAAGTAATTATTTGCAAATTTAATGTATAATGTACTAACAATTCCTATGTGTGATTTTTTGTTATATTATCCCAAATAAATAAATAAATAGACTGCCAATTAGTGTGGCACTTAGCTTTCTCGCATCCTACCATGTACTTTATTGTTATATTAACATTAACGCTATATTAATTTATTGTTATATTGTTTATTGTGTAAAAAATATTAATAATTTTTAGCGATCTTTAACACTTCATATTCGTTGTTGGTTTTAATAAATAATTGTATTTTGAAAAAAATGTATGCCTCATTGAATAGATGAAGTCTGATTTTTTTCCCGACCTAAAATTCCAATTTTAAATTTGAAGTTCACGTTTACTCGAGAGATGCGCGTGAACGCTTGAAGGGATAACGATAACGTTGTCCAACGAACTCGTCCTGGGCATTGGTAAAATGAACAATTGAACATGTCTACCAAATTTCATCAAAATCGGTCGACATTTACTCAAGTTATCGTCGCACGTTCAGGATTCGCGAACACACAGACCGACAGACAGACACGGAACCAAAAATGTATGTCTAAAACGGATTTCTGTCTTTTCATTTTTAAAATCGGAGACATAAAACTTTTTCGTTCTCAAAAGTGAACGCATTGTGTTCCATTACCTTTGGTAAGCTCGGAAGCAAAATATCTGTTTTTAATCAGACCAAAAGAAGAAGCAATATAAACTAATATAGTTAATGTTTAAAGCAATATTAAGCAAACCATTGAATTGTGCCTTGTGTTTTTTGTTTTTTTCTTTCATTTAATCAATCACAAATCTAAATTAAGACTTTGCATGTAATATTCTTACATATTAACATTCAAGGGAAAATATTAATATTAATTAGTATTTAAAAGAAGGAGGTGGGGATGGTTGTTATTTAAGTGTGCAGCCGCATTTCTACCATGCATTAAGTGAAGTATGAGACGAATAGGTTTGAATGCTTCTTTTAGGCTACAACTAGTATATATTATCTGTAATAATATGAAGTAACTAAAAAGGCAGAGTTAAGTTTCTGGAGGGGGGTACTAGTGTACTGTGTTTGCGCTAGGGGGTGGGGAACCTCCCACCTCTTAACCTTAACGACACCTGTATCGCTATTTGTTATCACTTTGTACACTTGTTCGTCGGATGCTTCCACTTCTAGATGGTCTAATAGCTCTAAAACAATTTTACATCCCATAAGCTACTTTCAAACAAGCATGTAAGTACTACCATCGTTTTTCACTTTACGATTTACAACCCTAATTGATAAGTAATGCAAATATTATTTTACTTAAACTTATTTTTTTATTTCAATTCATTTTGAAATAAAAAACTTGATAGTTGCGCAAGAACCAATTTTCAATAAAGTTATTGTTAGCAATTAAATTATCTTATAAACTAATCTAAGTCAATAATTTAAAACAATGGATGTGTTCCACTGCAATACACTGTATTAATATGTTATTAATTATGTATGAACTAAATTAAGTGACTGTTATACTGTAATCGCAAAGTATAATGTTAATTTCCGCAATTGAGGTTCGTCAATGAACTGATTTACTCTATAAATTTAAACAGTTTGTTTAATCTACCTTCAGTATCTAAGGCTTTAAGCTTAAATAATCTGAATAACCTTAATTTTTAAATGTTTTGAAAAAAAGTATAAACTCAGTAGTAGTTTCGATCGAGTAGTGTTATATTAATTTCTTATACTATGAATCAAAACGAAAATTGATTTGTTTGTTGTTAAACATTCGTGAGCATAAAAAGTGGTTGAAAGTATTAAAATTCTATGATATCTTGAGTTCTATGCAGTTTAAGAATGATCGGAGGGGTTGAACCTGATCGGCTGATAATTATTCAAATCGAAACCTGATCGGGTGATAAGGATTCTTGAATTGAATAGAAAGATGAAAAAAAAGAATAAAACATTGGTGTTTATTATTATATATTCCTATTTAATTAACGATTTTAATACTGAAAACCATATTTAAGATCTCTTTAATGTCTAATTACTCAAATTTTCATTAGATTAAAAATATTCTTTGTATAGCGAGCAAAAATAATCTTAGGTATTTGGAATTTTCCATAAATTGTTTCATAGTTCCTTGTATTTTTATGTAATAGTTAAAAATAAAGTTAAATTGTTATGATTTAAAAATAATTATCCTATTTTTGATAGTAAGTGTTAATAATAAGTAACGAAATAATAAGTTGGTTATATCTACTGAGATTTCGAGGAACCCACTTCAAAAAAAATATTCTAAGAGATAAATAAATCAGTTAATTGTCAAATCACAGTTTAATTAACTATTATCAGTGATCAAAACAGTCTGAACAATATTTTTAATTTATAGCAAATAAATAAAATACGTTATTCAATAATATTACCTATATTGCCAGAAATCATCAAAGTTATTAGTTAAAATCAAGTATTAAAAAAACAAGTAATTTAAAAAGACTAAACTATAATTTACGATGTCACATAAATGTATGCACGCTACTTAGATATAAGTTATAAATGACATTTTGTTATTAATTGTAAAAATTATAACATATGACTTAAAGAACATTTTAATATTCAATTTTTTTACAATATGAATTAAAGTTTGAAGAAGAATGAAGTATTAGAATAATTATCTTTCAGTGAATAAGATAATATAATATGTTATTAATGTGTATTTTTATAAATTTAAACAATTATTATTACTTGGTTTTCGGTAATAGAAGTACGATTATTGGATTCCCTAATATAAATATAAAAAGAATTAATTAAGAAAATTAATATTTATAATTTAATCTACAGAATTCACTTTAAAGTAGTTTCATTCTTTTATTAAAATTGCATTAGAACCATACAAAAATTGACTATTAGGAGCTAAGGGTTGTCCGCCATTATAAAAGTCCATTCTATTACAAATAATAATGCAAAAGGGTGTACGTTATTGAAAGTACAGTAGATAACTATAAAATTTGTTTATTATAAATAAGATAAAAATTAACTCCCAATTGGTGTGGTCCTTAGCTTCCTCCCATGCTATCTCGAACTTTAGTGATTTTATACTTTTACAAGCCATTGTTGTCTAATTTGTCTAATTGTTTCCCCCGTTTTTTTAATCTGTCAAAATATTTTTGATTTTTACATGAATTAAAGTATCAATTTAGCAAACGTTAAAGACCGCAGACGGTTCAAATTAATCTAGGGCTATCTGCAGACAACTTTCAATAAACTATAAAAGTTTCATACAAATCAGATGAGTACTTTTGAAGCTATAGGTGTAAATAAATGTATGTTTTTGCGAATGTGGAAGAAAACAAATTTGCGCAGAAGGTTGAAACTTATATGGGACCAACAATGGCCTACCATCTAAATTTAATTAAAATCGAACGTGCAGTTTTTATGATATGTTGGTTCGCAAAAATTGAACGACAGACCGACAGACAAAAATGTTCCCTGATGTCTGAAACGGATTTCTGTCTTGGAATTTTTTAAATCGGAGACATAAAAATATTTCGTTCTTCAGATCGATCGCATAGCTTCCGTTACCTTTGGTAAACTCAGAAGCAAAAAATAAACAGACTTAAACATACGTTCAATATGCATTTTGTTACGGATTCTAATAAAACCGAACTGAATGCAGGGCGCAGGGTCTTGGGCAATCTGTGGAATTTCATAGAGACTTTTTTGTCTGCTATGAGTGACTTCCGCTATAAAAGGGTCCTTTATTGTGAGGTTCAACTGTATAATTATTATTTATATTGCTTTCGAGCTTACCGAAGGTAACGGAAGCTATGCGATCGATCTGAAGAACGAAATATTTTTAGGTCTCCGATTTAAAAAATTCCAAAACAGAAATCCGTTTCAGACATCAGGGAACATTTTTTGCACCAAAATCGGTCTGGCGTTCAATTTTTGCGAACCAAGATATTTTAAAAACTACACGTTTAATTTGTATGGTAGGTCGTAATTAGCTCATTGTTGGTCCCATATAAGTTCCAACAATCTGCGCTTATTTGTTTCTCTTCCACTTGCGCACAAACATACATTTATTTACACCTATAGCTCCAAAAGTACTTATCTGATTTGCATGAAATTTGTATAGTTTATTGAAATTAGTCTGTAAATAGCCCTTTAACTTTTGCTAAATTGATACTTTAATTTATGTGAAAAATCTAATCAATTTTGACAGATTAAAAAAACGGGGGAAACAATTAGACACATTAGACAATAATGGCTTGTAAAAGTATAAAATCAATAGTGATAGGATGCGTGGAAGCTATGTGCCACACCAATTGTCTATTTTTTTAATTAAAATTTAGAATTCAGTTTATGGAATAAATTAAATCAGAATGAAGATCAACAGATATTATGTCATTGTGTAACGTTCTTTATCGTATCAGCTGACCATATATAATAGAACATTTTGTACCGCAATTGATAATATTTCAAGACTTTACTTAAGTATAGATTATAATAACAGCTGTCAACGACCTTAATTAGTAATTTGTACAAATTAGATTACCAATATAATAATTATTAATACTGGAAGTGGGAACAGAATTGGTAGTCGATTAAATTAATGTTCTTATTAATAATATTGTTATAATAATTTGTTCTAAATAAAATTAAACTGTTATTTTCCTACTTATCTTACTTAGGTTATTATCCCATTCTAGAGTAATCCAAGTACCAACAAAGACTAATCATTTATTTTTCATTTCATCGCTCGTGGAAAAATATCTCCTATGTGTAAAAATAGAAATTTTTCAGTAGACCCTAAAGAAAGTTTGAATGTTGATCAATTCCTCGCATAGAAAGGTTTAGATTTTTTTGGTTATATTTATCACATTAGAGATTTTACCACAAAAGAGGGGACAATATTTAATTAGAGTCATACAAAACCTCATTTTCTATCAAATTGTCTCATAGGAGGTATTTTCCCACGAACGATAATTTGCTTATTATCAGTTCCATTCAAAGCCCGATTTTATGTAGCAATAACAATATATATTTCAATCGTATGATTTCAATTTAAATTATATATTGTCAGAATTGAGGATTATAGTACCAAAATATCAGTCCGAGACAACTCAGACTCAGACAACCTTTCTCATATACGAGTTCATAATTACTTAGCCCAGTGTTTTCCATTTATTATTTTTCGTACATTTTAATATATTGATAACATAGATTATTATTGAACATTATATCAAAATTTATCATCAATATCAATTTATCATAAATATATAACTTCTTCTCGGCGGGAAATCGAACCCGACCTCTCTCCGTCCGAGTAAAAAACGACTTACATCGTTATATTCGTATTTAAATGGACTACATTTTATAATTTTTTAATCATAATCGTCGGAACCGTTTTCGATAATTTTTTTTTTTTTTTCACGTTTTTTCAGTTTTTAGGGGGAAGAGATCCAAATGTGGAGCTGAAATTCATTTCTTGATTTCGCCTCGGGCTATGATTGTTCTAAACATGTATATGCCAAATTTCGTCAAAATCGGCCCAGTATAGTTTAGGCTCCACGCGTCCACAGACGACAGACAGACATTTTTTAATATACACTTTTTTGGACTCATGTTGAGGTCCCCGTGCAAATCCATCAAAATCCCAAAATCGAATTTTCGCGCTATCACAATACTTTCTCTATATATGAGAAAGCAAAAAATGAACTAATAACGTTTAAGCAAATAAAATAGTTTAGATTACTCTATTATATTTAGTTCAGAACTATGTATTTAGAACTATATATAAACTAATAAATTAACAACTAAATATTTTATCCTACTACAAGTTCATATACATTTTTCGTTTAAAATGTGACCCATAAATTACATTTTTATATATAACATAAGTTGTAACATAAGTTTTTTTTATATATAAGTTGTGTACTTTATAACAGGAAATTACAATTAGGAGGAAATTTAAGTTACATGTTATTCATATAATTAAAAATTAGTTTATTTAAATAAATTCAGGTCTCAATGTTAAATATTATTTTTATAAAACATACTAATGATTCAAAGACTAAACGTCTTATTTTATATATTTTCTACATTTTTTAAAAACAATTTCAATACCAAAGCAATAACAATGATCATGCTAACTTGAAAACTGTTTAAAGTGCTAGTTATGCAACGGTAGATTCTTTGTTGTCGATAAAAAATATTTTTAAAAAAACCCTTGTAAAATATTTTGAGACATGTTTCCTTTGTATTTTAAGCGTTTCTAAGCTGGAATAGAGTTGAAGTAACGGTAAATACGAAGTATTGAGCCCCACACGTATCAGGTACGACATTCAAAATGATAAGATAACTTCCACTAAGAATAGATAGTTCAGTACTTCGTTACCTAAAAGTACTAAACAAATTTTTATTAAGTAGGTAAAAGAAACAAATATATCTTATTACATTTAGATTTTAATAATTAATTCTGTCTTCAATAATAAAACAACATAGGGGAGTTTCAATCTAAAGAAGTACCGATTTATGATTTATATTTAAAGTAATATAATGATATTCTTAATTTGATGTAAATACCCTAAGTAGTTTGTAATACAGTAAACTATAAGCCAATTTTAAATTATCATTCTTGCTAAGGAGTGTGTTTAAATAGAACAGCAGTACTTATTCTGCTGTGCATAATTATATTACCATGACAAAGCCGTGTAAATTAATTTAATAGTTATTTATCTACGATTGTGGATTTTAATAATAAATACAGAAAAATAAATTAATAAACTTCCAGTATGTAAGTTCGTATTTATTTTTTGATAAAGATGACATTAATTCATTAGTAGTACTTTGTGCCGAATTAATTATTTCGGGAGGCGTGTTATTCTCCTTATTTTCATCATATTGACATAAATCAATAATTTTTTTTCACTAAGAACTCGATATAAACAGTTACTTTAAAACAAATAGCAAATTAAACAAATAGCAAATTATTATTTTTAAATGTAAACAAACTCGCTAATCGTGCGTTAAGATGAAGAATTCTTCTTTTTTACCGCACTAGGGCGGAAAAAGAGAAATTATGAAACGCGCATGCGCAATGAAGACAAGTACGTAAAGAATCACTTTCTACGCATCTAAACAGAGATACAATGTTTATATTTCGTACCAATTGTAGATAATATCTAGTTATTTGTATAATATATAATAATAGAATTACAAGACTTTTTAACTTCATACAATAGATGGACTATGAATGTATTTTAAAATTAATTATGTGGCACCAAAGATTATATTTATATCTGGATTCTTTTTTTAGGTGATCAGAAAACCTATTAGTAACGATAATCGATTTTTATTTGCATGTATGACCGTACTTATAAAATAAATTCAACACTTAAAATAAAACCACAAAAGCACTGCTATAAAAAGTAATTTACCTTAATTATATATGTATATCCTTTCCTCTGGATCATTAGTAGCTCGATCACTCTAGGACCCAATTTCAATGGCTCGGGCTCAGGATAATCTGTGAACAACAATTTAATTAATAAATATTACTACAAACACACGCATCCATTGCCATACTCTTTTGTATAACAAGATTTTTTTTTTTTTAGCAGTTTTAGTGTGGGCCGTTGAAGGGTTGTATAGTAAAAATAGGTTTATACTTTCGTCATTTTATAAAATTGGTTATATTTCGCCTATCCCCGAGGCAAAAGGGAGAAAATATAAGAGACTACAAGATTTTTTCTAAGATTTATATTATCTTGGTAGTTTCAACTAGTCTGTGTACTTGATTTCTAGGTGCTTCTCCACACATCTATTTCTGAAATTTGAAATTTATTAGGAATATAAAAGAGTAAACGGGATCACTTTGCTGTCAAATCGATTTGTAATGAACAGTCGGGATTGGTTATCACGGTGGATCAATAGCTTTTTGGCAAAAACTAAAATATCTTTACTCCTTAATTATATTCCTATAGTTCAATTCGGCATAAGTTACACGATATCAGAAAGTAGAGGAGAAGAAGTTACATGTACATGAAGAACTTAGAAGTTAAACCCTTCGAAGTAAGTCGAATGGGCTTTTTGGGGTTTTTCATTAATTATTTGTATATTTTTTACTTTCTTATATAAAGAGAAAGCACGTGTATTGTGATAGCACGAAAAATTGATTTTGAGATTTTGATGGATTTACACGTTTTGTAAATCCACAAAAAAGTGGTTTTTAAAAAAGTCTGTCTCTCTGTCGTCTGTGCAGACGACTGTAGCCTAAACTACTGGGCCGATTTTGACGAAATTTGGCATACCCGTTCAGAAAATCATACCCCGAGGCGAAATCGAGAAATGAATTTTAGCTCCAAATTTGGGGTAGCTGCCCCCCAAAAACTCTGAAAAAATTTGAAAAAAAATATTTTTCGAAAATAGTTCCGACGATTTTGATTAAAATATTCCAAAATGTAGTCCATTTAAATACGAATCTAACGATACAAACCGTTTTCTCGGGAAAAATCTAGTTCCTGTGAAAATAGCTTAAATCGCGGACGGAGAGAGCCCGGGATCGAGCCCAGGAGAAGTTATTTTTATGAAATGTTCAATTATAATTAAATGTACATACGAAAGCTAATAAATAGAAAACACTGGGCTAAGTAATTATGAATTCGTATATGAGAAATTTTATCTGAAATGTGCAAGTAATCACTAGTTACCCTAATATGTAATTAATCATTTTTAATTATTAACAACAATAAAGGTTTAAATACCTCGCATTTAAAATACAATAGGAATATTATACACAGTTTTTTTCTACTAAAAGGTAGAATTAAGTGCTAACTATTTTGAGGGTAAACTTGATAACACTATACCGATAATTTTATTAACACTACAGGTTGTTTTACGAAGAGCAACCTTATAATTGTAAACTGATTATATTCATTATCATTCAACCATAGATTATAAGGGTTTGTGTAACTTTATTAAATTAGTTGTAGTAGAAGATTAAACGAGTATATTACTATAATCTAAATATATACGAGTATATTCATTAAAAAAAAGTCCTTATTACCGAATACAGTTGAGAATTTTATGTATAAAACAAGTCATTAAACTGAAGTAAACACTGAACAAATAAGTATAAGTGGCAAATAATCAAAATAAATTAAATCTTATCGTAAAAAAAGAAAGTTGTTAAGAAGGCATTGTATAAAAATCACACTTTTAAACAAAATAAATTATTTCTACACCTACACGCACAGTAGGTAATAACTAGAAATATATTTTAATTAGAACCTCCAATAAGTGAAAATTAATAATGTGATTTTAATAAAAATTCTTATAATTGCTGCTAGCCCTTGGAATATTACCTTTATAGGTTAACTTGGTTAATAATAACTAAATTGTCCTAAATTATAATTATAAAATAACGTTTTTATGATCAGCTTTATGTCTCAATTATACCCCATTCACTTGTAAAGTAAAAGGAAAGCTATAAATTCAAAATTAGATTTAAAATTGAGTATATACTACTAATTTGAGGAAGTACAACATTGAAATTTAACACCAACCACCTTAAACTAATTTTTATTTAATTTTGCATTAATTTATGAAATAATGCTACAATATATTAGATTCAGCGGTTCCCAATCTTTTTTGATTAGCGTACCCGGTAGCGTTCAATTATACTGAATAGTACCCCTTAATTCATATTATACTTCCTTTATTAATTTTATAACTAATAACTGGTGCTTTCATGAGTTTTGAGTACCTTAAAAGGAAATAGTCCCCCTCCCCGTAAAAATAACTCGTGAGGAGGTCAGAAGCAAAGGGGTGCAAGTAACATTTTTGAAAAATGACATAAATGCATTTTATTGCATGTAAATATGGCAGTGCCGCGGTTTGTAGAAACAACTATTTTCCCATTTGTATGCTTTTCTTAATGGAATTTAATCTTAAGTTTATAAAATGCACTTTTGGTAACTTACATCCCTTAACTTCGGACGCCCTCAAATAATTTGGGGATATTATATTGTTACAACTCCTAAAAATATGGGAAGGGGATAGTTTGAGTTTAAGGTTTTCAGGTGTTCTTGCTTAACCAATAGAAACCAGGATTGATTATGTGAGGGTATGGTCATGCTTAAAAATGGAAGCAGAATAAAACAACAACCACACACGTTCATATTGAGAAAATAATTGAAATTGACTTGAGTATGGTTGATTTATTCACCTCTCATCATAGAAAAAGAACTTTTTTTAAAAATAAACAATAATGAAACAATGAAATATAAAATTGTATTGGTTTTAAATTATTGGTAAGAAATATTATATTATTTCTGTTTAATCAAATTACACTTAACAATAGTTCAATGAGACCCTTGGGCTTGTTTTGAAGAACTAAGATTTTTAAAATCTGGTATGATATGTCTGGTAAGATACAGTCTTAAATCAGGCGCTGCAAAAAGTCTACTTCGGTACTTATTTTATTTATGTACTAAAAAGACGAGAATGCCCTTTCATTTAATTTAACCTCAATCCTTTAATTTTGCACTTAGAGTGCTACTTTTTATTTTAACGTGTAATAAAATAAATTCCGAATATGTTAGCATGTACATTTTATTTCAAAAGTGAAAGCGTTTATTATTAAAAACAGTTTAAAAATATAAGATTAATTTTATTTTTTTCCGTACACCGTTTGTTGGGATCCGCTATATTAGATTATGAAAGAGGGGTTTAAAAAATTAGGTGAAACTTTAAAAAAACAACTAAATATAACAATAAATTCGCTGGAGGAAATCCTTCAATGCATATTTATTTGTCATCTTTCTCTTTTCTCCGTGAATGATTTGATTTTCCGTCATGGTTTGCAGTAATGTCGACTTCGTTTGTTAAAATCATCAATAAGAGTTTTGAACTTTGTTCATTAGTTAAAATAAACTTTTAGTTTTGATTAAAGATTCAATAACAAAAATTCGTTAAAGGAAAATAAAGTACTTTTATATTATTTCCCTTGACTTTTTTCTTGCTTCGGACCCGTGCCCTCTTAACTACTTACATTAGATAACCTTTTACAGTGTGTAAATTGTAGATATAGTCTTTGTTCTTAAAGATAACGAAGAGATAAAAGGTTTAAATGGACAATAGAAAGTAAAAATATGGTAAAACAAACTAAGATATTTACTTACAAGGTAATAAGTTCATATTGCGTTATAACTTTAAATTTAGGGCAGAGTTATATACACTTTTAAGTCGTTGGGATATTTGTTACTTCTGTTTCCCAGTGAATATAGTTAACATGAAGTAAAAGAATCTATATCTCCTATGTAGTTATAGAGGACGAAATGAGATGCCCGTTAAACAGGTAGCATTGAATATGCATATTAAGTCTGTTTTCTTAAGTGGAATAGTGTTTACTTCCTGGCTATACCTGGTTGCTGTTACTGTAAGCCGGTGATAATTAGTTTGACAGACTCAAACCGTAGAAGCTTATAATAGAATTCAGTTTGAAGGGGATTCAGTTACTGTCAAACCAGGAACAAACTATATACCCAAACTCTTTTACAAAAACATGATAAATACACAAACAAACTTATTACCGGCGACAAAAAAAAAGATAAATACTTTCTCCTAATATGTAACATTAGTAAAATGATTATGTTAATACCAATATTAGTTGTATCCTAACTATTGTATATAATTATCCATAAAAAAAAAGAGAAAAGTTAATAGACAAAAACGGGGGAAAAAATTAAATGCTTATTAGCATAAGAAGAACCTAAAGGAATAGACGGAATTTAAGCAACATAAAACATGAAAAGAAGACAAATGCGTTCGTTATAATAATAAAATAACTTTCATGTCATACATTTATTTTTATATTTATCGATGCAACTAACATATTTCCTGGTCCATTTTAAGCCATACAACAATCATTTATTTTTTATTAGGATAATTAACTTAAATTATTTACGAGTATTTTGCCTCTAAATTGAGTAATTTTTTATATTGTGTCACATTGACTGTCATAAAAAATCTTAAACCTGGGTCATTTATAAGTAACGTTAACTTAAGAAAAAAAAATGCAATCGGAAGTAATAAGAATAAATATAATACAGTCGTAAATTAACTAGATTGAATACATGTATTTTACAAGGGCATGTTTGGACAAATTCCTGTATTATTAAGTCACAATTCCTGTCATTTCCAACCATATCACAAGTAAATCTCTAGATGACAGTTGGAGAGGGGAAAGTATGCAGATATTTGTCACTGATGAATTTGTGAAGCAAATTAGAAGTGAATTGTCTCGTTTGAACATTAGGGAATGAACAGCCTTGAGGGGAGTAGACAGAAAAATTCTGGTGGGGACTCAGTACAACGGACTATGGTTTTTGTTTGCTGAAAACGATAATATTTCTTTTTATACTTTTCCAAGCAGTGTATTTTATAGGTATGAATCATTTTAGGTCGATCAATTTACTTGTAGTTTCATTACTTCGCACAATATCTGCAACATGTTTGGCACTCATTTACTTTGTGACCCACCCCAAATTACTTTGGATAAAAATTCTCTTGTCTTGATAGTTAATTAGACTATGGTAAATTATCACCTTTACAATCTATAGAGTGATCTCCCTTTGTCACATGATTCCTAGGACTAAATAATATCCCTAGGTCTTAATAGTTATTTATTGATAAAGGAGTTCCTTAAACAAATACGGGGTAGATAACCAATAAATTGTTTGCCTCATGGAACATCATTCTGTTCTACAAGTAAATAAGTACCAAATCTTTTAACTTAAATTATCTTTAATGCAGTAAAATTTAATCCTGCATTGTTAAAAGAAATATCATTGTTATACAGTTTAATAGGTTAATAATTGGATAAATGTTTGGGACAGTTATATTAACAACAGTTAAATGTATATCTAATTTAATTTTTTTTCTTTCTGTTTATAGACTGGAAGCATTCACTGAAATTCACAAAAACAGATTCAGAAAACACGTTTTGGAAGCCATGTTATAAATGAAAATAAGAAGGATATTAGAGGTCGTTTAGAAGTAAACATGAATCAACTTTAATTTTTAGTATGTTCTTTTTCTTAAAACTTATGAAATAATATAATTTGGAGCAATAAATAAAACTTAATAATTACTTGATTGTCTTCATACCAACGGCGCTAATTTTTATTTTAATACAAGAAACTTAAAAAGATGGGTAAAATGTTAGGGAGGGTGCTTGGTATTGGGGCGCTCTATGAGGCGCTAATTGTGAAATACATTCATATTTATTATTGCATAAATGATGATCAATAACTGTGGTATAAGTTAGTTATTATATTAATCATTTGATCCTCCTGTCTCTACTCTCTCATATTTGAAAATTAAGCCTCTATCAATTTTTCCAAACTCAATGAAAATAGTTATTTATGCACCTAGGAAGTAAAGTAAGCCATTATTCCCTGTGCGAAAAAATTAGTTCTTGAGGCGAAGCCGAAGGAACCATGGTCCCTAAATCCCGAGGCGAAGCCGAGGGAATAACTCTAGCTCAAATTAACTCTTTGTTGCATTGTGTATAACCTTGTGCTAAAACATTTACGTAAAGAAAGAAAGCAAGTTTTTTTAACATCGTTACAATAATCCAAAACGGATCGATAAGATATGAGACAAAATTAATGAACCCCTAAAATTTATTCAGCTAAAACTAAGTTACATAAATTGACAAAAAAATATAAATTTTTAATGTGTAGAAGGGACCCTGCACACCCAAAGATATAATTTTTTATTATTTAAACAAAATTAATTTGTTTATTCAAAACTCATAAATGAACAAATATCTACCGAAATAACATAAAATTATACTCTGAAAGTTTGTTTTAAATAACTAATAAGATAATGCTATTAAATCAATGCTGCAAAGAATAAAACAATTTATGTTTTACATTAATGAATTATTAATAGTGTTACATTATTTATATTTTTAAACTCATGTATGCTTTAAAGAATCGACAGATTGTTGATTTGATTACTTATTAATATATAGAAGCATCGGTAAAGTCTAAAGGGTAGTATAGTTGTGGACTAGATTATCAAAGTGCTGGGAGGTGTATTTGAAATAAATGTAAATAAAATAAAATGTAAATATATGAGTTTTGAAGATAAAGAATTCTTTCTTTATCTTCATGTTTAAAAAATGTAGAATTTATTCTTTATTAAATTTATGAATAATAGAATATTTATAAATAAAATAAGTAAAATATTATTTTCCTTACTCGTCTGAATATGACATGTATACCTACTTAAGGATAATTACCTAACTTAAGGATTTATTCCTACTTAGGAATAATATTTAACTACTATCGATTAAATTGTTTTATTACTTAATTGTATTTAATTATTTAATCGCTTTATTTAAATAAACAATTAGAAGTTGAATAAATTGCCCTACATTGTGTGGAATGAACTTACAGCTAAAATTACCGTTTGGATATTTGCAATTAGTCAGATTTTTTAAAAAAGAAAGGTGGTGCAATTTCTCAGCCAAGTAATTAAAATAAAATATTATTTTTAAACTTAAAAGTTTCAGTCAATTTTAAGGAAAATCTTTTGTTCAAAATAATTCAAATCAGAGGTATTTTTAAGCAGGTAAAGGGAAATAATGATTTGAAACGTAGTCGAAGAAGAAGAGAAAACATTTGGCTAAAGAATAGAGTGTTGAAAATATAATAAAAATAATTTATCTTTTTTCTAAAATATTTCCGTTTAATAGCCGTTTAAGTTATTAATGTATAATTAAAACATTATATAATGTTGTTATTCAATATTAATTTACTACTAACATAACTAAAGAATGCCTTGTTAAAAGAATAGTTCAAATAATCAATCTCTCCTCTATATTCTCTTCACACCCTCGTAATGTTCCTATACTACAGGGTGGTCCAAAAGTCTCCCCCCCCCCCCCCCCCCCCCCCATCTTAACTTTTGAACGGTTTGAGATAAATTAATGAAACTTGGGGGATCTCTACCATGTAAAGGGAAGTTTCTTTTCATGCAATCGCCCACTAGGGGCAACCACCCACTTTGCCCCCAGGCCACCCAACTTCAAAATTTTAAATTGGAATGTATATTTTTGATAGCATATTTGGATTCTACGGTGAAAAATAATAAACTTTTACTTCGAACTATTCTTTCTATCTCCAATACTTTGCCCCCCTGTAGGGGGCAAAATAACCCTTTCGCAATAGAATAAAAAAAGCTAGCAAAAGAAGATAGCAAAATAACCCTTCCGAAATAGAATAAAAATAGCACTTAGAACGATATAAAAACTAAACGGTTAGAAATAAAGCAATGAAACTTGGAGGATCTGTATCTGTACCATGTAAAGGGAAGTGTGTATTCATCCACTCGCTAACTAGGGGCAACCACCATTTTGCCCCCAGGCGCTGAAATGTACCATTTTTATACCTTTGCCCTCCTATAGGAAGTAAAATATTTTGAAAGTAAAATATTTTTATTTTAACGCCGTAGAATCTAAATCTACTATTAAAAATATACACTCTAGGTTAAAATTGTGAAGTTAGGTGGCCTGGCGGCAAAATGGGTGGTTTCCCCTACTGCGCAATTGCATGAAAACACACTTCCCTTTACATGGTACGGATCCCCTAAGTTTCATAAATTTATCTCAAACCGTTTAGATTTTACAACGTATTATCGGAAGGGTTATTTTGCATTCTTTGCCCCCCTATTGGGGGCAAAATATTGGATATAGAAAAAAAGTTTCAAGTAAAAGTTCATTATTTTTCACCGTAGAATCCAAATATGCTATCAAAAATATACATTCCAATTTGAAGTTGGGTGGCCTGGGGGCAAAGTGGGTGGTTGCCCCTAGTGGAAGATGCGGCATGAAAACAAACTTCCCTTTGCATGGTAGAGATCCCCCAAATTTCATTAATTTATCTCAAACCGTTCAAAAGTTAAGAGGGGGGGGGGAGACTTTTGGACCACCCTGTATATATAAGACCACGTCTTGAAGGAGATGAAGTGCATGCAAAGTTTCACTTCTATTATACGAGAATCACACTCAGTATCGTACTAAGCATCGTTTTACTCGAAGTTTTAAGTTACTTCGAGTAAAACTATGCTTAGTACTACTGAGTGTGATTCTAGTAATAGAAGTGAAACTTTGCACTTCACCTCCTTCAAGACGTGGTCTTCACAATAAAACCTAGATGTATGTTAACTTTTAGATTGGTATGCAGCCGATTCAAACATAATTAGTAAGCCTGATAAGATGGAAAGTTCAGAAAATTTCAAGAGTCATGCACAAGACGTCGAAAATGATTTTTAGGCACGTACTATCAAGAGAGCTATCCGTCGACAGTACAAGTCAGTTTCACTGTCATGGAGTTGCTCTCTTTATGGACGTGCTTATTTCACCCATCAATTCCTCAACTGTTTACCTCCAGCAGATCTTCGCTTCTCTCATCTTTCAACGACTACATTGATCTCCAAAATATCTTGCATTTACTGTATGTTAAATTAAATATACCTAACAAGTTATTTATAATAGTTTCAACATTGTCTTGAAAGGTTCAACAGCCCCGACTTTCTTAGTTCGACTTACTGCTATTGGTATTTGTTTAAAAAGTCAATAAATAACATAGCTCTCTCAATTAAATTTCAAATCATCACCGTTACTATAATGTGTCATATGTATACTAGTTGTCTAATTATAATAGCCTGCAATATATCAAGCAGATTTTTGTTTTGTATTTAAATACTGCCCTGGACACATCAAATTAATTATAGGAACAGTTATTTTTTAAAACTTTACATTTCATGTTATATTTGATTGTCTAAAACTACTCTTATAAATAATATACTCATACTTCAACATTCTCTAAAAAAAAATCACAACCCCAGTTTTCTAATATTCATATCTTGCTAAAATATATATTTAAAAAACTATTTTTTGCAAATCTCGATAAAAATAAGAGTGAAAACCCAATGGAAATTGGGAAACTATACATATAAGTACAAAAATAATATACAATAAAATTTTCGTGATCTTTTAATTTGTTTATAAGTAAAAATTGTATTAGGCTGTTTAAAATTAATCCAATTTTATTAATTTGTATGATATTACAAGAGATAAGTAAGATTTATTATTGATCAATGATTTTTTTTTTATACAATAAAACTTAATTTATTTATATGTTTATTATTATTAATGTTTGTATAAAATATAACTGGAAATATTTATTTTAAAGCATAGTAATTGATTGGAGTTTGTATACTTTTATTTTTTATTGATAGATATTGTAAGAAATGAAATTGAAATTTTTTAATATAAGCTTAAAAAAAAATAATAAATAGCATACCATGAAAATTTATAACTGAGTGAATTATTTTTTATATACCTTTATTAAAATGGGTGCGCAGAATTAATGAAATAACGTTCTTCAATTATTACAGAGAGGATCATATTGAAATTAAGTTTGCTTTTGTTTCCCTATCCTGAAGCTTGTAAAGGATACCACTAACCTCCATGAAAATTGTTCAGATAAAAATTTATAATGATGCCAGATCAAAAATAAAAATGCTTAGAAGGTATCTCTAAAAGGTCCTTTGATTCTAATCTTTCGGACTCATTTTAACAAAATGATTAGTGCTACTACTAAATTATTAAAATAATAATACTAAATGATTAAAATTATTAGGGCTGTAAAAACAATTAGATCTCAATGTATTATACTATCCGGATGTGTACCTTGATGTGTTTACTTAAGGTACACAAGGTTGTAGTACTCAAGCAACACAATTCCAAATATGATCTTGTGAAGTTGAGCGTCTATTGATCCGATTTAGTTAGGAGCTTCAAGCCACAAATATTGGAGTTCTAAAAGCACTTACATGTACTATCTGGATTTTGATGTGTTTTATAAAGATATTCAATGCATAGGTTACAGCATCATAAGGTAGATCAAGAAGCCTTTATAAATGAAATATACTCTGATTACACCTGATTATGTAGACTCAATGATTGCTAATTATTTAACTGATAGCACTAGTGGGGCCTAATCAAGCCTGTGTTGAATCTTACTTAAACTCCTTTATAACAGGAAATTTATATGGAAAACGATACGATCCCCATAATAAAATTAATAGAGAGAGTTCTACACTAAATTAAATTGTTGCAGAATATTTTATTTCGCAGGTTTGTATGATAAACAACCATGAATCAATGCATGCGGTTGTCCTTACTTTTAGTGTGACTGCGGGAAGGGGAGAACCAACAGGGAGTATTGATTTTTCAGATGGTTTTCAAAAGGTAATGGCACAGTTGAAGTACAAGTCAAGGGTAGCATTTTACGCCTTTACTTCTTTAAAAAAATAAAAATAAAATAATATATATACAAGGTGACCAAGTTTTAATGGGACAAAAAAAATCCTAATTCTATATGGTCCAAGATGAACAGAAAAAAGGTATATATGCCTTATGCAATTCTCAATAGTTTACGAGATATATCGATATTATCAATTTTTTTATACATACATAGTTGTTTTCTCAAATAAAATGCGTAATAACTCAAAAACAAAAAATGTCTTATAGAGTTGCGGTTTTCACAATTAGAAAGAGCATTAAATTTGCATTAAAATTATTTTTAATATAACCCATGTGCCCATGTATCACATTTAAAAAGGAACTTACTCTCATTTATGTAAAATAAGAGTAGTTTAAAAATTGAAAACCACCATAACTTTGTTAATACCATAGTCACAGTCACCATTGAAGTCTGAAAAGCTTAAAAACTAGTCCATTTCATTACCTTTAAAACGATGTAACAAAAGTTATACTCTATATAAACTTTCGCTTGAAGTATTCTTAAAATTCTTTAATAAGGTAGCTACAATTTTCTATAAACCTAAACAAATATAAACAAAACACTTCTTAAAATAAATAAAATGCAAAGTTAATCTAATACTACAATGAAATGTTTTGTTTACACTACACTGCAAATTTTAGCTACCTTCTTGAAGCTTTTTATGCATACTTCAGTGAAAGTTTAAACAATGTTTAGGTTTTGTTATATCATTTTAAAGGTAATGAAATGGGTCAGCTTTTAAACTCTTCAGGCTTCAATGGTGACAATGGTATTAACAAAGTTTTGGTGGTTTACTATATTACTCAATTTTTTAAACTACTCTAATTTTACATTGTAAATGGGTGTAAGTTCCATTCTTTGTAAACATAATACATCGGTTATATTGTAAGTAATTTTAATGCTCTTTCTAATGGTGAAAACCAGCACTCTATAACATTTTTTTTAGCTAATACGCATTTTATTTGAGAAAACAACAAAGTATCGAAAAAATCGATATATCGAAATATCTTGAATACTATTGAGAATTGCATAAAGCATATATATGTTTTTTTTTCTGTTCATCTTGAGCCATAGAATCAAGATTTCTTTTTTGTCCCATTAAAACTGGGTCACCCTGTATATTTCCAGAACAACAATTTAAAAACTATGATAGATTATAGATTTTACGTCTTTATTATTTTTCAAGTTAGATTTAATAACTAATTAACTATTTCTTGCATTATACTTTAACTGTATATTTGTTATTCAGACGATAACATAGATTGTAAGCGAAATGTTTCAATAAATATATTATTCTTCCGTAATAATATTTAAAATACATAACAGCATATATTCGACAATACTATTCGTGCATAACATAAAACTGCTATCAATGATAAATACCTATTGAAGAATGATAATATATACAATGATTTACTATAAATATATTTACTAAATTATTTGTATATAAAGAATTTTTCACTGCCCTTGTTTTTTTAAAATTATTCAGGTTAAAAAGTAATAGTTGAAGGATTCTTTTGTTCATACATTATTGTAAAATGGATTTTATACAAATCAAATCGCTCAAGATAATAGTACATTACGCGTCTAGTGCGGAAAGTAGCATTTTGCATGCGAGTGTGAAGTTTGCACCCGAGCGACAGCGAGGGTAATAAAACCACACGATCAAAGCAAAATGCCGTTTTCGCACGAGTTGCATGCCGAAATTTATATACAATTGTTGGATTTTAATAATAAATACAGAAAAAAATAATAAACTTCCAGTATGTAAGTTCGTATTTCTCTTTTGATAAAGATGACATTAATTCATTAGTTGTATTTTGCGCCGAATTAATTATTTCGGGAGGCGTATTATTCTCCTTATTTTCGTCTTATCACATAAATCACTCATTGTTTTTCGCTAAAAACTCGATATAAACAGTTACTTTAATTAAACAAACAGCAAATTAGTTTTGTTCGGTGTAAACAAACTCACTAATCGTGCGTAAAGGTGAAGAATTATTCTTTTTTACCGCCCTAGGGAGGAATTATAAAAACGGGCATGCGCAATGAATACAAGTACGTAAAGAATCACTTTCTACGCATCTAAACAGAGATACATGTTTATATTTCGTATCAATCGTAGATAAAAATATAAATCTTTCCTTATAGAAAACTATTCTGAAAACGTGAATATTGAAAATTTCTTAAGATAAAATAAATTACAAACTTTATTGCAATAGTTAAGACCAGGGATGTATTATCACGGAATTTAATATAAGGTACAGAGATCAAGTTTCGAATTGATTCTTCTATTGAATAAAAGGTAGGTATTAAAGGTAAAGGTATGTAGAATCTATACCTTTTATGGAATTCTAACAAAAACTTTTTTCTTTTACTGCTGTTATTTTTAGGTTATTTTTTCGCTTTAATTTTGTGTTATTGAGTGCAGGTATCGCTAAACCTTTTTACCCGTAACAAGCCACTAAAATTATTTTATCTGTTTTTAAATAGACAACATTTACAATTCCATTATGCTAATAAAAAATTATCAAATTGGTCCTGACGATTTTTATTAAAAACTTTTACATTTTATTTACTTTTATTTAACTAGACGAATTATATGGAATCATTTTCATAGATTATATTTTTTGTGCAATAAGAAGGCCAATGAGCCCTGCCAAAACGCCGAATTTTTGCTGATTGAATTAAATACTTTGAATTAATTAGTATGCACAGCACACATTACGCCGACCAGGTAGGAAAGAAGAAGGGAAGCGGATTCCATCAGGAAATTTCTTTTTCAGATACAGGAGGAAGCTTAAGACTAGAACCAAGTTGATCCGGTCAATAGTTAAGGATTTATATGTGTAAAAATTCCCAATATTATATATATTCCTGCTTACGCATTAGATTATTAAAATGAATTAACATTGAAAATGTAAAATGTTTTGGAAAACAGCATTGGAAGTAAAACATTACATTATGAAACGTAGCCATGGAATCCGTAAACGAGTATATGAGCCCTACAAATAAGATATTACATAGAAGATCTAAAGTAAGTTTTAGATAGAGTGTAATATTTTTAAAAATAAAATTTAGATGATAAGTAGGTATCTCATATATATAAATTACTGATAATAGAAAGAATTTTCAATATACGGTCCATCTCTTCTTCTATACTTATTCTGTGCCCGTGTCTACCGGAGATTTCCGCCACAAATCTCCATACGCTAGAGAGCTCAAACTTTCCAAATCCTCACGAAATAAGACTATGTGTGTGAGAAACATTACTGTAATAAAAAAATCACAGGCAAGCACTTGTTTCCAAGCACTTTTAAGGGTTTCGTAGATTATTAAGCATATACGTTATTAATAATAACTTATTATATTATAAAAATAAACAAATTTAGGCGGAAGGCCCCAAACATCAATCAAAAAATAAAATCCTGGTTCGATAATGACAACAAGGTAAATTAATTTACCTAACCATTTTCATTAACCATTAATAATAAGATATTTGCATGAAGTATTTCAAAATTTTAGTGTGGTTGGGGGGGATTGTTTGGGGGTTATTTTAACTCATAAACCCAATAAGTAATGCAAACTTTAAACAAACATAAATATATTTTTAACCTACTACCTACTCTTCAGGAGCTTTCATTTGATACCCCTCTCAAAATTTAAAAAAAAATTGTCTTACTGCGCATGTGCGTTCATAAAATTTGCAATTTATAAAAATTGGGAATTTCCCCCTGTTATTTTCATTGTCACATTATGAGGTATTTGCATGAATTATTTCAAAATGTTGGGACTAGTCGTTGTAAGGTTGTTGGGGAGGGTGACATTATTTTATGTATATTTTAACTCATTAAAGAAGAGAAAGAATGCAACGTTTAAAGCAGCTTTCATTTGATACCCCACTCAAAAAGTTTTAAAAATAAAAATATTTGAGAGAGAACCAAATTTTTGCGAATTCGCATGCGCATATTAAATTTGTATCTTCTCTATATTTTTTCTATGTGTTGGTCAAAAAGTTACGCCAGTCAGTATTTCAAATTTTAACTGTTTAGCTTAAACAGATCGGAAGATATGAACCAAAGAGCGACGGACGGACAGACACGTCACCCTCGGCATAAGGGTTTCGAGAAGGATCTACGAAACCCTAAAAATGTGTATGGTATCTTATAACCCTGACGTTTTTTAGAAGTAATTTAGAACTTATAACGGCTGATTTTCCTTTCTGAAACGTTCCGTAGCAAAGCGTGCAGGAATAAAATTGCATTTTGCATATCCCTTCTACACTTCTTGACGAGTAAATCTTCTGCTTTATCTTGCCTTTTTCAGGCTTAAGGAAAAAATCTCTAAGTTGGATGGAGTTGGAGCTGTCATGAATGCTAATAAATCAACATCCTCCACAAAAATAACTGTAGAATTAGGATTAGTTTGTGAAGTAATGAGTGCTGTTTCAACAATAAGGATATCAGCATCAGCATTTTCTTGCTTCACAGGAATATTGATGGTTTTGAATCTTTCAGTTAGCAAATAAATCAACCTAATCTTGTTATATAGGCTCAAGGTTACAGTCATAGTTTCATCAAAAATAAAATCTGCTGATGCTGCTTTGCACTATCGCCGAAGATTCTCCATGGCTTTTATACTCTTCTGAAAATCAGAATAACCTTCAAATACGATGACAGTGATTTGACTGTAGGGTTTTAGAACGTAGTTTACATACTTGTCAGAAATCACCTTAAAAGAATCGATTCGATGCCACACACCACGCAATAAAGAAGAAATCATTTATCAAAAACGGGGCTTTTAATTTCAGTATGGACAGCTAGAAGGTAGGAGAAACTAGGATAACTTCATCGTTTTCCTTCCCGATTTCATCAAAATGAACCCCTAGGTATGGAGCATGTTTAAACATTCACGACGCTAATCATCGGATCTTTTGATTACACTAATCCGTTGAAACAACAGCAATGGATCGAATTGCCATAGTAACATGACTTCCATTTGAATATTCAAAACCATGAATATTATATCCGCCCTTAATTTCCATCAGTACATCTTTTTGTGATTATTACTTTACATGAAACCCCTGCTACAAGTTTCAATAGGCATTATGAGTTGTACACTTGGAAAATGCTGGTGAGAATCAAACCTCTGAGATTCTTTCAGAACATCGTCTTGTTTCCTCTTTACCCGACATTCCCGTGCATCCACAACCTAACAAACCCTATAAGTCCTTCAGAAACGTTGCTTGCACTTAACAACCCAGCAACGACAAACCAAGTTAAAACATTCTCGTTTGCCCTCCTTCCATGCACAAAACCCCCATTTATCTTCAAGGACTTCATGAGTGACTGTTCTATTACCATGTCAGTTAAGATTTCACAAAAATTTGTCTAATCGCTTAACAGTGAAAATGTTTGCAAAACTTTTTTGGTAGCTCCTTACACCACATACCTTTACCCCTATCCACATAACACTCAGTTGTCTTTTCCTAAAATATTTTTGAAAAAATTCCCCAGAGAGTTTTTAGGGGTAATAATTTGAATATCATAAGTATTACTTGGACCATTTTTTAGGGTTTCGTTGGTAAACCCAAAGAAAGAAACCCTTATAGTTTCGTTCATGTGTCTCTCTGTCTGTCTGTCACTCTGTACGGTTCCAATAACTTTTGAATAAAAAGAGATAAAAACATGAAACTTTCCAATATTAAAGATCGTTTTAACTAGTGATGCGGTGCATAAAGAACTCGCATAGATTGAGGTCTTATGAGTACATCACCCATACTATGTTCTCAATATTGCTACCAGGATAATTTTTCGGTGAAAACCTAACATATTCTTATTCAACCTGAAAACAGGTTTAAAATCATTTTACGAAAAACAGCAATAAGAATAAGCTTACTTTTTAACACCCTCATCTCGGTCACATTTGTTGAAAAACTTTGCTACTCATAAAGCCTTTTAAAACAATGTATGGTATATCATGCTGACTACAATCTTCCTCTTTAATCGTCATATTATAGGACCGAGATGATGTGAGCCGAATTAAATTTCGTATAAATTCGCAAGTTCACAGGAGCTAAACTGTTTTCCTTTCATCCGTACATAATCCATATTTAATAAAGTCATTGAAGGCTCACCACGCTCACCAGTTTTTACCTATATAATCTTTATTTAATAATATTAATGCAGGCTCGCTACGCTCGCCTGGTTATATAGCGCTTGTAACTAATATTTATTTAATAATAGTAATACATGCTCGCTACGCTCGCCAATTTATACCGCATTTCTATATAATATTTATTTAATAAAAATATTGCGGGTTCGCTGCGCTCGCCTGTTTATATAGCATTTTTACATTATCTTTATTTAATAAAAATTATTGCAGCCTCGCTGCGCTCGCCTGGTTATACAACATTTGTACGTAATATTTATTTAATAATATAATGCAGGCTCGCTACGCTCGCCGGTTTATACAACATTTCACATAATCTTAATTTAATAACGTTAATGCAGGCTCGCTTCGCTCGCCTGCTTATATAGCATGCATTTGTAGTAAATATTTTATTTAATAAAATGATTGCAGGCTCACTACGCTCGCCTGTTATAAATGTAATATTAATGCAGGCTCGCTACGCTCGCCTGTTTATACAGTATTTCTACATAATCTTTATTAAATAATATTATTGCAGGCTCGCTGCGCTCGCCTGTTATAAAAGTAATATTAATGCAGGCTCGCTACGCTCGCCTGTTTATACAGCATTTCTACATAATCTTTATTTAATAATATTAATGCAGGCTCGCTACGCTCGCCTGTTATAAAAGCATTACTGCATAATCTTTATTTAATAATATTATTGCAGGCTCGCTGCGCTCGCCTGTTATAAAAGCATTTCTGCATAATCTTTATTTAATAATATTAATGCAGGCTCGCTACGCTCGCCTGTTATAAAAGCATTTCTGCATAATCTTTATTTAATAATATTATTGCAGGCTCGCTGCGCTCGCCTGTTATAACAGCATTTCTGCATAATCTTTATTTAATAATATTAATGCAGGCTCGCTACGCTCGCCTGTTATAAAAGCATTTCTGCATAATCTTTATTTAATAATATTATTGCAGGCTCGCCTGTTTATACAGCATTTGTAGTAAATATTTTATTTAATAAAATTATTGCAGGCTCACTACGCTCACCTGTTGTAAAAGTATTTGTACATAATAATTATATAATAAAATGAATGCCAGCTCGCTGTGCTCGCCTTTTTATACAGTATTAGTACATAATCTGTAGCCTTTAAAATTCCTTTAAACGAATTATAACATGTTATGCAGATATGTAAAACTTTTTTTTGTTTTCTTTATATTGGCCGCCATTTTAAAAATATTATGTTTGAAATTTGAATAGTTGGATATTCCTTTTCTAGACTTCAAGAGCTTTAAATTGATGTATAACATGTCATACTGACTAAAAACTGTTTGTTTAGTCGACCGCCATATTGACCGCCATCTTGAAAATATTAAGTGTAAAATTTTATTAGTTACATATTCTTATCCTCCTCTTAAAGGCCTTTAAAACGATGTATAACACATTATGCTGGATATAACTTTTTATTTTAGTCGTCCGCCATATTGGCCGCCATCTTGAAAATATGAACTGAGAAATTTTATTAGTTACATATTCTTTTTCATCTCTTAAAGACCTTTAAAACTATGTGTAACACATTATGCTGGCTAAAACTTTTTTTTATAGTCGTCCGCCATATTGGCCGCCATCTTGAAAATATTAAATGTGAAAATGTATTAGTTACATATTCTTTTCCTCCTCTTAAAGATCTTTAAAACGATGTATAACACATTATGCTGACTAAAACTTTTTTTTTTTGTCGTCCGTCATATTTCCAAAAACTATACACTTTCCAATTTCCAAAAACTATACACTTCTCACAAATGCTGAGATGCATATATGTGCCAAATTTCGTTGAAATTTATCAATTTTTACTCCAGTTATCGTTAGACAAACAAACACACAAACAAACAAACACACAAAATTTTCAAATCCCAAGTCTCTGTAATGAAGAACTCACTGCGCTCGTTCAAAAATATAATATATATTATATACGCGTAATATAAAATATATACGCAGGAAAATATAGCGAACTCAAAATTATCAGCTGTTCAAATCCAAAATATATTTTTTAAATTTTGAGTGGGGTATCAAATGAAAGGTATTGAAGAGTAGATTACAAAAACATATATAACTTAGGGAAATGATTTAATTTTCGGTGCCATTTTGTCAAAAAACATCGAAATTTTGCATCCCCCCCCCCCCCCCTAAAATCGTATTTCTGCTCTTACTACAAATATAGAAAAAAATGTGCGGTCTGGGGGGCCATAGAAAAAATAAAATGAGCAATTTGATCTGATTTACTGGGAATTCAAGATGGCGGATAATTCATGTAACTCAAAAAAAAAAATTGTTTTTTTATTTTGTGTGGGGTGTCAAATGAAAGGTATTGAAGAGTAGATTACAAATATATACACCACTTAGGGAAAGTGTCTCGTATTTCCGCTCTTACTAAGAATTTAGAAAAATATGCAAAATGTGCGGTCTGGGGGACCATAGAAAAATTAAGATTAGCAATTTGATCTGATTTACTGGGAATCCAAGATAAATATAATCGCGGATAATTCATGTCACTCGAAAATAAATATTTTTTAAAAATTTTGTGTGGGGTGTCAAATGAAAGGTATTGAAGAGTGGATTACAAAAATATATATAAAAAAAATTAAATTTATTTTTTATTGTATTTATAAATCTAAATATAAAAAAATACAAATATTCCCCCACCAACTTCCCTATAACCACTATTCTTAAAATTTTGAAATAATTCACGCTTTTACCCTATGGTAGACCGATGAATATTTCTGGGAAAAAAAATAATCTACCTTTTCGTCATTACCGATAAAAAACATTGTCACCCCCCGGGGAATTGAACCAGGAACCTCTTCCTGTATAACACGTGAAAATTGTTTAATTTTCATTTTTTGAAAATTGTTTAATTTAAGTATAAAAAATATGCCAAGCGGTCTGCTGGACCATAGGAAAAATTAGAATAGCAATGGGAATCCAATATGGCGGATAATTCCCACTACAAATAAATATATATTTTTTTTAAATTTTGTGTGGGGTAACTAATTAAAGGTATTAAAGAGTAGATTGCAAAAATGTATATCACCTGCTAATTGTTTTATTTTCCACGCCTTTTGCCAAAAAGCATCAATAATTTAAGCCCCCCCCCCCCCCCCCCCCCTCCTTAATATTAATAGTTTTATGTTAAGGATACCAACGAAACCCTTTTTACGTGAGGCTTCACGAACAACTATTTATTTCACTAATCATTACAAGTAAAGTCGGAGAGCTTATTAAATATATAGATTTTTATAAAGTTTGGTCGTCTCTAGGTAATTGTAATTAACGCGGAATTTTGTTTTATGTTTAAGCTGTAAAAACAAAAATTTATTTTAATGGGTATTAGAATAACGAAAATGGCCCTATCTCATAGGAAATTCGATTATATTTCTAATTAAGGGGGGAAATTAGTGTTATAGGTAGAGCAATTTGTTGTCATTAGTTCTGTTTATTAGAGAATTAAAATCTCCGAAACGTATGGTCTTGCTTTTTTGGTCTTTTTATTTAGTTTAAGACACAACTTCTCACAAAAATGTGTCCCACTCCCAATAAGAAAGAAAACTAAAAAGCAAAATGTCCAAATAATCTGGTTAATTAAAAGATTTGTTAGTGGTACTTTATAAATGAATAAAATTTTGAATATATATATATATATATATATATATATATATATATATATATATATATATATATATATATATATATATATATATATATATATATATATATATTTAATACATACCTAATACATTTTATACTGAAGCACAGGAATAATGTTTGATATATACACTAGACCTTTTTTTTTTTTTTTTTTTTTTTTGTATATCACAAAAAGACCGTTTGGACAACAACTAATGTTGTTTAGTTAGAGCCACTTTTGTTTTATATATTATACTCAACAAAAGCAGAATAAAAGTAAAAAGTCCATAGCAACATTTTTTTTTTTTTTCAAAATGGCTAAATAAAAAGCAGAGCAAACACTTGTATATTCTTGTACTTTTCAATGAAGTTATTTAACCTTCCTTCAAAGGAAAGGACTGGAAAGGTATGGGTGGATATGTTTATTTAGGTTAGACGTTAGACCAACAGACGTGACACCTGCTATCTACTCATGCACATTCTTTAATAAAACTGCAAAACAATGGATTATAAACTAATCAAATATTTTAAGAAAGAGAGTTTTATGTGCTCATTAGGGTTCATTTTATTTCTTAGATAGACGTTTCCTTTTTTAAACCGTCCGTTCAAAATGCCTGTTCAACAATGGCATAAATTATGTATAAAAAAAACAGATGCCATGATAATGGTAATGGAATATGTTTACAACTACTAGTAAAATGGTAAGAAGTTACAGAACTTTCTATTAGATCGGTCATTGGCGATACAGATATGATCCGTAATAGATTGTTTTTCGATCAACGAAGAGTAAAAAGGAGCCATTTAAATGATCCTGCGACTAAGTTCTCTAAATAATATAGCGTGAAAAATAATATAGCACGGTGGTGCCTCAGGCGAAAAAAACCTAATTTTTTTAAGATTTCCGAAATTTTTGTTGTTGTTATTTTGGCATTATAGGATAGCTAATTAGCATGTTTTAACCTCATTATCGGCAATTAGTCATTCATGTATTCAATCAGGAGCTTTCAAAGTTCATGTGTGTAGCATTGCAGAAATATTGCAAAAAAAACGTAGTCCATCTAAATACGAATTCAACCATAGTACCGAAAAACTATAGCTTTTCGGTATCTAGTTCCTGAAATTTTTGAAAAAAAAAAAAACCTTTTTTTCTTGAAGACAGTTCAACGATTTGATTAAAAGAAAGAAGAAAACACTAGTTTATTTGTATACGAATGCAACCATATGCGTAATAATCTCGGGAAAAATCTGGTCCAAATTTGGGATTCTATAACCACCAAAAACTTTTGATTCTCTTGAAAACGGTTCAGATGATTTTAAATAAAAAAAAATAAAATGTGGTTAATTTGTATACGAATCCAACCATATGCCTAAGTAACTAAAAAGTAACTGTAACTTTGGTTTTTCAAACCAATATGTCTTAAAATCTACTCGTATAATAGTCATAAATTTGGATGGTAGGTCATAATTAGCCCGCATTTTTGGTCCTATGTGCAACTTTCAACCTTTTACGCTCATTGGTTTGTCTTTCACATGCGTAATAGTTATTTATGCACCTAGGGAGTAAAGTAATTATTAATTAAAGTCATTATTCCCTGAGCGAATAAGTTGGTTCTTGAGGCGAAGCAGAAGGAACCTTGATTCCTAAATTCCGAGGCGTAGCCGAGGGAATTAGACTTTTTAATAACGCTAGGTTTCTCCCTGGTTTTACTTTTTCTCCCTACTTTTTGAGTTCAGGGAAGATAAGACTAACTTTAGTCCCTCTAAAAACTAATCCAAAATCATAACTTTTTCTTCCTACTGGAGATGCTTTTTTTATCATCTATATATTTAAAGGACTCGTCTGATTTTAAGAAATTTGGATGGGTGATTACAGCTAAACAACTTTAAAGTTGGTGATAGAGCACGAAGAAGCTATGTGCCACACTAATTGTCAGAATTATGTTTTTTTTACTGAAGTTAATATGATAAATTAAATTTTAATCCATAGTTGTTGAACATTCGTAGATATATGTTTAGCTACAATAGTCTAAAATAGGACGTGATATAAAAATACATTAACTATATTTATTCAGTGTTCAGATCATTATATTTTCTACAATAGTCCCTGTTAGGTTTTGTTGTAGCTTTGAAAGAAAAAAAACAGTTTACGACACTGTATAAGACAACCGAGCACAGACTATATCTCGAAACATTTGCATTGAAGTGTGCCTCGGAATTAATTTGTATAAGATTATGTTTTTATGTACGATCAGTGTGCCAGGTTTGTTTTTTAACTCTAAGCTAATCCCAACCGAGTTGACTTTAAAATCCTAAAGATAACTTTTTATCCCCCTGCAATAATAACGTCAATTTTTATTATTTACCTTATATGATATCTTCATTTAATTTCTGTACTATTATTTAGGTCATAATTTCGATGTGAAACAGTTGTTTTTCCGTTTAATTTGGAATAATTTTAATAACATTCCTGGTTGTTTCTTAACTGCGATTTTTTACAGGAAAATGCCTTGGAAATTATTAATCTTACTCGGTCAGTATATTTAAACATTTATTATACCAATTATTATAAATTTCCAAATCACTAGTAATAATTAGTAATTCTAACTAATGTTAGGTTTTTATATATTTTTTTCCGTCACAAAAATTAATATTACATTTATTGTCGCCTATATTACTCGTAGTTTCTATTCCCATACCATATCTATAATTTTTAAGTATATTATTTTTATCAACGCAAAAGGGATCGACATAGTCGAGTGGTTAGCATACTCGGAACTCACCTATAATCTTAGTCCAGCCACATGCATACTGGAAATACTTACTCATCCCAGCTAAGTAAGATATGCATTACAGATATTATTAAATACGAAATAAGAAAATATTCTTCCTAAGCATTTAAACATACCTACTATAATAATTTCCCCTTCTGTATTCAACCTTAAGGGATAATTAAAAAATCACAGGGAAATACTTGCATTCAAGTACTTTTTAGAGTTTCGTAGATTATTTTAATTTTTTTTTTTTTTTTTTTTTTTCTTCACCTCGCCCTATATAAAAGTAAAAAGAAAATATATATTTTTTAAGGGGGTATTATAATTTAATTATATTATATCTAGGTTTCTGATTATAGGGCCACCTTGGAAATTTCAATTTTTCACTAAAAATTTTATTTAAATTTAAGTTACTTATACTAAAATCACTAGAGAAATTAACATCTAACCTGCCCTTATATACAGACATACATACATAATACAAGCACAACCACTGAAGTAAATCTTGATTTATTAGTTGAAAAAGCTATACTCATGAAGCGCCACACAAATTGCCAATACACAATGCCAATTAGTTTATATTTTACAATCTGCAAATAGCTTCAGCAGTAGCATTTATTCACAATAAATTCCAGCGTACCATCGCTTTTTCAGTAGCATCTGAGCCAAAACAATATTTTTAGCCATTTTTAGCCAGGAACAAATTGCCCCCATAAATGATTGTATATACTTGTATTATCCATATTTCATATTTGTTAGAATTGTATGTTGTGTATGCATATATTAAAGAAATTAGCAATATCAACATTAATTTTATTTCAAATAGATGTTTCACTGGTCTCTATGACAGCTGGCCACTTCGGATATGGAGATGAGAGTAAGTTTGTTTTGTTTTTTTTAATAAAAATCTCTTGTTAGTATGTTCTAATTAATAATTTTCAATTTTCTTACTCATTTTAAGTTCAATAAATATTATAAAAGTTTACCTATATAGTATTTTGATTGTTATTAAATAATCATAATCGATATAGTATCAAAGGCAATAATTGAAGCGAGCGTAGCGAGCTTCCTACATTCAACGAAATATGCTCCGTGTCTGTCTATGTGTGTGTGTCTGAAACGCATATACGATAACTTGAGTATAAGTTGAACGATTTTGATGAAATTTGGTACACATGTTCATGTCAATGCTCTGGACGAGTTCGTTGGACAAAGTTGTCTGCCCAAGCGTTCGCGTGAACGTGCGCTTCAAAATTAAAATTGGAAATTTTAGGACGGGAAAAAATTCTAACTTTATCTATTCGATGAAACGAACATTTTTTTTCAAAATAACATTTTTTTGTAAAACCAACAGCGACACCGCTTTGATTTAATAAAGATCGTTAAAACTATTAAAGCGGACCTAAACGTTTAGTAGAGAAAACAACGTTTTTACCGATATCGTACGTTCTAACGCAACGATTGTAATACAACTTTATATACATCGTCTAAAGTACAATTGAAACAGGCATGCAAAATTTCAATTTGATACCAGCAGAAGTTTTTGCGTAGTGATGTCATACATTTTTATAATAGTTGAAAAGGATATTTCTGAAAAGTGTAGTTGGTGAAATAGTAAGAATGCAGGGTGGTTCCCTTCCTTACTACTAGCCGCTGTACTACTATCATACCCTTTATCTATCAACTCATCAAAGATTCATGATTATCTATTTTTTCAATATTCAATACATATTTATACGCTTGCTTCAGTGATAGAGCCACGCGATGCCTAGTTATAACCTTTCCATTATGTTACTTGATATCCAAAAAGCTTGCTACATAATGATTGATCTGATAATAGCTTGTTTATCCATCAGATAAATTATGTTCATTTATATATTATTCTACAGCAAAATGTGTATCATTACAAATTACAATAATCTTTTCTTAATACAAGATTGTTTTTCTTTTAGTAAAGCATTGGCCGAAGTTTTGCAGTGGTCGAAGTGAACATCAATCTCCTATCCACATATACACGCCTAAAGCTATTCCACTTGCTATACCAGCTTTGGAAATGGTTGGATTTCATAATTTACTTCCCAGGCCGGTTATTGTGACAAATAGTGGACATTCAGGTAACACAATTTTTATAACACTTTATATTACAAAATAAAATGAACTCTAACTCTTTGACTCGAAAATGAACATTCAAAACAGCAGGACATGCTCTAATATTACATCAGCATCAGCAACCGTCAAAATAAATTTACAATCTAACACTATTGTTGAAATTAGTTTTATTCTTTATTAAACATCAGTGAAATTCTGGTTTGCTCCGATTGATTTTGAACAACGTATAATCCTGTAACCCTGGAATAGCTTTAAAATAACACCGGCTGCAAGGTACATCATTTTTAGGGTCCGTAGGCAAAACCAAGGACCCTTATATTTTCCTGCGTGTGTCTGTCCGTCCGCATGCTCTCACGGCTACCTTTCGTCCGATCACTTTGAAATTTGGCATGTATGTGTCTTGTACCTACCCACATATTTTAAAAATATAGCGACTTAAAAACCATATTTTTCAAACAAATTAGGGTAAAAAAAACTTAAGGGTTAAATTTTTTTTCTTTTTTTTTCGACATGATCGAGATTTTCAATTTTTCGCCCAAAAAAGTCTTAAAAAAAGGGCGTTTAAATATCTTTAATCCATGCAGAACACGAATCTAATGTCAAAAGAATTCTGCTGACCTTATACTTTTTTAAGAAAAGAATACAAAACAAATGTGCCAAATATATAGCATTGCACCCTCTCCCCCAAATTTTTTAAGTGCCTCCCCCCTCTCTTTTGGTGCCCGAAAGTTGGCTAAATTTTGCAGAACTGTATTAATTAAGCTCGAATTCAAATTTTATAATAAGCTTAAACTCAAAGACACAATCCTTACAATAACCACCCTTATCACCGATTGCTACATCCACACACTGATTATGACCATCTCAGTGGATGTAATAGATCTATATAAAATATATTTTTTACAATAAACGTTTCAAGTTTGTTCTTTGAGCTAACTATTAATAAAGCCAACTCTTGATATAAAGCGGACCAATCAAATGTTGGGCTAACCTGCAGTACATATTTGACACGAATGTTTAGTATAAAGAAGCGTTTTATAATTATAAATGTTATTGCTATTAATTCTGTTAATTTATTTACTGCTTCTTTACAGTCGAATTAAAAGCTGTGGCTAAAGGGTATGGTAAAATATTTGGAGCATTACTTGACGGACAGTATGAAGTAGAAGGAATTCATTTTCACTGGGGAAGTACCAATAATAAGGGCAGTGAACACAGAGTGAATGGTGTAAGGTATATATCATACTAAGCTGTTTTTTTCTTTTTAGCTATTTTAAACCGAATATTGAGATATTTACTATGGTTTTGTGATTCACTAGAGCAGTTATTTGTCACATCAAATCTTGGTTAGATATAAGGTGTCTTCAAACAAAGGGTTGTGTGGTTCTTTACTTTATGTTCCCTATACATAGCAGCCTTTCAGTTAGGAAGATTATGTTGGGATTATATATAACCTAAAATGGTTATAAACTATGCATCTCGTGGCTCTGTCATTGAAGCGAGCGTAGGTATAGTAATAAATACGTATTGAATATTGAGAAAATAGATTATCTTAATGAGTTGATTGATAGTTAAAGAGTATGATTGTAGTAAGAGAGTCTAGTGAGGGAGCCACCCTGCATTCTTACTATTCCACTAACCACACATCTCCCTTTAACTATTATAAAAACTATTAATGTATCACTTCACAACACAAAAACTTCTGGTTGTATATCAAGTTGAAATTTTCCATGCCTGTTTCAATTGTACTTTAGACGATGTATATGAAGTTTTAAATATCTTACCGTTACGTTAGAACGTAAGATATCGGTAAAAAATTTGCTACAACTTTTGTATGATTTTTTCTTTGTTATTTTCTTTTTTAAAAGTTTAGACCAGATTTAATAGTTTTAATGATCTTTCATTTCATAGCGGGGTCGCTGTTGGTTTTACTAAAGCATGGTGGCTGTAAAAAATGTTCCTCTCATCAAATAGGTCTAACCAGGTCAAAATAGTATAAACCCTTCATGATGAATGTCGTTGGAAAGCTCTTTAAGAGAACAGTAATTGTTGTTATAAACACTTTTGTCATATTTTCATTTAAGAGAGGGATAAAATGGAAAAACAGAAAAAATGGTTTTAGCTAAAAATTTAAAATATTACTATTTTTGATCCGATATGAATGAAAATTGGTATACGTGCTTTATTTGATGTCAGAAACAAGATTATGAAATAGTAAGAATGCGGGATCGTCTGCCCTCCGGACGATCCCGCAAGTTGGAATTAAGCTTTCCTCATGTGCCCTGAGCGAGTCATGTAAAAAAATTGTCGCAGAAAGCCTTTTATCATGGAAGATTGACTACTAATATTATTATTTATAATTTTTAATTACAAAGCATTTTTTCCCTCTGTTTTTTCAATTTATCCCCCTCTTAAATGAAAACATGACAAAAGTGTAAATAAAAACAATTAATGTATTCAAGAGCTTTCCGAATTTTTGCCGCACAAATTTACAGATTTACAGTACTATTTCGAAGCTACTTTTTAGGGTAAATATATATTTTTTAATTAATCTACAATAGGGGTTGATTTATGAGGGTTGAAAAGTTGCAATATTAAATTAGTACATATTTTAAGCAACAGCATTCTTAAATTAAATCAATATGATAAATTTATCATTTTTTTTTAGGATAATTTTTTTTTTTACATTAAGCTCTAACAAGGGTTAATGTTTAAGGGTTGAAATATTTTAAAATTGTGTTCCAAAGCATAAAACAATTATTATTCAATAAATCCAAACTAAATTTTACCTATCTTAAACTTTAAAATGTTACTTTATAAGTTTTTACAATTAGAGGTAGTTTTCACCCCTAAAAAATAAACAGCGCCCATTGGCATAATATAGATTTTGAAGTAGAGGGTAAGATGAGCCTAATCCAAATTTTTAAGCAAATCGATGCAAGACGAAAAAATTGCGAGGTTTTGCCATTTTTTGAGCTTCATTTACTGGACTAGTAGTCGGGAAGTGAGTCATATTCAAGTTACAAGATTTGGAGGCAAGTGAAGTTAATGTAAAGTGTGAAAAAAAAGAAAGATAATAAATAAAATAGCACTAATATTGTTTTAGGTTTCCAATGGAAATGCATATAGTAACAAGAAGTATGAAATATCAAAAAATAGAAGATGCCCTTAAATACTCAGATGGCCTAGCAGTCCTAGCCTTTTTCTTCCATGTAAGTTATTTAAAAAGTAAAATATTAACTGGTTCTTGTTATAATATTTTCATAATTGTTATTTTTTTCAATAATAATTGAATGAGCCGAGGATCAGGGTTTGAATGAGTGAGGCCTATGTATCAACTTTTCTTCTCCAGACTAGACTGTTTGACTAGACCGGCATTTCGTCTGCAAAAGTTTGTTATGCAGTTATGCCCAAGCATTTTTCGACTCTCTTCAAATTTGGCATGGATATTCCTTGAAGTCATAAAAATCGATGTATATGGATTATTTTATATACATTTAATTTTATAAATTTAAAAAAAATTGTTTTAATTTATTTTAAAATTTAGCATGAATGTTCCTTGAAGTTTTTAAAATTGATTAAGCTAGTTGTTTCGAGTTTTCGTAGTTACCATAAAAATAACTTCTCCAGCAGGGAATCAAACCCGACATTTCACTATAAACGTTTAAAGCTATTTTCTCAGAAAATTGATTTTTCCTTTTTATATGATTAGATTCTTATTTAAATAGACTAAATTTTAGATTTTTTTTTAATCAAAATCGTCGGAACCCTTCTCGAGAAATTTTATTTTTAGTGTTTTTTAGAGTTTTTGGGGGGTAGTGTCCCAAAATTTAGATCTATAATTCATTTCTTGATTTTGCCTCGGGGTATGATATTTCTGAACATGTGGGCCAAATTTAATCAAAATACAGACTGCAGACACATTTTTTAAAAAACACTTCTTGGAACTCAGGGGACCTCGAAACGTGTAAATCTATCAAAATCTAATTTTCTGGCCATCACAATACTTTCTCTTTATTTATACTACATATGTATATAAGAAATTAAAAAAATAAATATTTAAATTAAAAAACCAAAGATATTTCAAAAAAATTTAATAAATTTTTCAGTTTAGGTAGTATTCATACTACGGAAAGATTAAATTTTACTTTAAATCAAATTATAATTATTTAGACATACAGAGAAAAATAGACCCCAGCACCGGGACTTGAACCACGGGCCTCCTATATATCCGTTACAGGCGCTCTTACCAACTGAGCTATACTGGAGAATAATTTTTCTCTGTCGTTACCGATACAAATTCCCGAATCCACGCTTTCAATCTTTTCTACAAGTTTAGTAAGCCAAATATTCATGGCAATAGAACTAGACCGAGAATTAACGCTTATAATTATAAAGCACTCAATTAGTACCTGTACCTAGTAGAATCAATTAGAAATTCAAAATTTTAAGTTTAAGGTAGTATTCATACTACGGAAAGATTAAATTTTACTTTAAATCAAATTATAATTATCCTTTGGAAGTCGATGAAGGTGTGTTAGATAACACTAAGATCATAAAACTTTGTAAAAATAAATTAAAATAGGAATAAACGAAAAATTAATTACAGTGATCATAAAATTCCTTTAAGGATGGTGCGAGTGATAATAGTATTTTTTTTATATTACTTTTAAGAGATATAATATCAAGTAATTTTAATGAGACAGGAAGACAATTATATAGTTTTACACCTATTACTGAGGGGTCTTTTTTAGTTTTATTCTAATCGCCGGAAAGGAGTTACTATATTGTTTGAATTTCTAGTTGAGTAAAGATGAATGTCTGAATGTTTAATCTGTGAAGAATAGTAGGTGTTTAAGATAAATGAAACAATAATACATATTCTAAATTTAATTTGTATAATATATTTTGTAGTTCACGATTAATTAACATTAAAACTAATAAAATTTGACGAAAGTAAAAAAAAAAAAAAATTTAATTTAAATTATTTAAATGAAGCGTTAAAGTTTATTTGAAAATTTCATACTTTATAGCCAGCTGGTAACTTAATTATAAACATTGTTACAACCGTACCCAGAACATGTTTTAAAAAAGTTGTCGTCATAACCTCCGGAACAAACAATTTAGATAAAAAAGAATTACACCCGTTGAACTTCCATAACCAAAGTTCTTACGTAAAAAACTATCATAACCACAACTATTTTAGTTTTGGATAAAAAAACAAAAGAGTAACAACAAAAATACTTACTTTTGGACACGAAAAAAACAATACCCCCTCTCAGAAACTTATGATAAACTCGAAACAACACCAAACCCAATATGTCAGATTCCGCCACGGAAGCCTTGTCCCTTTTCCTTGGTTGTTCCCAAATATCGCTAATTTTTCCACCCATTATTTGGGTTGTTTCAACCGTACCCTGTTTCAACCGACCCCGGTCTCCCATAAGCCAAATATTCACGACAATAGAACCAGACCGAGAATTAACACTTATAATTATAAACTACTCAATTAGTACCTTTACCTAGTACAATCAATTAGAAATTCAAATTTTCAAGTTTTAGGTAGTATTCATACTACGGAAAGATTAAATTTTACTTTAAATCAAATTATAATTATCATTAACTACGGGAAGCTTGGATTCGGGAATTTGTATCGGTAACGACAGAGAAAAATTATTCTCCAGTATAGCTCAGTTGGTAAGAGCGCCTGTAACGGATATATAGGAGGCCCGTGGTTCAAGTCCCGGTGCTGGGGTCTATTTTTCTCTGTATGTCTCCCGTAGTTAATGATAATTATAATTTGATTTAAAATAATTTTTTCTTGAAATTGGGTATGGATGTTCCTGCAAGTCATTAATTTGACCATGTATTTTGCATTTTTGGAGCAAGGTCTACTGTTCCACAGAACTACTAGTTTAATATAAACAATAACATTTAATAAACAGCCAAACATCAAAATATTTGAACCAAGGAAAATGACATTAAAATTGGTTTGAATGTTCGAAAGTCAAAGTTTGTCTGTAAACTCATGCATGCCCACCCCTGATATATTGACTAATATCATAAGGGCAGGGCCTAGTATAAGAAATGTAGACTATACATTTAGTAATGATGTTAAATAAATTATAATTTAGCAAAAGAAAAGAAATCTATTTGTGCAATAAATAATAAGTTTTTAAGGTTAAGGCTGAGTTTGGTTTCCGGAATGCATGAAATGAAAGTATCCATACATTCTGCAATTCTGATCAAATTACAGATAAAACTTTTAATTTTATTTAATATAAGCTGGCTTACCTCAAAATCCTTTCTTGGCTAATTGCTAAATTTAATATTGAATCGTAACTCTAATACAAACTTAGATTTTAAACAAAAATTATTAACAAGTTAATATTCATATTCACTTATAAATATAATACTATATTAATTTTATTTATTAAAAGTTCATTACTACTAAAGCTGTGGTAAATATTAATAAAAAGAAAAACACAAAATTTGAATTTTATAAAACTAACAGAATTTAAATTCAGGCAAGAGAAGAAAAGTGATAATATAGGTTATGAAAGTTTTTTGCAAACTCACAGGTGCCAGTGTTGCTCCTGCTTTTATTAAAATTAATAATAGTATATATTTCGTTTATTTTAATAGAAAAAAAAATGTTAATTGAAAAAATACATATTTAAGAACAATTCAATAAAAGGATCTTCAAAGATTTTTTACCATAGAAAATATAATTAGAAGTTAATTAAATCAAGAAAATGTGTTGTATTATGTTGGTATTACTGAGTTGTTTTCCCGCTTTAATTTTATTTTTTGCACCCCCACACAAAACTATTTTGTTTTGGAACGTGGAATATGTAATATGTATCTAGTTTCTTTACACTTTATTACTGCACTACAATACAAAACGTATATCTGAATATTTGAAGAACTAAAGAGCGATTCAATATCATGATTAAAAAAACTACCAAAATCAATAGTTAATTAGTTACTGGATGAAACTATTACTTAAGGGATCAAAATTGATAGGCCATTCTGACAATATTTTTGTTATAGAATTACATCAAGAAGTTGAGTATTATTCAAAATAAGTCTATGTTTATGGCCTCATAATGCACTAACTTTTAGGAACTACTGAACACTTCCTGGAACTTCAAAAATTACCATGTTAATATTGAGGTAACAAGTAGGTACTGGTTGGCCCAAGCATTGGCCTCACTCTGTCACACTTCTTTATAATTTTGTAAATCAAATACAGTTTGGTTGCATAAAACATAAATTTTACATAGACGTTTCAAGCAGGCCCAGATTTACCAATGGACAGGCTGGGCATTTGCCTAGTGCAGGGTCACAGAAAGGGCAGAATAATAACTTAGTGGTGTGGGGGAAGCGGGTGAAAGTTAAAATGAAAAGGAGCACTTGTAAGTGTAAGAATGCCCAGGGTGCAAGGTACCTTCAACAGTATTAACAGGTTTTAATAGTATTTGCCAACAAATGTAAATATTTCATAGCAGAGTTGTTTTTGGTTTATTAATAATAATTTGATTGATAATTGATTTAAAATGTTTAACTTTAAACTCTGAAATAATTATAGTTACGAGAGGACGGGAACAAGGCTTTAGAACCAATACTAAGAGAGCTAGAGATTCTTCACCCTGATGGATCCAGAGTTTATCTTTCCCATTCATTTCCTCTATCTTCTCTTTTACCAAAGGATACAGATGTCTTCTACACATACAGGGGTTCTCTGACTACTCCACCATGTTCTGAAGCTGTCACATGGATCATATTCCCAGATCCTTTACCTGTATCCTACAATCAGGTAATTTAAACTACTTTTAACCTAGATACATTACTTCAACTCTTGAAAATTGAGTTTATTAAAAAAATAGCCATATAAATAAAACAAAATGAATGGTTCACAAACAAAAGTAAATTTGTCGCACAAACTAGAAGAACCTACCTAACCTGTTTTAGTGGCAACAATTCTTTTAAGAATACTTGTAATTAGATTTAACGGGATATTCAAAGGAAAAACCACAAATTTCAATCTTTTGATTAACTCAAATTTTGTTTTTTTCTGTAAATTTCCTCAACTATTATAAAATTTAAATACTGAGGAGTAAAACCCAAGATTTAGTAGACAGAGGCAACTAAAGGTTGATTTCCCACAGCGTAATGTCGCAACAACACTTGGATAAAATATCAAAGTAAAACTTCACAACACTTTTGACTTAGTATTCTATCCTCTTTTGAGGCTTAGCAGTCACAAAAAAATAATATTGTGAGGATTGTTGCTGTTTTATTTTTTTGTTGCTCCTTCATACTTTGGTGCATTGTGGTGTAATTATGAACTGCTCTCTTAGGTTAAGTGAATTGGTTAGCATTGGTAGTCAAGAACAAGACCACGGTATGTGTTAAAAAAAAATTCCTTTTTTTCAGATTTGATGTTACACAACCTATGTCTATTAATTTACACATTAAATAATTTTTATTTTGTAGTTATCCAAATTCAGATCACTCTCAAGTGGAAAGAAGAGGCTTCTCGATAATTTCAGACTACTTCAAGATCAAGGTACACGAAAAGTTTTTGTAAGGAGAAATCCTAATGAATTCAGCTCATATCAAAATATTTATTACAATGTTTCATCAGCTATTTTCTGGGGAACAGATGAGAAACTGGAAACAACAGAAAATTCTGACTCTGAATTCATATAAATAACAAAAATTTGTTAAATTAATGTATAAATAAAGAAAATGTGTTAAATTATTGTATAAATAAAGAAAATGTGTAATAATAATGTATAAATAATAAAAATGTATAATAAATAATGCTATTAGATTTGTTTTTTTATTTAACAATATTACCTCTTGTATAAAAATCAATAAAAACTTGTTTACCCATTTTTTTACTTTCTCATATAAAAAGAAAGTATTGTGATAGCATGTTCCCTGAGTACCAAAAAGTGGTTTCTAAAAAATGTCTGTCTGTTGTTGCCATACATGTTCAGAAAAATCATACCCTGAGGCGAAATCGAGCAATGAATTTTAGTGTCCCCCACACTTTGACGCACACTTACATAGCTTGCTAACCACACCATACCCGCTTTGGCGGTACAATGTACTCTTATGATGTGGGAAGTGGCTGGACTCTCCACCACGGGGTTAGTAAAATTGGCCCAGTGTGGCCTGATTGCTAGGTTCGAACTACTACTGCTACTCCCAAAAAGTCTAAAAGAAATATATATTTCTCGAAATTAGTTTTGACAATTTTGATTAAAAAATCCTATAAGTGTCCATTTAAATATGAATATAACAATATAAGCCGTTTCAAGATATTGATGAAAATAAATTTAATTTTTTGAAAATCGAAAACAAAAAGTTTCAGGGATCTGGGACCGAGGTTATATGAGAAAGTTAGTCTGAGTTGTCTCAGACCGATTTAAAAATATACACTCCAATTTGAAATTTTGAAGGTACTGGCTTGGGGGCAAAATGGGTGGTTGTCCCTAGTATGAGAGTAAATAAATACACACTTCCCTTGACATGGTACAGATCCCCCAAGTTCCATTAATTTATTGCAAACCGTTTAGATTTTATAACGATATAAGTGTTTTTATTTTACTATTTTCAGAGGGGTTATTTTGCTATCTTTGAACCCTTTTAGGGGAAAATATTGGGCAAAATTTTAATATTTTTCACCATAGAATCCAAATATGCTATCAAAAATATACACTCCAATTTGAAATGTTGAAGTTGGGTGGCCTAGGGGCAAAGTGGGGGATTGCCCCTAGTGCACAATAGCATGAAAACAAACTTACCTTCACATGGTAAGGATCCCCCCAGTTTCATTAATTTATCTCAAACCATTCAAAAGTTAAGAGGGGGGGGGGATTTTGGACAATACTATAATATAGTAAAACCCCGATAATCCAAACCTTGAAAAATATCGATAATATAATCCGAACAACTTTTGGGGCACAAAGCAAGGAGAAAATAAAATAATGTATGGAGTATGGGTAGTATCTATAGTACTATAAAACGAGATTGTATTCCTGCGAAATGTTAATACATACGTGCATATGAGTACAAAAAGTACATAGAAGTACTGTTTCCTGTAGTTCCAGGTAATGCTAAAAAATATATTTTTGTGTGGAAAGATTTTTAAATGTTATAACTTATTATAATTATTCTGTATCTTTTTTAACAGAAATACCACGTATTCCTTGTGTCAGAATGTAATATTCCTATTAACTATACCAGGACCAATGGTATAAATTTTAATAGACAATAAAAGAAGAAACTTTGATCATCTGAACAGGCCCTCATCCTGTTCCTGAAGTTGGATTTCTAAGGTTCTAATGTAAATCAAATAAACTTATTAATTTAAACAGATATATTTAGACATATATGCTTATTCCAAATTAGCTAAAATTTGCTATGGATAAAGTTATCTATATACTAGAAATTAGTTCTTCATTTGAGATTGGATCTCTGGATAATCAGGAAATCTCAATATAGAAAAACAGTGGCGTAACTATGGGCCCGCGGGGGACCGCATTGCGGGGGGGGGGGGGGGGGGGGGGGCCCTAGTGCCAGGGGGCCCCCAAATCCAGAAATAACCGGAATTACTATGGGGGCCCCTTCCTGAACGTAAGAGGTTTTTTTTTTTTTGCTCATCAATTTTCTTTGGCGAGGGGCCCCCAAAAATTTCTTGCGGGGGGGGCCCCCAATGGTCTAGCTACCCCACTGTAGAAAAACAAGGTATTTGATAAATTAAACAAAGTATTTAATTTTTTTTTTTTTTTTTAATAGATCAGCAGTACTGATAACGCTAACATAAAAACAGTAAAATATTCAAAACAATTACAAAACTTTTTGTTTTTCTCCAGTTATCACAATGATAAAAATTGAAATAATCAGAGCATTGAAATTGGCAGATAATAAAATATATCTCTGATCAATTGTTTAATTGTATATAGGCACAGCAAAAGCAATAAACCAAACATTTTAACTATGTTGTTAATATTAGAAAATTAAAATGAATAAATCTTTTGTAAAACAACGATAAAAAAAACTGATATTTAAAAAGAAATATATAAAAAAAAAAAATTTAAATTATAAGTAAAAAGTACAACTAGAAATAGTATTTAAAAAAGTAAAAGTAAATAATACTATCATTGAATCAGGATGATGCAAGTTAGCATGAAAATTTAGTGAAAACTAATGGTTATGGTGAAAACTTAACTCTGATGCATTAAATTCTAATGCATCAGAAGTACCTTGACTTTTATCAGATGAACAGTCCACTGTAGTATTGTTTTCATATTTATTTGATTCCAAACAAGCATCATTTTTTGATTCATCGATATTATGTGCTACTGAATTATCCTCTATTATGGTAGAAGAATTAATGTCAGATGTATAGGAATCAATAGCCTTATTTCCATTCATATGATCGCTAACTACATCTGTTTCCATGATGACATCATCTGTGTTACTTTCAGAAGCTTCGCCCACAAGTTTGCTATTTTCAGTTAGCCTATAATTTAGTGCATTATTTTCAGTTGCATTGGCAGCAGGACGAATGATGTCTTCTGAAGTAATGTCAGCAGGATTTTCTGACGGTGTGTTCTCAGTAATATTATCTTCAGGTGCAGGCTTTTCATATTTAGCTTTAAGTTTCGCTCTTCTTCTTTCCAAAGCTAATAGTTTATTTCTTTCCATTCTATCCCTTTGTTCTTGAGTTAGCTAAAACAAGAAACAAAATTTCATTGTAGTTCAAAATAAAAAATTTGAATGAAAAAATAGTTTCCCATAAGGGAATATTACTACAATAATTGAGATTAATGCAGATTTCTAAGTGTAAGAACAATGTGCTATTGCAATAATAGGGAGCCATGTGAAATGATCTATGTGATTATCTTGTGGTTAAATAGCTACTCAAAAGGTCATTCTTTATGGGAAAGGTCATCGAGTGTAAACTCGAGTCCACTAAGAGCCAAATTTAATATTTATATTTATTGTATTTCACTTAGTGGAACATCACACACTAAATAAATAAGCTAAAACTTAAATAGATATATCTACTCAATTTCTCAGCCAAGTTAAAGCTAACTGGTTCAATTTTTAAATATTTATAATAATATTAACTTATTTCATAAATTGTTTATTTAATAATAAAAACAGAGGGAGATTTGTGTATGTATAATTTTTTTAACATCAAAGTTGATCAATAAGGCTTAAATGTTTAAAAAGAAAAGTTAATTTAATTCATGAGCACAAAAATTATAATTAAATTTGCTTATCAATATGACAAGTAGGATAACAACAGTAGTTACGATGATATTAAGTTCGTCATAAGCTTCCTTACGTGATTTAAATTTTGGAACCAGTTTAACAACAAAGATATTTTATAATTCATTAGCTAATCTTTATGCAAGAACTCTGACTTTCGTAATACTTCCTTTTTTAATTATATATTATACAGAAAGGTGAATTTTTAGAGCATATAGACATTTTTTATAACTACCTGTGACTGGACAGGGCGATCAAGAAGTTGATCGAAAGGATCAACTGTAGGCTGAGGAGATGGTGATCTAGATCTTGCAGGTACATCTCCAGAAACATCCCCATTAGCTACGTCAACAGATTCTTCAGCGTCATTCCTCAGCAAGGTAACATAGGTCTACATACAAACAAATAATTACAATGTTATTATTAGTACGAATGCACAGGTGGTTGACCTAAATAAATTCATTTTAATGAGGATCCAAAATGAAGTAAAAAAAAAAAAAAATGAGTGATATTTGAAAAAAAATTAAAAATATTTTTTTTTAATGTTTATTAATTAATTAGATATTAATGAAAATCAAGGAATTTGTTACACGGTTATGATTTTTTTAGTTGCTGAGTTCCAATTGATACATCTAAATTTGAAGGTTGCTACTTTCTGTTCAATTCTAGGGAAACACGGAACACCTACAATGTATAAGGTGTCATCAGCATCACATTTCTTCGCTAATTTAGCTATGGGTTTAAATTTCAGAGGTTAACTCTAATAAGTATCTTAAGTTAATAATCACAGTAATATATGAAATAAGGTATTAAATAGCAGCCAAACTGATAATAAGACTTCACTGTCAATTTCTCCTAAACTCTGAATGAATGATATTTTTTCTTTCTCAAATTAAATTATTTAAATTTACACATTCTTTAAGATATTTATTGAGCTTAAAGAAATAATAATATTTACGCATTTATAAACCATGTAATAAAAAGGAGATTATTTTTTTATACAGCTACATTTCTACGAACGATCACAGTATATGTATATGGATATGTCACTAAAGATAAAAGGACAGGACATATTTCTTGATAGCGCCGACAGATTTAGTAATCCTTCTTATTGTATTCTATGCTCTGTGCTAAGGGTATGAAATGTTATCAAAGGCCTATGGCGAGTCTGCTATGATTAAACCAGAGTTTACAAGTGGTATAAGCGTTTCCAAGATGGGCGTGAAGTCGTTAAAGATAACAAATGCCCCAGCATATCAACAACCGATGAAAACATGGAAAAAGGGAAAGAAATGGTTATGAATGATCACCGAATCACAGTCAGAGAAGTCGCTGATAATGTTGGCATATCGACGGGCTCATGCCATGAAATTTTTTCGAATGTTTTGGGTATAAAACGAGTGGCAGCAAAATTTGTTCCAAAATTGTTGAATTTTCAACAAAAACAGCGGCGAATGGAAGTTGTCACTAAATGAAGTCAACAACGATGCAGAATTACTGAAACATGTTATAACAGGTGACAAAACATGGGTTTACGGATATGATGTCAAAACTAAGGCTCAATCATCCCAGTGGAGGCATTCTGGATCTCCAAGACCATAAAAGTCTCGACAAGAGCAGTCGAACGTGAAGGTAATGCTCACTGTGTTCTTTGATTTTAATGGCATAGGGGATGATTAATTCTTGCCTAGTACTATCTACAAGTTCAACACCGTTTGTGTGAAACACCCGAATTTGTGGCAAAACAATTCATGGCTTTTGCACCACGATAATGCACCTGCTTCATTGCTTGTTCGTGAATTATTGGCCAAAAACAATACTGTAACGATGCCCCAGCCTCCATATTCTCCAGACATGGCTCTGTGTGACTTTTCCTATTGAACCTTTAAGGGTCATCATTTTACAAGCATAAATGACATTAAAAGAGCATCGCTGAAAAAGCTAAAGGCTATCCCAAATATCGAATTTGACAAGTGTTTCGAGGATTGGAAGAAGTGCTGGCACAAGTGCAGAATATATAATGGGGACTATTTTGAATACGACAACATTAATGTAGACGAATAAATAAATAAGGTTTTCAAAAAACGAAAATTCCCATTATTTTCTAAACACACCTCGTATATCTCTAATACCTGTCACTACACTAGTCATGTTGGTTTACAATTTATTTTTGAATTTTACAGCCAACATTTTTCAGAAATTCAGCGATTAAATTTGGTAGAACCTAGAACTAATTGTATTGTCACCAGAAATACATAACTATGCAAGTTCCAGCTTTCTAGGTAGTCGGAAGTGGGTAAAACTTAAGTCACAAGATTTTAACTGGACAAACATGTGAAGTAAATTTAAAGCCTACGAAATAACACTATGCATAAAAATTAAACTAAACAAAAAAAAAAAAAGATCTAAACCAATAGTGATCCACGATAATTGTAGGAATACTTGTTTGGGAGTCCTAGAGACCAAATAAAATTACTCAATACAATACTTACAGAAACTATTTTTTTGTGGCCCAAATCTTCAATTTTTTCTAAACAGTCATCAAATGTCATTTTTGGAAACAATCTATGAGCCCAATGTTCCAGCAAGGACATAATAGTATCTAAATCTTTTCTTTCACACCCTTGTCCACGAAGTACAGTCTCTTTAAAAATAGGTTCTAAAACACTCAGACCTCGAGGACCTTTCAATCTAAAACACAATAAATTTAAAAATTAAGAATTTTTTATTTATTCATGACCATTTTAGACATTCCATGTAAATTAAGTTTAACTTTAACTTGAGTATTTTTTACATGGATTCGTATTGTATTTATAAGATAATAATACAACACTAATAAGCTATTTAACAAAGAAGTGAATTTACTCTATGATAATAGAAAAACATAGATTTTACACCTTTTGCCATCGAGTTTAAGTCGAGGTTTCGTAATTATTATTTTGGGCTTGACATCTCTAGTAGTAACAACAGCTTCTTCTGCTTCGTCTATAAAAATAAAAAAAATAACTCAGGTAATACATAATATTTAATAAAAAAAGGGACCAAATAGTCAAATTAAACAAGGCAAATTCATTAAGAAATGTTAAGCATTAGAAAACATTATTGGTACAGTAGAGTCTCGCTAATTCAGACCCAGCTAGTCCGGAGATCCGGTTAATCCATATGGACCTCAATAATTTTCTAATAATGTGCAATCAATAAACTTTGAATTTACATTAATAAGATGGATAGTTTTTTATCCTAAATAAATCTGTAGGGGTTAAAAAGTGACTAAACAGCAATTTTTATGATAAAAGTGTCAATTTTAATAGTTTTACCAAGCTAAAACTAGTAATACTGACATTTTAAAACTGATTCCGTTTAATCCGGACTTTCGGTGATCCAGACAGAGCAGTCCCATCAAATCCGGTTTAGAGATTCTACTTTAGAAAAAACTCTACTAAGGGTAATGCTAGAGTGATTATAACACATCCATTTCATTTATCACTTTTAGGATAGGGCTAGCATAATTCTCCAAATAGTAAAATGGATTGATAAGTATAACTAAGATTTAAGGTAACCCCACAGGAAAAAACTCACAAGGTGTGAAATTAGGGGCCCAGGTGATCCCACGATATTGCTATGAATCAAAATATTTCCCTTAGCAGATCTTCAGTTCCCTCGGCGAATGCCGCAAAGTCAACGTTGAGGAGACAGGTAGAGAGAGATAGGACCAATGAGCATCCAGCCCAACCTCCAATTAGTATATAAGGTCATAGGTTTTGAAGCAATAATGAGGAAAGAGCAAGGAGACAGAGCCCCAGAGTACCCAGGGATTCCAGACCAACTCAACTAGTCAGCAGGAGACCAGTGAAACCAGAACCAGAGAAACGACCCCAAAGTTATTTCTGCCAGACACAAGCAGGCAACCAGACTAGCAAACTAGAACTGGCAAAGCGGACACCGAGGAACCCAAGCTGTATAAGACGTGGCCACAGACTCATCCTGCAGTACCCCTTCAGACCAGAATACAGATCCCCTTCTGACCAGCCTTGTACTAATCAGTGCACTATCTCTCTATTCCTCAAGTTCCACTCCCCTACGGAGCTACCTCGAGCTCCTAAAACATCATGACAAACCCATCAGTGCCGTTGTACTTTTTCTTCAACCCTCCGATAGACATTCTTGTGCAAACCTTCCCTTCAGAGGTGGTTATACCCATCCACTTCTCCACGGAAACAGTAGAAAGTGACCTAATTATTTCTGCCTTAAAAGTTTTAATAAGCAATTTTCAGCTTATATGAAATATTAATAACTGAAATCTCACCTTTGCACATGCACTTTCTGGACAGAAGATATATATAATGAAGATTCAAACCTCATGAGTAAGTTTATATTAGAAAACACATAGTCTTAAATAACTATCAGACCATTTCAATTAAGGATACAGTTTCCAAGCCCATAAGAAATGTGGATGGGGCTAGGCTAATATATTTAATTCCAATCAATACCTCATAATTTAAATATTTGAGCAATTGGCTACATTGCAGTGAGCGAACAATAAAGTCGAGAATCGGTTGGCATAATTTATAAATTTTAGATAAGTATATATGTATCCCTTTATTAAACAGAAAATTCAAGGTGAGAACCCACCTACAAATCCCCTCCCTTAATTACTTCCTAAACTACAGATTTACTGAGATAATATCCCTTAGTCAAAGCAATACATTTGAGGTGGTTAGTTTTGGTTAGTGGTGGTTTTTAGTCTCGTTTTTTAGGCCCACCGACATTTTTAAGTCCTTTTTCAATAATGTCTACAGTCTGTCCCAAAGTGGAGTTAATGCGTTGACAGTGCGGGAAATCGAGTGACACACAGATTGGCCAACCTCTCTGAGGGGAAAAAATAAAGCCACTAGGTCTGTGATTAGGGGGCCTCACCCCCTCCACTAGAGAAATTTTTCTTTTAGTTAGCCCGACATTTTGTCCGGGAAAATCTCGAGCTCTCATTGGCTCCCCACCCCATTTGCTAGTTTTTCCTGTGCTGTCAACGCACTAACTCTACTTTGGGACAGACTATAGTCTCAAAGCCTAATCTACTCAAAATAGTGTTTTGGACTTTAGATACCATATTCTAAATCTTAGGCATACAATCAATATTTATCCAAACAACTCTACAACTTTTAATCAAGAAGAACTTAAAACTTACAACTTATATTTACACAAAGTATAAATAATAAATAATAAATAAATAAATTCTTTATTCTAGACCAGTACAATTAGTACAACATGGTATCATAGCGTCATTACTAGTTTATAAATACATTAATAAAATACAAATTAATTATAAATTATTAAACTAAAAAACTCATTAATTATTAAACTAACATTGCTTACAAAATTTAAAAGTGGTAAACAAACAAGACAAAACCAAAACATGAAACACACATACATATCACAGAAAATAACTTAAAATTAATAAAACTAAAATTGTATATATAACAATAAAAGATAAATCAACTTAAAGCTAAAAAGGACAAATACGGTATATCACAGTTTGGTCTATCTTAAGGATTAAAAAAACATGGTAAATACTAATTCTAATGGTAATTAACTTAAATTTAAGGCTAAAAATTCTCTTACACTATATAATGGATTCAACCAGTGGCGGATTTAGAGGGGGGGTCACAGGGGTCATGACCCCCCCTCAAATTTTCAGATTTGTTACAAAGAAGCGTTGGCAAGGGTGGTGTTAATTGATTTTTACACATTTAAAAATTAAATTTAATATAGTATTTGTCTTCATTTTCATTTTGCACTAACTACTGAGTAAGCTAACTGTATTTGTATTTTGGGAAGAAAGTAAGGAATATCATGGGCGTCATCGCCTTGGGGAACGTGTCCCCCCCCCCCAAATGTTTGAGATATAATGTAGAATTGAACCTAAAAAATGTTTAAAATATCCTTAAAATTCCATAAATTTTTCTAGGTCCCCCAGACTCCCCACCTTCGTCTGAGGGCTGCAATAGCTCGACCGCCACCCCCCCCCCCCCCCCCTAATTCAATGTCCCGTTTTGGACTAAATTTTATATTATGGCCACCCTAATAAAACATGTTTTTCATAACTATTGATTAAATGGCATCGTTAATTATAGATTTTAAGTAATATTGCACAATGGCTATTGAATGATTTATTTAATCTATAATGATTACTTTAGTAGGTGTACAATTTTTTTTACAATTACTATTTTTGTAGGTATTAAAATTCTTTTAAAAATACTTGGTGTTCATACTTTTGTGCCATCAAATTACTCCATAAGTTTAATTTATTTGATGACAAAGAATTAAAATCAAAGTTCACCTCAGAGATGCATAAAAACACTGTTTAAAGAGGTCACATTTTAATATTTTCCGTGGGAGGGCCCCCGGACCCCCCTTCTAAATTAAACTAATGTATAGTATGTAATTCGTTTCTTGATTTTCCCCCTCTCATAATTTAATAAATTTGATGTGTTTATTAATTATAAATTATTTTCTTGCACGACACTGATACGCCCAAATGAGCACCCCAACATAGTACCTATATTTAATAACTTATTTAGTAAGCCCCTAAGATACTGTAAGTAAAACTTTTCCAATAAATTATTTTCATATTTTCATTATGATATAAAATTCTTTTCAATTTCAAATTGCGAGGCAGTAATCTATTCCCCATTCTTAAATGTCTTAGAATTTTTTAAATTTCTTAAAATTGTTCCATTTGTGTGTTGTAACATTATACAAATGGAAATTTTAGGCTTCAAGATGGTGAAATTAAAAAAAAACCCTGAGGAGAACTCCCTCTCGCGCTCCTAGGGGTATGCCAGGACCCCCCCCCCCCCCCCCCCCGGTAGTGACCCCCACCCAAACTTGATGCTGAATCCGCCCCTGGATTCAACAACAGAAAATTCTTAATTCTCTCACAAAAATCCTTGTATTGGAGCTCCTGTATCACAGAGTCTAAACTATTAAAAAGTGTTATGCCTAGATAATTATGGCCAGTTCTGGATTTCTCTAACCTATGACTAGTAAGTACTAAGTTATTCTTAAATCTAGTGTTATGACTATGTATTTCTTTAGTTTTAACAAAATTACTTAAATTTAACTTGATATATCTTAAACACTGATAAACATATAATGAATAAAAAGATAAAATTTTTAGTTTTATAAATATACTGAAAGACAAAGACTACTAGTATTATTTCTTCCTACTATAATTGATCATAAAAATGGTAATGAAAATAGAAGTTATTTTTCATAATTTATAGTCTGAAATCAGCTTAAAATTACCTACTCAAAATTAACTAGCCCCGGTTCAAATGTTTGACATCATTGGTGAGGCCAATTTTAGTTGATTTTTCTTTAGATTAAGCTAAGTCTGAAGTAAAGAAATCTGTTAAAATGTAAGATAGTGTAAATTTGAGAAGTAATCATTACCTGGACCAACAGGTGCCTCGTTATCTTCTTCTATCCTTTCAATATCATGCTCTTGCTCTGGCTGGTCAAACTGATCGAAGTAATCGTCATCCATGTTTCTGTTTCGCTTTAGTCCTCTTCGCCCTGGTCAGCCTCTCTAAACTTTTCCAGGAGCGCGTTAAACTGGTTGTCAGACTGTAAGCGAGCTTGGAAAGACTCGAGTAATTTCTTGTTAAGATGATCAGTGAGACAACGCTCTCTTTCTGTTGGCGGGCTGTCGTTCGAGATCTGCTGGTTAGGCTCAGTATCTGGCGCCGAATCAGACTGATTCTGATCTCTCGTATATGTCAAATCCTTCATTACTTAAACCGAGTCAAATAGTTAATTCTAAAAGCCTAAATATTTGCAAATAGGTAATTAAAATTTATAACCGTGAACTTCTTCTTACTTTTTAAACTACGTAAAATGAAAATGTAAAGTTTAATTATGTAAATAACGAAATTGCTTATTCTTATCAGATATTGGTGAGAGTCTGCTACAGGTATGATGAGTTATTGAACGTTAACAGGAAAAATATATTAGGTTACTTTTTCTTCCTAAAAACATAAATGTTATTAAATGTGTGATCGTTTATTACAGTTATAGCATTAAACGATGGCTAGCTATTGAATTAAATAGACCGTTTTATAATTAAGAGAGATACTCCATTTTAAATCTTTGCCTCGGAGCAATTAAAAATCAAAACAAAAGTGTAGTCCCCTTTCATTTCAGCCTTCAGCCTTATGAGTGAGAGTGAAAGCGCTGCTTTCAAGATTCCAGACTATTTGCTTGCAATGCTTCATACACACCCATTTCTCTGGTGATTTTAAGAACAGCTTTATTTGTTATGGTTAGTGTTGGTGTATTGTTGTGACAGTTTGTGGCTTTTGGATGGTGCCGGACATTTTTGTATATTTATAATTTATATTTTGAAAGTTTCTTCTTTTTTCTTTTACTTGTTTTTAATTGCATTGATATTCACATATTTACACAATGGCATCGGTAGCCATGCGTTGTATCAAATATCTCCTGTTTCTCTTTAATCTTATGTTTGCAGTCACTGGAATTATGGTCATAATAATCGGTATCTTGATCCACAAGATGTACGATAGTTATTCTGCTTTTATCGACGAAAAACTCTTTACTACCCCTGTTTTCATTATAGCAGTAGGTGTTTTTATATCAATTATAGCTTTTTTCGGTTGCTGCGGTGCGATCAAAGAGAGTATCAACATGCTCACTATTTACTCGTTTTTGTTGTGCTTGGTATTTCTGTTGGAAGTGGTGACTGGTGTCGTCGGGTACTTCTTGAAAGACGAGCTAAGTAAAATGATTGAGGTACGTATGAACAGTAATCTGAAAAAGTATGACCATCTTTATTACAAGAGAACTTGGGACATACTACAATTTGATCTTGAATGCTGTGGTGTCACGTCAAAGGATGACTGGCTGGCGTTTTATCCAAACGGGACTCTCCCTCACTCTTGCTGCCCCAACATGGCTCTAGATGAACGTTGCCCATCAGAAACTGTCACTGTCAACGCCCGCGGTTGTCTTCCCACTCTTATATCTGTAATTCAAACCAATTTCATTATTATTCTTTGCTGTGCTGGTACTGTCACTCTCATTCAGCTTATTGGAGTAATCTGTTCTTGTTGCTTGTCTCGCTCTATCCGTCAGTATGAAACTGTCTAATCTCTTCATGTCATCTAATTCTTTGTGTGATGATCGATCTATTATCAGTCATATATTTACCAAAGCCCTCCCGCCTTTGTATGGCAGACTTTCAAATTCTTATATGCCAAGTTTTGTTTAAGATAATTGTATAACGTAATTTTTTATACCTAACTTTTTGTATTGTTGCATAAGAATATTCAATTAATTATTGATGTTTCTTTTGGATTTAATTTGATATAAAGATAATTTCTATCAATAGTTGATAGAAACACTCTTCTTGTTTAATATTTACTTGAGTGTAACTACCCGACTATTATTAATGTCTGCAAATTCTATTATTGCATTTTATGTTAGTTTAGGGCTGTTGTTTAGATTTTCTCTCAAAAGATAAATATTTATCCATTTTATCAATAGTTATTTAAGAAAGCCAGACATATAATAAAGGCATATTGACATAAACAAGGTGGGTTGGTAAGAAATGGGTAAGTCTTAAACAATAATATTTAAAGAAAGAAGACTTTATTACTCATTATAGAAACCAGTGAGCGGTTGATCCCTTGTTGTATTAACCTCGTACGTTAATGCTTCTTTTTACAACGTCTGGTTAAGTTTGCATAAGTAATTGTGTTTAATTGTTTTAACTTACATCTTATGTTAAATTCTTACTCCTGGCTTAGTACTTAAAAGGTTGTCTGAACAAGAACATATGGAAGCTGCCTATTTTATAATTGTTTATTAGTTATGTCAAAGAAGTGGTGGTTTAGAATCCACTTTAAAAATTTAAAATAATTTGAATGGTATCTACAAAATATCCCACTTTGATAAAAAATTTAACCTTAAAGGATATTAACTTCACTGACTCCCTCTATATATTTATTAAGCATCTACCATAGAATAAGTTTGGTTGCAAATTATTACATTGGAAATTATTACTTTTATAAATAGACGAATGGGAAATTCCATTTAATGTTTTAGTTTATTGGACTCAGTAAATATAAACTTTTTTTTTTTTAATTTAACTTAAGAAGGGCATAAGAAAATGTATCAAGATTAGATTAAATAGTGGTGGACAAAGAAATGTTGATTGAAGTATTGGTTGTTGCAGACCAGAAAATTTATAATAATAAGATTTTATATGTTCATTTAATATAGAAGACAATATTGTATATGGCAAATATTTTGCTCCATGTATTAGAATGCTCTTAATATAAATAACTTATTTTTTATTCATTAAGTATTGTAATTATTTTAGATGTTACTGAACAGTATATGATTGGTTATCCAAACTAAGCGGGACCAGATAAATTTTGGATTATGAATTTCAAAGTGAAAGAGCAAGTAAATTATATAATGTGACATAGTGAGATAGTGAAGTAATCATGCTTTTATTTTATTGCCCAAAAAACTCTTTTCTTATTTACAATTGAATTAATTGTATATTTAAACAAAAAAAAACAAAAAAAAAAACAATATTTCTTAATAAATAATTAATATTTAATTAATTATTCATATTTCTTTATAAATAATTCATTATTGATTTCTGCTTCTTAAATTCTGTTCTTTTCATAACACTCAGCATCTGTTCCTGCACAATTTGGATAATAGATGTTCTAATCATAGATGCCCAACTCTACGGTCAAGATTTAGTCAGGATATCCAATTCCCTATTATTATTTTTTCATATTCCCTCAATAAATTTAAATTTTTCTTTATTTTTCTTCTTTTTCTTCAGTATCTGATTCTAGACTGGCCTATTTTAGAAGATAATGTTTTTTTCAGTATGTCTTATTAATAATGGTGTATAGTTAAGGCATTAAATTTTATTTGGAGCATTATATTATTTTATATTTCAAGGAATAAGGCTAGGCGCACACTGGGGGGCAAAACAGTCTACAGACTGTTTTGCCCCCAGTCTGCGCCTAGCCTAAAGGATTGAATGTGAAAGCGAGTATTGTTAGTATTTATTTTTTCCAGAAGCTGAATTTCAATATTTTTTTTTTTTGGGTTGCTTTGTTTAATATGATGTGTATTAAAGTGAAAATGTTAATTTATTCAGCGTTAAAACTACTATTGCCTGAGACAAACAAATAGTGAAATACCTAGGTATTCATTTTACTCCAACAAATTTGAATACTTTCTTTCCGTGTGCGTCCATGGTCAGTGTGTTATAAATCTAGATCTTTTGGCTGATACTGCATCTAAAATTGTGTGAATTCTGATGTTTGGAACTCATTACAGGGATCATTCTTGAGGGGATTGACTCACTAATGTTAATATTGCTGCTAATGACTTAAATTATAAGCAAATGACACAATCTGTGCTGTTTGTTCATAACATTGGCATTCACAACTCTAGTCACTTTTATAAAATCTAAATTTATATGAATAGTATTTATTCATACTTGTCAAAACATCTTCTGATAATTAAATTTTAATTGTGAGTTGAATGAAAAATAATTAATATATGTAATGTAGCTGCCTGATCTATTTTATCGAAAATATATTGTAGGTAATTTCCAAATATCAACCAGAAATTATCAATAAACTTATGATTAAGAATATTTTATTATTGTACATGGCTCATACTTAAGTTAAATGTTGGTTAATTTTGTTTCTTTTGAATCAACTATACAATATTTAAATTATTTTAATAACATCCATTTGCAAAAAAGAAATATGTACTTAATGTGGTTTTCATTGAAAAAACTTTCTTCCCCCCTTTTTTATGCTATAAACGTGAATTTTACCTTTTTATTTATGTGAACGTTTTTTATTACTTAACTCATGTACAATTTATATCAAATATCTTTCTTTTTAGTTTATGATGATTGTACAGTATGCATTTTCTCGTATTAAAATTATTCTCAGTTTGGGGCTTCCAAAAAATGTAATAATAATTATTGTTATTATTAAAAAAAGCCAAATTTTTGTTGTTATTGTAATTTATATATATATATTTTTTAATTTTATTTAAAGGAGCTCGAAATTGGTTTTTTTTATTATTAGAATAAGAGTGAGATACAATTTAATATTGCTCCATAATTTTTAATTTTATTTTGTGAACAATAACGTTTTATGAATATTGCTATCTATGCAATATCAAAATACCCTCGAGTTGGGACTTACATATTTTATTTCAATAATTATCAAAATATGCTTAATTTTTTTTATCATAAAAAGTATATTTTGGAAATATGGATCATTTATTGAAGTTAACCGCTCATATGTCAGTTATTATTATTTATTATAATTTTCTCATTTTCTAGTGTCTGGGTGGTAGACTCAATTTGGAATAGTCTGAAATTTATTATTTAGTTTATAATTGTATTGTTATTTTTAATTCTCAGTATTATCTCTTAATCTGTTCCTTGTATTTCTAGTCAAAATTATTATTAACAAATTTTTTTTTTAGAGGTAACTCTGGAACCCTCTGTGCATCATTCCAGACACAACAAGAATATTTCATCTACAAAAAAAAATCTTATGTTTTTGTTTAATTTGCTGATAGTTTTTACATTTCTATGCTTGTTTATTTCCATTTGTACGTAAAGCTTAAGTCAGTGTATTCCAATTATAATCAATTAAATTTTGATCTATACTTTTTGATTTAAAAAGATAATGCATTCAATAGTATGAGTTAGAAGTGTTGCTATTATGCACATCTTAACTATCTCAAGCTGGTTTCTAACTCTCGGTGAATGTGCACTAGAACCAAAGGTACCTTCTCATTCTATTGTGAAACGTTGCACTAACAAATCCTTTTTCTTTTTTTAAATTAGCATTGGGTACAGTAAGCACTTCACTTATGCAGCCCTAAGCATTATGGACTTTATTTCTATCTCGGTGGTTCGGATGTTTAGGATCCCACAGAACTGGCTCACTTTGGTAAATATCTAAAAATCCTACCTTCCGTTTTATGTTCTAGTTTTGTCATATTAATAAAAATACAAAATTTTACCTTTTAAAAAAATTAGGAATAAAATACCACCGACAGTCAATATAATATTAAAACAAATCTATTAAATTACCTCTATGGGAGCTCCCTGTGCTACAGATGGCAAGAATGTGGAGGGGTTTGTAATGAAAACGAGACACCCTAACGAGAGTCCTTTGACTCAATTCAGAAATACTGATGCTAAGAGGAGGGCTGGCGAGGCCACACAAGAATGCCAGAGGGTAGGCAAGAACAACCTCTACGTTCTCGTGTTCGCTGACTTTTAGGTAGCCTCGCGGAGAGTGTGTAGCAGGCTTAAGAAGTTATTAAGGCAACTAGCTATCTTGCCACTAGGCACATCTTAACTATCTAAGCTAAGTGGCATTGTTGAGGCATCTAGCTATTATGTCTGTCTTACTACTGTAAGCTTTGATCAGAATAATCTTAATGATAATATTTAAAAAATCAGATAACTTAATTATAAGGTTGTTATTATATGGTGTGATTCGAGTATACAGCTATTATACTCTTTTAACAACATATATTTTTTATATTTCATTAAAAAATCACTTGAATAATTAACATTAATATAGAATTAATTTTGGTAGTTATGTGCCTTTTATCGTTGTTTTACATTTTTGCTTTGCTAAGGATGTCTCTGTTATTGTGAATATAGAATTAATAATGACAAATAATTCTATATTTTTTTCTAAAGTGAGTTATGTCCTCAATTTTTGTATTATTTTATACTGTTTTTAAGTGCATCATTTGTAATTCTATAATTATCTAGTGATTGCTGTTTATTGTCACCCAAAACTAGATACTCTAATTATTTATTCTTTACTCTTCAAACATTTTATTTATTATATTATTAATTATTAGTCACATAATTGATGTTGCTCCAGTTGATATACCTATTTCGCAATTTATTTCAAATTGGCATACATTGATCTTATAATGATGCGGTTGATTTATGATTACGCTACTCTTCTGTTATGAATAAGAAACAAATAAATAATATGAGTTAATTTAGCTTAAGAGCGACGGTAATGAAAATTAATCAGTTAATCAAACCTCATCTGTCCTCAGCTTCTTATCCATATAATAATAAGTAATTTTTTCCTGCTATGTTATCCATTATAGTTTATGTTCTCATTCTGCTTAAATGAAAGGCGACTTGATAGATAATTATTTTTAAAAAAAAATTAAATAAAAATAGATTTTTATATAATATTTTACAATATAATTTATTTCATATGATGTAAACATTAAAATTAAAATTATTTAATATACTGTAAGCCCTTTAAGTTAAGTTATACCCACAATGATGTCGAATTATTTATCAGAATTGATATAATTATTCTATACTTTTAACATTTTTATGTTATTGAATATCTTAATTTTATTTATTGATAATTATTTACAAGTATTACATTTGGTTTCATAATTTCTCTTTGGTGATTAAAGTTATAAGCATAAACAATAGAATAAAGTTATGTGGTATACAAAATTTTGGTTTCATTTTCACGCTCAATGAAAGATGTGATGACCTTTTTATTACCTTAAAATAAGGTGAAAGTATTTACGCTATAACTTGGGTGTTACACATTTTTTAATACTCTTGTTAAATTGACCTGCTAAATCTTATTTTTCTAAAATAATATCATTTTTTTTTAACTCTAGTTTGAAGCTCGAGTTCAAAATTGCAGGGGTTTGTAGAAAAACATAGCTCATACTGTTAGCAGCAGGGGCTTGAGACAAGCCATATTTTCGGGTGTTTTGTACCAGAAAAGCTATGGAACAAAGCGCTATGTACAAATATAGTCATCAGTCACATAGTTAATGGTTTCCTGTCTGCTTTGGGCTGTCAGCATGATAATCTTGCATCCTTTGTCCCATTCTAATCCAGGAAAGGGTTTAGAGATTAAACTAAAAAAGGAACACTTAGTAAATGGTTCAGAGCAGGTTTTCTTCAATTCACTTTCTTAATGAAATAGTTAATATAGTCTTCTTTTGTGTGGGTCGTAGAGGGTTGAATGGGGTTATAGCCAATTTTAAAACAATTTAGTTTGTTTATAATATTCAACCCTCTACGACCCACACAAAAGACTATATTAAAAAAAGAGGGACACACAGAAAGTTTTTAAAGTTATTTAAAAACACAAGAAATAGTTAATATTTTTTATTTCAACTCTGTTATATTAAGACACTAACATACTTTAATACTTATAAAATGCCTTTGATCATCTAGAGAAATGTTTGGTACTATTGCATGATGTATAATATAATCGGGGTTTCCAGATCTCTTGCAATATATAATTTAAATGTTCTATTTAATTCCCATATGGAATTTATAATTTTAGTCTTATTAGTTTTGTTTTTGTAAAATTTTATAATCAATTGGAATCTCAATGGAGAAACAGAGTGTGTTCAAAATTAGTATTTTTAATGTTGAAGACTATTTTTTAAAAAAGGACTGAATTCCTTACAAAATTATTTAATTATAGATTGCCAAAAAGACATTCTTGAAATTAATTTATTTTTAGATTTTTATCTTATAATTTAATTATTATTATGAGGGCAATATTTTTTTCTTAAAAATATTATAATATATTAGTGAAAAAGCTGAGTTGAAAATTAAAACATAGTATATTTCGTTTTTAAATGTTTTTTTTTTATATCTTACTTATTTTGTAGTGAATTTTGCACTATTCACTAAGTTGCATAATGACAAATAAGATATTATTAATTTGTAATTAATCCGTTTTATTTTTTGTATCTCATTTATTTAGAATAAATAAATGAATGCACATGACAGTGGTAATAGAGAGTTTAAAACTGATTTTGTTTAATTTAAAATAATATATTTTACAAGGTAATTAAGTCATTTCACAAAGGAGCCATATTATAAATATAGTTTAGACATTTTTTTTTATTTTTATGATAATGTGTGATCTTTTTTGTAGTTAAATAAAATAAGTCAGTTTATTATTAGGAATATTTTGTCTATAAAGCCTGGTTTACACGATCCAAGTATACTTGGTCCAAGACATTTTAGTCAAATCCACTTGGTCCAAGTGTTTGTGGAATTTTGAAGTAAGGTTTACACGATCAAAGTATACTTGGTCTAAGTAGAGGAACTTTGATACACTATAAAGTAGAGTTTGAGATAGACCGTGTGAAATGTTTTTCCCTCTAGAACTTTTCCAGTTAAATTGTGCTTCTTAAGTTTTGTGGTGATATATCACCTTCTGGTTAACAAAACCCAGCTCAACCTCACATCTGTCATATTTTGACAGCTCGTTCTCATAATTTGTCAGGTGGGCGCCATTTTTGTTTTTATCAAAGTATACTTTGATGGAACCCATCCAACTCAACTTGGATGTCCAAGTTGACTTTGATACATTGTTTACACGATCCAAATAGTGTCAAAGTAGAGTCAAAACTGACTTGGTCCAAGAATACTTGAAATCACTCGTCAAAAAAAAAAAAAAAAAATGTATTATTTTAATATTTAAACCTCTTTTCACATTTGAGGTAGTTAGCATGATTACGAGAACTGAAGAGGGTATATCTTAATCCTATGAGAGTGTTCTTACCCCCTTGTGTGAGCCAGGAGTCTGGTTCTGAGAGCTGTTTACTTAAACTGTTTATAGAATAGCTGTTTACTTTAAACAAAATTGAACTATGCCCACTTAAGAGACTTAATCTCAACCAAGAAAAGACAGGTATCCTCAAATATTATTTTATATCTGAAAAGCTTGTAACTGGCTTTTACCATCATGGAGTAGGCTATTAAGAATGTGTTTGAAATCTCCAGTGGAGTTGGATTCTAGTGTTAGCTGAGAAAAAGCCTAATATAGTGGTTTTAAACTCTGTACTCTAAGAAAACGAATATGCCAAAATAATTACCCTTTAATTATAAGTTGTTTTTTTTAATAAATGTAGCTATGAGTTTAAGAATTGCTCAAAAAGAGTGTATTAGGCATATCAGTGTGTAACATCTTTATGCAAACATTTATAAGAATAATAATAAAATAACCAAATAAATTTGGTTTGATTTTTCTGCATAAGTTTTTCTGTTTAAACCAATAAGCAAATTTGCTCTAATATTTCTTAACACATGAATACCTTACGTATTCAAAGACTGCTGGCATTCCATACTGCATACTGGTATCAAAAATAAAATATTCTTGGATGTTGCAATCAATCTTAATGAATGTTTAATATTTGTACCTGTAATTAAAGTCACCCTCTTTCAAAAAAATAAAAATATATGTATAAATTGTAAGGTTTAGATGAAGTAGGGATTTTTTTAAATTATTTCAAACTTTGGTATAATGCTTATTCGGAAAATAAGTGGAAAGAGGGTTTAAGAGTAATCTGGACACCCAAAAATAATTAATATTATTGAATTTAAATATTATTTACCTTTATTATCATATTGTATTAGTAGTTTAATTTTTTGTATTGTTACTTATCACAAGTTAGTATTATCGTTTATACATACATATATATATATATATATATATATATATATATATATATATATATATATATATATATATATATATATATATATATATTATATATATATATATATATATATATATATATATATATATATATATATATATATGCATTATGAATAATAATAATTAAAACAAAAATTGTACCAATAATCTCAATTATATTATTTATTTTTTGTTTATATGGTATGCGTTTAAATTTTATAAATATATATGTTTTCCAATGTATATTTAAATGTTTGTTGTTATTATTTGAGTTTATCTGTATATTTAATTCCTTAAGATGGAAATATCCTAAAAATAATATCTCTGATACAACTCGTTCTAAACTTTCTCTTATTCATAATCTCTTCTTCCAGTATTTTCCATTTTAACATTCCAGTCACTATTTCATTAAAATGTACTATACAAATAATTCCTCTCTGGTGAGAAATCGAAACTGACCTTTAGTCAATTACATTATTTTTTTCAGTTTTCAGGGGTAGCGCCCCCAAATTTAGAGTTAACATCAATTTTACCTGGGGGTATGAAATTTCTGAAAATGTATCCTAAATTTCATTCAAATTAGCCTAATATTTAAGGGTTTTGTAATGGTGACAGAAATTTGATAAAAACCACTTTTATAGACTCACGAGTCCATAAAAAAGGAAATCAATCTCTACTCAACATCAATTTTCGCACCATCACAATACTACTTTATATAATATGAGAAAGTAATAAAATCAAAACATATTTTTACTTGTTTAAGGTTAGTTGTTGAAGACAATAATTTGGCTTAAGAATTTTAAATCACTTACCTCAGCTAATTCTATAGCCTAGGTTTCCCTGCCAAGAGTCTAATAAATCTAGATCTTCCGGAGGAAACCATATCAGAGATTTTAATCTATGAGGGCTGTTTGGAAAGTAACCTCTCATTGGCCACTGTGCGGGAAGTAGTGGGAGTACATTTCAAGATGCTACAATAAACAAGTCTGTGTATGTCAGTGCAACAATGGCGCCACTACTTTCCACACAGGTTACTCACTGAACTGCCCTCGTAATTTCAAAATCAAGGAAGACAGAAATCCGTTTCAGACATCAGAGGACATTTTTGGTCTTGTGTCTGTCTGTCTGTGAGTCAGCGTCCCCTGAAACGTGTGGCGATAACTTGAGTAAAAGTAGACCGATTTTGATGAAATTTGGTGGACATGTTCATCTTACCAATGCCCAGGACAAGTTTGTTGGACAACTTTATCCGCCCAAGCATTTGCGTGCAACGTTCGCGTAATCGTGAACATCAAATTTAAAATTGGAATTTTAAGTCGGGAAAAAAATCTTACTTCATCTATTCAATGAGACAAACATTTTTTTACAAACACAACTTTTAATAAAACCAACAGCGACACCACTATGAAGTGTTAAAGATCACTGAAACTATTAATAGATTTATTATGGAGAGAACGGGGGGGAGGGAGATTGGCGAGGGGAATAGGAGGTGGCTTGGTTCCCCCACTTCTCTGTTTGACCTACCTCTTCAATAACACAGCAAGCCTATTAACGACAAGGCTCTATTTGGGGGGGGGGGGAATTAAATAAATTAGACAATGGATTTTAATAGGCAATGGATTTTAAAAGCCTAAAATCATTCAAGTATACGCGATGAAGCTATGTGCCACTCTAATTGGCAGTGTATTTTTTCTGTATTCTTTAATTAACTGTTAGAGAGTTCTGGGCTAAACATTTTTGAGGAAATAAAGATCATTCAAATATTTAGTGGACACATTTCTTATATCCTACAAACTACCCTTTTTTGTTGAAAGCAGTTTTGTGCAAGTTCCTTACCTTTATGATTTTGAATTAATTTTTTTGTTAATTTATCTGAATTTTGAGTGTCCAATATTATACCTATTTAAATTACTTTTTTTTAGTAAAAATGATCATGTAGTACAGTTATAGCACCCCTAAACGTTAATTAATAGTTAATTACGAATAATTAGTTCAAAAATGTCCAATACATTGCCAATGTAAAGTTATAAGTTCTAAAGCCGCAAAACATGGGAACCAAAATAGCTATATTTTATTATTCATCAATATTATTTTTATTAAAGACTTTTACTTAAGTTATAACTCATTAGTATCTAAAAACACAAAAATTCTTTGAAAGTAATGTAGTGGACCATTTCAAAACTACGAACTGACAGCATCTGTAAAAAGCCTGAATATGCTTTTATACTTTGAAGATATTTCAAATTTTACTCTTTTTTTTGTCAATTTTCTACAACAGAAATTGATAATATATGTACAATATGATACCTACTAGTCCCATACATTTCAAATTAATCTGGAAAAACAAAAGCTTCTCATGCAGTTAAGGGTCCAATAGTAATACTGACTGCACAAGAAATTAAAATCTTAATCTAAAACCAGATCACCAAAATTATAGACAACGTTTTGGAAATTGAATATTTTTCGAAGTGTCTGACAATCAGTCCCACAAGACTGATCCCCAAGTGACACACAAGAGCGCTCCAGATACCTGTGGCTTGCTTTGTCCCTTGTGGTCATGTGCCTGCACTACCCATTGCTGGTCTTAGCCCATCCACTTTGTCTTCAACCCTGTAAACTTTTTAGACGTAATGTATTGGACAAAATCCTTGGACATGGACAAATATCATATTTTGTATAAGATTATTAATTTTATAGTTAGGTGCTCATTAAATTTCAAACCTTCCTAGTCGAAAAAATTGGATTGAAAAATTCAAAATTGTCTCTGAATAGTAACATGTTGGACATTTTTGAAAACATTTTATTTTTCATAATTCTATGTACCCAAAATGCGTTTCTAAGTGCCTAAAATATATCCCTCAACTAGATGAACAAATTGAGATTTTTCCCGTCCAAAAATCTTAGCTTAGGGCTGAGTAAATTACATTCAAAGCGCCCAGACAAGCAATAAGCAACCAATCAATTTAAATTATTATGACCCAAATATATTTTCAGCAAAGCATGATTAAGAATGCTTATACACTACCATTTGAAAGGATACTTACCTATTTAAACTGTTAAGAAAAAAAAACGCACTCATTGCAAAGTTCTTTAAGAAAACTTTATATAATTTTAGAACTTCAAAGAAATATTTTTACAGAACAAATACCAAATCCAACAACAATAATAATTTTACATAATATAAACAAATAAATAAATAAGTACAAAGAGGAATGTGGGGGAAATCACAAATTATGAAGAATTTATTAACAGAACAAAAAAAACAACAAAAAAACAATAAGGACTACCTAAATCTTTATTTAGACTAAATTTATCAAAATTATCTAAGCAACACTTTTTCTATTGTTTCATTATTTCTTTCTTTTTAAAGTATGATTAACTTAAGTTTAAATAATTCCATAAATTTAGTAATTCCAATTGTTATTCAGCATTAACAAACATTCAAAAAGGTAAGCAAGATAAATTCATACTTTGAGGAAATTAATACATTTTAAAGAATAATTTTCAATTCCAAAAATGATTTAGAAGACAAGATTCAAAATATACAGATTATAGGCTAGGTTAGTCCAGGTATAAATCCCTCATTTTCTTATAAAATATTTGTTGTAATTCATCTATTGGTTTGAATAATGAAGAAACTATAATATTACACTATATATTATTATACATTTAGAAATTTTATCATGAACAATTATATTTATGTATAAGTTTTTACAAAGAGTGTTCTTTTTTAATTTATCTACAAACATGAAACCTTTTTGTATTATCTGAAGATATTTAATTCCTCACCATATCTTCAGGATTAAACATACCCTGAAACAAAAATACAAATAGATCAAATTAATTTAAGAATTTAATCATTTATTCAAAGCTACAGCATAATTGAGGTATCAAGCAGAAAAATCCCCCCCCCCCAAAAAAAACTCACAATTTTTATTTAAAAAAAAAAATAAGATTTAGTCTATTTAATTAAATACGAATCTAACGATATAAGCCATTTTTTCAGGAAATATCTACTTTATAAGATATTGATGCCAATAAATCTGATTTTGTTGAGAATCAAAAAACAAAAAGTTTCTTGGAGCGGGGACCGAGATCATATGAGAAAGATAGTCTGAGTTGTCTCAGACCGATTTCTTCATACATTTTCCCGGACAAAATAGTCTATAGCCTTGTTACATATTATTTTTTATAAAAAAAAAAATCAAAAATGTTTTCAGTGGTATCAAAACCAACCTTTTAACTTATTTTTCTTGGGTCAAACATTTTGTAGGTTAGGATATTTGTCTGCTAGGAGCCTCAATTAGTCTTGAACTAGTATCTACATTTATTGCAAAGGCCTACTAATTCTGCTTATCTAATTTTCTAACATGTTTAGGATTAATATTTTTTTTTTATTACTTATTTTAAAAAAATGGTTTTTATAAGATTAAGGAAACGTAGATTACAGATAGGGGGAACCAAGTCATGTTTTTCTGTAGAAATTACAATTTTAATAATTTAACCTTAAGTAAAATTAAATGTTTCCCTGTCTACTTAATTTTTATAAAAAGCGACATTATACATCAACTATTAAAAAGAAGAATATTTTTTTAAAAAAAGAGTTCAGAATAGCCTGTACTAGATTTGAATATAAATTTCAAATAAAGGTCTGCATCAAAGATGTTATTTAAGGGTATATATACATATATATTAATAAATAATATTTTAAACTGCTAAAAAAACCAATTAACGTTAAATTACCCTATATTTTAATTAGGATACACAACATTTACAATAATCAAAAAGAAAAACAAATAACACCACCATTGATTACCCACTTAAGTGTTGATAGAACCCAAATGGATAGAAGACTTTTCTTCGAATTTTTTTTTTTTTTTTTTTATCATTACATGTATTGGTAACCACCCTGTAAATACAATTATTACTAATGATATGATTTATATATACTCATGCATATTACATTAATTTACCTGCTGGTAAATCAGCCTAAGCCGTGGAAAGCATGAGTAGGGGTATAATCCAGGAGGGAAGAATGTAAAGCAATTATTCTAATAATGCTAGAATTATAACAAAATACAAACCTTAGCTCTACGCAATATCGAGTCTTTGCTGGCATCATAAGGATGATCTTTAGAAGGGATTTCCAAAACTGAAGGGATAGGGTCAGTATGGCTATCAATCACGTGCCTGATCAGTTCAGCAACCTATACAACACAAATTGACAAAGGAAACTCAAAATTAATTATATAAAATAAAATAATTAATTTACATTTTTTTTAAAAAAATTTAACTCAAATAGCAAAATTGAAAACAGTATGGAAAAAGTATTAGCTTTAGTTAACTGATTACTGATAGATGAAGGATTAACTATAAATGTAAACCAGTCTTAATTAAATATTAGATTTTGAGGGCTTTTTCAAGATTGACAATTAACTGATCAATTATATTAGAGTAAGTGAAAGGGGTTAGTCCTAACGTAAATTTTACATTCCTCTTAAGTAAATAGGAGATACATTTTTCTTAAAATTAAATTCAAAAGAGTTATCTTGTTACATCATTTTCCAAATGTTTATTAATTAGTTCACTTAAATCACACTAATTACCAGCTACAATGATTTATATTCTCAGAGAACAGAGATCAAATTTGTGAGAATTTAAGTCAGGACAGCTAATAAACATCAAACTTACAACTTAAAGGAAATAATTTGAAGATGGGTATTTAAAAAAAAATCAAACATTAAACTTACGTTTTGGTTAATGAGGATAATGTCAATATCATCTCTTCTAAGGAATCTTTTGAATGTGTCTTCAATTTCAGTAACACTAGTATCTGAAAATGTTGAATTAATGTATAAAACACATGATAGATAATACATAGGTAATTTAAATTGGTTTGTAATTTAAAATGGCTGTCCCCCACCACTTCAGACTTCTGGTCCGATCAAAAGGCCAGATGAGGAACCAATTTCATTTGTGGTACATTAACACTATATAAGGTGGCCCATGATAAAATGTAATAACGAAACTGGTAGATTCTATGGGTCAAATGCAGCAAAAAATGTTGAGCAGCCATATGCCCATTTCTCAATAGTTCTCGAGATATCAATTTATTTCTGTTTTTAGAGTCTGTTTTCAAAAACATAATGATGTAGAGGTATTAGGCTAAGGGTCAATTTTAATGAGCATAAAAAATACCTTTCAGAAACACTCATTCATTTCCAAATTAACAGAAGCTAAGCAACTTGTAAGTCCTGTTACATTTGATAATTATGATTTTTTAAAAATTGGACCCTGAAATTCCAGAGCCCTCTACTCCTAATTGAGGAGTAGGGGCTCAATTCTCATGGTAGAATTGAGGCAAATTTGGGAAAAATGTCTGCTTTTCATAAGCTTTCAAGAAATACAATTAAATTTCAGGACCAACTGACCATGTTTTGCATTATGATGATTGAATGCTACCAGCCATGAAATTAACTGGACAAATTTAAGCCAATTTTTGTAAATATACAAACAAGGTGTCTCCTAACGAAACCACTTCACTTTGGGCTCTTATAGGAAATTTAACCCTTAGCAAAAAAGTTTCTGTAAACAAGGTTCCAGATCAACTTTTTGTTTTATATTCGCAATGATGTATTATAATTAATGACATTTATCCTTCAAGTTATAAAATTCTACAATTTTTACCATAAAACACCTTAAAGTAAACTTTGAAGAGAAAAATTATACATACCCCCAGCTCTGTAAAATTAACACCTGATTTTCAGCAGAATTTCACATGTTCTATGGCCCTGTTACTCTATGAACAATCCATTAAGGTGACGTCTATCAATGCTCTAATTTCTGAAGGATTTTGATACAGAGATAGAATTGGTCAAATTTGATTTTTTACTAAGGTTTACTTTAAGGTGTTTTATGGTAAGAACCAAATTTCATAAAATAAAAAGGTTTTTAATTTTGTCCAAAACTTTACTGCCCAGTCACTTTTTAATTTTTTTTAGTTAAGTTCTTTTAATACAAAGTTAAATTTTAGAGAAAAATGTCGATTCTGGCATGAATTTTATTGAATATAAATTAATTTATAACAACAAATTGAAAAACCTAAGGTTCATGTCCCTGGGTTTCATCCAAGAAGTTATTTTCAGTCCATTATTGAGATTGTAAAGAAGGTTGAGGGTTTTGGACAATTTTAATTATAATAGCCTATATATATTTTTATGAAACAGAATATTTTTTTTTAAATATTAACGATAAGTATTAAAAACTTTCTAAATTCAATCTGTATTCCTTTCCTGGAATATAATAAGTTTGTTCCAACCAATCTGGAAAGTGTCCCTGGAATTAGGGCATGAGTAGTGGATAAAAGACGTTCCAACCAGATTGGATGTTAAATACTGTCCTCCAAGCTGTTTTAATCTATGCATGGATTGTTTACCGTAAGATCCTAAGCCAAAATTAAGTACTGGTTGGAACGACATGCACAGCTATGTCAATCGTCACACACGTCAATAAGAAGGTCTTCTACCTTTTGAGGTTTCTTGAATCTTTTTCATACACTGTGGTAATTAGTCACAAACCTGATGAAGATTTGATAACGGTACAAGGTAAGTGCATGCACATAAAAAAGATGTCTTATAAGATTCCTGAAAATAATCCTGATCGGTGGGATCAGCCTCACGTAGGATGTTAGTTACTAAATATTTATTTTAACTTATAAATTGGGAAACTTATAAACTAACACACATAAAGGACAGTACAAATCGTGGGGTTGGAACAAACCTTAGTTAACCAAAATGAACTATCTATTTTTAACACTGGATCGCTTATAGTTGGCACAATTATATAAATTTTTAAGCAGGACTGGGACTTAAAATCAAATGGACAACAAATCAATAGCATAAGCACATAAACTACTGTATTGCATTGTGAGTAACCTCAAGTATTCATGGCTATTTTGTATTTGTTCCTTAGTCCTTTTAAATTTGTTTATTAGATTTAACTTCTTTAGCAACTCAAAAGGATAAAATTTTAGGTTATTAGGCAGTGACTACCTGTTCAAGAATTGCTTGGCCTGAGAATTGTGGGCGGGACAAGGTAATATATTTTATTCAAATCAATGCTCTATACTTGTCAAAACAGTATATTTGATGTGGTTAGTTATAGTTTTACATTTTAGATGGTCTCTAGTTTTAGAGGCCCCGCCCATTATTCTAAGCTCCTCTTGAAAATGTGGTATTCTCTGCAGATTTACCAAATTTCAAATATAGATCACTAGGCATACGAACTTTTGTCGACGACCATGAAGTTAGAATGTCTGTTCTTATTAATTTCTCCAACACCTCCTAATAAAAATCCAACGCAAGTATCCTGGAAAAATATTAACTTAAATTAGTACGTATAGTAAATATTTTTAAGGGTTTAGAAATAACAGAACATCTTTTTAAAATAACGTAAGAAGATATTGAGACACTAAATAATTAGAAATAAATAAATAGTACCTCATCGCCGATCACAGCCAAGAGTTTGCCCTTAATTGCAGAATGAAGAGCCATTATTCCAATTTAGAATTTATTTTAGAATGTAAAATAAATAGAAGTTCAGAAAAATATTTCACTTATCTATTTTATAATGTTCGCAAGTAAATTTGTTCAGATAACTCGCAAATCTATAATGTTCGTTAATCCAGGTTCATTGTTCAATTTAAGATATGCAATTCAATTCAACATGATAGTAACTAACTATTTGCTTTAACTTATAAATTGGGAATTAAAATGTATTTTCACACACATTTTACACTAACTGTATCAATTTTCAATCATTAAATGCTTTTAATTCGCTAATTTTTTTAATAAATTTGGTATTCAAATTAAATACTTAAAAAGATATAATGTTCTGCATTACATTCTATCTATGTAGATCAATGAAACTGGGTTCAACATAGAAACAGAATTTCTTGAACTTTAGTAAGAGGCACGCCCCTTTTTACATGAAAACAGTGATGCCAAGGATGGCTGTTCCTTCTCCCACTACAGAAAGTAGTTTTTATTTATTTTAAATTTATGTTAATGTATTTATAGTTAGAACCTTAAAATCACCAGAATTACGTAACATTTAGAACAGAGACTCAACTTTAGAACTTGGGAACCATATGAATGTAGAATTTGTAATATTAGGATTGGGCAGGGGGGTTCCCCCAGGGATATTTCCCTTTTCCCTTTAATTTCTTGTCCCACAACCTACCCTGACCTGAACAAATTTATAGTTGTTAAGTGACACATTTTAATTAGTATAAATAAGTTTTGCTGGATGTTGGACAACTCTGAGCATTAACACCCAGTTTATTAACTTAAGCTAGAAAATTAAAAAGATTTTAAGGATCACTTCTTAATTTAAGAAAATATCAGGAACTTTGATTTTTTGATCTTTAATAAGAAAACCATTTGACGCTTATTTTTGTTACCCGGCCCTTCGTGGACTCAACCAACTCTGATTTTTTTTTTATATGTAAATACAAATCCTCATCTTAAATCTAACCAAGTTCCCGCTCCCGCCATTACCTTTATCACAAAAGCAAATGAAAATTGAAAGTCAAATCTCTTTATTCAAACAAGTTTGAATTTTGAATAATTTGTTAATAGTTGTTTCGTCAACATTATGCCTACCCGTTTCCTTACAGTTTATTTTCTTATTGTTAATTAACTGAGATACAATCGTTGTCAAGTGCACGAAAATCTGTTAGTAAACTTTTGTTTCGTTGTTGCTATAGAGTTTATGTCTTCCCTCTATATTAGAATCAGTATTGTAGAGAAGCACAAAGGTATAATACTGATACTGATAATATAGCTCTGCAGTCAAGGAACTAAATCAATACCCTAGGCTACCAAGGCATAATAATGGTAAGATAATTTTTGTGTAATACCACTATCTTCTGTTATAACTCAAATCTCAGTTACTCTTAACTAAAAATTTCATGTATTGAATTAAACTAAAGGTTATCACATAAATTTGGTAAACGTAGTATTATTTATAACAAAGTATAATGGCATGAGTATACTCATTCTTATCCAAACGGTTTCTTAAGAAACAGGGGTCCTAATTTTTTAGGAGTTTGTAATCAGTGTAAGCTAATGCCTTCAATATTCATCACATTTTCAACACTGAGGGTGTGTTCAGAATCACTAAGCGGTCAACCGGTGGTTTGTTGGTTACTTTTTTTTTTTATAATTTATAAACAATGGTTCACGGCCGAAAGAAAGACTTTTCTTAAAATCACTTTTGTGGAATCAGGGGACCTTAAACTTAAAATGATAATGAACCGATGAGTCGACAAACAACAAAATAAAATACCCTCTTAGTAACTGATAAGAGCCTATAATAATAATAATTGATAATACATCATAAATAAATAATGCTTTGATGTAACATCATGAACAGAGGTAGTGGTATAATATAATTATAATTAAAGTTATTAGAGGAAAATCGGTTTTGTAGAACTGAATATAGAGTGCATCTTAGATACCTGGAAAGGCAGGCACCGCAAAGGGAGGCGAGGCACTCTCTGGATAGGTGAGGCAAAGAGGAGTTAGTGTTAACACTTATGCAGCGCAGATAGGTATAGATAATAGATAGCCCTAAGCCATAGGGTAATGAGTGATGGACATTGTAAATGGGAACAGAAAACCCTTGTTCTGTTCCCATTTCCAATGTCCTATGCAAGTTAGAACCAAGCTCTACTCTACAACAGCGAAATCTTTGCCGTTTATAATTAAATGATTTAAACTTTAATAACAGAAACAGGGCAGAGAACAGAAAGAATCAATAGTAGTGACAGTAGCAAAGTGTTATAAGTTATAATACAACAATAACAGTTCATTGAATCTTTTTCTTGTTACTTCAAATGTTATTGATTCTGTTCTGTTATAAAATAACAACAACAGATGATCTTTTCTGTTATTTGAGCTGTTATAATGTGAACTGTTATTCGATAACAGGTCTTTTTAAATAAAATGTTATATGACAAACTGTTATTATCCAATAACATGTTATTTTGAACAGTTTATAGAAAGTTTATAGTTATTAAAATCTGTCAGTGAAAGAAAAAAATATGACCCTACGATACTGTTGTATTCTGAATGAGAAATTTTGTGATGATTATATTTTGCTTTCAGGCGAGAGACTTGTGTAATGAGGGATCTTCTTCGATGTTCTGTAAGCAGAAAGCATTGGCTGATGAATTAGATGACTTAAAACGAGAACAGTTAAGAAAAAATAAATACAGGTAGATTTGTCATGTTGTTTTTATTTTTTTATTAGTATTCATTTTATTTGCACAGTTATATTATGATAATGCCTCTAGTGTAGCAATATTCCAAATATTTGGCTAGAAAACAACTAAATTGGAATTTGATTTAGGTAAATTGGTTTTTATTTTTAGCATTTAGGGTATAATATAATTTTCCTATGTTAGTGAGTTCTTTCATTATGATCCCATTCTTTAATGTAATTCATGCATTAAGAAAGGTTTAATAATAGTCATTGGAAAAATAGGAGCTAGCTCACAGATGAAAAAGATACTTTTTTTTATTTGGTTTTTCTGAATACTTCCATTACTTTAGTAAGCTCAAAAGCAAAACCTACATGTTCATAGAGAACATGATAAAAACACCTGCACACATTTAAAAGAATTTATGAATTTAAGGATTTTATTTTTATTTATCATTTTTACATTCACAAAATGCAATTAAACTCTGAGCTGACTGTGGTGAGCCGATTTGAGCAGGACCATGGCCCAAAGCAAGACTGTCAAGCCATGTCTTGGTGCATTGCTCCAGGCTCCCCTCCGCTTACACTATTGTGTGGCGTTAAGTAAAGAGTAATGACACAGGATTTGTAAATTAATTTATTTAGTCCATGTATTTTTGCTTCCAGTTTGATGAAGATTATAAGATAAATATGATCAGCCATGAGTGGTGGATGTATTAACTGTTGATAAAAAAGGGCATTACGGGTTGTCCTGATGTATTTAGCCCTGATAGTAACCAATAATGAATATTTTTAACTGTTTACATGATAATTAAGAAATTGAGAATAAATATCACAGCATAGGGGGCCGTTAAATCCAAATAAAATAATTATGACTATGGGTATGGCTTGTTCAATTTTCAAAGATGCAGTCTTAAAATATGATGGATTCCTTCAATAATTAAATTTTTAAACATCATTATACTATTGGCTTACTAGTATATTTAATTTACCCCATCAACTACAACCCCCTAATCAAAGTAAAGCTAATTAAAAATAGAAAGAAAACTGACTATACTGTTTAGCTATTATGAGCCTAAGTCGAAGTGAACCATAAATCAAGCTAAACCTGCATAAAGTATAAAACGTATTTAATTAATAACGTATCTTTATTGATTTAATGCTCTTTTGTCTCTTTTGTCTTATTGATTTAATGCTCTTTTGTCTTAAATTAAAAATATTCAATCTTAGTCCAATCAATCAAGGAAAACTTGTGGAAGTAAATTGGGATAGTTTTGATATTTGGTATAGTTTTTGGTTTTGTGTTTTCCAATGCCAAAATGTATCCACCACTATGGTATTCATTGGCATGCAGTCCAGTACAGAGTAAATCCGAATCTTCAAGGGTTATGCCTCACTTGACTTTCACTTCTTAAATCGAAGTTATCACAAATATCTGCGAGATCCACTGTGACATTCTAGTGATGCTTGTAGGTCTTCTATATGTGATTACTGGCAGTTATGAATTGTGGCATATTTTGCCAATGCATAAGCCATTTCATTTTCTGTCACACCACTGACACCAGAGTCGTTTATTAAGTTTCAGGAGCTAGAGAGGACTTATCATACCTACTGTCCTTTAGGCTTGTTACTGCAATTATAGTGGCCTGTCAGTCAACCATTAATACGGTAGATCTTGGAGGGAGGGAACTGTTTTAACTTAATAAGTCTTTGTCGAATGGTCTCATTCCCTCTGTTGAAATTGCTGCATCCTCTTCCTACCGCTCTATAGCTCTGGAAGAGCTTGCTGAACACTCCTGCTTATACATTGCTTCCACTTTGAGTTGGTTTTACCGAACTGACTGTATATACTTAAAGCCATGTCACACAAGGGTATCTCAGGGCGATGGTCTCCAGAGCTATTGCTTTTAAGTTCGCAGATTTTGGATCTGGCCTTACATGCTTTATTAATCAGGTCAAACCGTGCAGAGGCTAATCGCAGATCTGGGGGATACACTGTTGCAAGATTAGTTTGCGTCTGTTTGGCAGGTTCAGGCATAAGGAGACCTCCTTGGAGGTGAAATTTATCTGGGTGGAAAATCTATCTGTAGCTAGATTGTAGGAGTCCTATCTCCAATGTGCTTTAACTTCTCTTGCAGAGTTACGGTACTACTGCTTTCCTGACATGTAAAGCTTTGATCGCTGAATGAAACGCACGATAATAAGACACAAAGTGTATGATAGGAAAAAACCGACAGGCTCCTATAGTCAATATTCTGATAAGGATTAAGTTTGGTCGTGTCAAATTATTTTTACTTTCTCATATAAAGAGAAAGTATTGTGATGGCGCAAAAATTCGATTTTGATGGATTTACACGTTTTGAGGTCCCCTGAGTCCAAAAAAGTGGTTTTTAAAAAATGTCTGTCTGTCGTCTGTGCAGACGCCTGGAGCCCAAACTACTGGGCCGATTTTGACGAAATTGGGCATACATGTTTAGAAAAATCATACCCCGAGGCGAAATCGAGAAATGAATTTTAGCTCTAAATTTGGGGGCGCCACCCCCCAAAAACTCTGAAAAAATATAAAAAAAAAAAGTATTTCTTGAAAACGCGGACGGAGAGAGCCCACGGGTTCGATTCCCCGTCCAGGAGAAGTTATTTTTATGATAAATTTTGATGAAATGTTCAATAATATTTAAATGTACATTCGAAAACTAATAAATGGAAACACTGGGCTAAGTAATTATAAATTTGTATATGAGAAAGTTTGTCTGAGTTGTCTCGGACCGATTTTTTTTTTTTAACTTAACGTGTGTCATGGTCGGATATTCCGAGGAGTCGGATATCCCGAGGTCGGATATGAGGGATTCTACTGTATATAGTGTGGCATCTCTGACTTAGGCCATGTTTTAGCCACTTGAATATGTAATTATACTTATATGTAATATTTTAACTTTGATAGAATTTGGTAAAGATAAATTTTAATGGTTTTATAGTAAGAAATAACTGACGTAATTTTTTCTGAAAGGTTTTATTTGGTTTTAATCCAAGGTTCACAGGAAGTTTCGACGACTTGCAAGTTGCTTCTTCAGGCAATTATATAAAAGCTTTATATGATCATTATTTTGTAATTTATCTAAGTTCATGTAATTTAAACTGGTGTAAACATTTTATTTTTGAATACTTAAAGATTGTAACAGAGAATTAAGATAACTTGAGATTAAAATATTTTGTTAATATCATGATAGCAGATATGAAATAAGGTTCTCTATATAAGCAAATTGCATAGTGAAAGGGATGTGATTCCAGCTGCTCCCGTTGTTGATGTATGTATTCACCCATCGGAAGATGTAAAATTTCTGTAGTCAGCCATTTTGGCATGTGTTAAAAAAAATTTTGCTTTTAATTAAATTAAAAAATTTTCTCTTGAAAGATTTTCCTGTTGCCGTAAAACGTAAGTCTTTTATCTGTTATCAAGTTTTTTTTTGATAAGTAAAGTTTTGAGAATAAGAAATTGTAATTAGCAATTAGCTAATAAAATAATTTTATTTTAAGGGCCATAGCGTAGTTGGATACCATAGATGGTTAGCGTAGATGGTCAACAACGTAAGGTGCTTTGGTTCGTGAGATGAACTAAATTTCTTCGAAAGAGTTATACTTCAATTGTATATCACTCAAAGTTATTTTGAGAACTCGCAGCTTCATTGTTTTTTTCCAGAAGAAATTAAAAGAAATTTTTTTATTAATTTATTAAGCAGTAATATTAAATATTAAAATTTGAAACCACATGGGTTTTTTTTAAAAAAAAAAAAGAAGTTGAAAGTTATAACGTGTGTAAGATTTAATTTACATGAAAATTTTAAAATTATTTTTAATATGAAAATCAGATGAAAGATTATCTCTGAGAATTTTAGATAAAAAAATTTAAGAAATATTAGCCATTTTGTTACAACTTACTTGTTACAAAGACTCGGTCATCTAACCTCTTATTTTTGTTTTAATAATTAATTTATTTAAGTTAAAACAATTTTTCTCTGTAATGCAAAGAAATCCTTTGATGATTAATTATGTAAATCCAGGCGAATAGGGAAAGGATTAATTTTATTCATTTATTAATTTTTTTTAGAGAACACTTCGAACTCTTGTGAGTTATTCATTACATTTTATTTTAATTGATAAAAGCCTAATGTCTCTACCAAATGAAAATATTAAAAAATCTGAAAATTTATAAAAAAAAAGAAGAAATTTACTAAAGGAAATTACATGCAATTTAAAAAAAAAAATTTTTTTTTAATGAGCTACCAATAGGAATGAATTTATGTGGTTTTCTGGTGGAAACCACATAAATTGGTTGCCTTTGTACAGGGACTTGTTTGACACCACAATAGAAACTATTATTCTTCCTCTTCTTCTTTGGTGCTCATGTAGGGACCTGACCTCCTTCATGATTTCTCTCCATTCTGTCCTGTCCTTAGCTTGCCTTCTCCAGGAGCCACATGGAGCCTTCTCAGGTCGTACTGCACATCATTAAGCCATCTAGCTTGTGGTCTCTCGTTCTCGTACCGGTCTTTCATCCATTGTCTTCCTTGGAGCTCTATTAGGCCTGCCTGTAGAGGCCAGTTATCTCTTTGTATGTTCTTATCCTCCAACCCCTTTCTTTGCAATAAAAGGGGATTGGGTTGTATACTGGTCGTTGGGCAAAGTAGTATCTATTGGTGCCAGCAATCAGGGCCTGTGTTTCTGAGGAGACAATGTAGAGATGACATCACTCTGTGAGTCCCTGCTGAAAGGCAAACTCTTTAGAGAGTGCACCTTCCAGCCTTGAATATCCACCACCTGGGGAGGTGCACGATGGGTGATTGAGTTGTAACAACAAGGGAGAAAAATATTAGGTATATCAAATAAGTCATTCTATGACAATTAAAGATCATGCAATTGTCTAGAATATGGTCCATATCATTTTCTTGATAACTTTCATGGTTTTCGAGATATTTGCAGTTAAAAACATGGTTTTCCACAGCCCTCTTCCTTGGTAGCTTACACGCATTTCTTTTTTTAGTAAAAAATAAAACTGGTTTTCATACAAAGTTTGTTGATTTTTTTTTTTAATTATTTACTGTTACTTTAATTTTTTTTTTATTACTCGTAGAACCAATTAATTTAAAATCTAAAATATAAATATTGTTTCAAATATTCCAAGATTTCCGATGATAAAACTTTTTTTATTTAATAAAATAAAAAATGTATTATTTCACCTTTTACAACTTCAGCTTTTTTCAAGCTAAAACAAAATTCAATAATTTATAAATTTCGGTATAAAATTAGAAAAACATTGGACCTATTTTCCAAGATGCTCTGACTTTTATTCTCTATCTAACTTAACAATTTAGTTTGACAATACGCCCAAATCAAAATTTACAGGGCTATTTATAATGAGGCTAAATAATTGTTTTGTTTTGACAAAACAATCAGGGCCAGCTGGCTTCAGGGTGCCAGGAGAAATTTTGTAAGTCTTGATTTCTTGATTCCCATTGGAATATGTTTATTTATTATATTTATTTGAGAATAATAATTCTGCGGGAGGTGTTGGATTCTAAGAAAAATTATGTAAATCTATCTTTTAGAAACTTTGTTTTTGTATATTATACAAAGACCTAGTTTCTTACAGAAAGATTTATAATTAAGACTTATAATAATGATTTTAAAGAGACATAATTAAGCAACTTGATTATAATTATTTTAACTAACTTTATTTTTTATTACTTGTAATCTTGCCTGAATGTAAAAGTTGACCTCCATCCATTTGTGGATCACTTAAGTGAGTAAATACCCCTAACTTCATGATGTTAGGTAAACACAGAGCTTGGTTTCTCTTTTACTTTAGATGTGTTTCCTTAACTTACACTTTTTTTTATATATATTTATGTATAATTATATATTTTTTATTTTATTTTATTTTTTTTTTTTTTAGGAATAATTAAAAATAAACCGATTTTGTTTGTAGGCAGCAGTTGCTGGATTCTCCAGAAATCAAAGAACTTCAGCTTCAGCTGAGAACAGCTTACACAAGGAAAGAACTTCAAGCCCAACTTGATGAACAAAAGCTTGAGAAAATGAAAAATTGTGTAAGTAGATTTCTTCTATATTAAATAATATTAAATTGATAAACTGCTATTAATTCTACTTAAATTAATAATTGATTTTTATCTTAATTAATGACTTGTGCTCTTAATATAAAATACTGTGGTCTCTAACAAAAATACTCAAAGTAATTAGCTCTTTTTTTTTGTTCACAATTGAATCACTAATTGCAAAAAGGGCACATGTCCATTTTTTATTGAAATTTAGTTGTGATATTTTTCATAAAATTTTTTCAAAAATAATTTAATCATCTTTCATTTGCTTCCAATCATGATCTGATGTCTTTAAAAATACAAAAGTTGTGATGACTTTTTGATAAAAATCTTATTTTAGCGAAAATCAGTTAGATCCAACATACAATGTTGGACAATATTTTTCTCTTAAGTATCAACTAATATATTATTAGGATTGGAATTTTGTTTAAACAATAAAAAATTATTTATTTTATCGTTTAAACTTTTTTTTTTTCACAATTCTATGATTTGACTAACATTTTTTACCTTAGTTTTTTTTTTTTTTCTAGATGCATACTAATTTAGAGGAAATAGAATTTGAAAAATCCTTAAAAGAGAGTGAAGCAGAAGAATATGCCATTAAACAACGACAGACTTTGGCGAAACTAGAATATCGCAAAATTCTACAAGATCAAATGATGTTTAGATACAGGGAAAAAGAAGAAGAGCATAATACTATGTTAAAAGAAAGGGAAATACTTAATAGAGCGGTAAAATCAGTCATTGAGGAAGATAAGCTGTAAGTAATCATTTGTCAACATAATTTTTTTTCTTGATTCGTAGGTAACTTACTTAAAACCACATTCATTACATCAACACATCTGGTTTGATTCCCAAAGAGATGAGAAATTTTTCACGTTATTAACCACATCAATTAGATAACGTAATTGTAGATTCTTCTGCCCAATAATGACTAAAATGTTTATGGAAGAATGTAAAAAAGAATGGTAAATGATTGACATTACATTTATCATTGAGGAAGGTAAGATGAGTAAAGTTTGTTTTATGTAATTTTTATTCTTTAAATGAATGCAATTTCCATTTATTTATTATAGTTAATTAATTAATTTCTTTTCCTGATCAACCCAATGTTAAGTCAATACAGGGTGGAGGGCTCAGGCAATTAGCACACCCATTTGATATAGAACATAGTTTATCCCTCTGAAAATAACTAAATAAAAAAAAAAACACTTTTTGTCAGGGAACCAAATATATATTCTACAACACGTGGGTCTTTAAAATTTATATATACTGAAATAATTAAATTTGAGAATTATTGCAAAAATAATAATAAAGATTCTAGTAAATAATGGAAATATGTATATTGGTCCATATGAATAAAATATGAAAGATAGAAAATGTGAATACAGTGGAACCTCAATTTAACATTGTTTCTTTAAAGAGTTAATAATATCTTGGCTCATCCAGGCACTTTTTTGAGCGCAATAACTGACAGGTAATGTCTTTATGTTCAAACACCTGGTCAGATTATTTTTTTTATTTTTTATTTTTTTTGTTTATTGTGTGTGTGTTCCAAGACTGGAATTGTTCGTCACTTTACTTCAGTGTTGGTACATTCTTATGCCTCTGCAGGCATTTCACTTTTATTTCCTTTTAATCTTGTGTTGGTTGGTTGGGGGTTACAAAGGAATGTGCGGAGTCAAAGAAAGTATGATTCTGTAAATAGAAATCTAAAGTTGTAATAAGGGTTGGCTCACTGATGAAGAAGCCTTGGGTAAGTTCGAGGGTAAGGATTTGCGGTGATCTGCAAAGGTCAAAGAACTAAGTGTCTTGGTGATAGGTACCATAGTGTGTTGTATTGGAACTATCAAACTTGCTAGTTTCACTAACCACCAGAAAGAGAGTACTTTCTTTTCTCTGTAGGCTGGGAAGTGACTTACTAAAGGTTTCATAAATAAGGGGGGGGGGGGGGTGGAAGTTTCTAAATTCAGTTGAACAGCCATGGTTGAATTAAATAGATTTTAATGGATGAAAAGAGATAATTAGGCTATTAAAACTGCTCTTAAAGAAAAATAAGATAAGAATTGTAGGTTTTTAGAAATTATAATTAAATTATCGGCTGAATTAGGCAGGGTTAGTGTATTTACAAACTGAACCTAATTAAAAGATAGGAAGTGGGACAAACCTTTACATAAAAAGAGAGAAAGCAAAATAAGTATAACCTTAATTTTATTAATAATGAATGTCTAAAAGTAATGTAAATTTTATGAGTGTATAGTCATTAAATATTTATTATTTCAGGGAGTTAGAAAAAGAAATCATGAAACGAAAAACTTGCAAAAAAGAAATTGAAGAATATAAACAAGCTAAAGCTATCTGGTTAGAGAAAGAAAAGCAAATAGAAGTTAATGAAGAGAGGTAATTTATTTTTCAAATGAAGATTAAAATAGATTTTGTGTAAATTCTATTATTTATTTTTTATTTTAATTTTTTTTTGATAATTTATTTTTTTAGACGTATCAAAGAATATTTAGAAAAAAAGAAAAAGGAAGAAGAGGAACTAAAAGAAAAAGAGAGGTTGAAGCAGGAGAAACTGCTAGAACTTCAAGAATTAGTGGCTGGTATTGTCAGCCATATTGATGATAACAGACAAGAACATGCCAGAGTCATACAGCTTATAGTTGAAGAACAGGAGAGACAAAAAGCAGAGAAGAGAGAATTTGAGGAGTCCATGAAGCAGTTAAGATCCAAACAACTGTTAAGACAAGCTTTTGTAAAACAAATGGAGGAAAGACTTCAGAGATTACACCTTGAAAAACTTGAAGATGACGACTACATTAAAAAGGTTTCTTAACAATGGGGTGTTTTTATAAAATTCTGCTCTCTATGCTTCACCGTTTTATAAAACATATGCTTTAATTAAAAAAATACATTTTCTCATTAGAAATATGAAAGTACACTACAGTTTCGCGAATCCTGGCCCTCTTAGTCTAGATGGATCTCAATAAAAAAAAATATATATAAAAAATGTTTACTGTACCCCTAAATTAACTTGTGGAATGATTATCCAATCAATTTTTAGATTTAAACATGTGGACTAGTTTGGACTTACGTTGTACATACATAATATTATTGAGACTAATAAAATCCTTTTTATGATAAAACTATCCATTTTAATAGTTTTACGAACATTTTAAAACTAATCCAGTTTTATCCTGACTTTCGGTGATCTGGACAGGGGCGGGTCCCATCAACTTTTTTTTTCAGAGCTTTTTGACACAAACAGGAAAAATATAGCGAACTCAAAATAATTAGCCGGTCAAATCCAAAATGTCAGACAGTTCATGTGACACTTTTTTTTTAATAGGGTATCAAATTAATAAAAGAGCTATTTTTAGGGTTTCGTAGAGTGTGATGTGTCCGTCTGGCTGTCGCTCTTAGGTCCATAGCGCCCGATCCGTTTAAACTAAAGAGGTGAAGTCATTCTTTTTTGGTTTTATGAGTTAAAATATATCTTAAAAAATCTCCCTAACAACCACTATACCTATAACGGCTGGTCCTAAAATTTTGAAATAATTCATGGTAATTATGGTGGGGCTATGAAAATTTCCTGAAAAAATGTAATATACCTTGTCGTTATTAGTTATTATCGATCAAAAATCAGTTTTTTTTTATCGGTGGTATTGTAGTCTGCAGTTCCTGCCTATTACAATACCACCGAATACTATATTTTTATGCGAGACTTTATGCAGAACCATTTTATTATTTTATTTTTATGCAGAACCATTTTATTATTTTATTATTAACACTGCAATTTTACATGAATAAATGTATCAATTTAGCACAATACAATAAACGGATATGGTTGAAAGTGACATGGGATTATGGCTATTTGCAGGTTACTTTCGACATGCAATACAAATTTGAATTGAAAATCACATGAGTACTTTTAGGTATAAGTGTAAATAAATGTATTGTTGGTGTTGGGCATACACGTGGAAGAGAAAAAAATGAGGGCAGAAGGTTGAAACTTACATAGGACCAAAAATAGGCTAATTATGACCTAACATAACATTCGTTAAAATTGTATATGTATAATTTTTAAGACTTATTGGTTCACAAAAATTGTGAACAGACCGACAGACAGACTTGAACTATAAAACCTCACTACCTTCTTAAACCTTCCTAGTGTGTCTGTCGGATTAATGTATTGGAATTTTTGAAATCGGTGACATAAAAAATGTTCTCTTCAGAACGATCACATATCTTCAGTAAGCTCAGAAGCAAACTTATTCAAAAACTAAAATATTTTATTTTGTACTTTTTTATGTTAAGAGAAATTTACAGAGAGCTTGAAAATTTACTCGTGAAATAACAGTGCAAAAAAAAAGAAAATACTGTCCAAATATTCGTGAATAAATCCTGTTCCCGTTTTCTTCTGTGTTTCAGTTTCTTCACTTTCAAGGTGGCCCCTCTCGGTGTAAGGGGCGGCTTTTTTATTTTAATTTGTGAAGTTCACATTATTACTTTTACATGACGTATTGAGAATTTGTTTCATATTAAGTAAAAAAAGAGTTAAGAGAATTAATAAATAAACATACGGTATAATAGGGCTAGACAAAGGTAATATAAGGGGGGGGGGGGGAGAGAGAGAAAGAGAAATACAAATAATATAGCAAAGACAATCGACAAAGATGGATGTAGATATAACTAGTTAAGTTTAAGGCACAGAATTTCTTATCTAGTAAAGTTATTTCATTTTCACATCAGATTAGATAAGATAACTTTATCAAAACTCATAATAAAATATTGTAATTATTTTCGTCCCAGTCATCCTAGATTTTATATTATTATTTCTACTCAAATAATAATGTTATTTAATCCTTTCTTCTATCTACCTAATGTAAAAAAAAACAACATTTCTATTCCTAATAACATCTTCTCTTCTTTTTCTTCTCCTACTTTTTAACATTTTTTCGCCGTTTAATTTCAAATAATTTTTTGCCGCCCCCTAAATTTTGCCGCCCTAGGCGGCCGCCTAGTCTTGCCAAATGGTAGAAACAGCCCTGTTAGCCTTCAAGTCTGCATCTCTCTCATATTCCCTATTTTGTAGATCCATCTTGTGTCAGTGAATTTTGCTTAATCTGAAATGTTTTCTAGATCAGATATTCCCTGAACTTCTGGTTGCCCTTCATTTTATTTGTAATACCATCAAAATTAGCTGAGGATCTACTTGTGCCTGGTACAATGATCCTCATTCACGCCTGTAGAGAAATATTGTATTAAGATAGAATCCAAATTCCATTTAAAATACTCTGCCAATTAGTGTGGCACATAGCTTCCTTGCGTTCTATTTTATACATACTACTAATACTTATACTTATTAAAACCTATTATTGTCAAATTTTTTTTTTTTTTTTTTTTTCATGAACTAAAGTATCAATTTAGTAAAATTTCAAGAGTGCAGACAGTTGAAATTCATCTCGGCTACTTTTGACAAACCATCAAAATTTCATAAAAATCAGATAAGTACTTTTGAAGATATAGGAGTGAATAAATATATGTTTGTGTGAATGTGGAAGAGAAACAAATGGGCGCATAAGGTAGAAACTTATATAGGACCAACAATGGGCAAATTATGACCTACCATCCAAATTTCAATAAAAACGTCCGATAGTTTTTAAGATATGTTGGTTCACAAAAATTGAGCGGCAGACAGACAGTCTAAACAGATTTCTGTCTTGGAATTTTTGAAATTGGAGACCTAACAAATTTTTGTTCTTCGGAACGATCACATAGCTTCTGTTACTTTCAATTTTTGCTTCCGATCCTACCTAAGGAAACAGAAGCTAAGTGATCGATCTGTCGAACAAACAAATGTTATGTCTCCGATATCAAAATTCCTAGACAGAAATCCGTTTCAGACTACAGGGAACATTTTGGTTCTAAGTCTGTCTGCTCAATTTTTGCGAAGTAACATATCTTAAAAACTGCTCGTCCAATTTTAATGAATTTTTACAGTAGGTCATAATTAGGCCATTTGTTGTCCCATATAAGTTTCAACCTGCTGCAATGCTCATTTGTTTATCTTCCTCATGCACTCAAACATACATTTATCTACACCTATATCTTCAAAAGTCTCATCCGATTTTTATGAAATTTGGATGGTTTGTCGAAAGTAGCCCACTGATAGCTCCAGATTAATTTCAGTCTGCGTTCTTTAAATTTTCCAAAAGTGGTACTTTAATTAATGTAAAAAATCAAAACAATTTTGACATATTTAAAGAAGAGGGGGGGGGGAATTAAATAAATTTGACAAAAATAGGTTGTAAAAGTATACGGAATAGGATGTGAGGAAGGTGTGTGCCACACTAATTGGCAGACTATTTATTTACACATTTAGTTTATATTTATCAGGCAACCAAATTGACCTTATAAATATGTCTATTTTAGTTACATTTTCTATAACTTAGAAGAAGGTAATTATTTTATAATTTTTAGAAAATGGAAGAATATGAAGATGATAGAAAGTACCAGCAGATGACTGCTCAAAAGCAGAAGCTAATGAAGTTGGAGTATAGACTGAGTTTACAAAAAGAATTTGAGGAAAAACAAAATAGAAGGAAAAGGGAGGAAGAGCAGCTATATAAGTTTAAAATGATGGAAGAGGAAGCTGCTCGAGAAAGGTTTGTGTTATTTTACATTGTTTTGATGAAAGTTAAGTGTGAAATTATCTCTGCAGAATTCATATGCTTTTTCTTACCTTTCTTAAGTTATTATTCTAACAGGCATTTTAATAAACATTTAATTACTTATTTTCTTATATTTTCAGGAACAAATTGCTGGAAGAAGAAAGAATCAAACTGCTTCAAGATCATGCTGTCAACGTTCTGGGATTCTTACCTCCAGGCTTACTCAAACCATCTGATCTTCCACACTTGCCTCCAGATGTCAAAGAGTTCTATTCAGCTAAACCAGAGCCTCTGGATCCACCTGCTCGTTAACTTCCTTCCAGTTTACCATGTTAGTCTAATATTTTTTTACTGGGGATTTTCTGTTGTATTATGGTGCTGGTTAGGTTTAAATTTATTTTTTTTATGTATGAGAGATCACATCTTTCAGCATATCGGGTGCCTTGTGGAATTTCCCTGTCAAAAATGTAGCATTTAGTAAACTAATTTAGTTAGCTGCCAAGAGAAAGGAGGGGTTAGGTGCACAGTTCAGATATTGCAATCATAAAATTCCATTTGCACAATAAATTGAGTCTTAATATTTCTCTGAAAAATTTCTAAAATAAAATTATACTCTTATTGAGGTTTCTTTCTTTAAAACTTCCTTGTGGCTCTTTTCCCCTCAGAACTCGTAACTTTTTTCTGTTCTTCAATATTAATTAGTGGATAATATCACTCAATTAATTTGTTTATTTTATTTTACTTCTGATCTTTATTGACTTGCACAACATATTCATATTCATATTCTGCATGTATGTTTGTACTTTAAAATGCTTAATATTGTTATTATTTTTTCGATTGCTTCCGAGCTTACCGAAGGTAACGGAAGCTATGTGATCGTTCTGAAGAACGAACAAATTTGATGTCTCCAATTTCAAAAATTCCAAGACAGAAATCTGTTTCAGACATCAGGGAACATTTTTGGTTCCGTGCTTGTTGCCTGTCTGTCCGTCTGTCGCTCAATTTTTGGGAACCTATCTTAAAAACTACTCATCTGATTTTAGGTCATAATTAGCTCATTTTTGGTCCCATATAAGTTCTACCATATGCGCCCATTTGTTTCTCTTCCACATTCGCACAAACATACATTTATTTGCACTTATATCTTCAAAAGTACTTATCTGATTTTTATGAAATTTTGATGGTTCGTCGAAAGTAGCCTGCAAATAGACCCAGATTAATATCAACTGTCTGCACTCTTTAAATTTTACTGAATTGTATAATTTTTACAGATATAAAATACGGGGAGAAAATGAAATAAATAAGCAAAAAATCATTTAATTTTTCAAAATCAAAAAATAAATGAAAATAATCACCTGTTAAACTTAATTCTTACACTTAATTATGCTTAATGATAAATTAAGTAAATTAGAATTATGGGGATTTCAGTTTGCCATGCAATGCCAATGACTTTTCTTTAGGGAGTCTAAACAACAGTCATGGATATTTAAGTAAAATACTTCTTCAATAATTATTGTACTTAATTGGTACTTGTAATACCAAGGATTCTGGAGTAAAACCCCCAATTTTTTAGAGAAATAAGTGTATTCAATCTACACTCATTAAAGTGTATTGAAAGGTAATTTAAAGACATATCAACTCACATTGTGTACTATAATTCCCTTATTTAGTTGGCTGTGTCCCTGTATTTTACTACGTGTGTATTACCTTGCTTTCTTGTTTGTTTGTTTGTTTGTTTGTCCGGTACAAATCTGGCAATCTATTTCTAACTAACTTCCCGAATACATAGCTTGACATTTGAAACTTTTAGCATAGCTCAGAACACGATGACAATGCATTGTTTTAATACTTTTAGCCATCTTTCAGCAGAGTTTAATTGGTTTTCAGCAAATTTTGCTGTATGGAAAGTTAGTTCGGGAAAAATCCACAAGTTATTGTTTTTTTTTTGCCATGTCCCATGTTTACAATCTTCATTTTGACGGGTTTCAAATTTGTGATTTTTATAAATAATTTTTTATTAATATTTGTGATTAAATAAATAATTTGTAGAAACATTGAATGACAGCGCAACAGGAAATATATTGATTATATTATTTATATTATTTAAAATATATCGATGGCACGGTTTAGATTTGGTGTTGGGGAGATCCGTTGTACAAAGATTTGTCCTTTTATAGGTTTAAGATCAGCTCTCTAGATGGTTGTCATTTATGTGAAGTAAATAAATTTGGAACTATTTTTTTTTTTTTTCACTAACATTATATATTATATAAAAATAACAATTACATTATCAACATTACATACGATTCAATAGAAAATTTAAAAACGTAGTATTAAAAAGTTCTTTTTATCTTGAAATTATTCCTATTTTAATACTAAATTAACTATGTGTCGTTATCCAGAAAAAAATAATAATTTCTGAGTTATTGAATAAAAATTGTGAGACCCTGCTAGAAATTGAAACTGAATGTAAACCGGTTATGTATTTTATCAAACATCAATGATATAAGATATTTTGGTTTTTAAATTCAGTATTACTATGTTTGAATAAGTTTTGATCGAGTTTATTGATTTAACTTACTTAACTTATTTAACTTTACTTTAACTTTTTTTTTTTAATATTACGATAAGCTGCAATTCCTGGTGAAGTCCCCTGAGTGGATAACCTGTATATTACAGGCACTTCAAGGCACTTTCAATCAGCATTTTACAAGGGTGCTGTTTTTCTCTAGTAGGATTTAATGTCGTTTTTAACATTCTTCTAGATATGGTGAAGGTTTTACCTCGGAATTGGTGTTACACCTTTAAAAGACATGGGGAATTAGTCTGTCCTTACTGTTTATTCTTTGCCGACGATTTTACTATCCTTACTAAGACTAAATGAGAAATGGAGGCAATGCTGCAGCTTTTAGAAGACTCCTGTGCATGGTCGAGGTGCCTTAAAATTAAAGTTCCAAAGTGTGCCTTGTGCCTTGCATGTCGAGGCACTGTTTTTAGACCTATTCAAGCGAACCTTCGTATTGGCATTCAGCTCATTCCTGAGATTAGTGAGGTGTGCCCTTTCAAGTTAATTAATAGTAGTTTTAGGAAAAGTCTTGAATCTGTGGACAAACTTCCCTTTCTTGTCCAAGGAAAGCATGGATATACTACAATTCATCCCCAAGCTTTCTTGGCCTCTTCTAATTTATGAGGTCAGCTCTACGATGATTACATCTTTGGACTGTGAGGCAACATCTGCATTAAAGAGATGGTTGGGACTTAGGAAGTGTATGGACCCTAGTATTTTGTACAGAATAATACAGGGTAATTTCGGTTTTGGTTTAAAGAAAGTGTCAACTATTAGTAAGGAATTTAGAGTTACGCAAAGCCACCTTTTGAGTTCCTCTAAGGATGTTTTAGTGAGAGAAGTGACTGCAGGTCCCAGGTTGGACTTATCATCTAGTTTATATGAGACTTATCATATAGGTTATCTTTAAGGAAAGATTTAGGCCAATCGGCCACCAGAAGCTGAGCGGAGTGTAGCTGAGTGTAGTTGAGTCCAAGGGGTGTGGCAACCGAAAGCTGAGCGGAGTCGAGCTGACTGTAGCGGAGTCTAGCTGACTCCGCTCTGTTTTCGTTTGCGTGAACTAAGCTAGTCCACCCAAAAATGTCAACCCAACGAAAACTATAATATTTGTGTTTAAGTTCAGAATCCGAGGATTCTGAAACCGAGTTTTCTCTTGCAGCTTGTATCGCATTACCAGCTTATAAGACAGATTTAGAAATTTTCTATCTAGAAAAAGGGATGAATTCGGGGAATTTCACACCCTTTTTCATGATCTAAACCACGAACAGTTTAAAGAATATTTCCGTATGAATAGCCCTCAGTTTAATGAACTTCTAAATAAGATAAGAGATGATATAACGGGTTGTGATACAAACTATCGGAGAGCTGTAACATCCGAATTAAAAACTTTTTTTTTAAATACGCCAACACTGATTACTTTTTATTATACTTTATTTATTTTCCTTCACATTATATTATTGAAAGAGAGATTAGATGGCTATTAAGGTAGAGAAAATAATGAAAATCACTATTTTATTTGAGAAACGTTTCGACCAATTATTAATGTCATCTTCAAACAAACATATATATAAAATTAATTCAAGGTAATTATAATTATTCATTATAAATTTTGGCATATCCTTAATCCCACTGAAATCAAGTTTTAATTAAGAACCACTGTATAATAAGATGAATCTCCTCGACGAATAGTTGTTATGAAGATCACATGTATACAGCTTTTTGATAATTGTATTTTTAGTTATTATTATATATTTTTTAGAATGTTATAAATTGTTACTAGTTTTGTTTAATGTTTTAATTTATATTTATACATATTAACATTTACTGGTTATTTCGATGTCGGTATGTTATACCAACGTGCCACTGTTAAACTTTTTAATTTTAGACCCTCTCTTATGGAGATAGTATTATATAATGAAACAATAATGACGTATGTAAGTATATTTTTTACTGAATACAAGTCTTAATTAAAACTTGATTTCAGTAAAATTAGAAGTATATGTCAAAATGTTTAATGAATAATTAAACCCTATATAATTACTAATTTTTATTTTATAATTACTTTATTTTAAAGCTATATATTATGCTTGTTTAAATTTTAGAATAAAACAAGACTGAAGATGACATTAATAATTGGTCGAAACGTTTCTCAAATAAAATAGTGATTTTTTACACTATATTAGCCAGCTAATCTCTCGTTCATTTATCTACAAGAGTGTATTAATCAATTAATAAAAAGTTTATTCATTTAATTTTTTAATAATATTATTGTTGTGGGTGGAGGGGGAAGCGGAGTCAGCTTTCAAAACCGACCGGCTAAGCGGAGTCGAGATGCGTCGCTAGGCTCAGCTCAGCTCCGCTCCGCAACCGGTGGCCACCCTTACATTTAAAACAATGGGATTCGATTTCACAAGCTGAGTCAACTCCGCTCAGCTCCGCTCCGCTCAGCTTCTGGTGGCCGATCGGCCTTATGGGTGGAATAAGTCTTCACCATGAGGGCCTTGGCTGGAACCGACTTGGCAAGCAAACAAGGGTTGCAATGATGAGAGCTGTAATTAGAGAAGAGGCAGATCATGATGCAGTAGTACATGCACAGAGGATATGGGTTGCAGATGCAACACAATTGGGTTGTTCTTGGTGAAACTTGCATACCTCCGAGGATTCTTTAGGAGTTTTTTTTGTATGATTGGTCTCCGGAGATGGTTAGATTTTATGATAATGCCCTACAGTGTACTCTTCCTGACCCAAGTAATTTAAAGTGTTAGGGATTAGTAGATGAAGATTGCTGTCAGCTATGTAGGAGAGGCCCAGCCACTGCACAGCACATCTTATCAGGTTGTCAGGCAGCTTTGCTAAAGGGACGATTCACATAGCGTCACGATAAAGTACTTGCCATAGTCATGGAAGCTATTAGTTTTTCTATTGACAAGGCAAAGCTTTCTCAGGGTTGTGTGCAGCTAAGTCTGTGCACACCCTATTAAAGGATCTGGGTGTTGGTCGAAATCGTTTAAACCACTCTTATTCTACTCTCTCTCTCTCTCTCTCTCTTTCTTCATTCCATTCAGAAAAAAGTAAGTTCCATGACATATTCTTTGAAACAGTATATATGTAGTATTTCATTAAAATCAGAATAATCAATTACGGAAAGGAAAGAGAATAACAAAGTTATCAACTTTATTTTTTAAAAGAATAATAAATTAACAAATTATAGGATAATTATAACTATGGTATAAAACCACTATTAAGAAAAAAGTAAAAATAAATTTGATACTACAACAGATATAAAATAATAAATCATATAACAGCCTGTATCCTCTTCTCTTGGCACCTGCTCTCCGCAGAGATCCTGGCTCTGGTTTTAAATGGACACGAAATTCCGTGTAAGGAATAGGTTTGATTCCTAGGTCTGATTGTAGATAACAAACTAAGGTGGCTCCCCCATATCTCCCACCTTATTGACTGAGCAATGAAGGGATTTAATGCAATGAGAGTGATTGCTAGAAACTGTTGGGGGAGCTGATAAACACTTTGTAGATAAGCTTCTCTGTACCCTCATCCGATCCAGGATGGAGTATGGTGCCCTAGTCTTCGGCTCGGCTAGGCTATCACTACCTAAAAGTTGGATACTATCTTCCATAAGGGCTCAAGGCTAGGGTCAGGCACTCTCTGCATAACACCAAAAAATGCCTTTTACAGGTTAGCCATTATCCCTCCTGCAGACCTCAGAAGAACCCAGATTGCTCTTAGATACTGTGAAAGGCTAAGCCAACCCTTTAGGCTCCGAGGAAGAAAGATTCAAACAAAATAAAGAGGTAAGCGGCACTGTTCAGACTACAATTCCTGAAAGTGATTTGTATGAGATTCTCAGATTAACTTTAGAATCGAGCGGCTGATGTTGCATTGTGCTATGGAAAAGCATTCAGACTATCCATTCCAAATCGCTTCCCACTCAACCTGTTTTTTTCCGGGAGCTTTCACATCCAAAGACGCAGACCACTTAAGTGGGCCCATTGAACAAACCCGGGTTGGAAACCTAATTCTTCACATTTGTGAGAAGTCTGTGGTCGATAACCATGTCCACTCATGGTTTTGAAACCTGGTGGTACTACTCTTTTGAGCAGCTTCCCATTTCTTTTAACAATGGTAGGTGAACATTGAGCAAGGGGCCCGGTCCGGGAGTTGAACCCAGAACTGTTTGGTCTTGTGGACACTCTTCCAACTACTGACCATACCCAATGCTGCTTTACTTGTCTGATTGAGAGCCAACTGCTCTTCCCTACGGGCTATCAGGATCCTATTTCAACCTGTATGATATTTATTTTCATTAAATAAAATAATTTAATTATAATTATAATATTTTGTTGAAAATATTAATTTTCATAAAATTAAACTCTGTCCAGAACTTTAAATTTTCTCACAGCCTTGGTTAATGAGATGCACCCTCACCACAGTTTCCTATTACATTTCTTAGATTTCCTAGTTAAATACCACATTACATTCTTTATTTGAAATTAAGCACGGAGTTGAATTGACTCTGAGGATGAAGGCCTATGGTGAGTGGGAGCAGAAGCAGAGAGAGTGAGGGAAAAAGCCACCTAGCGCCTGAATCTTGAGAGATGGGGGGGGGGGGGAGTCGAGTCCAGACTTTTCTCATTAAAGTATTTTACCACATTGAGCAGATTGCCTGGCCTCAAGATTTCAGTAGAAGGGATACGATCAAATTACTGAGAATAGCCTCCAGCCACCCTTCACCCATATAATATATTTTGCGAGGTGGCCCAATACTAAGGTGTCTTAAATGTGGAGAATTAGAAGTCACTATGCATCAACATCTAATAATTGCGTGTCCTGCGCTCCGATTAGCAAGATGGAAATTTAACAGATACAGGCCACTTTCACTACAATTCTCATCAGCAGAAGGTCTGAGATCAACCCTAGAATATGCCAGATATGTAGGCTTATCATTTTTAATCTGAAGCTGTACATTGGGAAAATAAATAAGAAATGAATTTAATAATAATAATAATAATGAATAAGTATGTAAAAGTTTAAATAAGGAATAATAATTATGATTAAAAAAAATAATAATAATAAAAACCATATAAAATAAAAAAAATACGTACGGTGTCGCGGGACACCCGGTAAGAACGAAATTCTTTACCCTTTTCATTAATGAAAAGGAATTTTCATTAAATATAGATTATAAAATCACCCTGCTAAGTATATGATGCTAACTACTTAATACATGGCGGAGTTAGAAAAGAGACCAAATTAAAAGTAACTAACTATTTGTACTTAGCAGAGTTTAGAAAAAATATATTTTTTTTATCATTCAAGCGAGCGTTTTGCAATAAATATGTATTGAATATTGAGAAAATAGTTAATCATGGTGAGTTGATAGTTAGAGAAGATGGTTGTAGTGTAGATAGTGAGGGAACAGGACTGTTCCCTAATCCTCGCTTTCTGGCCAGACTCCATTTATAATATTATAAAATATATCACTTCACTACACAAAAACTTCTGCTTGTATCAGGTCGAAATTTTACATGTCTGTTTCAATTGTACTTTAGACAATATGTATGAAGTTTTATTAAAATCGTTTTGTTAGAACGTAAGATATCGGTAAAAACGTTATTTTCTCTATTTTAAAGGTTTAGGTCCGCTTTAATAAATATAGCGATCTTTAACACTTCATAGAGGTGTTGGTTCTGGTTTTACTAAAATAAAAATAAAAAATTTAAAAAGTTGTTTGTCCCATTGAGTAGATGAAGTTAGAATTTTATCTCGTCCTAAAATTCTAATTTTACATTTGAAGTTTACGTTTACGCGAGCGTTGCGCGAAAAACGCTTGGGCGGATAACGTTGTCCAACGATCTCGTCCTGGAAATTGAATAAATTCCAACTAAATCGGTTATCTTTTACTCAAGTTATCGTCATTGGTCGATTTCGTGAAGGTCGGTTTTGTGGCAGTCGTTTTTTTTGTGTGTGCTCAGAGCATCTGATGTGATGCCCTGATTTATATGGCTCACTAATGATCACATCATACTCGCTTTGGCGGTACAATGTACAGAGGTATGATGTGTGAAGTTGTTGGAACTCTCTACCACGGGGATAGTAAAATGGGTCTAAAAGATGTCCTAATTGCTAAGTTCGAACAAGTGGGTTGTTCTTCCCGACTAGTACTAGGACCTTACTACTACTACTACTACTACTCCCGTGCTCCAGACGGTGTAACGTGCCATAAGGAACTTCGTTCCAAAAAAAGGAAATAGTCTACAGGAAAATATAATAAATAGTTTACACCGCTAATGACCCATGTGCAGTCGATAGTATAAAAAAAATTATAATAATAAAATGATTACGGGTCAAAAACAACAAAATTAATATATTTGTTTTCAAAATTTTTGGAAGAATTATTTTTTTAGCAAATGTATGCATTAAAATTGTCTTTACAGTCTTAATTTTAAGAGTTGATTCAAACTTGTTAAATAATCGTTTCCATATTGTAAAGTTAAGCTTGCAGTCACTAGGTTTTATATAGTTAAAGCAAGTGACAAATACTTGTATTTTATATCTGTACAAACAGTCCATTAATCAGAGGAGTTTCGTATTCTATAATATGTACAATGTACAGTACATATTAGAATTAGACTCGAATAGGAGCTAGATAATAGACTATGGCTATACATTTCAGTTTTCATATTTCGTCCACTACTCAGCGTTTAGACGTCATATTTGTAATAATAATTATATATAATATATATATAAAAATTCTTAATCGTATCTTTTATCATAATCTGATAGGGATAGGGCATTTAACTTATTTCATATTACATATTTTTTGTTGGTGTTTTATTATTTTGTTTAAGGTATACAAAATCTTCGTCCTCTTTCACCCTAAGATTAAAAAAATTGTCTTTTTACTTGTTGGAGCCCCCCAAGTCGATAAATTAAGATGGAATACAATGGGTCCCTGCAGCCGGGACAGGTACAAGCGAAATGCTAACAGGACAGTTGGCGGCCGGATAGTATCGTGTCCCTCCAGCTCTAACAATGATATCTACTTCATCTGGACCTGTTTCTGCCTTTGCCTTCTTACATAACGACACTTTAACAAAATACTCGAGAAAATTAATCAAAAAACATTATCTGTAATACTCGGTTCCCGGTGCTAACGAGCTCCTTATTCTATCCTCTTGGTTTCACACGGGAACATACTATTCCTTTCCTTAATTTCCGCCCCGATATTCAAATGAAAATAACTAATTAAGGTTTCTTAATGTCAATCATTGAATCGTTGATAGAAATATAATAATGCACTAACTAATTAGGGAATTATATGCTTTGTATCCGTTTTTGGGAAGGGATTACTACAACATTGTGTTACACATTTGAACTATCTATATTAGTCAATTTGGGATACTGTGTACATTATAGTTTCTTTAGCATGCTTTCTTCCTTTGTATATTAAACTTCCAATTGAAAGAATACATATACTGCTTCTATCTATTTTTTTTTTTCTTTATATAAGAGTGATAATTAAAAATGAACCTTATAAGTCTTTTTTAAAAAACAACTTTATTCAACATAAATTGCACGTACATTTAATTGCAACGCTATTTTAAATCGTTTTCTGTAATCATACAACAGTTGATGAATAAAAAAACTTTTCTGATTCAGGATTAAGCGGTAGATTCCGCTTAATCAGAAAATATTTTTTCTGTAGTGTTATATTTTTCAATGTCCAATTTTTTGTTTAGATAACTATTTATATCATGAATACTTTTTTTAATTAATTCTTTCTCTTAATGTTATAATTGACAGGTTTGGTGATTCATTTTCCTGAATCATTATATCTTTCGTCTTTTTATTCACACGTTTTTTATTTTATTATATTAGTTTTATTTGTTAGTAGAGACAAAAGCAACTGTCTTTATTACAGATCCATCGATCATTGTTTCGACAATGCTATTGTACTTTCACATTTTAATCATTTAATTGGTAACAAACAGATCACGATTTGAAAGTTAGTTTATTGAAAGCGATTAATAAATTTCTAAAAAAGACTTTAACATTTAATATTTTATTTCCATCCCACTCCTAGATTGAACTTGAACCATATGGTTTCAATAAAAGGGCTTCTCCAGAGCCGAAATGTTGCCTAATTGTGATACTATTCGTTCTGTTCTTTAAATTTATTATTGTCCGGCTCTGAGAAAAGTTCCTTCTAATTCGACCCGTTTATAAAAAGAAGAAAAAAAGTAAAGACTAAATCGTTTTCCATAAATTTTATTCTAAGTCCTTGTTGTTTCTCGGGTCCAATAAAAAATAAAGGAAGGCGTCAAGGGGGATTTTCTTGGAAGATAGAAATGCAAATAATTCGAACTTGTATTGCGTTTGTTGGTATGTGTTTCATGTTATCTGTTATTTATGTGTTGAAATGTGGTTAAAGATAGCCTTCCCCAAGGGATGAGAGGGAGACTTGAGACTGGGTTAATGGGTCCACTGAGCGAGCTAATGAGTTAAAACCATTCCCGTGTCTGGCTCATCAGGGGAACTTCGATACCGCCGGGTGCCGAGAGGACTTACAAGCTTCTTATTCCTGGAGCCTTCTCTTTCCTTTTTCTAAGGTTCTCTTGGCAGTCATTGAGATGTGAAACAGAGATTGATACATGTGTGTTCGAACCTAGTCCGCTCCCCACACTAATCTTCGTTTTTCCTTCATCTCAGAAGACCTCGAGGACCCGAGAAGTAGAAGGCACTAATTACTTGCAGCTCTGCGGCCCATGTTGTCTTGCCTTCAACTATACCATCTAATCTTCTGTCACCAAAAAGAAGTCAACCTAGTGATATATTTTGTCACATTTTATTGTGCAACCCAGATTCAGTTGACACTTAAAAGGAACCGCAGGAACCTTTATCTCGAAAGTTTAAAAATAATCACCAGTTAATTGGAATTGTCGAAGAGGAAACACGGATTTTAGTTTTTTATCTTCATTTCTTGCCAATTGGTGGTTTTATTTAATAAGATAATCCAGTTTTGGGGAATTAAGATTTCGATGGGCACATACTTAGCTAATATAACTTAAAGAACTATACAGCTTTGGATTTGGATATCAACTCATATAAGTAGATTAGACGTTATTCAAATACCGATACACATTTTTCTTAATACGATAAGTTACCCTTTACGTTATTATTATTAAAAAAATGTTGTATCTCGACAAAATTCCTGAACAGACTCCGAATTTTAGCGAAATGTAATGATTAAAAATATATTTATTAACTACATAGCTAATATTTGTTACTTTGAAATTTAGTTGGATAACATATTTGACAAATAAGAAGCCGTGGCAAATTCTAATAATGTTGTAATTCCTTCAAAGAAATGTTTTATTTCTTGATTTAAATAATTTAGTTATTTATTTCAAAATAGTCGTCTGCATAATTGGCAGTCTTACCTCAATTCCCCTGTTAATTAAGTTGTTTAGAAAAGGTTCGTAATTAACTTTTATATTTTAAGCCGTAGAACCATAAAGCCAAGCATTCTTCACCATTTATGGAATAGGAAAATAGGCTTTAAAGTATAAGCCACCCTTGCAAACAGCAGCCAACAATTAAACCTGGTTATAAGAGTTAGAAATTATCAGAAGAGCGAGTTAAAGACAAAGACTCTTAATTGCTAACTGTACAAAGATGTCTTAGGCCATAAAATGTTACCTCCGATAGCTGCCAGGCAGAATAATCAGTGGTTCATGCTGCATGGTAATAAGGAGGCTTTTTTGTTTTTTTAGAAGTTCTACGTTCCTTAGGTCTTTGTACTTTACTGCGTTTTTTTTTTTAGATATTCTGTACAGACAAGGTGCCAAGCCTTTGATCCATTTGCGATCGAAATCGTAGATACATAATTAATGTTCCTTACACAATGTGGATAAACTGTATGGATTTTGGATTAGAATGTAATTAAAAATAGATGTTTAATGTTCAATTCCATATTCTTCCTTTTTATTTAAATTTTAAGGCCACATATAATAATTTTTATTTTTTCTCCGTTAGGAATTTAAATTGAAATTCTACTCACCATAAATATCGAACTATATTGCACACCTGTGTAAATATTAAATATTGTGTATTGTGTGGATGTATACTCTACTCAAATAATACAATCACAACAAAATTATATTTTATTTTTTCTAAATGTACTACATATCCATTGATATGACAAGCGATTTTTAAAAATTTGTTAACAAATTCCTGACTAATTTTATAATTCTAAATATAGTTAGCAGGTGACATCAGATTGGTTCTTCTTCAGATTGATTATTAGTTCTTATGCGCATGGTCGAGATCAACTCATGACCTCTTTGGTGGTCTTAGACATGTTTGGTTGATTGAGGTAGCTCAGATATGTGGTTAGTTTATTAAGTATTAACGGTTAACGAAGTTATTGAACATTTTTTTTTTTTTATAAAATACTGTCCAAGTTTAGAATTCAAGGGGTATATATTAGGAATTGGGTCCTGTCTCTTGAAGTACATACAACCATTTTAAATTGTTTTGTTAGATACATTTTTTTAAGCCTGTAATGGCGTCGAAGCTGAAGAATCCCTATGAGTTTCTTTTATAGAATTACATTGGGATGAAAGTAGATGTCCTTTTGTTACGAGACTTCAACTGGGTGGAAGAGACCTCTCTTCAGACTTTAGATGACTTCTTTTTCAGCTCCTCCATCTCTCGACCTGAGAGCCAGTCTCTATGGCGGCAGTCGTTTCTTAATGATCCACGTCCATCGAATTTATCATTACAATGCTGTTGCTTTTTGTCTCACCGCAGTCGAGGGTTTTATGTTTCATCTCTATAGCGCTCATCAGTCACAGGTGTACTCAGAAAGACGCCTTTCATAACAGGTAACTTTACAATAGCTTATTTAAAATTTCCACGTCCGTAAACAGAAGAGTACTACTGAAAGGTGTGCCTACTAATGACAAAAAGCATTCATACTTTTGATTTCAAACCAAATCTTTAATTAATTCATCTTTAAACCTAATCTATACCTAAGACCTAATTTCTCATCACTCCTCCTATAGTCCTCATCACCTCTTTCCTCCTATAATAGCGATTAAAGAAAGCTCACAAAAATATAATGGCAATTTTTCAAAGAATTCTTATATTATATATATATATATATATATATATATATATATATATATATATATATATATATATATATATATATATATATATGTATATATATATATATGTGTGTGTGTGTGTGTATACATTTATTTTTTCATTTATTTATAGTGACGAGACATTTTTCTATCTTTCTTTATTCCTTTACTACTTTTTTGCCTTCTGTACATTGTTTATCATGTATAGGTTATTGCCCCTGACCACTTTTCTGATAATAACTGATTGCATCTCTTTCACTGATATTTATTGAGTAAATTCTTGCTTTAAAAAGTATTATTATTATTATAAAAAAAGAACAGTTGATATTTAAATTCTATCAAATCGATTGTATTGATTGCTCTATATACATACCTACGACCTACACACACATACGTATATATATATATATATATATATATATATATATATATATATATATATTATTAGATATTAAGGGAAACCTGATGTCGTCTTGAGTCTTCCGCGGAGCAGGAAAGCAGGAAAAGCGGAACTCCTTCAAAAGATGGCCGCTGTCGCAACTCCCACGCTGTCCCAAACCAAAAACTGTCTCTCGAGGACCTCAGCGCGATCCTCCCGCCGCTGCGCGCATGTCCGGTAATCCAGTGTCTTGACTACGACTTTCAACCAGCGTTTTCATTGGGAGAGGACAGACGCCATTAATCGTCGTACTTATTTAAATAAGTACGACCCGTATCCAAACAATAAACACATATATTTAATAATAAAATAGACCATCTAACACGGCCTTCCTGACGTAAGCTTCGCTCTCGAAGCTGGTGTCTCACATATAATAAGTAATAATAACAAACAATCCAACACGGCCATCCTGATGTAAGCTTCGCTCTCGAAGCTAGTGGCTCAGACAAAAGTAATGTTACGTCCAACCTGTAACATCGTACAACTGAAGTTTGTGATTAAGGTACGCATAAGCAAAAATGCAATTTTTTTTTTTCTTTTTTTTTTTCTTTGTAAATGCAGTCTACACAACAGGCAATTCCATACATTACAATTTTTTTTTTTTTTTTTTTTATAAATGCAGTCGACACAAAAGGTCTGTTCCATACATTTAAGACTTCTTTTTTTTTTATAAATGCAGTCGACACAAAAGGTCTGTTCCATACATTTAAACTTTTTTTATAAATGCAGTCGACACAAAAGGTCTGTTCCATACATTTAAACTTTTTTTTATAAATGCAGTCGACACAAAAGGTCTGTTCCATACATTTAAACTTTTTTTTTATAAATGCAGTCGACACAAAAGGTCTGCTCCATACATTTAAACTTTTTTTTATAAATGCAGTCGACACAAAAGGTCTGTTCCATACATTTAAACTTTTTTTATAAATGCAGTCGACACAAAAGGTCTGTTCCATACATTTAAACTTTTTTTATAAATGCAGTCGACACAAAAGGTCTGTTCCATACATTTAAACTTTTTTTATAAATGCAGTCGACACAAAAGGTCTGTTCCATACATTTAGATTTCTTTTTTTTTTTTTATAAATGCAGTCGACACAAAAGGTCTGTTCCATACATTTAAACTTTTTTATAAATGCAGTCGACACAAAAGGTCTGTTCCATACATTTAAACTTTTTTTTTTTTTATAAATGCAGTCGACACAAAAGGTCTGTTCCATACATTTAGACTTTTTTTTTTTATAAATGCAGTCGACACAAAAGGTCTGCTCCATACATTTAAACTTTTTTTTTTTTTATAAATGCAGTCGACACAAAAGGTCTGCTCCATACATTTAAACTTTTTTTTTATAAATGCAGTCGACACAAAAGGTCTGCTCCATACATTTAAACTTTTTTTTTTTTTTATAAATGCAGTCGACACAAAAGGTCTGCTCCATACATTTAAACTTTTTTTTTTTTTATAAATGCAGTCGACACAAAAGGTCTGCTCCATACATTTAAACTTTTTTTTTTTATAAATGCAGTCGACACAAAAGGTCTGCTCCATACATTTAGATTTTTTTTTTTTTTTTTTTTTTTTTTTTTTTTTTTTTATAACTTAAGCATTAATTACTTTCCTTATTAGTTGTTTACAAGTTCGTCAACATATTAACTTCAACCAATCTGAAAGCAGACAACTATCCATATCCTTGGAAACATTCTTATTGTAGTTTTCTTCGTCATGCCTTGTTATAGTACTTTTTTTTTTTCGTCGGGTTAGGACTAGCTGGGTTTTCTAGATACCGCTCGACCATTCTGACTTTACAGATGATTCGATTCGCAGGAGGTTCATAATGGTTCTCATGTACCTTTCAACTTGACCGTTACTTTGGTTTAGATCAGGTGTAACAAAATGGTATTTGTATTTAGCTGCCCCAGACACTTTGGTAGAGTGGTGTTTTTAAAGTTGGTTCCTGAATCCATTTTAATTAATCCTGGTTCACCGAACAGCGAAAGAACTGTATTAATGCTGTCTTTAGTTTCGTCGGCCCGAACTGTTCTCAGGGGTGTCCACAAGCAATATTTTGTGAAGCGGTCAACCACTACAAGCAAATATTTAAACTTAGAATTGGTGGTAGTTAAAGGGCCCAAACAATCGAGATATAAAATATATAAAGGTTCTCTAGGCTTCTCTGCAGATTCAATGAACCCATGTAGAGGTCCAGTACTTGTTTTCTTGACTGCGCATACTAAACAATGACGCATATTTTTTTTTTTTCGTCGCTACTTCATTGTTTTACTTGTAGCCAAGTAATGTCTAAACGCATGTCTAACCCGTCGTACACCAATTGGATTTCTGCTGAGGAAGTCAGCGTGACGTAGGGAAGTCCTTTACGATAAATGATTTCGAAGTCTTAATCGAAGTCTTGAAGGTCCACCATCTCCCAACTCTTGGAGATATATCTCTTTTCAATTTAGTTTCCTTGATGGCGTTGCAATTTGTTATCAATTTAAACTTAATATCAAGTAAGTAAACACGTACAGTTTGTAAGGCTCTAACTATTGCGAGTGTGTCTTGCTCGTAAGATGGATATTTCTCCTCGCATTGGGTGGTACGCTTACTAAAATTCCATATAAACCTCTTTGTGCCGTTACCTTTTTGAATTAGAACTGTTCCGTAGCCTCTACTACTCGAATCAGTGTGTAGTTCAGTTGGGAGTTCTGGATTGAAAACGGTTAACAATGGTTCCGATGTAAGGCATGATATGACGAGGAAGTTCCTAAACTTCACCCCAGATAAACTGTGTGTGTTTTCTTTTTAGTAAGCTCAGTGATACAAATAGTCTAACTATCAAAAGAAGGTATACATTTGCGAAAATATCTGGCCAAGCCCATAAACTTTCTCACTTCTCTTACCGAAGAGGGAGTCGGTAGTTTCACTAGAGCATCAATGTTCCTTGGACTTGGCTGAATACCATTCACAGATATGATCCGCCCAAGTTGTTCGATGCTTTTCTTGAGGAAACGGCACTTGGGCTGATTCAAAGAAAATCCGGCACCCTTGAGGTCGTCTAAAACAATTTTTAGGTGGGATAACCCTTGTTCGATTGAGCTAGAAGGTATTAGAAGATCGTCCATATACACTAACACAAGTTTATCCTTTCGCTTGCCTAGAGCTTTGTGAACGGATCTTGGAAACACAGCAGGAGCGGCGGTCAACCCAAACAGTACTCTAAGGTATTCATAATGCTCGTCGGGAGTCGCAAAGGCGGTTTTGGGTAATGTCGCATCGACTAATGCAATTTGATTAAATCCCAATACCCGATACCATATCCATTGATGTAAAAAGAAACGAGGCTTTGCTTAGTCTATCCAACTGGTCTTCGATAAGGGGTAGGGGATACCTATCTTTCACGGTTAAGCTATTTAGCTCCCTGTAGTCCAACGCACATTCTCCAGGTTCCTTATTTTTTTTTTTTTTTCACCAGTAGGGTAGGACTTGCAAATGGACTCACTCTCTCTTATGATGACATTACTCATTAGGTCAGTCACAATGCCGACAACCTATAAGAAGCTCTATAAATGTTTTTTTTTTTCCCCAGATTGATAGACATTTTGGTTCCCTCAACAAGAACCACATTACCGAACATATTCTTATATTGTGCTAATAAGTTAAGCTGTGTATTCCTATCTTCTCCAGTAAAATCGGTGTCAACATCTGCGCCGCCTTGGCGAGGAGGGTCTGAAGATATACTAGCTACGGTCTGTGGTCTCCGTAACATTCTGGATCCGGAAAAAATCTGTTATTGGAACTAACGAGGTTTCGTTAAGTACATCTTGGCCCAGATAAATGTTATAATTTAATGCGCAGGTGCAATATAAAAGAATGTTAGGTACGTTGCGGACCTGGGTCCCAGTCACTTCTATATCGGTAGTAAAACATTTATGTGGCGTATCGGTCCGGGACTGAACCCCTTCAATAGTACTTCGCACAATTTGATTTTGTCTTCAAATAGTTTTCTATATTTATTGGACATAAGACAACAATCAGCTCTAGTATCAATTAGCGCTTGAAACGCATTACCGCAGATTCGCACGACTGAACCCTTAAGAACTTGCCCCGAGATGCAAACGTTGACGTTCTTTCGTTTTTCTATGGCTGCCTTGGTAAAGCAGTTTGGCGCACTATGACCCCGTTTGAGCAAAACGAATAGGTTACCTCCCTAGAAGGTCCAGGGTTCGACTTTATCTGACTTGCCACGTATCTCTTACAACCAGACTACATGTGGCACAAAACACCGCATGAGTGGCACTAAATTTCAGCCAAAGGGCGTCTTCCAGGATTAACCAATGAACTTTTCTTATCATCAACAAATTTACTAGGTGGATGACGTTAATCTACTCGAGGGTGCGATCTCTTTATACCACGTTGCAAAAAGCGGGGTTCGTCGAATCTCTGACTTCTTTGAGGCACCGGACAGGGCGTTTTCTTAACGAGGTAAGATATATTATAAGCTCCCTAACATTAGTACAATTTCGATTTACCGCTGCTGACTTAACATCCAGTTTACAAATATCATGAACGATCAGCTCAACAAGGTCTGCTTCTTTCCACGTTACCTGTAGGCACTTGAGCCTTGCTAATTTTTCGTGCACATATCGTTCGTAAGAGTTGACTTGCGAGCTGTTGTAATTTGTGGCATCCTCGAACAGGTGTCCTAAGTTACTTCGAAGGGGAAAAGCTTCCGCAGAGAGTCTTCTTTAAAGGTCATCCAGTTCTTAATGTCAGGGTCCTACTTCTCGAACCATTGTCTAGCATTGTCTCTTAAAAACCCGGTTATTCTTGATACTGCCTCTACATCATTCCACAAGAACTGATGTTTTTTATTTTTTCAATGTGACATATTCATTTATTGGAATCATGTAATTCCGGGCGGAGCACTGGAATGTTGTAAGCATCACTATGGTTCATATGTTGCAACAATACCATCTGCGGGTAAACTCCGTGATAGCCGACGTAAAATAAGTTTGATGGTAAGGGACGCTGGGGTGAGCACCAGAGTCGTTTCCTCCGGGGTCCACGTCGGAAACTATGAATTTGTCCATGTTATAGCCTCTTTTTTTTATTATTATTTTTATTTATTTATTTATTTTTTTAATATCACCCGTTATGTCCAAATATGAGAGAAACTGCACTAAGAAATCACACTCCCAAAAAAGTGAAAGATAATAGAACTGTTCTGTAAAACCGTTCTCTAAAATTATTCTCTAGGATCGTTCTCTAAACTCGTTCCGTAGAACCGTTCTCTTGAATCATTCAGTAGAACCGTTCTCTTTTTATCGTTCCGTAGAACCGTTCTCTTGAATCGTTCCGTAGAACCGTTCTCTTGAATCGTTCCGTAGAACCGTTCCAAAGAACCTATAATCTCGGAAAAGAACTGACTCTCGAAAAGAACAATTCCGTCGTTCAAGCACAGAACGAAGGCATTTTATAGTTTCTCGAGGAGGTAGTAAAATAGATGAATTTAGAGCAAGAGTGACAGGGGGCTCTGTGCAAGTGTTTGTACTACCACTAAATTAAATGCGTGAGTGTGGGGTAGCTTGCTGCTTGTAACAAAAACAACAAAAAAATCACGTAAAAATAAGAAAACCAGAAATTACGAAATACTTAATAAAAAAGAATTATAGACAAAGAAAATTAAACCACTTATCTATAACAGTTCTTTGGAGAGAAAATCCTCAGAAAATATTTATGTATATGACACTATTCAACACAAGTAAAGATAATTATTTTAGATGAAACAATTGTTGTGATTTTCTTCTAAAAAAAACACTGTTAAAATGACACTCTCGCACTTTTAAGACAATTAGTTTCAAACTGGTTCTTTTTGAACAAACACAAACGAGTAAGGAAAGGGGGATTCTCTAACCACTTCTGATATTAGATATTAAGGGAAACCTGATGTCGTCTTGAGTCTTCCGCGGAGCAGGAAAGCAGGAAAAGCGGAACTCCTTCAAAAGATGGCCGCTGTCGCAACTCCCACGCTGTCCCAAACCAAAAACTGTCTCTCGAGGACCTCAGCGCGATCCTCCCGCCGCTGCGCGCATGTCCGGTAATCCAGTGTCTTGACTACGACTTTCAACCAGCGTTTTCATTGGGAGAGGACAGACGCCATTAATCGTCGTACTTATTTAAATAAGTACGACCCGTATCCAAACAATAAACACATATATTTAATAATAAAATAGACCATCTAACAATATATATATATATATATATATATATCTAGAAATTTGTTTTTAATTATTGCTTCCATCTTTCAATTGTTCAATCATATCAGTAGAAGAAATAAACCTTTTAAAATAATAAATTAGAAATGAGTTAATAGAAAAATGTTTAAAGAAGAATAAGTCATTATTATTGTTGGAACAAATAAAAGAGTTGGGGTTGGAGGCGGCGGTCAGTTACACAGACAAAGTACTCGATACATAAAGGAGAGTTAAAAAAAAAGCCGAGAAAAAACCCATCCGGCCTGAAGGACCAGTCCCCTTTTTTATCAATCTGATCCAATCGATTCCCTTGCGCATACTTGAATCTCGACCAACGGTTTACATCTCTCTTTCCAATCGACTTTTTACCTTGATGTCCCAAAGAACACTCCCCCCAGTTCAAACTGCTTCAATTAGACTCCCTTTTCCTTTGTTCTTAAAGAAGGCCGATTGTTGGGCCTCTTTTTACTCGTTTTATCGAACAAAAATAATAAATAAATAAATTAACCCAAAATAGAATGGATTGCAATGTCGTCAATATGGGCATATATATATATATATATATATATATATATATATATATATATATATATATATATATATATATATATATATATATATATATAGAGTGAGAGAGAGAGAGAGAGAGGATAGCCACCATATCCCATACCATCAATGTTTTGTTACAGTATTTGATTAGAGTTTTATTTTATTTTTTTTTTTTTTAGAGTTTCTTTTTTTATGGTTAAATTTTTGTTCGTTTGCCACTTTTTTAAATTTTTAGTTACAATGTACATGTACATGCAGGATTGTTGATTAAAAAGGTTAAGGTATTTTATTCTCTTCTGTTTTTCTTTTTAATCAAGTTCTCTTTTACATTCGATCGAATATTATAAAGGTCTAAAAGGGATCTGGGCAGTTCCTGGTTTGTTTATTTGTTATTAGTGTTTGTATATGATTATGGCAATAATTCTAGTTTTAGCGGAGTAATCCCTGATTCCCTGATTGTTAAATTCAAGACATTACTGAAGGCTCGTAACCCTATAGCAATTTGAATTCTTCTGTTATTGCTCTTGTTTTGTTATTTTAAATTCATTAGACGATTTGCCACTAAAAAAGCTGTATCTCTATTCAATAAAACCCGAACAAAGTCGTGATTGACTAATTATTTAAAATTCAAATTTATTAATAAATCCGATACATTCCTTCGGGGTATAACTGTTAACTGTATGCCGGACAATGTGTATGCGGGTTTCTCGTAGGATTTATGGATATATTAGGGCCTTAAGATGCAAAGGGAAAGATAACAGATCCCGTGGGGCGTCGGTATTAAAATGTAGACAATGGAGGTGGAAGGCGGGGCCGACTCCGAGTCGGTGGAGGGTTTAAACGGCGAGAAGTTCTCCGTTTGTGAGGTTAGCGTCGAGAAAGCGTGCTCTCCGGTCGTGAGCTCGCCGGCCGGATAATAATTGAATTGTTGGAGCTCTCGCTCAGGTCGGAAGGCGTCGAGAAGGAAGAATAAGAGAAAGATGAGAGAGGATAAAGGCGAACATAAAGAGCGAACCGAGAATAGAAAACAATGGAGATGACCTCTCTGTTTAGAAATGGATGTGGTTAGAGCTGCAAGGGAAGGAAGGTTGGCAAGCCGAAGAATACAAGACTTTGTACGTAATTATTTGTATTGGGTATTGGTAGATTGAGATCGTGTGCTAAGCCGAGGAGTATGGCTGTCGGCCATCCTTAACTATTGGTACCATTCCGTTTTGAATACTCTCGACTTATACACTCTTCTATTACCATTACCATACAACCTTTCAGTATTTGTTTATTGCAGAATAATTCATGTAGGTAGTAATCATACTAGGACGTGAAGGTGTTCATCTGAATCTATCTATCTATCTGTGTTGAAAAACCAAACTAGCTATACGTTGCAAACTTGCCAAAGGGGTTTTTATAAGACGCTGCTTATAACACAAAACAACTTCACTAGCCATGATTCCAAAGGATTACAATCATGCCTAGAATTTAATTTTAATGCCAATTTGTAATATACCTATCTAACAATCTATTTTTTCACTCATTTTAATAATGAAAAACCTTATAACTAATTATCCTTGTTATTTTTTTCATCTAATTTGAATATGCAAAATTTTATCGTATTTGTATTAATTCTATTAATTAATTTTTCAATTTGTCACCGATGTAGATAACTTATAATTATGATTATTTTTTTTAACCTTTGTTTTCGCGCTTATCTAAAGGACCCAAATCATTAAGCAATGACGATCCTTTGAATTTTATTGAGAAAATGGCAATTATTTATCTATGAATAGCCTAGGAATTATGAATGGAAAATGGAGGATTGGTTATTTTTGGGCTATATTTGACGTATTCATGCTCTAATTCTAATATATTGTACATTTTTGTACTGAGAGTGGAACAAAATTTATTAACGCAAGAGTTTAATCTAATTAAGGGATTGAGGATTTTCTTATCAAGAGGACAAAAATTACTTTTTGGCCGCCATTTTGGAAACGCGATATATATTTGTGAACCAAATTTCAATACCTTTAAAATGATACCCAACTTTAAATTTTCGAAAAATAAAAATTTCGGGTCGTCTCCATAGTTACGGCCACCTAAAATTTCTTAATTTTTTATTAATAAAATAAAAAGTAAAATTTAAACAAAGTTCTAATAATAAATGGTTTATCTATAATAGTTTGAATCACCTGGGAAATTGCAGACTTTAAATAATAAAAAATATATATGCCATTTTTTTAGCTATCTCGTTTTGTAGCTTATAGCTTATACATATATAGAAATTGCCTGCAAAAGTGTTAACTGCCTTGAGGAAAATCGATAATTGGCTAAAGTTTATAACCCAATGACTATGACAAAAGTTTGAAGTAGGGTCATTTCTTAAATCAAGCGGAGTTTAAAGCTTTTTGTGTCCGCATCGACTTTAGGGTATTAGAGGGATTTTTCACGGAACAGCAGATTCACCCCGGTGACTCTATCTTCCTTTTCTTCAGTTCACACAAGAGGCGCTGTCCTCTCTTCTGGTCCGAACCAAGGTTGAATAAATTAATCACCCTCCGGTTCCAAAGGAGCGGACAAAGCCTGCTACAAAAGAACCCAGCAAAGCTCTTCTTTAAGTATGTTATATTAAGGAGGACCGCCGTGAACGAAGAGGATTTCATGGTGGAACTATGGGAATGACAGGGACGTCAGGGTCACAATGAAGATGAAAACACCGCTGCACACATTATCCATCTCGCCTTTACCTCCTTCCTCCATGTTTTTATGGACATCTCAATTTCTTTTAACTTCTGAGAACCGAAACAAAACAGTCCATTATCCTACCACCTTTCTAAGCTTGTATCCGTTCTCCCAGAACATCGGACAGTGTCTTAAATGTTCAAGAATTAAGTTTAACCCTTCTTTAGGGTGATATCGATTCATAACACGAGGGTTCGCGTAGGCTGAAACCCAGCAATGACCTGTTTTTGTGGATGAGAAATATTAGTTATCTAATCAAGACATAATTACATCTGAATTTTCAAATGCTAAAAAATTTTCTTAATTTTCATAATTAAATTACTTATAATTCATGATAGTTATGTTAATATGCTGATATTCTTTGAAAACTTGGTTTTACCTTAGCCTATATAGATAATTAGGGTATTGAAAACTTATTATTGGTGAGTTTTACAAGATTTAAAGCCTTCTGCAAAGATACTCTGTCCAGAAAATATAGGGACTACTTTATTAATAATTGATTTCCTTTTCGACTTTCATTAGAATGCATTTTTTTTATTTATTTTTTTTTTTATAATATCTTTCTTCACGTTTGTTTTATCTATATCTCTAAGAATATATTTATCTTCTCATTTTTTTTTTCTTCTCCTTTTTCAGAAGTCAAATAGGGTTTAAAATTACCAATTTGTCCAAAGAACGAAAACCGGTTTCTCATAATTATAACAAGCGCTGTCTTTGATCGTTTGCATCGAAACCACATTTACTTTTGTCACAAACTAGTTTATAAACCCAAATCGCGATGAAGGTAAGCAGAAAGCAAAGCTAATTGTGGTCTGTGGTTTTGTTCTGACTAATATCTTTACAATCAATGGTATATACTTCACTTATCTTTGCCACTTTTTTAACGGATTAATATACAGTATATTATATCACCTTTAGGATAAAATAAACTTTATGTAATAGTGTAAGTCGATGTTTAATATACTTAACTGAGCTCACGGCGGTTGAACTAGCCTATACGGGGCATCATGTATAGAAATGCAAAAACACTGGCACATATAATTAAAGTATTTTCTATATATTGATACAAAAATTCACCAATTATGGATTCTTCTTCATTTCATAAGTTTTCTCTTAATAAAATTTCCATCTTCAGTCCTCTATTTTGAGACACAGCTGTACAGGTCGATTTTGGGAATCTTGGGCGTATGTACCTGTACCTGTTGTAGATTACCTGGGCTTCGATGTAGCGTATCTGGTTTTCAAGAGAGTATGAAATGAAAAAGAATACATAAATAATGCAATTTATATCAATATACAGGAAACACGTTAATTATGTATGCATTATATTTGTTAGTTTTTTTATTTCTATACATGATGCCCCATATAGGCTAGTCCAACCCTGCTTCCTCTTTAAAGAGCTTTTGAAATTTGAACCATAGATTAAGCTTTATTATCTTAGGACACTGTAAAAAATTGAGCCCTTAATATCAAGCTTTTTTAAATAGGGAGAGTTTCAAAGTTTGCATTTTTATGGTCCGTGGCCAAAAACGAGGACCCTTATACACTCCTGATGCGCTTGTCTGTCTGCAACACTGCAACGCACCTGATCTTCGGAACATCAAACATAAAAAGATCTGATCTCCAACATAAAAAGTTAAATCTTTGCAGTTATGTTATGTGTAATAACCCAATCACAGGAAAATTATAATGAAGCCCCCAAAAAAATCATCCCGCAAAGACTAGGGCTTTTTCAAGGAAGATTTAAAAAAAAAAAAAAAAATGTTAAGAATTTTTTATACAAAGCATTATTTTGTGACAATAAAAGCCCCCCCCCCCCCCCCCCACCTCCCAAATCTTCATCAGTTCAGCTGGAACAAACTTTTAAACAGCTGCAATTTTGATGCGGCTATAGGCCGGTAACGCTGGTTTATTAACTCGTGCTATTTATTAAATTGTCCACCCTTTGAGTGTGCTGAAAGCACATAGTTGGCAAATTGAATGGTTCTTACTCGTCATCAGAATTATAAGTGACATCCAGAATAGCTAGAAACTTGAAATTTGGCACACTTGTAGGTATTGCCTGAAAATTCCAAAAAGTTTAAATTCTTCATTTTTACATTCACAAAAAAATTAAAAATTGTGCAAGTTTTCTGTGAATTAACGATTAATCGTATTCAAAAACTGATTGCTCAAACACCTGCTGATTTTGAAAGATCTACAAGTTTGATTATTTATCTAAGTACCTTATTTTGGAGCTAGACTTAGTTATTAGTTTTTTGTTTTTTTTTAACTCTCACAGCGTCCGCAATTATTAACCGATTTTATTTCAGATTGAAGGGCTCAAATTTTTAACCTAAAAATTAAAACCTTCTCCCAAAAAAGATATCCAAGTAGTGATATTTACATTGCGGCCATATTTAATTTTATACCTCCTTCAAAAACTGGCCCAGCGTTTAACAATAAAAATAGTTTGCCAATTAGTGTGGCACCTAGCTACCTCGCGTCTTATTTCGTATACTCTAATGATTTTTATGCTTTTACAATCTATTTTTGTCAAATTTATTTAATTCCCCCCCCCCCCCCGTTTTTTAAATCTATCAAAATTGATTTGATTTTTTAGATGAATTAAAGTATCAATTTAGCAAAATTTAAAGTGCGCAGACGATTGAAATTTATCTGGACCTCTCTGCGGGCTACTTTTAATGAATCTTCCAAATTTTATAAAATTAGTATTCTGAAGATATAGGAGTAAATAAATGTATGTTTGTGAGTATGTGGAAGAGATGCAAATGGGTGCAGAAGTTTAAAGCTTGTATGGGCTTAACAATGGGCTGATTAAAGCCTACCAAACAAATTTGATTAAAATCGGATGATTAGTTTTTAAGATAAGTTGATTCGCAAAAATTTAACGATAAACCGGCACATAGCCACGGAACCGAAAAGGTTCTCTGATGTCTATAACGGATTTCTATCTTGAAATTTTTAAAACCAGGGACATAAAAAAAATGTCATTCTTCAGAACGATCACATAGCTTCCGTTACCTTTTGTAAGCTCGGAAGCAATAAAAGAGCAATGTTGCTCATGAAAGTAGGAATGAAGTGAGGTTATGGACTAAAGAAAGAACGGATTTAGCCACATTATACCAGGCGCTTGACAATGTCTATTAATTTACTTTTTCCCCCTCCTCCCCCCCGCAATCAAAAATGTGTTTAATCCTCCATTTAAGCTAATATATATTTTAATGCTATAGCCCCCACCCCTTAAATCAACCAGTTTTACTCCTTTACTTTCTTATAAATGAAATCTCACTTTGTATTTTATGACCACCCCCTCTATGGATTTTTCAAATTGATGTCACATTATTATCTATATGTCTTAATTGAACTGTTGATCTCAAGGTAATTAAGAATTGTTTAATTATCCATAATATCTCGTAGTAGTATTTTATAGAGATGATTTTTGTAAAATCATTACTCATTACTATAATTATGACTAGAGAGGTTAATAAAAGTAACACTACAATATTGTCACCACAATTTTATATATTTAAACAGACGCGTTTCGACATTATGTCATCTTCAGTGTGTTAACATAGTAAGTGAAAGACTACTACTAAGCTAAACTGAAGATGACATAATGTCGAAACGCGTCTGTTTAAATATATAAAATTGTTGTGACAATATTGTAGTGTTACTTTTATTAACCTCTCTAGTCATAATTATGAAGTGGTACCACAAAATCTCAGTCAAAACAACCAATTATTTATTACTATAAAATATACAAAGTAATAAACTAAGTAATCACTATGTTTTTGATTTCACATTGTATTATTCCTTTACTATTTTTGGTTTTTATATACTTTTATTGATACGTTTACATTTTTCTAGATGTTTTTATCATCTCAATTTCTCTTAATGTTTTTATCATCTAATCTTCTCAATTTATTCACCTTTTTTTCGAGAGCAGAATAAATTTTCCTTATCGCTGCTAATATCGTTGGAAAAAAACGATGCTGCCAATATAGGGTAAATTTAGTAGATTCTTATTGAAGTTAATGGCGGAACGAAACTTTCATTTTTAAAAAAAATATTATCCCAGGTTCTCTGAAAAATCAAAATTTATTAGAATTGTGCTGAAACGGTATCTGTAGTTTTGCACAGTGCTTACTTATAATATTTTCTCCCATTATTATATACTTTAGTGCTTATTAAATGGAGAATATTAATGTATATATAGTTTTCTCCTTCATGGTTATTATAGGAGCATTTGAATTTTAAAATCCATAATTAATTATTGAATTTGGAATATAAAGTTTTAAACTTGGTTAAGAAATGCGAAGCCAATAAAGTTAATGGCGTGATGTTCCGCCCATGAAAAGAAAGTTATAAATGCGTCAGACTTTTAAAGTAGTTCTTAAAAGAGGGTTTATTAAATCGCTTATTTTTACTATTAAATCAAGACTCCTGTATAGGTTTGATTTATCAAAATAGCATTTTTCTTTTTCATGCATCTAACACCCTTTTTTTAGAATAACAAACAGTTATTTAAGCCACCTCTAAAATGATATATATATATATATATATATATATATATATATATATATATATATATATATATATATATATATATATATATATATATATATATATATATATATATAGTGAAGTGAGGGGGACACCGTTTATTTCACTTACTTAATGCAAAGGTGTCAGGTTCAATAATAATTGGAACAAGTCGGAGGAAAAGAAGAAGAGGCGGTGCATAATTTATGATAGAACTTTACATATTTCTCATTTCTCGATGGAACGAGTATTAGGTGCCCGTTGTACCTACCTCTCAAGGACCTTTAAATTTAAGAGAAAACGTCGACGATATAATCAAATGTTAAGCCGAATTAAGCGCGGACGTTCGAATCAAGAAGAGAGGGAGAACCTCAAAAGCCTTCAGGTTTATTTGAAAGTCAAAACACATTTTACACACCGCTCTCTCGTTTATATATTCCACATCTAAGTCTCTCGAGTAGGGAAATGGTGGAGGCAGGTCGTGATTTTTTATTTTCTTTTTTTTTTTTAATTTTTGTTTTTATTATACAGCGGAGCAGGTATCATAATAATAATAATAGCGTAGATAGAGGGTTTTTGGAAGTCTTGTAAGCGTTTTATTTTCTCTTAAAAAAAATTTCTTTAAGTCCTAGTGATTATAATGGAGATTTCCAGTTAAAAACAGGATGAAATATTAGGCCCGGTGGACGGGTTCAAGAATGCGTATATGAGAATTTATGGAGTTGGAGGATCTTTGGCCGGGTAGGTTAGTATAGTACTGTTGACATAAGCACCGTAGTCAGGTGTCGCCTCGGGTGATAGCATCTCACTCCCGTCCAGCTATTATCTTCTCAGGACATCGCTCCTTTAACATCCCTCCTTACTAACGAATTTACACACACACACACACATACATATATATATATATATATATATATATATATATATATATATATATATATATATATATATATATATATATATATATATATATATATATTATATGTGTAATGTCCATATATATTTAAACATATAAACCTTTTTTGTTTTATCGTTTTTATTTCTATACCAGTTTTTTACACTTTTTGTTTCCAGATCCTTAATTGAGTTTTATGGTCAAAAGAGAGAGAATTATTGCTGAAAAATATATTGCATTAATTTTTAAATCCAATTCTTAAATTGTTAAAAAACAACTTATTTTGTATATAACTTATTTATGTATGTATATATATATATATATATATATATATATATATATATATATATATATATATATATATATATATATATATATATATATGTATATATATATATATATATATATATATATATATATATATATATATATATATATATATATATTTCCTTATCTTTTAGCTGGCATATTCATATAGGTCTAAAATGGAAAATATTTTATTTGCGGAATTTTAGTTTTATATTATAGAAATATTATTTCTTGAATGAAGAATCCTAAATGAGAAATCAAAACTGTCTTTTTGGGGAATTTGAGTGAAAGAACTAACTTGGTTCTTAGTATGATAAAAGATTTTAGGTCTTTCCTACAAATTATTCAAAATCGTTGTTAGTTTTTGAGATTGTCCCAAAAGTTCCTGGAAGTCTTATATAGAATTGAAAATTGGGCTGAAAGAAGAAGTAATAAATTATTGTACTAGTTCAAAAAAATTATAATAACTCCGCCTTGTATAGCAATATTTCTTATAATATAGCAGTACCAGTAGACTTAACGCCGAATAATGTAGAATCATGTGTTTTATTTTCATTGATCTTTGGGTCCTTTAAGTTAATTTATTTGGTTACTTTTTTAACGCTTATACTTCTTGAATAATGGGGCACAGTCTTTGTCGATGTTGAAAAGCCATTTATTGTTTCTTAGATGATATTCCCAGTTTTTCATTATTTGTTACAGAGGAGCAGATTTTTCAGTAAAAAATCAATATGAAAAAATAATTTATTTTTCACTACAATCCTATGTCCTAATTTTGTCTGTATTAACCATGTCTATTATTTTTATTTCTTTTTAGGTATACTTACTTAGGCCTCCTTGTGCTCCTGATAAGACCTGTGGAAAGTGTAGTTACTTAGTGCCCATCTATATTACCTGTAACAAGAAGTTCCACGGACAGTTATTGGTTTCCCTATACTGATATTGTTTACCAGCACTTTGTATAAGGATAATTGTAAAGTTGTATGGAAGATAATATAATATCTAAGATAAATGTATAATAAAGTAGTATTTTTACGTTCTATACGTTACCAATGTCCTTTTTTTCTTTTTATTTTAATTATCATTACCAAATATTGCATATCGTATTCTACCAAAGATAGTTTGATGGGCTTGTCAATCTAACAATCTGGAGGTTTGCTTTGGTACTTTGGTCTTCTATATCCAAGTTTCAGACATAAAATTATAATTTGTCTTAACCTTCTCTTAGGTATTGTAAGTATAATCTAGAATTGCTGAGGTTCTATGTCTATTCTTTTAGTTCTAGTTGATTAGGCTTACGTTTGTCAAACATTTTTCTCCAAAACTCAATTTTAAATCTAACATCTTTAATACATTTTTTTAATTTTATTATTAGTTATAGTAATTAACTTGTTACATAATTATTAATTTTTGAGCTCACATTTAAACTTTTTATTCTTCGTGAAAAACCCTTCTTTTAAGGACTTCAGTCCCACGCTTCGCCCCACTAAAAAGCATTTGAAGCCCTTTAAGATCCGTCCCTTAATGAAGAGGAATTGACTCAAAGTCGTCTTCTTCATATCACACGATGAACCCAGTGGTCCATAGCCTGAACAAGTTGGCCCCTCCAGACATCCTTCTCATGGCCCCTCCACACTCTCGCGGAGTATCCTCGCCGATTATACTCGGCGAGAATATACGAGGCGAAGTAGTCGCATCCACACTCTCGCCCTTCGTTGCGAGCACCTCATTGCCTTGACTCAATGTTCCTCGCGTCCTCTTTGACTCGGGCCAAAAAACCGCCTCTGAAGCGAAGTCGGGCGAGGCGAGGAAAGGACCCCCGAGGAACCACGAGCAACCTCTCCACATTCTCGTTCCTCGCCCGACTTCGGGCAACTTCGCGAGAGTCTAAGGGCCTTCAAAATTAAACTAAAGTCTAGTCTGCCGGTTGCTCTCTTCCACTCTATCCGATCACCGAGCTGAATGGCCGGCTTGGAAGACTCGCTGAGCCAGGCAGTTTTTTCTCATCTTGTTAATGTGGCTGTGGTTGCCATAGCAGACTCTAGGCGCTGGACCCTTATGAACCTGGAAAGGGTGATGTCCATTTCATAGTGCACATAATCCCTCATTATATCGAGATCGCCACTGCCCCAGCCTATCTCGAACCAGGTCATATATCTGACGCAGGAGCTTAAGAGATCGCGTTTTCGTGCTTTTCCTTACTTGACTGAAATATTGACGTTAAATCGAAATAATAACAAACTAAACTATAGCTAAGGGAAAAATTAATTATTTTTAAGGTCCGTTGGCAAAACCGAAGACCCTTATCATTTCCTGCATTTAAATATCGTTAACGCACCTGATCTCCTGAAGTACCCAATAAAAACATTTGAAACTTAGCTGTTATGTTCTAGGTAATAACCCAAACACAGAAAAAATATAGGGAAGCCAGAAAAAATCATCCCTTAAGAACAAGGAGTTGAACTTTTGACATTTTCATGTCTTAGCTATGGCACATAAACTCGAAAAGCGTTACACCGAGGTTTGCAATCAAACTTGCCCGCTCTAGGTAGGGTCCCCCCCCCCCTACCGCGCTCGGTAGGGCCTACACACCACACACCCCTCCTCACCCTATCGGCTACCTGTCCCACGTCTCATTCTCTTTCACTCTCTCTCTCTTTTTGCAAGGGTACAAAATGAATTAATGGTTTCGTTTTTGTGCCAATTCATCCTTGCGCCAAATGTCCTTAAAAATTACATTTTTCGTGTCCATCCTATATTTTTTTTTAATAATAATTACTTGGAAAAAGACCCCCCAAAATAAATAAAAAAATATTACAAAATTTAATAGAGCGTTTTGAGCAAAAGATTTCGGAGTAGTTTCATTGTGATTGGACAGTAAAATGCATTTAACTGCTCTTGTTTCACGTCATATAATAAACGATTTCAAAGTTATAGCTGTAGCAAATTGTTAAAAATGTTCGCAATCTTGAATCAGCTGGATTATTCTGGTTAACGAACTAGTCCGAGATATTCGGATTTAAAATGTCTTGGCTAAATGTCATATAAATATATATATATATATATATATATATATATATATATATATATATATATATATATATATATATATATATATACTAAGGGCCCTCTGTGTGTGCAAGAGAGTCCTATTAGGTTTTATTACACTTTCAAAGTTTAATTTAATATCCTCCCCAGCTCTAAATTTCAGACTCAAGTGAAGTGTACCTCAAATATAAATCATTGTTAACTTTTTATTAAAAAAAACTTACGTTTTGTGGTATACACAATAATACACATTTATACTACATTGTGGTAAAGTATTGGAACTCCTTTGTTATTAGGTAAAGAGATAAGCAATCTAATATTTTATATTTTGAAGAAAGACTACTTTACTAGGCGACATTTATCGCTGTCGCGTGCGACGGCAACGTTTTATAATGTAGAGGTGGGCCAAAAGTCGCTTTACCATTTTGAAATGAAATTATTTTTTTATATTAAACAAACTTGTTTTGCATAATAAAGCCCACTTTTTGAAGATTTTTTTGCCTTCACATGGAAAATTATGTCTTTCAAATGACCTCCGTTTTCTTCTTCACAAAGGCGACCTCTTTCCATAAAATTTTCTATTACTGCTTGCAGCGTGGCTCTTTCTAGTCTTTGATTTTTCCCTGCGAATATTGTCCTTCAGCTCACAAATAGTCCGAGGCTTATTAGCATACACACTCGCTTATTTAAATATGCCGATAGAAAACAATCAGGAACCGTGATTTACGGAGGGCATGGTGGCTAAACGAACTCAGCAAATCTCGAAATTATTCTTTCACCGAAAATTTTCCTTACAAGTTGCATAGATTCCCGAGTTGTGTGAGCCACTGCTCCATCTTGTTGCCACCACATTCCAGGAGTGTGCTGAACTGCAGGACGCACAGAGTCGGTAATTCCAAGCTCTTGGAAACGTCGTCAGGAGGATGCTCCTGCCTCCTGCCGTTCCTGGCTCATCAGCAATGCTGTGTCGTACACGTTCAATATTTTCCTGGCAACGACCCGAGCGGGGTCTTCCATTCCGTGGACGATCCATTAAGGACCCTTTGTCTTGAAAACGTCGAATGAGTGCAATTATCGCTGTTTTTAATGGAGGATTTTATAGTCTGAGAAGATCGCATATATACGCCCTCTGGGTAAGAATAATGGAGCATTGAGGTTCAAAGTAAAACTTAGCGAGCTTTTCAAGTTGTTGTGTAGTGAATTTTTCCATAACTTATTTCCCAATGTTCTATTTGAACTATCTTAAACAAAATTTACATTTCACATTATGGCAAAAGAGTTATTCAATTGTTTAGTCCACCCCGTATTTCGTTCTGTTTATTTGTTCTTGTATGCTGCGTTTATTTTCAACAAGTTGTTCCTGATCTAAATAATGATATGTATCAAATTCTAACCCCTTTTTCGTTTCTTATGGACAATATGGGATTATTGTCTCTAAAAAATGTGCTGAAAGCTCTAAAAGTTTTAAGAAACGTACCGACACAAAAATAAGGTCGTAGTCTCGCGCAAGGGCGAAACTGGCCTTAGTTTTAGCAAGTAAAAAATTTCTCTCCTGTAATTGCTAATAATTTACCTGTTAGGTGCTATTATATTATTTAATTTATTTATTTAATACAGAACTATTCTCAGATCACTTTAAATGGTCAAGTATAGTACGCACTGGCAATTAAAATAGTTTCATTTACTGTGATGAAGTTACTAGATTAAAGTTAAATTAGGTCTTAAATATTTCTACCATAATTTAAGATGGTGTTTAAAGGATTAGATAGTTATAGTAATTTATACCAATGAACAAAAAAAATGAACTCTAAAATGTAAGTTAATGAATGAAGAAGGGTTTCTAATTAGACATGTCGATGTTTTTTCATTTCCTTTTTAATTAAACCTATGCCGTAGATAGAGGGTTTAAAACTATGCCTATGACAAATGTTTAACCTTTAGAGTTCTCTGGAAGTATGTAAAATTATATACCTACGTAGATGCAGTATATAATAAGTATATGAATTTCAAGGTCTATTAAAAAATTAATATACTAAGATAGTATTAAACATAACACATTTTTCTATGGTGGATCTAATTAATACGGATTACATTAGGATAATTTAACATGTTTATATTAAAGTTTAAACCTGATTACAAGTAAATTAGTTTAATAATAAAATTAGTTTTTATTAAATTAGTTTAATTATAAAATTTAATTTAAAAAATAAATCTTTATTTGTTCTGCAAAACAAAGCTTCAGAATGAAATTGTCCTATTCTGAAGTATTTTTGTGTGCTGAATCCGAATCTAAAGTCCAAATTTCTCCTTTACGTACAGTTTTCCCGGAAAATGCGCCTTTTTGGTGGTTTTCGACCCAATTTTGGCCCAAAACAATTTAGTAAAAAAAAGTATATTGGGCGTTTGAATATCTTCAAACCATGAAGAATACGAATCTTAAGTTAAAAAAAAAAAAATCTGTTGACCTTACATTTTTAAGAAAATTTTAAGAAACATTTGGGGGGGAATATTGTATTTAAGCATATTATATTTAATTGAAAAAGTACACATACAAGTTGTGGTTTTATATTTTTCCTTCGAGATTTCCACGGAATTATCCGTTTTAGGTGGTTTTAAGACCTCCTGAGTGGTTTTTAGCATGACGTATGTATGTGTGTATATGAGTTATCATCGTAGCGCCCCAGGTATTTAACCTAGAGAGTTGAAACTTGGCAGAAAAATCAGTCCTTACCTGTAGTGGTGCCACCCGGAAAATAAACTTTTTCCGCCATCTTTAACCCACTTTGCTGAGTCAGCAAAAATTTAAAAAAAATCGTAATAAATCAAAAATGGTCCTGATCGAGTTGAAATTTGGCTCGAATGTACCTCTTTGTATGACAAACAAGCCCACAAAATTTCATTTTGATATTGGCCGCTATTTTGAAGTTATCAATTTTTGATTTTTTTAAACTTTGACGGTTAATAATACCGAAAGTATAAATAGGTTTTTGACGTATAGCATATCGTTGGAACCGAAAAATTAAGGAACAAATATAAAAAAAAAAAAACCTATGAAATTCCATTAATTAGTTTAAAAGTTATAAGCGAATATAATTATTTATTAGTGCGATAATTTTGATGACGTCAAAGTTTGCTCACATCTGTCAAAATACCGCCAAACTTCAAATAATTAAATAAAATATATGTATTAAAAATAAGGTTTTTTGAAGAATGATAATAAATCAGTTTGTTCAGAACGGTCACCAATCCAAGTACTGACCACGTCCAATGCTGCTTCGCAGCAGGAGAGGCCACTTTAGTGGCCTCTGAAGTGAGGAAAAGTTCCGAGGTACCCTGTACCCGATTTTTTTAGTTTACAAAGGGTTATCGAAGTGTTTAATCAATGGTAAGTTTTGGGTCTAAATATCAATTTCGAGATTGATGCGGGTTGATAAATGATCAACATCGTCCTTGAATTACCCCTATCTATTTTCTTAAAATAATAATTAACTTTTGCATACAGTAAGCTAAAAAATAAAATGTCATAAATTTTAAATCGTATGGCACTATAGTTTACTTTTAAAAAACATCTTTTTACTTTAATAGTTTCAAAAAAAATATTGGAAGGTCTCTAAGTTTTGGCTCTTTATAGTTTTAATTAAAGAAAATAAGATTTCGCAGAGCTGATAATGTTATAATTATATTTTAAATAAATTTCAATTTACGATGAAAATATTGTTTAATTTCTATTGAAGAAAAAAATATTACAAGTCAGTTTTAATTTTCCTTTATTTTAAAATGAAATACTCAAAATAAAAGCTAATTGGGAGAATAGAGAATAAATGTGAAGAAGACATAATCTGTTATTATTGTATGTTTTATTTCAAAAAGGTTAAATCCCCTAAACAAATTTGTGTATAAAAATAATATTGCTCTTATTATTAAAGCTTTTTAATTTTTTCTCTGCATATATTATATTTTATAATGTTATATATTTCGTTTTGTTTAGCAGTTAATTTTTAGTTGTTTTTAAGTTTATTTTCATTCACTTTTATCGGATCTATCTAAATAATGATTTGGATCTAATTCCACCCCTTGTTTTTCGTTTCTTGTGGATACTATAGGATTATTGTATCTAAAAAATGTGCATTGATAGGTATATACATTTTATTTTTATACGTACTTCTTGAACATGCACCTGTGAGAATATATTAACTTCTTTTATTTAAACATTTTTATAAGTATAACAAGGTTTAATTTATTATTATACTACTAAACTTAGTAATATCATCAGCCGTAAAACTTACTGCCAGATTATGTTCATATTTAAAAAATCATCTCGTAAGATACATGTATATGTCACTATCATTGCAATACGACGTAAATAAGCTGATTTTATTCTCTTTTTGTTGAATGTACGGAACTATTGTCTTTTATTATTATAATTCGAACAGAATCGCTCAGTCTATTGATATTTTATTTTATGTTGGACCTTCTTGCCTATACGGAGACAGTAACAATAATGAGAAGTCGATTCCCGTTTTTTAATAACTTAATTTTGTATTGATTAGAATTTAAAAACAAACTATAAACAAAATAATTTTATTAAAAAATCATTTTTAAAAATAAGCTTTTATTCCTATTCTTCTCAGCAACCCATTTCATTTGACACCCATATCATGGTTGTGCTTAAAAAATAACTAGTCCGCCATCTTGGGCTGTCCGCCATATTGGATTTAGAATGACCTCACTTAGCTAACCATGCATTGTCATCCAAACTAAACGTTTATGCAAAATTTCAATTGAATCGGTTGAGGATAACAGCTTTAAAATTCAGTTGCAAGATTTGACCCGAACATACGTGCACACAAACTTGCAAGTTAAATAAAAGCTTGTAAAAAGTAACATTAATGACAGTCGAATGTAAAAGAATAGATAGGGAGATAGAGTCTTGTATATCCATACAAGACAATCTTATTACGCCACCAATTCAAATTTATATAACAACTCAATTTGTCATAGAATCCGCTGCGCTGTGTAAAGGTTATTCATACAGGAAGAGGATGTTTTAAATCTGTACCTGCTGTCTGCTAACGTGGATAGATCTTTCTCACTAACAATAACTTTTTTCTGACTTTGCCGACAACATTTCGATTCTAGATCCTTGGTGCTAACAGAATAAACTAGGTATTTCTGTTAGGATTGAAAGGGATGGTCGAACCATATATCCGAAAATGTTCGTATAGGCGGCTAGGAATCGATAAAAAGGTGCCTGGTTCGAAAATGGTTTCTAATCGTCGGAGCCCTAATTTCTTAGGGTCTGAATTTTGTACACAAAAAAGTCAGGTGGTTTTGTTATAAAGTGGCGGTGGCAAAATGAGACGGTTGGCACTTTCCGGGAAGGCATCGGCTGTCATGGATTTTCCCTCGTTAGTGCTACGTCGGGCCCCTTAGGGCACCCCCGGATACCCATTTATAATGAGTACTGTTTGGGAGTGCGAACAAAAGCCCTGAGCAAGATGTCAGGTCCTTTAATGATGAGCCTCCACGGATGGGACTCGGTTGAAACCGGTGAGCGCTCACCTTCTACTCATGGAAGAGTCAACATGTCTTAGAACCTCCTCTACCTGCCCACCCCATTCCACACACGCACCTAGTCCTAACAACTCAAGAAGAAAAAAACTTCAAATTATGATACGCTCCTAACCAGACCCTCCAATTTTAAAAACCTTATAAAAGAAAATATCTTCATCAGCTATTCCACCAATAATAATAAAATGAAGTCATTATATTTTACAGGTCGGGTGGTAAAAAGAACTCCTTCAAGATAATTATTATTTCGAAGTATATTTTTTCCCAACCTCTTTGATTTCAAGTGCCCTTCCTTAGGGACTGAAGATGAGATGTAAGTAATCAAAAAATATAATCCCTCTATTATTCGAAGACTTGACTGTGTACATCTTCCAGATGTATTATATAGGATTTAAAAGATGCTACACCCTCATCTAAGTCTTTCTTCTTACTCAAGAGGCATATTAAGACAACGGTGTATAATATCTGTCTTTGTCGGAAGATTGAAGGCTTTAAGTCCTTCGATTTAATTACAATCCTTAAATAAGAAATTTATTTTTTAGGCTTTGGCGACCAGTCCTTCAAACCTACTAGGTTTCACAGCCAAGGTTGTCGCAAGAGATTTACATTATCTATTTCGTATTATAATACGAGTTATGTTACAGATAACTGTCTCAGCTTATGATTAACCAGAGACTAGGCAGAGTATAAACTTCTACTTCCACTTGTACTGGAATTAAATACTGCAAGTAAAATCTAAGAAACTAAAGTTATATATTATATAACTTATTGTATATTGGTAAAAGTAAAACATAGTCTTCAATGTTAAAATAAAAACACATTCCAATCATATGTTCCAAATCCCACATCTCATATTAATATTCGGATAAAGAATAATTGAACTTTTATTAATAAATTAAATAAAGTATTGACAAATAAATTTTAACATTTATTATTGTATTATTTAATTTAATGCATAGACAATAAATAAAATGTATGCCACAAATTCAAATTTAATTACTTTAACAAGATTTATAATATAAAATCTTAATAGTTAGTGTGTAGAGCATATTTTAAAGAACAATATTTTCAATTTGACTCGTGTAAGAGGCAACCATGACCTAAATATCCGGACGCAGTAATTCCTTGAGTTTTCCTTCTTTCTAGATTACTGTCGGCATCTTCTTAGTTTTTTGTGTCCCCTTTTGAGTTCTGTGTCGTTTTTTCTTCCCTATATTCCCTCCGAAGGCACCGTGTTTACTAATATCGGTAGGCCTTAAAGTAATTCTAACTTCTTCTTTCCTTAAGAGACCCAATCTGTTTCTGCCCTATTCTCGGATCGTAAAATATTCTTGAAAGTCCTAAAGCGTGGTAGAATAATTGACTTGGCAGTCATTAAATGAATGTAAGTGCGGAAAATATACAGCGGTTACACAACAAGGTCTTAAAAAAGAAGGAAGAGAGATTATTATTAAGTTTGAAAGCATCTGTTGAGCCAGTTTGCGTCTTGGACCATTAGCCGTTCTTCCCCATTATTTAGTATCTCATTAGAAATTAGAGTTTTAACCTCCTAAGCTGTTTTAAGCCAGAAAATTAAGGAAGTTATCCCCTTTCGCTATTTATCCAACATCCTTCCAAGTCAGCTGCCTTATAAAAAATAAAAATGATTCCACTTAAGCAATTTGAAGTGTAAGTATTTTGGTTAATAAATAAAATATACTTTCTTTGTATGGTATTAAATTTTGGTTAATATTATTATTCTCACTTATTTGCTCAAACGCGTTGCCGAGAAACAAAACATAAAGAGATTGTAACCACTGTAATTTGTTATCATCAGTGCATTTATTATGAGCAACTAAAAAATAAATTGGTACGACAAACTCGAACAAAACTTTCTCATATGTGTAGTAAAACTGAATTTTAATACAATAATATTGAATTTAGTCAGTTAATTTTTAAACAAATTTAAAAAGTTTTCAACAGGTAGTTGTTGACTTTTTATTGACATTTTCATATCTTTACTTTGGCATATGAACTCGAAAAGCGTTACCAAAAAACGACACCAAAACGCGTTACACTGTCAAAATAAAAAATAAAAATAAACAAAAAAATAAATAAATAAAATAAATATTATTTTGTAAACAAACAAATGTGTCAAATTGTGAGAAGGTTCAAGGCAGCGGCTGCTTTTCGACGAGCGAAGCGAGTAGGGGGCAGAGCCCCCAAGTAATATTTTACAATAATAATGTTTTATGTACAAGTGTATATGTGGTGGTGAATACATTTACGTTCGAAAGTTTGTAGTACGAATCATTTAACACGAATCAAGGCTTGTGATGTTAATCGTCAGCACACGCTTAACGAACACCGCGAAGCGAATACCTGACGATATTTCATGTCATTGCGGAGTGAAGACTTAAAAATACCTCACTGTCTTGCAGACTCGTATGCAAGACATTTTTTTCAATTTTCAACTAAATCAGATTTATTTTCATCATTAAAGGTATTTCTCGATTTCGCATCGGGATATGATTTTTCTTAACCTCTATGCCAAATTTCATCAAAATCAGCGTTTAATTTAAACTCCACGCGTCAGCAACAGACGACATATTATACCGATATAATATTTTATAGTTAGGGCCACTGGGCATAAATGATAAGATAGGTAATAGGAAAAAAAGCAAACATAAAGCATAAGTTCTGGCCAATGCATAACGACATAATAATCCATCTCTTTATTTACAAACCCAGTCTACTTTATATCTTATGCATTGTGGGTTAGGGTTATAACAATAATTGATATTACACTACTACAATTTATAAACCACTCTTTGGACTCAGGTAACCTCAAAACATATAAATCCATCAAAATCTTAATCGAATTTTTGTCCCCATAAGAATACTTGATGAGTACTACGTATACTACGATAAAGTAAAATACTGTCAAATGTCGATATCACCAAATATTATATAACAACATCTGATACGAAACGTATCAGTTGCCTCGAATAATTATCTTGGTACAAAGGATTTAACTAAGTTAAGTTCTGTTTCGACAAATATTTTTGAATTATTTATTTATATACACATCTATGCATTGATTTATAGCAAAAAAAATAAAATTAGAAAATTAAAAAAAGTCTGTTAAAACGACCGACTAAAATAAAACAACCATCATTTAAATTAAGAACATCAGTTCCCTCGGAAAATTGGAATCGGTACACATGTAGAAGAAGGTGAAGTCTGGCTTCTATCATTTATTTTATGTAATCGATTTTATATCTAGATAGAGAATTCAGCATTTTTTTTACGTTTTAAGCCCAAATAAATCTGTTGTTAATATTCTCTCCAGGATTAAATTTAAGAGAATTTTTTTCAGTTCCGTAGACCTGACATTTTCATTTTTATTAGTATATGTCAGCATAATCAGAGGATAAAATGGAAGGAGGAAGTTGGTAGGTTGCTTCTTTTATTTTTTGAAGAACATCTTGAATATGGGTTCTTGCAAAAAAATCGATTGCAAAAAGCTATTCCTGTGAAACCCTATATATTAAAATTTAAAACAAGAAGAAGGACCTGACCCCACGATATAAATATCTTATATACTCCGTCTATATTTTTTTCTTTTAAGTACGACGTAATTTCATAAATCTATCAGTAACCAGTCACTAATATATATCTAAAAATAAACATTGCCAAGATCTTAATTGCTTATGTGCATACTCATAGTATGTTTAAAAATTGCATCGTAATGATATTGGAATGCAATCGATTGAATATTAATATTCTTTAGAGGAGATATGTCAGCCGATAATGAGGTAATTGGTAATCGAAAAACCAATTGTTTCTAATCTGATGGGGCAGGTGTTGATAAAGAGTTGCCATCAATTGTTACCAAGTTTTTACCTATTGACGTCACGGAGTGGGCATCCTTCCTCCCTCTCGAGTCACGTCCTAGCAGTGAATTTAGTATTCAACATATAGAAGGAGTGTAATAAAGTCCGACAGTAAAAGGCGACGTGATCCACATGAAGACTGCCTCCATCAGCTCCTGCGGGAATCATGCCCTGCGGATTCTTTATCAAATTACGAGGTGCCTCTTTTACTGCACTGGAAGCTTAGTGTTTTCATTAATATTTGATAAGAACGCCTTAATTGGTCATGCTAGAGGATAGAATTTTTTCTTGGGTTTGTTTAGACGTATCCTTCTTAAGCTTAAGGAAATACTAAAAGCCTTACAACACATCTGAAGATTTAAGCTCTGTAATCTTTGATATAGCTATCAGATATTATTGTGTATATCTGACTCGAAGAGCTATTAAAAATTGAATTATATTTTTATTGACTTAACTCTCCCGTAAAAGGCTCTGCAGTTTTCTTTTAAACGCCTTTTTCATATTTCTACCTTCTCGATTCGTATCCAACAACCAATATAATATACCGCAATCTTCTCAGTTATTACCCCATTAAAGGAGTTTTCATTTGTACACAACCCTTCTTTCTTGTTTCAAATTATTTATTTATTATTGCTATAAAATTAAACACTGGTTTGTAATTTTTAGAAGAATCAGTGTTGATTTTCAATCCACACTGGTGGTTTGATTTTTATTTATAATAAATTTAGTTTATGTAATTTTTTTAATATCTTTTACATATTTCAATTATCGTTTATTTTCTATTACAATGAATTTCTATAAAGTCGACACGCACACACATTTTATATACCTAATATATTATTGATCCCATCTCTCCTAAGCTCATCAAGGTAACCTGCCGCTATTTCTTTTTTTACTGCTCTTTTCTTTCGTATGTACGAACAATTGTAGTAACGTTTTCATGATAATTACGGAGAATTGTGACTAAAAACAAAAATAATGGAACAATCAAGACATACGTAGAATTTAAAGCTACAATCTTACCCTAGTGGCACATAGAAACGTTGTGACGCTCGTAGATATTGTATATATAAAGCTATAAAGTCACCGACATTTTAGGAATACTATGTTCATTTGTCTGCTTTGAATTGATGTAGCCGCTCAACATGGATAGGGTTATGTTTGCAATGTAGAGTCAATACTTGGCTACAATGCAAAGATGACAGTCCACGAGACATTGATTGATTGTGCAGACCCCTATGATTGAGAAATCAATGGCCTCACGAGGTCCCTTTTATATTATACATCTATATGATATGCTTGATGGGTCCAGAGCTAGAGATACAGATAATAAGAGATGGTTGGGTTCTCGATGCTACGGGGTTCGGGCGGTATAATGGCCTTGTCATCCCACACACGGGATACTCAGCTCTAATCATCCTCCGTGAATCTCTTGGTGCTCTGTCCCACGAGAACCATCTTGAGTACCTGAACTCATGGGCCTCTTTGGGAACCACAATCAGATTACATGTGCACCGAGTACATAGAGTTAAATTCATATTTAATGAATACTATTTACATTATCATGGTTAAATAAACTTGTGTACTTATACTCTCTTTAAAAGATCACTTTAAAGGAAATTAGTTTCCTTGTTCATACGCTTCCTTTTAACCTTCTTTTCAATTGTAATAAGAATAAGTAGGTTCCCATTAGTTATCTTAAAACCTAGGAATAAGCTTCTTTCGACAAAATTATTCACTAGTACTAGTATTTAGATTCTTTACTGATTATTCTCCCTGACCATGCCGCTCTTCGCTTTTTACACATCTTCTAGATATTAATCAATATCTCTCTCACGATTTTTCAATTTTGAAATAAATTTAGACCTCATGATAGCTAATTTTCTCATGAAAACTTTGCAGTTCATTCATAAATCCTCACTTACTTTCAGCATTTCTTTAAGTAGGAGTAATAATCAACTTAATGATTTCTGCTAACCGTTTTTAGCTTTCCGGCTTACATGAGAGTGATCCCATAAGCATCAATAATCAAGGCAAAGATCGCCCTCGATTCTCAACCTTCCGCTTAATATGTTTTTAGGTTAATCGTAAATAAATCGCTGTTACACTTTTTTTATTACTATTTTTACTTATTCCCAGCTTATTCTCGACTTTTGAGTCTACTACAGGTTAGCTATTTGCTCTCTCTTATTATCATATGATTTTATGTTTTGAAATTTGAGTATGTAAATATTAGCATAATTATATTTATTTGCGTATTTGTAAGGAATTATATAATTTGAAAATCAGTTTAGTCTACTAATAATTGTAACTATATTCTATTGCATTCCTGGAAGGTTTCAAGTTATGATGTAAAGCAAGCTTTAAAAAAATGGCATTATTAACAATAAGAAAATGACTTTTGGAGGATGTTAACAAATTTTTTTTAAACTAACGACGCATCGTAGAGAACTAGAGTTAGTGGGTAGCTCGAATTTAATGTGGGTCTGGGTTCATTTAGCGTCATAAGAAGAAGAAAAAAATTATTAGACAATAAATAGGCCGTCGAAGTGTTGAGAGAGAAGGTGAGTTATGATCAGTGTTGTTTCTTGGCTCCCAATAATAAGAGATTCTAAAAGGAGACGTACTGTCATGCACCTGCTTTCCTATCATTAGGTTCTATTTTGAAAACACAAAGAATCAAACTACAAAAGTCATTTATCTATCTTAACCGGTAATTACTGTATGAATATTTTAACACTCGCGCCTCTTAGTTAATCAGTAAGTATACCTAAAAGCACCCTATTTATCATACCGTATTGTTCATTTACAAGTCGCTTAATTTGATAATAATATATATATTTAATAATGATGTGTTTCTGTTTAATCCAAGTTTTTTTTAAAAGTATAGTTATTTTAGTAAGTAAGTTATTTTCGGCATATCAGGTATGCACATTCTAATATTGGTACCGAGTGGCTTAGTTCTGTATTTGTTTTTTTTTTTTTTGTTTATTTTAACCCTTTGGTGTTTAATCTCTGAAATGTTTACAATATGAATATACCTTGAAGACTTTCATTCAGAATTTTGGACAGTAATTAATTGTTAAATGAGGTGGACTCTGTCATTAAAAAAGACATTGCTCGCAATAATCTGGAAATCTGGAATATCACTTTTTTAGTCAGAAAATTCTATTTAAGCACCCAGCAGCATCGATTTGTATAGAAGTCTTTTTATATAGATTTTTCTTTTTTTTCGTTTCCTCCATGGCTCATTGCTATTATCTTTATTTAAGAGGTGTTATTATTTTTTATAAAATTGAACTGAATTCCTATGTTATCTTTGTAAAAATACTACTTGTTATGTTCCATTAAATATTTCGAGAAGTGGTGTGTTGAGTTTGTTAAGCCAGCGGAAGCGTGCCGACCAGGTGCGACACTGATTACAAAAGGCTCATTAAGGGGAGAGAAGTCTTCTGTTAGGCGCAATACAGGTTCACTATTCACAATGCAAGCTTTCTATAGTCCTTTGCAGTACTAAAAACCATTATTTGTAGAACAGCGTAATTATAACCATTACTGCCGATATGGAACGTACAATCATTCAATAAGTGGTAGGTAGCTGTTTTCTAAACAGGTTCTTTGTACATCAACTTCACCGCAACTAGGATAAAGTCTTATTTGGTACGGTTTAAATCAAAACTACTCATTATAAAGTCATTCCATTAGCAGAAATAGATTTCGATTGCCTTGTTTTAATGTCTTTATTAAACTTATTTGTATTTTAGGGTTTAGTTCTTACTTCAACATTATAGATCATTTAGACATCAAGTTTACAACCTGATTGAATTGATATTTTTTTATTAGTTATTCATGGTAGGGAGGTTAAAGTTAACTAATTTACTATTTTCCTCGCATTTTAAAATTTCTTATCACGTAAAAGGATCTTTAATAAAGTCGCGCCCAGGACATTATTTAACTTCAGTTTATTTTGGAATGCGGTAAGCTGGAAGGTGCCCCCAGGGGGTTGACTCCTTTACGGAGAAAACTTGTTTAACATTCATTATGTATTAGGGATGAGAGAGGTAAAAAAAATTCAAGGGAAAAAAATATTGGAAGAGCGCGATAAAGAGATGGTAGAGTGTATGATGAAGAGGTCTGAGGAGGAAAGAGGATAGAGGTGAAGAGTGAGAACCGGACTAAGGATAATGTCTAAATCACATCTCTTGTGGGCCCCACCTGGTACCCTGGGCTCGAGGCTCGGGCTATAAGCTAACGCTACTAACGTTTCCAAATATATCGGGCTCTCCCTTCTCACATCTACCGTATAATATCTTCCACCCAGTGTCCACACCTCAATCTCTATCCAAAAAGCCGTCCGGAGATATTTTTTTCCTAAATAAAAGGATAAAAGTCCAAATGGATGCCGTGGGTTTCATAAGATTCTTGAAAGAATTTATTAGGATCCTTTAGTTCCCACTGTGTAAACTTTCAGTCACTTAAGTATATGTATTACAATTCGGAAACACTCGATGACATCTCGATGGGAGAAACCTTTGACAAAAGATCAGGTTTTTTTAACTCGGGGGAAAAATATGAGCTTCAGAGAAATGAACGGTTTATTTTATTGGACTGCGATAGGTTCCGACGATGTGCCCACCACCATTAGACATTGAACAAAATGCGTCAACAATAAAAGTTTCTATATATTTCTTTAACTCTAGAACTTCTCAATCTTTCTTTCTAATGGCTCTCTTAACCTTGATATCTTCGTACAGAACTAATAGTTCCTTTTCCTTTCTTTGTTTTTATTTGTAAAATTAAAATGCGACATCATAAATATAGATAGATGAATTCAACATTTTTATGACAATCATTAGCGAAGCGTGTCAAATATTCTGGGGAGCTACCTAATATTCTCATCACTTCACCCCTACCGCTCTACGTGACCACTATCATAACCGATTTTCTGTCAACGTAGGCTAAGCCCTTTTTAGACCCATTCAAGCTAGCCAAATTATCACAATGTCCCTAAAATAAACCAATTCCCTGTTAGGGTATAAGTAGTATCGCACAAACCCTATATAATGTTAACACACAAGCTGTCGATAATAGCACATAAAGGAAATAAAAAAAAGACATTGTCACAAATATTGTGCCACTGACAAGGCTTTTTTTTGGGTGTGAACAGTCTTTAAGTGGGATAGGTGATTCAATCAAGACTTTAAATAACAAGTTTTTTTTTCAAAATATAAGTAAATATTTATTTAAACCAAGTTGGATGTTTTTATCAAAATTGTTTTCTGTTACTTTCTCGTATTACGTAGTATATATGAAAAATAATATATATATATATATATATGGATGTATGGAAACACTGTTGTCTATCAACAAGAAGACAGATTTATTTTATAAATTAAATAACAAGTCATCTCTCTCTCATGTCAATCTTGTCAGCTGTCACCATAGTTCCCCCCTACAGTGCTTACGTCGGGTCTGCAACACCGTATGCAGGTTTAATCCTCCCCAGCTTTCCTTTCCTGACTTAATAATTTTGAACGCTTGTGCACCTCTCTTAACTACCTTAGATGGTCCTTCGTAAGGTGCTTGTAGATGTGCTTTTACCGAGTCTGTGCGAATGAACACGTGGCTGGATTTATTTAAGTTCGGGGTAATAAAGATTTTTGCTTTTCCGGGCCGGATAGGTGTTGGTTGAAGCAGGTTCTTCATGTCCTCTACTAGATGGTTTATATAAGGTAAAATGTCGGCCTTCTAATAGGTGTTTGAAATGGCGCACTGTTGCATATGGTGCCAATAGGTCACGGTCGTATCCGTTATACTTCCTTTGACTGATATCTAACTTGCTGAAGAAAAATGCCAGGGGTTTCAAGTTCCTCCTGTAATTGTTGAGCCACACCACCTACTGCCGTGTATCGGATGTGTCTACAAAAACCGCTCGGGCGTTTGTCGATGGATGGACCAATAATGTTCTCTCCTCCAGTTTAGTTTTGGCTTTGCAGAATGCGTCTTTAACCTCAGCCGATAGTGTTATCGTAGCTTCTTTTTTACGTCCTTTTAAATACTCCAAAAATGGGGCTTGCAACTCTGCGACCGATTTAAGAAATCTTCTGAAAAAATTGACAATGCCTAAAAATCTTCGGAGTTGCTGGTAGTCTTTGGTTCTGGAAACTCAGTTATAGCCTTCACCTTGTCTGTAGGGGGTCTTATCCCTTGTGGTGATACTATATGGCCTAAAATTCGTACTTCTTCTTGCCCGAATGTAGATTTTGCCACGTTTATTACTACTCCAAATTCACGAAGCCGAGATAATAGTATTCTAAGATTTTCTTTATGCTCTTCTTGGTTATTTAATGCCACTAATATACCATCTAAATACGCAAAACAAAAATTTTGACCCTGGGTGACTCTGGGGATAAACCTTTGGAAGGTTTGTGCGGCATTGCGAAGTCCGAAAGCCATGCGTGGGAACTCATATAGGTCAAACGGTGTAAATATGTTTTAACATATAATCAAATTCTTCTTTAGCCAGCTTATACTTTTCGGGAGTTAATCTCAAATGAAAATTGCATCCAGATTTCTTTTCTTCTATAAACAAGCGGCGTGAAGAAATAGTTGTGCCTTCGTTGTAAGCCACCTCTAGACGAAGATTTTTAGTTAAACGGTTTGAAACTGCATGGTTCTTCACACTTTTTAGCAAATCTTCCAAATTTACTATGTAAACGGCTTACATATTCGAAGAGCATAACGTCTAATGAGGGTGGATTTAATGTTTTCATATTTGTTCTCAAGGGGGGGATTAAAATTATGTCTCTGATTTTACTTAAAATTCTGAGACGATATCGAGAAATAAATTTTAGCTCTGAATTTGGGTTTCTCTACCTTCCGAAACCTCTGATTTTTTTTTTTTTTTTTTTTTTTCATAAACGGTTCCGACGATTTTGATGTATAAATTCTAATTAAGTATTGTCTATAATCAAGTCTATTTAAATACGAATCTAACCCTAAAGTCGCTATACAACAAAAACTAGTTTCCGAGATTTATTACAGAGTACAACTACAGAGTTGCTTCTCCCAAATTGGCAACATATTCTTGTAAACTTTATTGACAATGTTACTTGTTACATTATTTTTGATGTAACTATAATATTCTTTACTACAAATTTTAAAAAATAATTTAGCTGGTAATCAATAACAAAAGGTAAATAACCCCTTGTTGAACACTTTGTAAACATATTAATTAAATTATATTTTATGGGGTTTAAATGTAATATCAGTATGTAAATGAGAAAGTTATGTTATGAGCTCATCGTACCAATTTTATTAAATTCTTTAAATTATTAACTTATAAAATTATATTTACCAAATTCATTTTTAAGTTTTAACAAACTTTTATTAACAGTTATTTTATTTTGTTTTAATCTTATAATATTTTAGTTGTTAAAAACACCTTTACCCGTGAGAATGATTAGTTCAGTGATCGTTTTATTTAACTATGTGGCATGACTAATATTTTTCCTGAGTAAACATGTGCAGGTAGCGCTTTCTTCAAACATTGTGACTAAAGGCAAAAAGTAAACAGGGGACACGCTTCCCCCTCAGGTTGTAGATGGTTTGTTTACTTTTGCCCTCTAATTTCTTTAACCGTTTCCTCCTGAGTAAACTTAAATTTAGATCCCTTAAGTAAAGTGACTCTTTAAACAAGAAAAAAAGTTACTGACATGTTATCACAGGCAGATCCAAGGGGTGCATGAAGATTTTAGCAAAGACCACTAACTAATGATTTTCTATGTAAAATATAATCGTTCCTTTTACGCTTTTATTTTCTGGCATATTGTAATCGAGACTAAATAATTTACAATATAATATTATAATAAGTAATTTACGTGAAATAATTGCTTTAATAAGCAATGATACGACTGAAATGTTATGCTATAGGAGCTTAAATAGCTAGAGTACTCTTTATAGGTCGTTGACTATATGGTACCAACCAAGAAAGATGAATCGTTGAAGCCGTTTTTCTATTATAGTAAAAGCTGTTCCTCTTAGCACCTTTTTTGATGAAAGAAGATGCATTCTTAAACAATACTAGGTAAAATGAAATAAAAAAAAATGTGACATATATCTGTCTTCTTTTGCTGACCAAGGAACAATTCATTTGAGGCCTTCCTCAAAAAGTTACCCTTCTATTGTTGTTTCCATGCTTTTACGTCGAAGAGTTTTAGAAATCTTTTTGTTGGTGAATGATTTCTATTATGTTAAGAAGTCAAAAGTTATATCGTTCTATTATATCTCAAACTTTTCAATACCAATACTGAAACTATCCTCTATATTGGATAAAGACATGTATGATGAAGATGTCTGTTCCAAGAAGTATAAGCTTTATGAAACGAGTTATCGAGGAAATAATGGTAGTAAAAAATGAGAACAAGTTATTTACAGGACAATATTAGAGAAAGGTACTTTTACTTTGCACATTTTCTCATTTACCATAAATATTAAGTAAATGGAGACAAAATTCGATTATGAGATTTTTGAGGTTTTATCGTTTTAAGGTTTTCTCTTAATTGTCGGTATGAAATTATTTATAATAAGGTGTATTTTATTATAACTTATATTTTTAATATTTTTGCTTCCGAGCTTACCGAAGATAACGGAAGCAATGTGCTTGTTTTGAAGAATAAAAAAAAATTATGTCTACGATTTCAAAAACAGAAATCTATTTTAGTCATCAAGGAACATTTTTGGTTGTTGGTCTGTCGCTCAATTTTTGCGAACCAACATACTCGTATCTTAAAAACTTTTCCAATTTTAATGAAATTTGAGTGGTAGATCATATTTAGCCCATCGTTAGTCCCATATAAGTTTTAACCTCCTGCACTCATTTGTTTCTCTTCCACATGCACACTAACATACAGTTATTTAAATCTATATCTTCAAAAATATCTTCAGATAGCTACAGATTAACTTCAATCGTCTGCGGTCTTTAAATTTTGCTAAATTGATGATTTAATTCGTGTAAAATATCAAAGCAATTTGGACAGTTTTTTTCAAAATAACGAGGGAGTGGGGGAATTACATAATTTTGATAATAATGAGTTGTAAAAGCATAAATTCATTAATGTATGTATATGGAATAGGACGCGAGGAGGCTATGTGCCACACTTATTGGCAAACTATTTTTATCTTTTACGTGAAGTCTATCCTTAAAGAATAAAATTAGAATCTTATGTTGGTTGCATATATTATTATAATTGTCGCAAGATAGTAGACAGTGGGATGTACTCAAAGTTTTAAGATTTTTTATTATATAATTTTATTTTCTATTAGTTTTTCAATTTTAGTCGTTTCTAAATTGTCCAATTAAATAGTCAAACACTATAATGAACTATAATGAAAACTCAATTTCCTTTTCTAGTAAGTTCTCACGCTGAAGAACTACGTTACTGTGAGATTTTTGATCAAACTTTTCGGATTCTATTATCTGTTAGGTAAACAGATAATGTTAGGTAAATCAAACCCTGTAGATTACAGCTCCGGTGATCAGGGTCAAGGACGGTTTTTTAGATCCCAGGATACAAGAAAAGCAACCATCTTTGATGGCCAATCCATTAGAAAACACGAGAGAGTGAGCTATCCCTTAATCAACTCCTCCAGTCTTGATGTCGGTTTCCTATAATGTCGGATAATGTCCTCAGACACGATTCTTCGACATAGTACCACGCTATTCCGTGGTCTCGAACTTTATTGAAACCTTCCCAAAAAAAACTCCCACTCCTAGATTTAACAGCCCGCTGATCGTGCTTCACCCTCCATCACGTAAATCTTTCCATCGTGAAACCGATACACTCTGTTGATATTGCAACTAATCATTTATCATATTTTAGACAATTGTTTCTCTTAAAGGTGGAGTTATTAGTGTAATGGTACCCTAAGTCTATAAAATAAATATGTTTTTTATCTTTATTGCACAACATATAAATACATAATGTATTTTCACATTCTCAATAAAGAACTCGTCATGATGTAATTTACCTGAAATAAAATCCAATACTATAAGTACTTATTTTGTTTTATTAATAACGGAAAATCAATATTAAATTGAATATTTCCTTAACAACGGAGGCATTTTAATCTCTTATTCCAAAAATAGCAATATTAGGGTATATTTAGGTTCACCATTATTCTGACTCGTCTCTAGACTTTGATAGAATAGGTTTATTTGGGTTCTAAAATCTTCTACAAACATTCTTTTTATTCAAAGGATCCATTTATCAGGCACATAAAGGATTACTCTAGTGAGTAGTTGAGTACCATAAAACAATACAACCATAGGCAGTGATGATGAATAGAGTTTTACAAAACTATCTGCTTTTGGCACAGAAAATGCCAGTGGAAAATTCTTTCAACCAGTAGCTTATTATTAATGATAGTAATTAATGTCATAGAGAGGCTAAGGTATAGTATAAAAGTACGGTAAAATATAATGAAAGTATGTTAATATACGACGGAGTGTAAAATGCAATATTCATGTCTTCTTAGAAAGATGATTTTCAATAAAGATTGAAAAGACTGTGGCTCAGCCGCTCTCCTCTATCATTTGAAGTTCAGGCACATGTACTCTTTATGAATAAATTTTGTGACTACTCTATTAACCTGAATCAAGAATGATGGTAATTCTTATAGAGAGGGGATATCTACTTGAGGTGCCGGCGTGAAATCAGGTGGGCAGGTGCCACCTTTACAATGGCCTTACAAACACTCTCAGCTCCTAACCAATAGAGACGATAAATATATAAAGACATTTTCACCGTAACGCATTCGTTCCATATCCAGTAGAATGGGATGTTCATCACTAGAAGTATCCCTTAGAGATCCTCTATAAGGGCCCATCTCTAGCTTCCGTGAAGACCGAAACCAACCTCCATGACAAATCTTTTTCAATGACCCTGAGCTACCTGATGTTCTTTGTGGAATCCCACTAAGGTGGCGTGTACCTTTCGAATTTTACCCTTACTTAACGACTTGTGAAACCCTCCGCCAATGGGAAAAACAAATACTATAATGTGTCTTTATGGAATGATTTATTTTTGTAGGCCTTCTAATTATTTTCTAGTTCCATTCTTTGGGTTAGAAATTAACATGTTTAAACCTATTTTCGTTTGCTTTATTTAAAATTTGTGTTTATTCTTTTAATTTTAAATTTTTCATGAAATATTTTATTTTATTTATTTATTGTTTTATGAGGGTGATCGATATTTGATTATATTACTAAGTATTAATACTTCTTCATAAATCTAGCCAACTTAATCTGAATGAAATTTTCATAAAATTCACATTTTTCACAAAATAAACTTTTAAGAATAATTATTTCGGCACATTAGTGGTTAAAGCTTCAATGTACCTGATTAGAATTGACGGAAACTATCGTTACAAGTAGTTTAATACTATTTATTTGTTTGTGCGTTAATTTCATTCCATTTAGCTTTAAATTTTACATTTTCGACTGTAATATAGTGAATTGGATTAATTTAAAAAAGTTGAAATTGATGCCAATCCATGGCTAGAGAAGTAATATTAAGGAGAAGAGAGATAGATATAGTTTGTTCATTTAACACTAGCTTAATCTGCTGATCTCTGCCACTGAGTGATGGTTTATTTATTTAAAAAGTAGGTATTTACGTAAAGAAACATGTAATAAAATAACTTCCTGTCCTGAAGGTTAGGATCGAATTGAAAATTCGAGTTATGGAAGGAAAATTTTATTGCATTTATTTTGTGATTATGAGAACACGAGTCTCTGTCTACCTTGCTTCAGAACTAAAAACGAGGCCTTAAGTGGGGCTTCACTCCCAAAATTCGCGTATTTGTTGATAAATAATGGGACAATCCTGTAAAATACGCTAAAAAATGATACTGCTCATTGATTTTCGAAAAAGATTAGCTTAATTTAATAGCTCCTTGATTAATGGTTTGAAGAGAGTATAAAAACAATGTGACACTGACAGGGAATATTTAAGGTAGTTACTGTTACGAAACGGAACCATCTTCAATTCTCCTTTTTCAGTGTTCGAGAAAATAGTTAAGACAGTTAGAGATAGACCATTATCTTGTGATTTAGATGAGAGAAAAGGTTTAGAAGTTGAACCTATAAATGTCTAAATGTCCTCTTGTTCTACTGAAGAAGGAGTCTTTCTTGTGAAAGGGAGTGCAGTGCTCTGTAAAACAGAGATATATGGCCCAGTGACGTGTCCTCGTTAAGTATAAATGGTCGATAAGGGTCCTGCAAGTTCTTTACTATATAAAAAGGTAGGAGTGGGCGTATGGTCCCGAGCTCCGGGGTTGACAGCTTTGGGAACTATTTATTCCATCCCTCCGCAAGCAGATGGCTTTTTTTCCTGGTCAACAGGTAAATTTACGTGAGACATGATTCGCCTAGCCTTTTTTTGCCTTTTATGCAAGTGTTACTTGCGCCTCTTCATCAAGTTACATTATCTTCGAGTCGCTCTTATGTTTCTGATAACATCCCTCTTCTATTTCTTTATTCTATTCTAAATTCTTCAACTTGTTCGAAGTAGGATAAAACTAGCCTTGTTATAAATTTCAAATGTAATCGTTTTTATACATTTATATCAAATGTGACTTGAAATTCTTTAAAAATTAGAAACAGACTTGCTCTTAAGATTGCATGACCATTTATACTAAATTAAAATTATTCAAAACATGAAAACTAAATAAAACTCAATAAAGTAATTTAAAATTAATTACATTTTTTACGGCATCACGGTAAAATTGCCGAACTTGTTCTTCAGATTTAATCCAACTGTTTCGCTAAATACCTATCATCTGTTTTCGTTCCAAATCAAGTCATTTATGATCCCGATAATTTAAACTGATAGAAAGCAACCTTGACATTCCTCTCCAGTTGATAATTCCCCCTCCAGCTTTCCACCCATCTGATACTGTGCACATTATTAAATCCCTCTCGAACAATAAAGTCCATGGGCATGACTAAATAACAACCAACATCCTGAAACATCTTCTCAAAAAAGCTACTCTACTTATTATAATAAATATTTTTAAAGCAGTCCTTATAACTACTTATTTCCCTTCCAAATGGAAAAAACCATTAATAATTATGATTCCCAATCCTTTTAAACCTCACCATTTACCTTCCTCCTATAGGCCTTTTAGTCTTTTACCAGTTTTTAGTAGAATTTATCCTATCATCGAATTCAAAAATATTCTTTCTAATCATCAATTTGGGTTTCGAGCAGAACACTCCACTATTTAAATGTGTCATCGTGTTGTAGACGGCATCTCATCCGCTCTTGAGAAAAACCAGTATGTCTCAGCAGCCTTTCTGGATGATGGTCAGGCTTTCAACCGAGTTTGGTTCCAGGGACTTCTGTGGTAACTCAAGGGAATCCTACCCTAACTATTACCTTATTCTTTGCTTCTGCCTTAATGACAGGAATTTTGTAGTTAGACTGGATTCCTGCCACTCCGATTCTTTTCCTATTCTCGCAGATGTATCTCAAGGTAGCATTTTAGGTCCAATCTTATACTCTATTTATACAGCAGACATCCTTCCCAGAACATCCTTCCCCATCCATATCCTCCTTTGCCGACGACAAAGCAGTCCTCTCTGTAAATCCAGATCCTAACCATGCCTCCGATTTTCTTCAAGAACACATTTAATCTATTGACAACCGGGCCAATAAATGACGATTTAAATTTATCGGAGACAAAAGTGTACATATCACGTTTACTCTGCGAAGAGCTACTTGTCCTCCAGTCTAGTTATATGATCATACTCTTCCAGTTTCGAATCAAGTGCAGTACTTAGGTCTTAACTTAGACCAAAGACTCACCAGCGGTACTTACGTACAAGACTAAAAACACTAAAACGAACGGACATGAAAAGACGATACAAGACTTCACTCAGACTTTAGGACAACAGAACAATGTATTGCTAATAAACAAACTGACTGTTTATAATCTTATTAAAGCGAGCGTTAGTGAGCTCCTTACATTTAACAAACCATGCATCCTGTCTGTGTGTATGTGTGTCGGAAACGTGTGACGTGTTTTTGACTTGAGTAAAAGTCGACCGATTTTGGTGAAATTTGGTACACATGTTTATTTCTCATGCGAACAAGCTGCTTGTTTTAATTAATTTTCATAGTTTTTAAACAAAACAGCTAACCATTTTTATTATTTCACGTGTTATAATATTTAAATATATATTGTAAAACAAATATTTTTTCTAATTTCTTTGGTCTGGGATATGTAAAAAATAAATATTTAATTATATTAATTTATTCGCATTTGCAATATTTCGCCCTATCCTGGGCATCATCAGGCCCTAAAAATAAGATGGACAAAAAGTAAAAAGAATTTTGTATAGCGTGTAGATTTCTTAATTTTTATCTCCACTCCATTATTAAGAAACTCTAATCTGATCAGATTTGGAATATGGCCATTGAATAAACCACTAAAATAGTCACCTTTTTAAAAAATAATAGACGACAGATTAAAAACACATTTAAAATGGTAATTAATAGCTCGTTAAAAGCAGTCTAAAAAGGTTTTAAAAAGTATATATTTTACATTACGAACTATAAAAATGTTTTATTTTAACAAGATCATATAAGCAGGTTCATAATATAGCGGCCGGTCCTGGTGAAGCCGGTAAGGCATATTTTATTTCTGGTTTAATGGCGGGGGATCGTAAAAAAAGAGTATTAAAGGTGTGCTGTCAGTGAGGACGGTGTATAAAAGTGCCTTTTTGATATTTTTTTTGTTTATGAACAAGTAGGTGAATGAGGGGCTTAAAGGACTGTATCTTGTTAATATAGGGATCGTGGCCGGTATAAATTCATCTGGGTTCCGGGGGCCACTTTATAATCCTTATAATATTGTGATGTTAATCTTATACCAGGGAGAGGAGGACTACGGCACTATCTCAAATAAATACGACCTGCCGCGGCTAGGTGGCAACCTCTTTCCAAGCTCGACAATAAAAATAAAATAAAAAAAAATGTATATATTTAAAAAATCTTGTTGGATTGTAAGGACCTTTAGAAGCAGGGAGAAAGAGAAATATCCATTAGGATTGGGAATAGAAGACGGGTTTTTCTCGGGGAGAAGGACTCCAGGCGTTAAAATCTCTCTCAGTCCGATTAATTTAGACGTTTCCTATTTATAATGTTAATACGAGGCGATATCTGGTCGAGTTGTTGACCCCTGGCGCTGATTCCTCTCCCTGGTAAATGGACTTGAATCTCTCGAAGAACCAAGTCACAACTCACCGTATCAATCTCTAACAAATCCCCCTATGTTTCAAATATTCACTTATTCGTAGTCTTCCTACTCCGATTTCACCCAACCGACATTTTATTTTCTTTCTTTCTCTTTTCCTTTAGTTTATTTCTTTCTTAATCATCGCTGCACACTAAACCAAAATGCGTTTTGACAAAAAATAAAATGTGTTCAACTTTACATGGCACAAAATTAATAACTTTATCTTGTTTCTATTATTCATTTAAATGAATAAAAGAATATAAATATATATATATATATATATATATATATATATATATATATATGTTTGTGCGCATGTGTAAGGGAAAAAATGAAGCGCGAAAGGTTGAAACTTAGACAACAATGGATTAATCATGAAATCATGATCTCCACCGAATTTCATTAATATATTAGATGAGTATAGTTTTTTAAAATGGTTCGTAAAAATCAGACAGACTTACACGGGACCAAAATTTTGTCTTATATTTTAAACAATTTTTTTGTTTGAAATCGGAGAAACAATTTTTGTTCTACAGAAGGATCACCTAGCCTCTATTACATTCGGTTACCTCGATCCATCTCTTCATCGTATATATGAAAGCTAAATACCACTAACAATATATTTACATAATATACATATATATATATATATATATATATATATATATATATATATATATATATATATATATATATATATATATATATATATATATATTTTCAATTATATCTTCAAAATTATACGTCTGATTTTTAAGAAATTTCATCGGTTTGTCAAATATAGCCCTCAGATGGTCTCATCTTGGCTAATTATCTGTGGATATCATAATGATTTCAGCCATCTGCGCTCATTAAATATTGCTAAATTAATAAGTCTTGTCCAAATATTTTTGTCAGATTTAAAAATAGTTTGCCAATTAGTGTGGCTCATAGCTTCCTTTTTGGTTTTGAACTTGAAACTCTCTTAGCCTAGATTCGCTTTAGCCAAGTCTCCCTCTGTCCAAGTAAATTCTATAACTCTAGGTCTAATTTGTCCAAAACAAGTAAGTAAATTTGTTTGTCTGTATCCCCTCTCTATTCTCTGTTTCTCACAAAATTAAACATTTTTTTTCTAATTATTCTACGCGTTGGCTATTACGCAGCACGAGGATACAAAGATTAGATCTTAATATAAACCATAGGGGAAATATAAATTAATTTACTACAAACTGTTTAAACTTATTGTGTTGCGTAATTGCCAAGTCAGGAAATATTTTTAATTTTTAACGTGTAGAGTAAGAAATGAGTTTGTGAAGGACTGAGAATAGGGGGGGGGGGGGGTAGACAAACAACAGCACTTAGTTATACTGGATAAATTAGGCCTAGAAGAACTTACTTGGACAAGGGGAGACTTGCTAAACCTATGATCTCTCAACATATTATGCGAAGACTTAGCTATTTCTTACACGTCTTTTGTTGGGTTTTCAATTCTCTTTGTTAGTAATTATTCGTTTCTTAGCCTCTTGTTCTTTTAGAACATATTATATAATACATAATAATGCAAAGAAAGATAGAAAGGATAAGGAAAGGACATAATAGAGAATAAATAGTAATAGAAAATAATTGTTATTGCTTAGAAAATGGGGTGGGTGTTCAAATTGAACTAAACAATTGTATGTTGTACGTGTGCGGACGAACGTAAATTGTATGTATACGATCTTTGGGCTTAATTGAAGCAAGCGTATTGAGCTTCCTACATTCAACGAAATATGCTCCGTGTCTGTGTATCTGTGTGTCTGTTTGTCTGTGTATCTGTGTGTCTGAAACGTACGACGATAACTTGATTGAGTAAAAATTGACCGATTTTGATGAAATTTGGTACACATGTTCATTTTACCAATGCTCAGGACGAGTTCGTTGGACAACGTTGTCTGCCCAAGCGTTCGCGCGCAAAGCTCGCGTAAACGTGCGCTTTAAAATTAAAATTGGAAATTTTGAACGGAAAAAAAATCTAACATTATCTATTCGATGAGACGAACATTTTTTTCAAATAACATTTTTCAGTAAAACCAACAGCGACACCGCTATGAATTAATAAAGATGGCTAAAAGTATTAATAAAGCAGAGAGGGAGATGTGTGGTTAGAGGAATAATAAGAATGTGGGGTGGTTCCCTTAAGCCTAGTCTTCGTTGGTCGAGTAGCAATCTAGGTGGTGATCTACCTGTGCTCGACTTGGCCGGGGCCCTGCCGTGCCCCCAGATTTTATTTTTCCCCTGTTTTTTAAATGAGTCAAAATTGTTTTGATTTTTTAAGTCGCGCATAGACGGTTGAAATTATTCTAGATCTGCGGGCTGCTTGCAACTAACTATCCAATTTTCATAAAAATCAGATGACAACTTTCGAAGGAGTGTGATTGTGCGATTGTGGAAGAGAAAGAAATAGGTGCATATGGTTGAAACATATATTGGACCAATAATGGGCTAAGTCCTAAGTAAGACCTACTACCCAAATTTAATTAAAATCAGACGAGTATTTTTTTAAAATATGTTGGTTTGCAAGAGTGAAGCGACAGACCGACAGACGGACGCACGGAATCAAAAATGTTCCCTGATGTCCAAAACGAATTTCTGTCTTGGAATTTTTTGAAATCGGCGGCATAAAAGTTTTTCGTTCTTCGGAACGATCACATAGCTTACGTTACCTTCGGTAAACTCGGAAGCAAAAGAGGGAAAACTTAAATAGTGGGTTGTAACATGATTGAAGAACGTGAGGAAGCTATGTGCCATACTATATATCAATGGCGTAGGAACGGGGGGGGGGCTATCGGGCTTGAGCCCTCCCCCCGTCAGATTTGAAGGGGCTATAAAATTACAAATAAAATAAAAATTGGTACATGGGTTTATGTCTAAAACTGCTTAAAATGCTGTTTTTGAACGTTTACTTTCCAAAATTTTCCCGGGGAGGACCCCCGGACCCCCCTTCTATAGGGGGCGGGGGTAGTCTGGCACCATAATTTCTAGAAATCGAGCATTGATAAAGAGTATGATGTACCCCCTCCCCTAATCTTAGTGGAGGTGCCGGGCCACCCCCGTCAAAAATGAATTTCTACGCCACTGCTATATATGTTATCGTGTGGAATTTTACAAAAATGGTTTTTGTATTAGCGATTGCGTAATTGGCAAGCTTACAACTTCAGTTGCATGTTGCTGCTTTTTTCCTCTTTTGTTGCAAGGATAAACATTTTTTAAGTATTTTCTCATGGCATTGTTGAAAGTTAGGTTTTTTCTATACAAGTAATAATGATTGTTATTTTAAGAATTATACCACTCACGGATTATTGGTTATTTAAACTGCAGGATAACTAAAGCTTCCTAAGCATGTGTAATTCTTCTGAGGACATTTAGATACAATCTTTTTTAAGTGGATAGTATTAGAGATGTTAGAGTAGTTAAGGAAGGTGACCCGCAGGTTAATTGGGCCGGTATTGTGGAAACCCAACAGGGTATTTCCCTACGGTACTGCCGCTCCTTAGTGATGCCGTACCCTTTGAAACCTCAAATCTCCTTTTCTCTAAAAAAAATCCTATAATCCCCCTTTACGTGTATTTAGACCGGATCGTAAGTTTTACAAGACTTGGTGGAGACTGAGGTCGACCACCTCTCTGGATATTATTGAAAGGGAACTACATGCTCAAAATGCAAACAGTACTGGTTCTATACTTTTTTTTTAGTTCACAATTATGACATCCGTTGCTTTAATTTTTTGTAGAATTATAAATATAACAAAAATTTACATTTCTTCACATAATTGTTGACACGGCATCATTAGGGATAAGATCATTAGGGGCTATTCATAGAACAATACCGCTGAACAATGAAATAGACAAATAACAGAGGAAATATTAATTCCACTCACTTTTATAGAAAAAGTAGTTATTATTTCTGAACATTATTACTAAGCATTTAGAATGAAAATTAATTTTTACAATTCTCTTTTTTATAATTATAAATATGGATTGCCCTAAATTCCTATATTTGCTTTAACATTTCGCCAGTAATGTCATATTTCACTGAAAACGTTGTAGGTACATTGATGTTATTATTAGGTATTAAATGCGTCATAAAAACTCAAACCTAACACCCCTCGCACACATTTAACCAACTTGAGTGACTCAAATAGTAACCTGACGATCGTACTTACTTACTACGAATGGATTGTCTGACTCGCAGAAGGGTGTTGCCTTTAAGACGTTGTTGAGTCCGAGCCTGCAGTCCTCGGACCTCTTCTAAACTTTCCAAAAACAGAGAAATTCATTCTCATCGGTTGACCTGGCGACTACAAAAAACCTCTCAAAGAATATTTCAAAATTTTAGGACTATCCACTATCCGTTAAATAGAGATTACTAATTAAAATTGAGCTTTCCACATGTGTGTGAATTGTGCATCCGTATATTAAATGTTTAACTTCTCTATATTTTCCCTATGCGTGGGTGAGAAAGGTGCGTCAGCATTTTAAATTTCAACTCGCATGAACAGACTGACACATCGCACCCTCGGGGCATAAGGATTTCGAGGATGGCCTACGAATCCCCAAAAAATTAATATATTAACTAGTTTATACTTTTCCTTATAAGGTATATCGGAAAATAATGGTTTTCACCAAAAAAATCCAAAACCGAGATTTAAACGGAATTATTCGTTTAGGGTGTTTCTTTTGTGTCACCCATTACTCCCTCTGATTTTAAGCAATACAAATATCAGTTCTTGCATGTAAATACAAATATCGGGTATCTCAAATGAGATACCCGAAAAATCATAAATTTGTGACGTTATTAATCCATTTTGCTGTCACCAAACATTTCAAAAATTCGTAAAAATCCAAATATATTCTGACTGTGCACCAATAAATGCCTCTGTATAAGGAAAATTGTGGGTTTTGAACTTTGAAACATAACGTTAAATAATTTAGAAAATAATTCGTCAATATCAGCAAATGAAGTATTGATAGAAATTGATTATAACGAAGAGCAAAATGCTACAAGTCCGATAAAAATAATTGAATAGTTTAAAAGTTGTATGCATTTAGCGTTTATATTTTTGGTATGGGTACGTTATTTTGTGACCTGCACCGGCAGGTTCATTAAAGAGTTGCTTTATATTTTGACATATTTAATATTATTTATTTCATCTGCAGTCTAGTCCAGTTGGATGTCATGTATATGACATCCAATACGTCCGTTTTGTTTTTGGTATTAGTTTTCATAGAACCATATAGCCAGCTTTTATTAATCCTATAGTTAAATCTATCTGCAGGGCATGGAGTATGTGGTTTTAATTGTGAATATCAATTTGACTAGCTAAAATCGTGGTTTACCTAAACCTTTTTTAGTCCTGAGACTGTATGTTGTTTTGCTGTATGCTGTGTTTATTTTTGCGAACCAACATACCTTAAAAACTGTACTTTCGATGTTAATGAAACTTGGGTGGTGGGTCATAATTGTCCCATTATTGGTCCCTTTTTCAAGTTCAACCGGCGCCTTTTTTTTCTCTTCCACGTGCAACATATACATACATTTATTTAGACCCATAAATTTAAAAGTAACCATCTGAATTTAAAGAAATTTGAATGGTTTGTCGAAATTAGCCTGCAAATAGCACCAGATTAATTTCAACTTTCTCAGCTTATTAAGCTGGGTCATCCATCACCAATAAACATTTGGGTTCTGTGTTGAATTTAGTATACGTCGAAAATATTTTTTACAAAAAATTACTACAGACAATCAATTTTTATCAGATCGCCGACACACATTCACTACATTCATCACAGACAGCCCGCATAACGTAAATTTAAATTGTGCTAAATTGACACTTTTACTCACGTAAAATATCAAATATGTGTCAAACATTTTGACTGATTTTAAGAAAGGAAGGATTATTGAATAAACTTTACAGTAACGGATTTTAAAAGCATATCACCAGAGTACATGCAAAAGGACGCGAGGAAGGTATGCGCCACATCTAATTGGCAGACTTTTTTCAAATCTTTCAAAATTGTTTTGAATTTATTCATGAATAAAAGTACGAATTAAGTAAAATTTAACAAGCAGAGGATTCGAAGCCCTCCAAATTTCTTAAAAAACAGATGAATCTACATTATGCGCATTTGGAGAAACCAATGTGCAAAAAAGGTTGAAACTTATATAGGACCAACAATAATAGGCTAATTATGACCTATAACAACTAAATTTCATTGTTTCGTTCTTCAGAACGGTCACATAGCTTCCGTTAACTCCAGTGAACTCGGAAGCAATAACACAATTAAATGAGTTATCAGGGAATTTAAACATAGTGTCAATACCTAAATAATCAATATCTAAAATAGGGTGTATTTTTCATGAATTAAAGTATTAATCTAGCACTATTTAAAGACGGTTAAAATTAATCTGGGACTATCTGCGGGTACTTTCGACAAACCTTCCAAAAAAAATCAGATAAGTACTTTTTAACAAGATATAGGTGTAAATAAATGTATGTTTGTGGGCATATGTAAGAGAAACAATTGAGCTCAGAAGGGTGGAACTTATTTGGGACCAAACAAAGGTCTAATTATTTAACGACCTACCATCGGAATATCGTTAAAATCGATCGAGAGGTTTTTAAGATAAGTATGTTGGTACGCAAAAATTGAGCGACTGGCAGACACCGAACTAAAAAGGTTTCCTGATGTCTAAAATGGAATTTCTGTCTCGGAATTCATCGAATCGGAAAAATGTTTGTCCTTCAGAGCGATCACATTGCTTCGGTAAGCTCTGGAGTAAAACTTGATTAAGAACACAGTGCATAACATGTACATTTCCTTCTAATATTCATGTGGTTCAATCTTTTTAAACATTTATTAACACATGTGTATAATTAAGAGTTTAAATAAACTTGATTTCCTTTTTTTATGAGAGCTTTTTCCTTTATTTTTATTTTTTTTAATTTACCCTTCTTCGAAAGAAGAATATCGCGAAGGGGACAAAGAAAGTCGGCTTTACAAAAAAGAACCAACCATCTTTTTTTAAAAATATAATATAAAAAGACAACTGCGCAAGTCTTTTGTGTTTGCCCTTTTTTGTGAAGTTGCAATAAGGCAAAGAAAAGATTATTATGTGTCCTCAAGTCCTGATGAAGGCCATGGAAAAGAAGAAGGCAAAGGTTTTTATTTCTGATGTGTTTATTACTGTGGTAAGCGTAGCGCAGGGTGAGGACTGACTTCACCTGAATACAAAGCACGAGGTATGAAGCACTTAAGCACCCCGAGCCATCCTCATACGACTTTCAAATCTTCATCAGCATTCTTCTCTCAAGGATAAAATCCTTCATGACACTGATTGAAACCCTCAAGACACTCTAATTGGTCTAAACCGGGCAGTGCAAAGTCTCTGACACTTTTTGCCTTAAGCGATAATGTAAAGGATCATCGCTTACTATTAACATATTAATTGCTAAATAAAACCACAAGTCGTTTAATTAAGTATATAGTCTTGCAGGTAGGTATTTTTTTTTTTTTACAACTCGTTCGCCACTTTAAGGTATCGACTTATAAATGGAAATTATATTTAACAGTAATGGGTTGTCCATTTTTATTTATTTAAAAACATATTTAAATTTAAGAAAATATAATTTCAAGCCATATTATTCAATTTATCCATTTATCTATTGTTATTATTTTAACTAGACTAAGTATTCATCTTCAGTGCCGGAGAGATGAGTCGAAATGCCTAGAATATAGGACTAAGTAGAAGTTGAGAGAAGTCTAAGGCGGAAAATGACTACATATTTCAATAGTCATAGAAGAGGTGTATTTCAATAACCAAAGCAACGTCTTCACCCAAAGTAATGACCAATAGTGGTTAAAAGCCGGCTTTGTAAAATGAAGTTACTTAAGTTAATAAGTGGAGACACGACTTCCTTAATGCTTAATCAAGTGCCATCTAGACTGCCAACAACTAGACTAATATAATTTTTATGACCCTAAAGATTTTTTATTATTTAATTTAAATATAATAAGAAATAGTCTGCCACATTAAAAAACACATTGAAACTAGAGTGGCTCATAGTTTCCTCGCACCCCTATCAAGTAATTTATTGATGTTGCTTTTACAGCCAAATATTTTCTACTTTATTTCATTGTTACCCCCTTTTTTTTAAATATTCTACCAATTAAATTAGTGTGGCACATAGCTTCCTCGAGTCCTTTTTCGTATACTTTAATGATTTTATGCTTTTGCAACCTATTATTGCCAATAAAATTTATTTAATTTTTCCCCCGTTTTTTAAATCTGCCAAAAGAGTTTTGATTTTTTACATGAATTAAAGTATCAATTTAGCAAAATTTAAAGAGTGTAGACGGTTGAAATTAATCTGGGGCTATCTTCGAACTTCTTTTGACCAATCTGCTCATCTTCCAAATTTCATAAAAATCACATTAGTACTTTTGACGATAACGGTGTAAATAAATATATGTTTGTGCGCATGTGTAAGAAAATCAAGTGTGGGTAGAAAGTTGAAACTTTATAATACTAACAATGAGCTAATATGGCCTACCATTATAATTTCTTTATAATCTGACGAGTGGTTTTTAAGATATGTTGGTTCGCAAAAATGGAGCTACAGACAGAAACGGGACCAAAAATGTTATCTGATGTCTGAAACGGATTTCAGTCTTGGAATTTTTCAAATCGGAGACAATAATTTTTTTTTTTTTTTTTTTTTTGGTTTCTGTATTCTTCACCTTAGTTGTATCTATGTGCACAATTTGGGGAAGATTAAATGACGGTAAGTGGTTCAAAATTGGGGTAATAGGTGTGCGATGAAACTTAAAAAGCAAATAAATTTGACGCCATTTTTTTTTTTTTTAATTATTATTTTTGGTTTCTGTATTCTTTACCTTAATTGTATTTATGTGCAGAATTTGGGGAAGATTTAATCACGGGAAGTGGTTCAAAATTGGGGAAACGGAAATGTGCGATGAAACTTACAAAGCAAAGTAATATAAGACCAGTAAAAGCTTTATTTTCCTAGACGCGACTCCAGCGATAGACGCTCAAGCGATAGTCGCTCAGCGATTATCACTGAGGACTCCTCTTCTGAGTTAGCATGTTACCGTTTTCCTAGCTGAGTGACTCTTAACATGCAAACTCTCCTCCATGATAGTCGCTGGGCGACTGTCGCTTGAGCGTCTATCGCCGTTTATCTCGTCGTCTATCTAGAAAAATAAAGCTAAAAAAGGCAAACAATTTCGTAATAAAATGATACCTACCGGTTAAACAATATATATGTAATCTGGGAGCACGGCAGTGCCCCGGCCAAGTCGAGCACAACCGTACCTTCCTTTACTGGAACCATCCTATGGAATTTTGGTCCCCCCTCTATTGTCCTATCAAATATACTTAATTACTTAGATATGTAAAATTAATTTTAAGTTAGAGTTCATTAACAAACTGAACCAGAAATAAAGTTTTTACATCTTTATACCCATATTAGTTCATAAGATATATATGCATAAAGTTTTGTTATTTTGTCACTGATCTATTGACTCATCACTATTCTATTCTAGAACACACTTCTAGCAATCCTAGAATCTTGATCTATTTTTCATATAGGTAGAGTTTATTGTACAAATTAAGGAAAAATTCGAAAATCCGAAAAACTCTGGTTCTATGCCCCTCTCATGGCTAATAGAAAAATTGAATATTAAAATTGAAAGACAATTGATAAAAAATTATAACTTTCGCTACTAGCGTTCTAGTAGAGATTTTCGAAACTAAAGTATTATTTTACTCTTATTAATAGAATTTCATATTATAATAAGAGTGATTGATCTTTATAGAGTATTGAGCTCATACTCTTACATACACTTTCCTCTTGTACACCAGATAATTGTTTAGTTCAATTAGAACACCCAACTCTTTACATTCTTTGCCACTTGGTCTTTTCGTTTTAAACACCTTCTTCTAAACTCTAAACAATGATAATTATTTTCTGTTATTATTTATTTCCTACTATGTCCTTTCCTTATCTTTTCTATCTCTTCTTGAACTGGGTGTTTGGTCGAAGATGTAACAAACGAAGAGGGCATATTCTACCCATCATTTAAAACAAAAAAACATTATATAAACTGTGGGTCAACTCTCAATCTTTTCGCCACAATAGTTTTTTTTGTTATTTTCCAAGGTACAATAATTTTATTCTAAAAAATTGATCGCTGCTCCTAAAATAATCATGATAGAGCTGAAGTAGAGACACCGTTGAAAAGAGGAGAAAATTACTTTAGAAAAAGTCTATTTTAAATGCCTTAAAATTAGGGGAAACTAGGAGGAAAACCTATGCCTAAATGTAATTTTATTTAAATAATTAAAATTTATTTTTGTTTCAGCTTGTAATAATGCCCAAACGGCAGGCGCTACAGTTTGCCAAATTTCAGTAAAACTTCTTTACTTATTCCCCTTCAGTTTGAGTACCCTAATACCATCAGTTAATGTGTAATTTTTTTGAGCTATGATTGAGTTTTAGTAAAAAATAAACAGGTCAAGAGTGTGCCAGTCAGAACACAGCGAGGGTCCGTAGGCCACACTGTATAGTGTTTGTTTTGGCGGGGGGGAGGCGAAAAGAATAATAGAGTTCAACTCCTCTTACCTGCCGATGGTAGCAGTTCAAAAAATACAAAGAAAAAAGAATAATAGTAAAAATTAAAGTTAAAATTAAAATAATAAAAAAATCCGAATGATAAATTAACTTCATAAACAATTAGTATATTTTATAAAAAGATTTGGTTATAAAAATATGTATTGAGATTTTACACCAAACGATGTGACACAGCAAATTGCCTCCTAACCGAAAACTCTTGCACACGACGACTATTTTGTAAATGATAAGAAAACCGGAAAAGATAGATAAAGATAGAGGTTCTAATAAAATATACAAAAAAAGAAAAGGAAGCTAAATAATAAGAATAATCTGTGTGCATATAAGTTGTCGGTCAGTTTCAAAATAACAAATGATTAACGATTACTTATATTAAATTAGGTGTATAATAATTACAAAAGATCAAGTGAGATAATAATAAATAATTACCAATAATTAACTTTCTTAACATAAACAATTTGATGGATATAAAAGGTTTTGAATTATAAAATAAAAATGTAGAGTTTTAGAAAGAAAGATGGGGGCCCAAAGGTATAAGTCAGAAGATAAATAAAGTAAGTAAAGCTTAATTGAAAGGTGTGAGAAAAAACAAATAATAATAATAATGAGAGAGAAAACTTGAAATACCAGATCTGGCTTTGGTAGATGATTAAATTAGATAGATGAAAAACTAAAAACTTAACTCTTTGAATTCAAAAGGAAAAATCGGTCCGAGACAACTCAGACAAACTTTCTCATATATGAGTTTATAATTACTTAGCCCAGTGTTTTCATTTATTAGTTTTCAAATGTACATTTAAATATTATTGAACATTTCATCAAAATTTATCATAAAAATAACTTCTCCTGGTCGGGGAATCGAACCCGGGCTCTCTCCGTCCGCGTTTTAAGCTAATATCTCAGGAACTAGATTTTTCCCGGGAAAACGGCTTATATCGTTGGATTCGTATTCAAATGGACTACATTTTAGAATTTTTTAATCAAAATCGTCGGAACCGTTTTCGAGAAATAATTTTTTTCCATGTTTTTTCAGAGTTTTTGGGGGGTAGCGCTCCCAAATTTAGAGCTAAAATTCATTTCTCGATTTCGCCTCGGGGTATGATTTTTCTGAACATGTATGCCAAATTTCGTCAAAATCGGCCCAGTAGTTTGGGCTCCAGGCGTCTGCACAGACGACAGACAGACGACAGACGACAGACAGACATTTTTTAAAAACCACTTTTTTGGACTCAGGGGACCTCAAAACGTGTAAATCCATCAAAATCTCAAAATCGAATTTTCGCGCCATCACAATACTTTCTCTTTATATGAGAAAGTAAAAATTAGATTCTGAAGATTATATAAATTCTCTAGGATGACTATTATTTATATAGTTTTTTTTATAAAACATTGCCAAGGCAACCACATTTATTCCAAATAAAATAAATGTTTGTTATGATTTGTAGATCTTTAAATAATTATAATATAATGTAATGATTAAACAGAAAATTAAAGACACCAATAAAATTAAATGAAACAACTAATCTAAGATAAAGGCAGACAATTTTTATTAAAACTAAACAGTGTTTAACTGTAAAGTGTATAAACAGTGTTTTTTTAAAATGCTAAAAAGCTTACTTTGAACTATCCCAAGGGTCTAATATTCTCAAAACACACTTTTTTAACTGCTTAAGACAACAGGTCCCCCCTCGTGTTTAAACAAAAAGTTTTTTTTTTTTGCCACTGAACCGGATTACAACCATATAAATACATCGAAAAGACCATAATTATAAATAAATTGGTAAGGCGTGAATCTCACGTAAAAAGGGTTTCGTTGGTATTGTGAACACAAAATTATTAAGGGGGAAGGGGAGATAAGTTTTGATTTTTTTTTTGACAAAATGGCGCGCAAAATTAAATGTTAACATCAAGTGTTATACATTTTTGAAATCTACTCTTCAATACCTTTCATTTGATACCCCACTCAAAATTTAAAAAAATAAAAAAATCGGATAACATGAATTATCCGCCATCTTGGATTTCCAGTAAATCAGAACAAATTGATAATCTTATTTTTACTATGGCCCAGCAGACCACACATTTTGCATATTTTCTATTTTTAGTAATAGCGGAAATACGATTTTAGGGGGGGGGGGACACGCAAAATTTCGATGTTTTTTGACAAAATGGCGCTTAAAATTAAGCACTACCCCTAAGTGGTATATATATTTCTATTCTACTCTATAATACCTTTTATTTGATACCCCACTCAAAATTATAAAAAAATATTTTTTTTAGAGTGACATGAATTATCCGCCATCTTGGATTTCCGGTAAATCAGATCAAATTGCTAATCTTATTTTTTCTATGGCCCAGCAGACCACACATTTTGCATATTTTTCTATATTTTTAGTAATAGCGGAAATACGATTTTAGGGGGGGGGGGGGACACGCAAAATTTCGATGTTTTTTGACAAAATGGCGCTGAAAATTAAGCACTACCCCTAAGTGGTATATATATTTCTATTCTACTCTTCAATACCTTTCATTTGATACCCCACTCAAAATTTAAAAAAAATATTTTTTTTCGAGTGACATGAATTATCCGCCATCTTGGATTTCCAGTAAATCAGATCAAATTGCTAATCTTATTTTTTCTATGGCCCAGCAGACCATACATTTTGCATATTTTTCTATATTTTTAGTAATAGCGGAAATACGATTTTAGGGAGGGGGACACGCAAAATTTCGATGTTTTTTGACAAAATGGCGCTGAAAATAAAGCACTACCCCTAAGTGGTATATATATTTCTATTCTACTCTTCAATACCTTTCATTTGATACCCCACTCAAAATTATAAAAAAATATTTTTTTTAGAGTGACATGAATTATCCGCCATCTTGGATTTCCGGTAAATCAGATCAAATTGCTAATCTAATTTTTTCTATGGCCCAGCAGACCACACATTTTGCATATTTTTCTATATTTTTAGTAATAGCGGAAATACGATTTTAGGGGGGGGGGGGACACGCAAAATTTCGATGTTTTTTGACAAAATGGCGTTGAAAATTAAGCAATACCCCTAAGTGGTATATATATTTCTATTCTACTCTTCAATACCTTTCATTTGATACCCCACTCAAAATTATAAAAAAATATTTTTTTTCGAGTGACATGAATTATCCGCCATCTTGGATTTCCAGTAAATCAGATCAAATTGCTAATCTTATTTTTTCTATGGCCCAGCAGACCATACATTTTGCATATTTTTCTATATTTTTAGTAATAGCGGAAATACGATTTTAGGGAGGGGGACACGCAAAATTTCGATGTTTTTTGACAAAATGGCGCTGAAAATAAAGCACTACCCCTAAGTGGTATATATATTTCTATTCTACTCTTCAATACCTTTCATTTGATACCCCACTCAAAATTATAAAAAAATATTTTTTTTAGAGTGACATGAATTATCCGCCATCTTGGATTTCCGGTAAATCAGATCAAATTGCTAATCTAATTTTTTCTATGGCCCAGCAGACCACACATTTTGCATATTTTTCTATATTTTTAGTAATAGCGGAAATACGATTTTAGGGGGGGGGGGGACACGCAAAATTTCGATGTTTTTTGACAAAATGGCGTTGAAAATTAAGCAATACCCCTAAGTGGTATATATATTTCTATTCTACTCTTCAATACCTTTCATTTGATACCCCACTCAAAATTATAAAAAAATATTTTTTTTCGAGTGACATGAATTATCCGCCATCTTGGATTTCCAGTAAATCAGATCAAATTGCTAATCTTATTTTTTCTATGGCCCTGCAGACCACACATTTTGCATATTTTTCTATATTTTTAGTAATAGCGGAAATACGATTTTAGGGGGGGTGACACGCAAAATTTTGATGTTTTTTGACAAAATGGCGCTGAAAATTAACCACTATCCCTAAGTGGTATATATATTTCTATTCTACTCTTCAATACCTTTCATTTGATACCCCACTCAAAATTAAAAAAAATATATTTTTTTCGCGACGTGAATTATCCGCCATTTTGAATTTAAACAGCTCATAATATTGAGTTCGCTATATTTTTCCTGTGTGCGCGTCAAAACGATCTTTTATACTGGAAAGTTTCACGTTTTTATCTTTTTTGGTTCAAAAGTTATTGGAACCGTACAGAGTGACAGACGGACACAGGAACGAAACTATAAGGGTTTCTTTTTTTTGGTTTTACCAACGAAACCCTAAAAAACGTATTTTGTCAATAAAAAATAAAATAATAATTTTTTCAAAATTCCCAAAAAGTGGTATCTTTACTTTTGGTCGAAGAATGTTTTTTCAGATTTTTTGCACTTCACATAAGCGAGATAGAAGGGGGGGGGGACACTTTTCACACCCACTTCAAACTTGCCGACGCTCGCCCTATCAAAGTTATAACAATTACAACAAAGTATTACAACAATTATATATTTTTGTAATCAGCTCGACGTATCCTTTCATATGATACCCCTCACGGTGTCGAAAAAAAATAAAAAAAATTAAACCCTTAAGTTTTTTTTACCCTATTTTTTAATTTTTTTTTTTTTTTAAGTCGCTATATTTTTAAAATATTTGGGTAGGTACAGGACACATACATGCCAAATTTCAAAGTGATCGGCCGAAAGGTGTAACCAGACGGACGGACAGACACATGCAGGAAAATATAAGGGTCCTTGGTTTTGCCTAAGGACCCTAAAAAAGACAGCCAAATGGCGTACAGTCCACTTTACGCGTCACTGCGAGGACTATCTTAATTTTTATTATTAACCTAATTAGTAAGATGAATGAGAGGATTTTTAAGGTTTTTTTTACATTTAATTAAAGAGGATCACGGACCTTACTGCTAGAGTTAAATTAAAGTTATTAAAATTTTTAACTCTTATGATATTTGACCGTAAAGTAATTTATTATTATAAAAATATGAAATTACAAATGAAGTTGTTTTTCAAACTTAATCTTGTTAAATACAATTATACGTTAAATAATTTGATCACAACAAAAAGTCCAAACATTCTAAACAAACCTTATACAACAGGATTATTATTTTTAGTGTAGTATCATTAATGTTGCCACAGAGTGCGTTTTGTTTTATTTAACACTATTAATCCTCGCATTTTTTTTCCTTAACGTAAATTGCATTTAACATGATTGAGAATTGATTCATAGTTTATGTAGCGTTTTTTGTTGAAAATGGTGGGTAGAATATGCCCTCTTCCTTTGTTACATCTTCGACCAAACACCCTGTATATGGTATATGTACATATTAAGTCTCCCTCTGTCCAAGTAAGTTCTACTAGGTCTATATATCCAGTACAAGTAAGGGATTATGTTTGTCTGTCTCCCCTCTCTGTTCTATGTCCCTCACAAACTCAAAATTTTCTTTCCCAAATCACTCTACACGTGGCAATTACTCTCCACAAAGAGAAAGTATTTTAGCGCAAAAAATTGATTTTGATATGAATGAAATGGTTATTAAAATAGTCTGCCAATTAGTGGGGCACGACGCTTCCTCGCGTCCTATTTCGTATATACTTTAATGATTCGTATACTTTATGATTTTACAACATATTATTGTCAAATTTATTGAATTCTCCCCTCTCCCCTAATTACCATTCTGAATTGCGAAAACATTATGTCTCCGATTTCAAAAATTCCAAAACAGAAATCCGTTTCAGACATTAGGGAACATTTTGGTCCCTTGCCTGTCTGACGCTCATTTTTTGCGGACAAACATATCTTAAGAACTATACTCGTCTGATTTTAATAAAATTAGGATGGTAGGTTACAATTAGCCAATTGATGGTCTCATATTAATTTCAAACTTCTGCCAACACTTGTTTCTCTTCCACAAACATACATTTATTTACACCAATATTTTCAAAAGTACTCATTTAATTTTTATAAAATTTGGATGGTTTGTCGAAAGTAGCCCGCATATAGCCCCGGCTGAACTATTTTTATACTGCGGTAAATTTATTGTTTAATTATTGCAAAAAAATCAAAACAATTTTGATGGATTTAAATAAAATAGTCAGGCTTTTGAACGAACATATATTGAGGATCATACTAATGATAAATTGGTAAAAAGGGTTTCGTTGGTATTGTGAACACAAAATTAGAAGGGGTAGGAGGGGGGGGGGCAGAAAAGTGTTTTGACAAAATGGCGCCGAAAATTAACACAATCCCTAAGAGGTATATATATTTGTAATCTACTCTTCAATACCTTTCATTTGATACCCCACTAAAAATTTTAAAAAGATAATTTTTTTCGAGTGACATTAATTATCCGCCATCTTGGATTTCCAGTAAATCAGATCAAATTGCTAATCTTATTTTTTCTATGGCCCAGCAGACCACACATTTTGCATATTTTTCTATATTTTTAGTAACAGCGGAAATACGATTTTAGGGGGGGGACACGCAAAATTTCGATGTTTTTTGACAAAATGCCGAAAATTAAATACTATCCCTAAGTGATATATATATTTGTAATCTACTCTTCAATACCTTTTATTTGATACCCCACTCAAAATTTTAAAAAAATATTTTTTTCGCGGGACGTGAATTATCCGCCATTTTGAATTTGAAGAGCTGATAATTTTGAGTTCGCTATATTTTTCCTATGTGCGCGTCAAAACGATCGTTTATACTGGAAAGTTTCACGGTTTTATCTCTTTTTGGTCAAAACTTATTGGAACCGTACAGAGTGACAGACAGACACAGGAACGAAACTATAAGGGTTTCTTTTCTTTGGTTTTACCAACGAAACCCTAAAAACGGCGGAAACAATTAAAAACAAAATCGGTTAGAGACAACTCAGACAAACTTTCTATGTATTAATATATATATGAATTCATAATTACTTGGCCCAATGTTTTCCATTTATTAGTTTTCGTTGGTACATTTAATTATAATTGAACATTTTATCAAAATATATCATAAAAATAACTTCTCCACGGTGGGGAATCGAACCTGGGCTCTCTCCTCTGTCCGCGTTTTAAGCTATTTTCTCTGGAATTAGATTTTTCCCGGGAAAACGGCTTATATCGTTAGATTCGTATTTAAATGAACTACATATTAGAATTTTTTAATGGAAATCGTCGGAACCGTTTTCGAGAAATAATTTTTTTCACGTTTTTTCAGAGTTTATGGGGGTAGCGCCCCTAAATTTAGAGCTAAAATTTATTTCTCGATTTCGCTTCGAGGTATGATTTTTCTGATTATGTATGCCAAATTTCGTCAAAATCGGCCTCTTAAGTTTAGGCTTCAGGCGTCTGCACAGACGACAGACAGACAACAGTCGACAGAAAGACACTTTTTAAAAAAACACTTTTTTGGACTCAGGGGACCTCAAAATGTGTAAATCCATTAAAATCTCAAAATTGAATTTTCACGCCATCACAATACTTTCTCTTTATATATTAGAAAGTAAGAAATAGGTTATAAAAGGATAAAACCAATTTTTACTAAATAGGTCGCGAAGAAGCTACGTGCCACACTAATTGGTAGACTATTAAAGTATTGATTATATATATATATAATATATATATATATAATTTAATATTTATTATTGAAGTATAAAGACTATACACTGATTAAAGTATAAATTTAGCAAAAATTAAAGAGAAAAACTTTCAAAAACTCATCCAAATTTCATATAAATTTGATGGGTACTTTTTAAAGATACAGATGTAAATAAAATATTTGCGTGCATGTGAAAAAAATTATATTGGCGCATAAGGTTGACACTTATTTGGGGGCAACAATAGGCTAACTAAGGCCTCCCATCCAAATTTCATTAAAATTGGACGATTAGCTTTAAAGATATGTTGGTTCGCAAAAATTAAGCGAAATACAGAACGGCAGACAGACACGGAACCAAAAATGATTCCTGATGTCTGAAACGGATTTCTATCTTGGAATGTTTGAAATCAGAGACATAACCATCTTTTCTTCAGAGCTCGACCACATAAGATACCGTTGCCTTCGGTAAGCTCGGAAGTAAAATGTCTGTGATTTTTAATCTATGCAGACGTGTGAAACATATACTGCTGAACCGATTTGAATGAAATTTGGATTTCATGTCTAGAAAAATCGCACCCCAAGACGAAGAGTAGAATTAAATTCTCCTTAAAATTATTGGCCAATAATTGCTCATATGGATTATTTTTGTCTAATTTATTTAAGTGTTCTCCCTTCTTTTGCTTCCGAGCTTACCGAAGGTAACGGATGCTATGAAATATGAATTAACCATATAGGTCTTTTTCCTTGGAAAATCCGCATAGGCTACTTGATATATTCACCAGGGATATTGATAATGCGCTTAGTTTCTTATAGGCAAGAGTAAGCGAGCGCCCAAACTACTCGGCTACGCTGATGCATTAAGTATAAGCCTCAATTATTTTAAATATTATATCTCAAAGAACTATGTAGATAAAAACTATGTTCAATATCAGTAAATGGTAAATCAAGATATCAGTAAAGTCCAGCCTTCAGCCCATAAAGTTCCTTTAACTTCTTAAATTTCCCCTAGTGACTGTATATGTTTTCATTTACTTCATATTTTGTCGATAATTTAGCATTATTTTCTAGATTTATACCGGTTTTATTTAGGCGGCAAAACGTTTTAGAAGTAATTCAATCTTAGCTTAAAGGCTTAATAGATAAGAAAATAATAATTAAAATGTTTGCTAAAGATTATTTTTATCTAGAAGCAGTTTTTAAAAGGACTTATTTGACCAATAATATTGAAGCTGTAAAGAATTTTTTAGCTTGATATTAATTTTCAAAGAAATCTCAGTTAGTCCTTTTTATCTGATGGGCATGGGATTGCCGTATCTGTCTGGATGGAACAGTTAAATGGTCATAATAGAGTCTTCATTCCATACCTTATACAGTAACCTTCTAATAATACTGTATAATTATTGGTTATTTAATTTGCTACACACCTCGCACAAAGATAATTACCTTGGCATTTTACTTTTAATAAAAGGCAAAGTTAATTTAAGTTTTTAATTGAACTAATATACATGGTATGCACAGAGAAAGATATTACTTTATTTGGTCTAAAATGTTTGGTGTGGAAGAATTAAAAAAAAATCTAGAATCGAAAGAATCCTTTCAATTAAAAATTAAATTGTTTATGTTTTTGTTTATTGCCCTCTTTTACGATTATAGGTATTCAAAGTATAAATATAATTAAGAGACACTGTCACTTGAATACAAACGATCTGTTGTAAAATATTCAAATTAGAAGCCTCGTGGGTCTCTCAAAGAGGATGTGCGAGTTTTATTAGTGAGGATTATTATGAGATAATTTGTCGAGTAATTAGCGCTAAGGAAGGGGGGATGTCCGAGTGTATTTTTAGGTAGTTTTCTTGTTGGTTTTAAAGTTTGAGAGAGAGCGGAGGTAGTGTAGATGTGGAGGAGTAGGAGTGTAGAGAACAATGGTGCGCTCCGGCTCGTTCCAACCCAGCCAGCAACCGACTGCATTCCAAACCATTACTTCTCTTTTTTTCTTTCCTCCAGATCCTTCTCTTCTTTTACTCTTTCAGCCAGATCTTCTTCCTCGTCTAGCCTGTGAGCCTTGCTATCTTCGCCTCCCCTCCTGGTACCTTTACCTCGGGCAGAAGCATCCTTATTCCTCGTCGGGTTTTCTTCTCTTTCCTCTCACAGGCTCTCTCGGTCCTTTTCGACTCTCGAATCCCTCTCCCACCTTCACGGATTGTCGAACGGTCCGTTGCTCCGGTATACGGCTTGTTTAAGCCGCCTCCTGTCCCGAAGTCCCAGTAATAACTTCATTACGTCTCCGCTCATCGCCACCCCTACCCCCGGCCTCTCTCTTTTCTTTTCCGAAAGGTTTTAATTTCATTTAGTAGATCGATTCCTGAGACGAGGCCTCAGTAAGGTGACGTAAGGATCTCTTTGTAGCCTTTTAACGCTGGCGGCACTCTCCCACTAAGATGGTGAAGGTTCAAAACCAGTCCTGCTGAGACCAGTAAACACTTCTCGATACTCTTTCAGTCCATCTCTTTGTGGATCTCCTGTTTAATTTTATTTTATTTCCTCGATGGGATGTCTACCAAAAAGAATGGAAGAATAATCTATAACTGATAACGGGGTTGTGGAGGTTTATTATGTTTATATATAATATTTATATAGACATATATATTATATCCTGGAAATCCTCTATAGAGGGAAAGATTAGTTAATCATTATTTCCCTCTACTTTAACAATGTCTAGTCTAGACTAACAACCTTTCCCATAGCAACACGATTAGCCCAGAAAATCCACGCCATTAATGCAAGATGCCCGTGATGACGTGGTAATAGTTTCGGCTAGATTAGAGTTTATTTAAGTTAAGGTCCAAACACCTTCCCAAAAAAACTATTAAAGTGGTGATATCTACATTGTGGCCAAGTCTGCTCTTTCTTTAGTCCGTAAACTCACATCACTCCAGTAAGTGGCTCCAGAGGGGGGGGGGGGGGGGGGGGTCATAGGGGCCATGCCCCGTTGAGGACTAGGAGAATCTGAAGTCCGAGACTGCAGAGTTGATCAATTCTGCAATGAATACTTGTTCCTATAATTATCAAGTCATTGCTTAAATTCTCACTGCTCTATCAGTAAGCATGCCTCAGCTAAAATATCGTTCTCGTCATTAAGTCGAGTTAAGACTCCGTTCCAGGATAAGTGAAGATCGGTTATTAATAATGAAAAAGTTATTTATTAAAATACAAACACTATAATATTTATGTTTTTTCTGTGTCTCTTCGGGGTTTTATTGGTTAATATCTTCTTTTTAACCTCGCTATATTTCGCCCTTACACCTTGGGCTTCTTCAGGCTCTTATTTTTTTTTTAGGGTTTTGTAGATACTTCTCAAAACCCTTATGCCGAGGGAGATGTGTCCGTCTGTCCGTCGCTCTTTGGTTCATAGGGCGCTAACTGTTTAAGCTGCTTAAAAAGTGCTAAAACTTTTTGACCCAACCACAGGAAAAATATACAAAAGTTAAAAATTAAATATGCTCAAAAATTTATATTTTTTTAAATTTGCGAGTGGGGTATCAAATGAAAGCTGCTAAATAGTAGGTTACAAACATATACAGTGTGTCCCAAGATAGAGTATCCGAGAGGAAAATTTTTCTTATTTTTGGGTTTTCGAAAAAAAGTCAGTTTTTATAAAAACTCCTGCTTGTTCTTAAACCTCTAAAAATGCTAAAATTTCCTTTTTTTGTGTTCAGGGTGTTCTGTTTTTTGAAAACTTTAAAATATGTCCAAGAGCACCCCTATTTTTGATGGTATCGAAAAACATTATTTATAAAAGTGGTTCAGAATTGCAAAAAAAACGTATAAATATTAAATATTATTTTATTTTATGAAATATTAAATTTAAAAAAAAAATAAACAATGCTAACTAGAACAAATAGTTCTTTTTGGATTTTTAATATAAACAAGTGTGATAAGAAACAAGTGAATAATAGCTTGAAAGAGTTAAAAGAAAGAATTAAACACGCCACTGCCACTATTCCACTTGAGCAAGTTCACAAGGCTTGTATAGAATTCATAAATTGAATCGAAATTTTCGTAGAAGTAAGTGGCTATACATTTGAATGATCATTTCTTTATTTTTTCATTTTTCTTCAACTCTGTTGATTTTTTGTGTTTCTAAAATAGATGTTAAGATTAAGCAGAGAGTAGTTTAGTAATTTAGTACTCGACTCGTTTGGACAATTTGTTTTACTAAATTTATATACTCGACACTGACTCAATTACTCGGCCGTGGCTACTAATACTATAATACTCGACCCGTGCAAACTAGACTTTAGAATTATTAATTACTCGTTTTTGTTTTTTGTTTTTGTTTTTTTTTACTATTACATTAGCTTATTAGTTTGATTTATAAGTAATTTATTTTGTTCTCTTAAAATAAATTAATATTTAATGTTTATACGTTTTTTGCAATTCTGAACCACTTTTCTAAATAATAATTTTCGACATCATCAAAAATAAGGGTAGTTTACTCTTGGTCATATTTTAAAGTTTTCGAAAAACAGAACACCCTATTAACAAAATCAAAAAAAAAATAGCATTTTTAGAGGTTTGAGATCAAGCAGGAGTTTTTATAAAGAATGACTTATTTTCGAAAACCCAAAAATAAGAAAATTTCTCGGATACTCTATCTTGGGACACACTGCATATACTTTTTAAAATGTTGCATTCCTATATTGGTTAAATAAATCAAAATATACCCAAATTTCTGTTCTATTTTCGAAGTATCACAACGTAACTTATAATTTAGAGATTGTTAGGAATTTCAGGAAAAAAATCGTATTTTTATTTTTTATTTTTTTTGAATGAGGAAGAAAGCCAAGTCAGAACCTAGGTTTTTTTGTGCACGTTCGGACGGGTGAAGTGCTTCTTAATGCTTACTGGTTCCACCCATCCCTTTGTAAAATTAAGACAATAGAAGCACAAAATTCTTTGCATTGTTGATCTTTCTCTAAACGTTCTTTTTTCGATGTTGATAAATAAGTTATTAGTTATGCCTTAAATAGAAGCAACGGTATTGAGTAATAAACTACCTAAGTTGGTTTCCCTGTTTTAAACTATTTAATAAACAACATCTGTTGTTGAGATTCTTCAAGAAAGTGGTACAAAGAGCCGACGGAACAGGCAATTTAGTCGAGGTTGAGTTCATTTCAGTAGCTAATTGTCCGATGGGAAATGATCGTGCAACCGAGTGTAAACCACACGTAACCCTATACGGGTAGAGGTTGGGTGTTAGATTACTCTGACGGCAAATCGGGGACTTGTTCCACGCCACTGACGCGGGTCCTGGGCAAACGCCACTTGCCTGATCCTCTAATACAATGTACCTTCTTACTTATTCCGTCACATGCCGCTCTTCCCATACTGTACCTACTTTAGTTTTTTACACCCTTAACGTTATCGACCGTTTTTAGAACCGATACATTTTAAGGGACCCCCAACCAGGTAAAGGGTTAAAATAAGGTGGTAGAGTTTTAATGTCCTTTCAGTTCCAATCTTCCTCTCCCTCATCACCCAGGTTTTTACGGTATTTTTTGAACAGTTAATTATAACGTTGTAACGGCAGAGAAAAATTCCAAAAATTGTAGCTTTATGTAATATACCTATACTAACCATGAGGAACCCATTTTTCTATGAAGGGGGAAAGGAAAGATTTCTTTGAATGAAATTAGTATCTTTTACATTTTATTTGTAGATAACCCTTTTTCTTTTTCTCACCTTCTCCAAAGGTATATAGGAAAAGTATTGTTTTCACCCGGACTTTTTTTTTGGGGGGGGGGGGGGGTCAACAGAATTATCCGTTTTGGGTGTTTTTAAGATCTCTTGAGTGGTTGTCAGCATGACGTCTGTATGTATGTATGTGTGTGTGTATGTTATCATCGTAGCGTCCAAGGTATTTAACCTAGAGAGTTGAAACTTGGCAGAAATATCAGTCCTTACCTGTAGTGATGCCGCCCAGAAAATATACTATTTCACCCATCTTGAACCCAGTTTGCAGAGTCAGCAAATATTTAAAAAAAAAACGTAAAAAATCGAAAATTGTCCTGATCGAGTTGAAATTTGGCACCAATACGAATGTACCTCTCTCTGTATGACAAACAAGACAACCAAATTTCATTTTGATATTGGCCGCCATTTTGAAGTTATCAATTTTGAAACTTTGACGGTTTATAATATTGAAAGTATAAATACGTTTTTGACTTATAGCGTATCGTTGGAACCGAAAACAATTAAGGAACAAATATAAAAAAACCCGATGAAATTCCATTAATTATGTAGTTTAAGAGTTATAAGCAAGTATAATTATTTATTAGTGGGATAATTTTGATCCCGCGCCGGGATTTGAACCACGGGTCTCCTGTATTTTTCACTGTCTGTTTCCCGTAGTAAATAATAATTATAATTTGATTTAAATTAAAATTTAAACTTTCCGTTGTAGAAAAACTACCAAGAACTTAAAATTGAATTTCGAATTGATTGTACAAGGTACAGGTACTAAATTTAGTACTTTATAATTATAAGCGTTAATTCTTGGTTTAGTTCTAATGTCATAAATATTGACTGTCTAAATGTATATGAATATTGAAAGCTTGGATTCGGGACTAGTTATCGATTACGGCAGTTAAAAAAAAAAATCATTCTCCTGCGTAGCTTAGTTGGCCAGAGCATCTGTACTGTAAATACAGGAGACCCGTGGTTCAAATCCCGGCGCGGGAGTGTATTTTTCACTGTCTGTTTCCCGTAGTAAATAATAATTATAATTTGATTTAAATTAAAATTTAAACTTTCCGTAGTAGAAAAACTACCAAAAACTTAAAATTGAATTTCATATACATTAGGTGCAATTTGAACCGAAAGTACTAAAATATACAACAAATATTTTACAATAGTGTTCCTGGCATCAAATAAGGCATTTTCATTTTAGACATCAATTTTCATTTTAATTGGATTAAAAGGCATTTTCCCGTTTTTTCCATTTCACGCCACTTCAAATGAAAATATGAAAAACAAAAATTGCTGTTCTTTTAAAGAGCTTTTAAAGGATGCTCATAATGAAACGTTTATACATATTACTTCTTTGACTTTAGGTCCCGCGTACCCGTACCCGTGTACACTAAAATTTAAATTTCTAAATCTCATTTAGACAGTGACCTTCCTCTTGTTTTAAGGATCAAGTGAGTTAATTAAAATCGGAATAAAACTGTAAATATGTATATAAGACATAATACACAGACCCTCTTCTTTATATATGTATGTTTATATAGATAGACTAGCCTTCTCCCCCCGCTCAGCGCGGGGCTCATGCTAGGTATTAGCGGCTATGTTGCCTATTGTCATGTAGGCCTAGCAATTAAATGAAGTGCCTAAATTGTTTTCTATCCAAGCCTTGTAGGAATAAAATCAGGACTATATTAAACATCATTCATTCCGTTACTAAGAAAATAATTTCCTACAAATCGTAGTTAAGAGTCTATCTATATATTTAAAGCCAAGAGAAACTATGTAATTAATATGTATGTAATTATATTATTGATAAAAATACTAAAAAAGGTGTAATAAATAAGAAAATAAATGTCGTAAAAACCTATTAGACTCTGAAATTATTGAACAATCGATGATGGTGCATTGATTTAATTATCAGTCTCTTCTCTCAATACGGTAGTTGCACCAGTAGCTATTTAATAACTCTAGTTCTGGAAAAAAAAAAAAATTAAATAATAAATACTCGATTTATAGATTGTATAATTTAATAGTGAAAGGTTTAAGCACCCCAATCAGAAATTAAATCGGTCAACAATCGCGGACGCCATAAGAGCTGTCTTATTTTTTTTTTTTCTTTTTTTTTACAAAAAATCAAATTTAGTTCTATTTAAGGTAGAACCGATAAAGGTACGACAAAAAGTCATAAGACCAAAGTTGTAGATCTTTTAAAATCAGTTACCGTTGGTTCAATCGCAATCAGCTTGTCGTTACGATTTACCGTTTAGCCACAATAAGCCTCCAAAAAAACTTTAAAGTGCGTCCGCCATCTTTAATTTTTTAAGGGGGGTAAAAATATATTTTTTAACTTTTCGAATTTTTTCAGTCGGTTTGGGCCAATTTCTGACCAAACGCAAAATACAGCAAGTCTCTAGGTGATCATCTAGAAGTACCCAATCATTGATTAGCGAGTCTGTGGGGTTTGTTTACGGTTTTTTAAAAAGTTTTATATACTTTTTTTATAAAATTGTTAATAACTTTGGTTCTACTCAATATTTTTAGATGAAACCAAGCCTACAAATTGAGCAACATGTTTGCGTTCACCCCTGAAAAAAAAATAATCGAATTCATTTAGCCAGTTTTGCGCCTATAAAGTCTGACTGGGGCGACAGACACACATACATACCCCCATACATACCCACAAACATACCCACATACATACACGAAAAAAGTTAAGGCCGGATTCGGTGTTTGGAATGTCTAAAATGAAGAAGTATCCAACAAATTTTCAATTCTGCCCAATGTACAGACAAAACTTTAATTTTGTATATCTAGATAGGTGTGTAAATTATTTCTGGTTTCGAATATCAATTCCGAGGTTTATACAGCTGATGGAGCGGCACACTAAACCCATGTTATCTATTACATACATATTTGTATTAGCCCTTTGACAGGCCTAGGCCCTCCAAAGCTGTTGTGCCACAGAGTTAGTTAGTTCTTTAGACGAATTCTACTTGATTTTTTTAAACTGTGGATGATTGACTGAGAGGGATAAATATTGATTTAAAAATGACTACTTCAAATTTTTATTTATTATTGCCGTAGCTGTTTTACTTGTATACTGCAAAAAACCCTCTCTCCCCTCCTGAATGCATATTGGCGAAATGGAAATATTATTTTAATATTTTTATGTATTGGCTAAGCAATGTGTGATATTCTTTTTCTATTATGTTTAGATCTCATAGCTGAGAGGTGTGAAATACATTTGGGGCTAAGGACAAGTTAGTTACTGATCGCTGAAGGTGAATTCTTTAAGTTAACAAGGTAAACTTTTATTTACTACATCTGCTGTATCACTATGTTAAAAAATACCAACACCATAGTCATAGTGATTAGTCGGTCACTTATGTTGTTTATTTTTATTGTTATAGGGTCTGCTATTAGTAGTAATATTGTTTTATTTCATGATAAAAGGAGAATATGTGTTAACAAAATTAATCTTTTTTTTTCAATGATCAATTTTCCATCCCTAACATACAAACTAGGTTGTGAAGTTCTCCATCAACATGTATATAGTAGAGAAAAAAAGAAATGAAATTAATTGTTTAAAAAAGTAATAATTGTTTGATTCTTTAATAAGAGTTAAAAATGTTTACTCTGTAATAGTACATTACGCGTCGAGTGCTGAAAGTAGCATTTTGCATGCGAGTGTGGAGTTTTCACCCGAGCGACAGCGAGGGTAATAAACCACACGAGCAATGCAAAATGCTGTTACTTTATCTACGATTGTTAGATTTTAATAATAAAACAGAAAAAATAATAAACTTCCTGCATGTAAGTTCGTATTTCTCTTTTGATAAAGAGGACATTAATTCATTAGTTGTATTTTGTGCGGAATTAATTATTTCAGGAGGCGTATTATTCTTCTCATATTCGTCATAATCACTTACATCACGCATTGATTTTCACAAAAAACTCGATAAAAACAGTTACTTTTAATAAACAAACATCAAATTAGTTTTGTTAAATGTAAACAAACTCGCTAATCGTGCGTAAAGTTGAAGAATTCTTCTTCTTTACTGCCCTAGGGTGGTAAAGAAGAGGTATTCTTCAGAATTATAAGACGCGCATGCGCAATGAAAACAAGTACCTAAAGAATCACTTTCTATGCATCTAAACAGAGATACAATGTTTATATTTTGTATCAATCGTAGATAAAAGTTTAAACATTTTATTCGAACGCACCTTGAATTCTATTATTCAATATATTAAAAATTAATTTATTAAAATATCAATATTTTCCAGATTAATTTTGATTACTACTTAATTTAAGGGTATAAATTAGTGATAGAATGTATTTTATTGATAAGGATAGCAATAAGAAAATTATTCCACCTTTTTATGGGTTTCGTTGGTAGAACCATAAATAGAAACCCTAAGTAGTTTCGTTCATGTGTCTGTCTGTCACTCTGTACGGTTCCAATAACTTTTGAATCAAAAGAGATATAAACAAGATACTTTCCAATATTAAAGATCGTTTTGACTCGCACACAGGAAAAATATAGCGAACTCAAAATTATCAGGTGTTCAAATTAAAATTGGCGGATAACTCACGTCACGCAAAAAAAAAAAAAAAATTAAATTTTGAGTGAGATATCAAATGAAAGGTATTGAAGAGTAGATTACAAAAATATATAATACTTGTGGGAAGCGTTTATTTTCCTCGCCATTTTGTCAAAACAAAAATCAACATTCCCCCCCTCCACCCTAAAACTTTATATCCGCTGTTTCTAAAAATATGAATAAATATACAAAATGTGCTGTCTGCTGGGCCATAGAAAAAATAAGAATAGCAATTCGATATGATTAACTGGGAATCCAAGATGGTGGTTAATTCCTGTCACGGGGAAAAAAATATATTTTTAAAATTTTGAGTGAGGTATTAAATGTAAGGTATTGAAGAGTAGATTACAAAAATATATTAAACACATTAAAATATATTAAAAAATTTAAACACTTGTGGAAAGCGTTTAATTTTTCATGCCATTTAGTAAAAAAAAAACATCATTTTTGCGTTGGAATTAATAAATGAAACTCACGTTAATAAAAACTTGCTCTAAAGATATATATATATATGTAGGTATACATACAAAAACAAACTAATCTCAGGTTTCGGACACAAAAATCGTCACTATGCTATCCCTACGTTTCGGTTTTTACTTTTTGCCCCTATTACCCGGATTTACAACCATCAAATTTGTCCCTGGGCCCTGAAATCTACCTTTTTTATACTTCTGCCCCATATAGGGGGCAAAATATTGAAGATAGAAAAAATGTTTGAAGTAAAATATTCTTATTTTTTACCGTATAATCCAAACATGCTATCAAAAATATACACTTAATTAGAAGTTGGCCGGCCTGGGGGCAAAGTGGGTGGTTGTCCCTTGTGTGCAATTCCATGAAAACAAACTTCCCTTTGCATGGTACAGATCCCCCAAGTTTCATTAATTTATCTCAAACCGTTCAAAAATTAAGAGGGGGGGGGGGGGGGAGACTTTTGGACCAACCTGTATATTGATTATACTTTTCTCAAAGAGTAAAGTATTTTTTAAAGAATTGTACCTTTTACGACAAAAGTATGGATAAGTTTTAGTGACAAATGTGTGTAGTGCTGTGAGGTTTTGAATCATTTAAGATTATTCCAAAATTAAGGAGATTTTCTTTGGATGTTCTAAATGATGTTATTAAGGCTGATAACGGCCCAAGTGGGGCTGAAATATCGCATATTGATATACAAACTTAGTTTTTATTTATTGACTTAAGACCTGGAACAGACGGCAGAGTTATTGAATAATAATAATTATTATTATTATTATTATTATCATCATCTTAAATTTCCCGTTTTTCCTTATACTTAACCGAATTTAAATAAATGAAATTGAACTGAACTTTTTAACACATTTTAGAATGTAGCATTAATAATACGTTAAAATATTTAATTAACCATAATCTCTCACTTATAGTGAGGAATATTAAAAACGTTATGACTGGTAGTCACGTGCTTCCGTTCATTCCACCTGTTGTTTCTAAAGTTACATCTTTGACGTGATAATTATTCCTTCTTGGATAATAAAGAATGAAATTCCGGACTAATATCAAGGTTTTTAATAGGTAATAATAAGCTACAGTTATAATATCACGATTGGGAACAGACTAATCATTAGAGAAGACAGCTATTATTAAATAGTTATCTGTTAGTAATCGAATTATCAGGATAGTATATTCAAAAAGGCAACAGTTAAGAAATTAACTAACATTTTATAGAAAAAAAAATGTTTCCATTTTTGTGCTCTTTCTTGAATCTATATCTTTACAATTTTTTCGATTTACAAATCTTCTAGTTCTTAGTCGTTTATTCCTTGCAATCCTCCATATATCTTATTATTAAGATTTCGAGCTTACCGAAGGTACGCAAGTGTTGTATTAATTCTGAAAACAAAGTTTGACGTCAAATGCACAATTCCCTTGCCCAAAATATGTTTCAGACATTAGTATATTAGAGAACATTTTGGGACTGTTTGTCTGTCAGAAAACAATAAGGCGAACGATTATTTTGAAAAATACTCGTCCAATTTTGATAAAATTATGATATTAGGAATGACAATGTTACCTCAATGTTGATCCCGCTTTAATTTAACTTCTCCATTTGATTCTCTATCGTGAACCTATTTATTTAGTAACACTCATATTTTTAAATGTATCTCATTAGAATATAATATTTATATATTATTATATACTCACTTGACCATTCGTCCAGTATAGAACGCGATATAGCTATTTACTAATTAGCATAATTTTTATATACCGTGGACGTGGAAGCATTTAAAGAATAAATTTGAGCTTTATATACTTTCATAGCTTAGTATAGATTTTTTTCTTTCGATTTTTATTTCTTTCGGAAAAGAATAATATTTTAGAAACCAATTGGAAGGTTGTTTTATCATTTATTATTTTGTGTCTACTGACTTGTTAATAAATGATCTTTCTCGCCGAAGATTCAAATAGAAAAAAAAGAATAATAGTTAAAGCAGCAAAAAGGAAGGGAGGAAATCCAAGTGACAAACTAGTTTAGCTGTCTTGTGACTAGGTGGTAGGGTGAAAGAAAGGAAGGGACCAGAAGCTATTCTAAGTGTTGTAGTAACATGGATTGATCTCGCGGGTTACCATCTTGATAATATTGCTCTGATGTTTGCCCCCTGTCACATATCCTGGATCTTTGGTACCTTTTCATCTATAACCCCCTTCTTCCTTCGTATCCCTATTGTTAAACATGACAAATAGACCTGTCCCATGACTTAGGGCTAATATATCCTCCCCTAGACTCCCCTTATGGTTACCCTCCCTGTCTTTTGTCATCATTATTCCCCGTTACATTATTGTAGTTTGTACTTTCTTTGCCTTTGGCCCTTACTATAAGAATATCTGGATGTGATCGCTGGTTTCCGACCGCCAATTTTTCGGCTGTTAAATTATTCCCCAATGTTATTTACACTTAATCCCTTCTTGCAAGAATAAATCCTATGACTAGGTGTTGGGGTCAAATCAGTATCCCTGCTCCCTTTTACTTCCCCTCTAATTTGTCATGGCATATTGATTAATGACTTCGATAAGGAAGGAAGTGTTCGTTTTAGTCCATTAGCTCTGATTAAGACCTTAGATTTGATGGCTCGTTATACACATAGAGTAAAAATGGTCATATTCAGAAATGGTTTTATTACTGATCAATTCACCTCAGTCGCATAGTGAAATAGACCATTTAAATAGGCTACACTAAAGTGCTATTGTAGATTATTGTTTTGGTCTTTAGGGGTATAGTATATATATATATATATATATATATATATATATATATATATATATATATATATATATATATATATATATATATATATATATATATATATATATATATATATATATATATATATATATATATATATATATATATATTGTCTCTCCACGTAAACTAAATAATTTGTTTATTGTAAATTACAAAGCAGCAAATTTATTAACGATGTTTTTCTTAGGTTTGAGGCATAAATAAGAATCTTTAATTCTATTATTAAAGTTAGTTTAATTCTTTTTTTTTTCTTTTTAATTTAATTGAAATAAAATTTAGCCAAATCTTTAGTTACTGTTTGTTTCTTTTTTTCTACTGAAAGATTTAACAACTGCAAAAATATACATACATATTGATGCCTATTACATACTCGCAGTTTACACATCTGATTTTTTTTTGTTTTTAATACTGCAACTACAGTACATAATAATAATAATAAAAAATTCAGCAACATTTTGATAAAAGGTTCTAAATATCGAGATTTCATTTCTATAATAGCTCGAGCAAAGCTAAATAGATATTATATTTATGCTATATAAGAACAAACATAAGATTCTTAAAATTTTAAATTTTGCTTACGAGCTTGGAAATTCTTTTTTCCAAAATTTTTGGAAATTCCAAGACAGAAATCCGTTTTAAACATCAGGGAACATTTTTGGTTACGTGTCTGCCTGTCGGCCTGTCGCTTAAGTTTTGCTAACCAACATATCTTAAAAATTACTCTCGACGATTTATTGAAATTTGGATGGTAGGTCATAATTTGCCCATTGTTGGTGCCGTATAAGTTTTAACTTTATGCGCCCAATTTATTTCTCTTCTACATGTGCTCTGACATACATTTATTTATTATTATATCTTCAAAATTTCTTATCTGATTTTTATGAAAGTTTGATGGTTCGTCGAAAGTAGCCTGCAGATAGCCCCAAATTAATTTCAACTTTCTGCGCTCCTTAAATTGATACTAATGTAAAATATCAAAATAATTTTGAAAGATTTAAAAAAACGATGGAAAAATGCAATAATTGAATAATAATAGGTTTTAAAAGCATACAATCATTCTACGAAATAAGACGCGAGGATGCTATGTACCACACTAATTGGCAGATTGTTAGCACTAATTTACAGTATTTCAAAAATCATCCTTTTTTTTATTAGAAAATTGCAACTACATAATTTTACATGTTATAGTTATAAAAGCAATATTGATATGAGTTTTTACCATGACTTGAGTGACTTGAAGTGAGGAACTGTCCATTACCAGTACTCACAGATACTGGCTAGAACTAATACAATTGATACAACATATGTTTAGAAGTTAATCATTGTTTAATAAATCACGTGGCCACTGCCTCTTTAGACGTCGAGGAGGATTTCCAGGAATGAATGGTAATTACAGGTTGTGAATTAAAGGATTGGGGTTTTGGGATATGGGGTCATGAGTCATGGAAGGATTTATATCGGGATATGGCTAGATCATGGACGAAAGGGACTTTAAGGTCGTCGTGAAGGGTGAAGTTAGAAACATAGAAAGGAGCGAGGACTATTCTTCTTAGGATTTTAGACTGTTGGGACTGGATACGATAGGAGCATCCTATATGTAATAATAAACAATTTTGCAAAACCTTTTTTTCCAGAACTACCCATAATGAAATATTGATAGAAATAAGATGAGTTTGGGGAAGATAGCCGGAGATGATCCCATATTATTGCCAATCTTAAGCAAGCATTGCTTCCTCTCGCGCATGCACAAAACATAATTTCTTAGTTGCACTCATATTTTGAAATTTATCTCGTTATGGTTTATTTTATACTCATGTAACTATGAGTAGACGCGAGGAAGGTATTTGTAACCCTAATTGGTTGACTTTTTTATATCTTAGTAAATTAATTGTAAGGATAATATGCATCATTATAATTGACAAACATATTATGAAGTTATTATGTACCCTCAGGTTTACCCGATTGAGGTATCTTAAATATTGTGTGGAAATGTTGAAGATAAATATATAACAGTAAGTTTATAATAAATGTATTACATTTTTCACTTTCACCTTTAGGCTGTGAAACTTATATTAATAACCAATTTCTACCTTTTACTTCTATATTCAAAATAAAATGTGAAAGTATAGTTATAGGTTATGAAAAGTTAAATAAGTTTTGAAAATAATACTGCATTATGGCTTAAACAAGAATTAATATATACCTAATTATTTTTTAGATTGAGAAAAAAAAAAAAAATCAGATGGATTTTGACTTCCAAATACATACTTATCTACTTAATTTTTTTCTGGATTCACCCATTTTAAGGTGCTCTGAATCTAGAAATGTATTGGTATTTTTAAATCTGTGGTGTTTCAACTTGTGTCTTGTCCTCTCTACGATGCGATGTAAAGATCTGCGGTGCATTTGCCATTTTATTATATTCACCATTATTATTTCTCGTCATTAATCAATAATTAATGGTGTTTATATTGTGTGGTGTTTGACAACATAATGGCGTAATAACTGTTTGTCTTTTAATTGTTTTTATTACTATTTTTTATTTTTTTAAATTTTATCTTTCGACCTATTATATTAAACATTGTGTCTTATCGTTATTAGAAAGCTCCCTACAACGGGGAGTCCAATATATGAGTGTGATCCTTTGGACTAAGACATTTTATTTTTTTATGCCTCATGTTTAGTTGATTTATTCTTTTATTTCTTTTACATTTAATTATGTTTTTTTTACCACTTAAGTCTTCAAACAAATCTAGACTATAACATTTAAAAATTAAATCAGGAATGAGAAAATTATTTAAAGAAAAAAATTGTTTAAAGATTTAAATTTACAAAAAAAATCAAAACACAACAAACCGTTAAGATACAATAATTAAAGAAGTGTAAATCAAACAAAAACCAAACATGTCAGGACACGAAAGAATAAAAAAAATAAAGAAATAAAATGTGAGCGTGTTTGTAATGAATTGTTTTTATCATGGAGGATGGGGAGGTGGAAAGGTTTTTTCGAGGTAAAGAGCTGTAGGTATAAATCAGATGGCTAGCAGCTAGGGTCGGCCCATTTCCACAAGGATGAATATGTAGAAGAGAACTTGCCCAGGGGACTCGACTTGGAAGACGCCCACCAGCCTCGAAACCATCTAAACAAACAGATTTATGTCTTAATTTTAATCACAACATTTCAAGTTATTCGCGTTTTCAACGGTGTTCCCTTTTAACTACATACGTGTACGGAAAGAGAATTAAAAAAACAAAATAATATAAAGAGGGATTTGAGATAAAACCGGTGTACCAAGTATGCCGGAGATCCGTAAATTATATTTATTAGTTCTGTATCTCAACTGGTTTAAGTGTTAAACAACTTTTTCTTCCTTTTTTGAAGTTTTTATAACATTCATATTATTTTTACTTGAGGGCATAATGGACACCTGGGGCTTCTATGATTTAGCTCATAACAAATAGATTTATATGTTCATTTATTCTTTTAAAAAATTTTATAACTCTAACATAATCAATATAATAAATTTACTAGAGGGTAAGGAGAAAATAGATGTTTTCCGAGTACACGCATATGAACTTAACTAAAAAGCGTTAAAAATACCCGCAGCCAACATACATGACACATTGCTTCCTACTATACTTCAGTTTTAACATATAAATGTATCTTGAAGCTCAAAGGAATATATTTGGATTTTTTTTAAATATATATATATTAGTTAGATAAATAATGTATTCGAGTTCAAAAGTTAATTTAAATACCTCTATAATTCACCCAAAAACATTTCAATTAACTAGTTATAGCTTTTCAATCGGAACTAAACTTGAATGAAATATTCTTTAATCTAAAGATATCAAATTTAAACAAAAAGGAACACGCAAAGATACTGCAGAGTAGGCATAGTGTGTAATTTGGTTATTAAGAGAGCAATTGCTTCCTACCGAAAGTAACAGAAGCTATGTGATCGTTGTGAAGAACAAACATTGGCTGTATGGTTCCATGAGCCAATGCCAATGCCAAAAAAAACAAAAAACTGAAATCTTTTTCAGACTTCAATGATATTTTGGTGCCGTGTCTCTTGGTTTGTCCATTATATTTATATTTGTCCATTCTATTATATTATTGAGAACTAACATAGTTTAAAATCTAATACTATCGGACTGCTCGTCCGATTTTAATTAACTTTGGGTGGTAGGTCATAATTAGCCAATTGTTGATCCCACATAAGTTTCAACCTTCTGCACCATTGGTAATTTTTGTTCTACATGTGCACAAACACAAATTTATTTACACCTATATCTTCATAAGTACTCATCTGATTTTTAATAAATTTGGATAAATTGTCGTAAGGCGAACATAGCCTCAGATTAATTCCAACTACCTGCTGCGCTTATTAAATATTGCTTAATTGCTACTTTTTTATGTAAAAAATCAAAACAATTTTGAACAGATATGAAAAAAATAAATAAATGGGTTGTAATAGCATATAACATCATTAAAGTACACGCGCGGAAGCTATGTTCTGCACTAATTGGCAAACTATTTTGGTATATTCTTATTTCAGAAGAAAAATAAGGTAAACCCTGTATATATCTTCTTAGATGAGTAAAATATATGTATTTCATAATTTACTATTATGTCAAATATATGAAATGATTGAAGCCTTTTTTTTTTAAATACAAAATGTCATAGATGTACCATAATGTTGCCCTTAAACTACAAATTATTTTACCCTTAAGATTGGAATTGACGAGGATGTTAATATTTTATGAGGAAAAAATAATTTTTATTGTATGTTAAGGTAACTTGACTTTTATGTGTTTTTAAAAAACACTTATTTTTAGGGTTTCTTTGGTCATACCTTATGCCGAAGGTGATGTGTCTATCTGTCAGTCGCATTTTAGTTCATATCTCCCGAGCCGTTGTTCAAGCTAGAGCTAAGAACACTGGTGTACCATTTTGTCCCACAACGAAAAAATATAAAAATAGACTGCCAATTAGTGTGGCACATAGCTTCCTCGCATCCTATCATGTACTTTATTGTTATATTAACATTAAAATTATTGTTAAATTACTTTATTGTTAAATTGTTTATTGTGTAAAAACTATTAATAGTTTTAGCGATCTTTAACACTTCATAGCGGTGTCGCAGTTGGTTTTACTAAAAAAATTGTATTTGAAAAAAATGTTCATTGAATCCGATGAAGTTAGATTTTTTCCCCGACCTAAAATTCCAATTTTAAATTTGAAGTTCACGTATACGCGAGCGTTGCTCGTAAACGCTTGGACGGATAACTTTGCCCAACGAACTCGTCCTGGGCATTGGTAAAATAAACATGTTTACCAAATTTCATCACAATCGGTCGACATTTACTCAAGTTTTCGTCACACGTCTTATAATTCGCGGACACACAGACCGACAGACAGACACGAGACCAAAAATGTTCCCTGATGTCTGCAACTGATTTCTGTCTTGGAATTTTTAAAATCGGAGAAATAAAAGTTTTTCGATCTCAAAAGTGAACACAATGCTTCCGTTATCTTATGTATCCTTAAGCTCGGACTTACTTAATATTAAGTAATCCTTAAGCTCGGAATCAAAATTAAAAATTTAATATGCACATGCGTAATTCGCACAGTTTTAGTAAGCTCAATTTTTTTTAAACTTTTGAGTTGGTTTTTACCAAATAATAGCTACTTAAGACTAGATTACAAACACACACACACACACATATATATATATATATATATATATATATATATATATATATATATATATATATATATATATATATATATATATATATATATATATATATATATATATATATATATATAACATTTTATGTGTTGTGATTTTTACTGCCAAAAATTGTGAGTTAACTTAGCATAGAAAACCTGTTAACTATTCGAAGGTTCACTAATGATGCGGCCTTAGGTTTTAACTTCCATCAAGGGTATATTTAATCTAAGCTGAACTATAAAAATAATAGTTATTAAAAAGATTAATTTTCTTAGTTATTACTTTATGGTTCAATTTAGATAATATATGGCACACTCTTGATGTGAGAATCATTTTTAAAAATGTTTCACATTATAAAATTATCCGCCCGCTTCAGCATCACATAATTTTCTAAAAATAATCAGAACTTGGTTGCAACTAAGTTCTGCTACTAGAACAGTTTTTCTGCTACCTCTGCAGTTTTGGAAGCTACCCCAGCAAAACACCTGACGCAAGCTTTCCCTTGCAATAAGTAAAATTATTTATTTATTTTTATAGAACTTTTTTTTATTATTATAACAGGCATATTTTGATAACTTCTTCGATGTTTATTAAATTGGGGATAGCGTTGAAAAATGTAATTTGATACCAGTTCTTCAAAGTTTAGATATTTTTATAAGGTGGTTAGCTGCAGTTTTAATAATATATTTCAATAATAATAATTCAATATGGCTAATTATAAACAACTTGTCATGTCAAACAATGTGGAGTATAGTTAAAGGTCGCGCGCATCATATATCATTTGTAATAATTTTGACCTTATGGAACTTTACATTCGCCTATCTAAGCTGGAAGACTACTGGTCAGGGTTCAATTCAATCATTGCCCAGATTTAAGATCTCAATTTAGAAGATGAAGCTTTATATCTCGAATCAAATGAGTGTGGTTCATTCGAGGATTCGTATTATAAAGTATACATAGTCGCATTTCACGCATCCTAAGGAATCAGAAGGAATCTAGCTCTGATTCTAGTCTAAGTAATAATTCTGGTTCTATCCTAGGTTCGTTGAACTCTTCGACATGAAAGAAGAAATGTAACAAATCATCTCCTGTCAAGGAAATTTCGAGTGCTCTAGTAATTATTGAAAACAGTTCTGTCAGATTACCTTCAATTTCCTTTCCTCATTTCAAGGGAGGTTATGATGAGCTTTCAGCTTATATGGAACTGACTTATAATGTCTCTTATCGATAAGAATAAACACATCCCAACAATTCATTATCTGAAATCTATTCTGAGGGGAGAAGCCTTAGAGTTAATATCAACGCTTGAGTTATCCGAAGAAACCACTTCGACGGTGGCTACTCGAAATGTTCTGGTAGAACCTCTTAAACGGAGTCTTCGGGTGAGCTACTGGGGCCATATAAGCCGTTGCTAGCGTCGTCAGACAATAGATAGCCAAGTCCACGATGGTGTTCGGCAGTGGCGATCCTAGGGGGGGGGCAGGGGGGCTATAGCCCCCCCCCCCCCCCCCCCCTGGGGGAAAATTAGCCCCCCCTGGAAGAAAATTAGCCCACGAAAGAAAATTAGCCCACCTTTAAATTTTTTTTTAAGAAATATTGTTTTATTTTTTTTTATTATTATTATTTTTTTCCGAAGTAGTATCCGAAGTACTGATTAGCCTCCGAGCCGATGGCGAGGACAGGCTATGAATAAACGAGGCAGAAATGTTTCCTTTGCTGCCTTGTTGCTGTTGCATACAATATTTTATCTACGGGCGGCAGAAAAATGAAACTGCTAAAATACTATTCATTGAATTATTCAACAGAATTAACAAATTTTCACAAATTATTTAAATAGTAAAACGTTTATATATTAAATTTTACTTATTCAACTATAAAACAATGTTATAAGATAGAGATGATAGTATAAACTATTATTGCCAACATTATAACAATAAAAATTTTGCTGCCTAGGCATCAACATTTTTCCTCATTTTACCGCCCAGGCAGTAAAGTCACATTTCTCTGCCCAAAATCAGTTCAATAATGCCTCATTTTTCTGCCGCAAGAAGGTAAAATAATCTAATGATGTTTTTGTAGTTTTAAGTTTATATTTTCACGAGCGTCGCGTCGTAGCGTGGGGACGGGGAGGACACGTCCTCCCCAATATTTGATATGTGATTAAATTATTTAATTGAAATATTTAAAACGTTTTTACTTATCAACCCATATTTTGTCAATAATACGTGATTTATCAATTGTGTGTCATTTTGGTAATCCATGTTGCTGTGAACAGAAAACAACTAGTTTAGAATCTGAAGATGGCTATTAAGTAGCCAAAACCCGTTACCAGTTATTACAAATATTTTGTGTGAAGACCTAGTGTTTCCTCCCCCTCCACTTTTCAAAATGATTACAATATGCTATTTATTGTATGGGGTAAATTTGCATTGTATTCCCTACCTATCTCTAAATATCCGATTTAATTCTGGTTTTCTTCCAGACTGTTCGTTTTTACATTACAAAAACGATTTCCGTTGTAGCTTCTCGATAAACCCAATCTTATTTTTTAGGGTTTTGTAGATACTTCTTCAAACCCTAATGCCGGGGGTGATGTATCCGTTCGTCCGTCGCTCTATGGTTCATAGGGCTCAAACCGTTTAAGCTAAAGTGCTGAAATTTAAAACACTGATGCAACTTTTTGACCCAAACACAAAAAAAAAAAAATATATACAGAAGTTAAAAATATGCCCAAGTGCAAGTCGCAAAAGTTGGTAAACTCAGAAATTTATATTTTTTTAAAGTTTTGAGTAGGTATCAAATGAAAGCTGCGGAATCTTAAGTTACAAATATATATTTGCTTTTTAAATTTTGCATTGCTTAATGGTAAAATAAATCAAAATATACCCAAAGATATCCCCCCAACAATAACGCCCCATAACGCCTGGTCCTAAAATTTCGAAATAATTCATGGTTATACCTTATGGTGGGGCGATGAAAATTTCCGAAAAAATGTAATTTATCTTGTCGTTATTACCGGTAAAAACATTGTGACCCCCAGGGGGATTGAACCAGGGACCCCTTGAGGCCAGAGAAAAATAGTATATTATGTTACAAGGCTGTGAAGTGAGTTTTTTCTTTACCGCGGCAATTACCAAGGTAAAGAAAAAACACTTCACAGTCGCGTAGCATATGCTATTTTTTCCGAGGTAGCAGACAATGAAAAAACATTAAATATTAATCACTAATCAATATATAATAATAACAAATATTAGTACATACTTAAGACTTAAAAAAAGAAACCTTAAAATGAGGTTACACTATAAGAAAAGATAAATAAAACGCATTGACATCTAGCGGATTTTTTATCGTACTAGAAGCATTTCTACAAAGACTGCAGCACTACTAACGGAAGTTTTGACAACTACCCGCCGTAAAGAAAAAATCTTTTAGTGCCTAGGACGTAAAAGATTTTTTCTTTACAGCTAGGAGTAATGAAAAGATTTTTTAAGTCCACGTAATGAAAAAATGGATTTTAGCTATGTTTTTTAGGCTCTAAAGTTACTATTTCACAGCCTACCACGGAAAAAATATATTACGGTAAAAATTAATTATATAACGGGTATGCTTATCATCTACAAAACCCAAAAAAAGTACTTGGACGCAAGAAGTACTTGCGTCCAAGTACTTTTTTTGGGCCCGTGATATTTTAACTTAATTTTTTATTTATTTTAGGGAAAATTATGGAAGGTTATGGTTAGTTTAGGTTAAGGTTAGCATTTTTTGACGTTCTATCATTGCCAAATTAAACGTGACACTTTGCGTATATAAAAAAAAATAAAAATAAATAAATAAAATATAATTCTGATTTTATCGAGATGCAGAACCGGAATCGTTTTTGTACAGAGATACTGTAAAAAAGACAAATTATGTAAAAAGGAACATTTAAAAATAATTAAGTAAATCGGACAGTACGAAATTGGAGGGTCAAATAGTGCAGTTGCAGTTTTACCTATGATGTCCGAAAAAACGCTGTTTTGAGAGGTCATATTTTATCAATTTTCCTTCCAATAATGTACTGCTGTCGATGTCCATGTTAATTTTAACATTTTTGTTATCTATAAATATTATATTGTCAATATTGTTTCTGACAATTTATACATTTTTAAAACCTATACAGTTTTTAAACCAATCCTTTTGTTACCCTCATGTTAAAATAATTTTTATTTAAAGACCAATACTTTTTTTTCTGTGATGATATGGTATATGGTAAGTATCATAGGAGACTGTTTAAATAAGCCTCCAACTATACTTACAATAGAACTTCCCAGTCCCAGTTCAATGGCAATTATAACATTCTTGAATGAATTTAATTGTTTAGCCTCACGAAAAAATTGCATAGAATTGCCTCTGGGAAGGACTGCAACAACATATAACATATACAAATGAGTTCTTCCTGGTATATTAAAATGTATACTAAACCCGCAAAACATGGGGGCTTTAGCCCCCCCAGAACTTTCAACCCAGGATCGCCACTGGTGTTCGGCTTCCCAGAATCCTTATTAAAGATGTCAATTAACTCTACCTCTCACTTCACTTAATCTCAAATCACAATGTGCTCTTGCACCACGAGAAAACCTCTTAACCTCTCTAGAAAACCCAGGGTTACCAAAAAAAGAAGAACTAATTGACGACTGATCTAAAAAGAAAATGTATAAGCTCTTGCCGGAAGTGACAGTATATCAGGGCAACCATTGTAAATGAAATGATATATGTGATATTAGTTATTATTGTAAAAGTATTATTGGAAAGTTTACAATTATATAATTGGGGAATTCAATAATTTACATGTATAGTAAAAGAATATTTTTAGTTAAACAAAGTCTCCAATTGTATTTTCTGGTTTTGGATGTGAGGTATTTCCTCCTTAGAAACGTTACATTAAGTTGCTGTACAAGAACTTAAATAATTTTAAGTTAAGTTAAATAGTTTCAAGTTAAGTGAAGATTTTGAAGTAATAACTAAAGATGTAGATCTTAGCTCATGTAAATGGTATGAGTTGATATTTTCCAAAAACAAATTCAAGGTGACAATAATGGTTGTAGAAAGTATTCATAGAGGAATGGATGAAAATGGTAAAGGATTTTTTTTTTTTTTTTTTTTTTTTTTTAAATAAAAGCCAAATGGTTTTAGATACTATCTATATAGAGAAATAAGAATTTGATATTTGGTCGCATTTATTTGTTATAGGTGGTTGGAAATTATTCAAAACAGAGTCGAATAACAGCCAAATTATTATAAATTTTAATAATTTAATATATAAATTATAATTACATTAAATTGTTTTGCATATGTTATGATTACTGTTTTTTGTTAATATGTGTTGGGAAGAACTGTGATATGAAGGAGGTTCATGTTTTTTTTTTAAATTTAAGAGTTGGCATTCATATTTGTAATGTTTTTAATATGTTTACACCGTTTCGTTTTTCGAGAAGGTAAAACCTATGTTCAATAGTCAAATTATACATGATGGTCTGATTTTTATCACTAATTGAAATGTATTTATAAGCAAACCGTATTGAAAAAGAACTTTTTAATCATTTTTCCTGGTTTTTTCTAGAACTGAGATGACGGATAAAAGATGACGTCTGTATCAGAGAAATGTAAGACAGAGAACAATAAGTTCTGACAAGTACACAAATATGACTTAACTCTAGGAGTTTTAGCTCCATAGATGTAGAGGTAGAGATATATAATTGTTATCAAAATGTAAATTGTATAGTGTTTTTCCTCCAGTAGATTACTAGTGCAATATAAAATGTATTAATGCTTAATAAACTATCGTTTTCAGGATCGATAATGACCGGATAGGTCGAAACGTCGCCACCTAAGTAAGTTTTATTTTTGAATTATTACCCTTAAGTGGATCCAGTTACACATATACAATAAAATTAAGAAAGGGTACTACCAACACCATCACATTAAAAATAAACAAAAATAAAACATATTTATAATCTAATAATGGATGACACGCTTAAATATTTTATTAGGGTCAAAATACAAATGAATTTTATTAGATTAGATTTACAAAAGTCTTATATTTTAGTGAATGTTTTCAAATATGAATGTAAAACCCGTAATTATTTAACGGATTTTGAAAGTTCAAATATTCAGGACGCCATTGTTATGATCCCGCCTTGATAGAGGCCGCCTTTAAAAGTAACATTATTTAAAGAATTTAGTCATGCAAATATTTTAAAATTATTTCAATCTATTGTTACAGAAACGTATGATCATAAATAATTGTCAGTTGGAACACTTCAAATGAATTAAATTGGGATGTAATGGTCTAATAATTTAATTGTATAATTCTCATTAGGGTTCAGATACATTATTATCATTTTTAGCGTTGGTCATATACCTTTATAGTTTAAAGTGAGAAAAATAATAAATATTTATTACCTTTGCAACATGTTTATAAAAAAGTTGTAACAAAATTAACACTCATACAAGACAGTGAAAACTCAATCCAATCATAATATAAAGGTAGGTCTGCAGTCAGGTGTGTATAATTATATACTCAGTTGTAAATATAAACTTTGTAATTGGCTTTGGTTCCAAGCTCATTTAACTCGTCTCGTTGATTATTATTAAGAAAAACTCAGTATATATTTCCTTGCCATTATTTTTTATACATTCATAAAAAGGTGTAAATAAATAAAAAGTCTGTGAAAACCACTGAAATAATCAGTGTAGTCACAAGTTTTGTAATTAGCTTGGCTCAAGCTCATTTAACTTTACTCGGAGTCTTAATAAAGGTTAATGTCGAACTATTCCAACCACAACCAATATTTAAATATATACAGAAATGAACTAATAAATAAAAAATAAACAAATAAATTATAATATTAAGCAAGTATGAATATGAATATGTACATATACATGACTTTGCGTCTTTATATATATATATATATATATATATATATATATATATATATATATATATATATATATATATATATATATATATATATATATATATATATATAGTATATATATATAATAAGTATTTATAAGTAATAAATAGTACAAAATAATTTTAATATACTTAAATAATTGTAATAAAAATAAATAAATAATAAAAAATAATGTATTTAAAGAATTGTAATCTTAAAGCTAAATAGAATTCATTTACGTTACTGTATCGTTGTTTAATTTTTGAAAATGATTTAAATTCATTTACAAATTAATCAATTGATTGTTTTTGGGGTTTCTACATCGCTCATATACACCCAGTTCATACATATTTTTTGTCTCTTATGCGAAGTCCATTGTATAGAAATGTACATATTTCTTCTAACAGCAAAATCTTATCTTATTTAAATATTATATTATACTCTTTTCTAACTCTCAGGTCCAATTCAAATACTCTCAATCAATTTTAATTTAACACTCAATTTTATACAATCACAATGAACCGATTAAATTTAATTTCCGTGTCTATTGACTCAATATTAGGGTCAAAGGAACCAACGTCCTACGTTAATAAAAATTAACCATTTTTAAACTTTTTATACATTCTTATCTAGAGTAACATCGTGAATAAAAAGCTTGTTATTATCAGGTAGCATACTTCACTATGTAGAAAATAAAAGTCTTTTCCTCTTAATGTTGTCTGGAGACCCGGTTGAGGTTTTGTAAATTCAAGTACATATAATTATAGTATTATTGATCAGGGGTGCCCAAAAGGGGGTGATACGAATTTCTTTGGGGAGGGGGGGGGGGAAGTTTTTAAAAAGCTATAAATAAAAAGAAATATAAATTTTTGTATCAATTAACATTAAATTATGTATGTACGTTATGGTCATAATGATAAGTGAATAGTAACATTAAACGGTACGCCAAAAGGAAAAACGAAACTCTTATCATGGTACTATAGGCCTAAAATTAAGGCAAAGGTTTATAATATAATTTAAAGGTTTACAAATTTAATTTAAAAAAAATTCAATTTAGAATATCCTACGTAAATACAGAATGCTAGGTTTGTACATTCACTGATACGAGAACCGGTAAAGTTGAAGTTGATAAGGTTGGAGTTTGGGGGTACGGTGCCATGGGCCTTGGGGGGATGATCATCCCTGTTATTGATAATATGAGTATTCCAAAAGTTACATTTATCTACGGGTATAAAAATATATCCCTTTTTTTGCTTTCGAGCTTACCGAAGGTGGCGAAAGGATTGTGATCATTCTAAAGAAAGGTATTTTTTAAAATTTACATCCCAATATAAATTTAGCAATATTTAATGGATATTAGTATGGAACCATCTACGGGTTTTTTTCGACAACATCCAAATTTCATTTACATCGTGCAAGTAGTTTTTAAGATATGTTGGTTCGCAAATGTGCTTACGAACAACAGACTGGCAGGCGCACAAGCCCAAAAACGTTCCCTGATGTCTGAAACGGAAAAATTAAATAAATTAGACAATTATGGCCTGTAAAAGCATAATATCATTAAAGTACTTGAGGAAGCTATGTACCACACTAATTGGCAGATTATTTCTGTTTTCCCCCGAGCCTACTGCAGGTAATAGAAGCATTGTGTAAATTTTGAAGGACGAATGTTTTTGTTTCCAAATTAAAAATTTCCTTAACCAAAATGCATTTCATACATTTGGGAACATTTTTGGTCTCAAGTCTGTCCGTCAACATGGTTGCGAAATATAATAGAATAGCGAAAATATATCAAAATCAATTACTATTTCTACTTTACTTAGCGATGGAAGGAGCGTGAGAAAGCTGTGTCGCGTTATGATTGTGTTATGTTGGTGTGAAGCCAACATAATTTTATCGAATACGTTTCTTGAATTAATTATATAGTTTTAAAAACAACAAATATGTATATTTTTTATTTATTTGTTAATTTACATAAAGTAAAAGCAAACATAGAACATCACTTTCTTTAAACACTCCGTAATAATTTCGTTCTATTATATGCGCCATTAAATAATGTGGACAAATTCTTTTACGGTAAAAATAAAATAAATTAAGCCTTAAATTTTAAATAAATATACACAGCCTGTGTACGTATATTTTTCAGGAGATATTGCTTAAGCTAGTAAAAAGCTTAAGCTAAGCTAGAAGGTACAAATAAAGTAAATCATTAACATGGAAATGATGACAGAAGAGGGACAGAATTTTATCGTCACATCAAACAGTTTGTAAGCCGCCATTTTAATTTATTATAATGTGTCTCATAAAATATTCAAACCTTTTTTTAAGATAGAGTTTAAGTAAGAAATAAATTTAATCTTCCTCTTTTCCTCAATAAATATTTTTTACTGAAAAAAATATTATATTGCTTCCGAGCTTACCAAAGGTAGCGGAAGCATTTTTAAAATGCTGTTAAATTTTATTTTAATTGGTTTCATCGAAAATATTTACTCGTTGTACACTTAAATTAGGTATAAATAAAGATTAATTATATTACCGTTCATTTTTATTAAATAACTAACTAACGCGATGCAATTGTAACTCACTTTTTAATTTCCTGTCTTTACTTAATTATTATTCTACCCAGTTTGATGTCAACCCTCCATCTTCGTTATTTTTGCTTTTACAGACAATGATTGGAGCGCAATCCAAACTAGAATTAAATGACAACGTAGCACTTTGTCTTGCTTCTAACATTAACTATATTAAATAAATACGACAACGAAACCGGAGATTGAGTAAAAAAGTAGAACGTAAAAAATTTAATGTATCAAAAATAAAATGAAAGAAAAGGGTAAACAATAACACTCGTGGAGATCAAAACTTATTTACCCCCCCCCCCCCCTTCGTTTTCGGAGCTTCATTGGTTTCGTTTCGAGATGCGTACATATCTGCCCGAACGCGTAGTCAATTTGGGTGCGCTCAATGTTGTTGGCGAAGCTTGTCTTGACGTGCTGGGTGTGGTGTGCGTCGGTGGTGGCTCCGCTGTAGGGGTGTGATGTTCTTCTGTGAGGAGATTACACGGTTTCACCCGGTCCTTGCTTACTCTTGTGGCCTTTCCCTTGTTGTCTAGTAAGAAGGTCTTATTGTCACTGCGTAGAACTAGAAAGGGTTTCTCATAGGGTGGTGAAAGGGACCTTGTCCATATCTTTGCAGACGAATGGTTGGCGTGGTTGCGATGAACGAGGGGTTGGTCTGTAGTTTTCCCAGATGTCCTTTCAGGAGTCGAAGTAGTTTGGCTATAGGTGGAGGTTGAGCGGCTTCAGGTGCAAATAACTCCCCGGAAGCCTGAGGGTCTGTCCGTAGACAAGCTCGAAGGAAGCAGCGCAGCGCCTAGGTCCTCTCGAACAATCGTGCGAAGTCCTAGCAAAGTAGCGGGCAACGTGAGCGTCCACGACTGCTTTGGTGCGTCTATTCCTGCCATTAGTGAAGCCTTAAGAGATTAATGGAATCTCTGGGCAATGCCGTTACTTTACGGATGGTATGAAATTGTTTGGTTCTTGGAGAACCCAGAGAACAGAGTCGTCCGATAGTCTGGAACAGCTCACAGCTCTGACTCGAACTGCCGACCTTGTTGATCTGTGACAACTGTTGATAGTACTCTGTAACATCCATTCTCTGTGAGATCCATTGGCGGAAGAACTCTTCTTCTACCGCTGACACTGTGATTTCCTTTAGTAGAATGGCCTTAATACATCGAGTATACCAGTTCACTTTAGTAAGCAGATATCGGAAACCCTGTGATGAGGGTAGAGGTCCCACTATGCCAAGGTGGATGTCTAGGAGGTGAGCTTTCGGGAGCGAAAATTGTTGTACCTGGTATCTGTGGGACAGTATGCCTGGTCCCTTTTCTTCGTTGGCACAACTTACAGGTTCACGCCCAGTTGCGAATGTCACTTCTGAATGAAGGCCAAACATAACGGGTGGCTGGTGGCTACCAACTTCGATGTTGCTCTGAGGCCTGGATGTGACTGACCTTGAAGTTGTTAGAATACTGAGGGTCGAAATTCTAGAGGGAGGTAAGGTCGGTCTTGGTCTGTTTATTCATCACAGATTAAAAATTCATTTGTACCAAACAGTGGCATGTAGTGAAGGTGGAAAGATGTTTGACTTTCCCGTAGTGACTTCAGCTTCTGATCGTTCTTCTGAGCCTGTGCTAACTTTTGGTGATTTTTTTTTATCCGAGTTGGAGATGTTGGATACTGCTCCTATTCGCGACAGAGCGTCTGTGGCAGTATTCTGATCACCAGGAACGTAATGGATATCCGCTGTAAACTGACCGATCCGTTGTAAACTGGTCCGTTGTGAACTGGCCGATGTAGTCTAGATGTCTACGCTGTCGCGGCGAAGCACGTTCTAGCGACTGTTCGAATGTAGTTTTAAGAGGCTTGTGATCCGTAAAGATTTCGGGCCTTCTAGAAGGGGTTGGAGCTACTTAACAGCTGCACACATCGCCAGCAACTCGGTCGTAAGCTGAGTATAGTTTTTGAGTGTTGGTAAAACATTTTTAGAGAAGGCGAGAGGTACTACTTGGGAGCCCTGTTTTTGTTTTAGTCCAGCACCGATATGGCTATCGACAATAAGACAATCGGGTTCCGGGGCGTTTGGATGCGCGAAAAGTGTAGTTTCAATAAGGTTTTTCTTTAGCTAATTGAACTCCTTGAGAGCCACTTTCTTCCAAGTTAATAGTCGATGATCTTTCTATTTGTTGTCTGGGATCAACGCGAACAAAATATTCTACTTCTCTGCTGTTAGCGGAAGACAACGCCGGTAGAAGTTAATAAGGCCTAGGAATCTGCGGAGCTTGTGTACTTCGTTGGGTTGCGGATATTCTACGATGGTTTTCACGCGATCTTCCTGTGGTCGGATGCCGGTTGGGGACACCGTGTAACCCAAGAAGTCGTTTTTTGCACACCTAAAATAGCTTCTCACGTTGACAGTGAGGCACAGTTCTCCGAGGCCACCAAGATGTCTTCAAGGTATGAAAACAGTCCAAAGCAAATGGATGGTCTTGAAGTACCTGGTGCATGAACCTTAGAAAGTTTTGTGCTGCATTGCGCAGCCCAAATGGTATCCTGGGGAACTCAAAGATACAGAATGGTGTGATTACAGCTTTTTTGGTTTATCTTTTTCACCGGGATGTTATACCATGCCGAAATGGATTTATGAAAAACTAGCCGCCCGTGAACCCCGCTGTTGAAATCCACGGTATTTGGTTGGCGGTCAGGTATCGTAGCCTTATTCAAACATCTATAGTCAACTCGCATGGGCACCGCAGATGTTGTCTTTCTTCTTTACCATGTGGAGGGGTGAAGCCCATGGACTCTTAGATGGACGAGAGATACCCCTTGCTTGCTAGTTTGAAACGCGAGTTGTGCGTCTCTCAGTTTGTCAGGTAGGAGTCTCCTAACTTTAGCTAATACCGGTGGTCCTCCGGTTTCAATAACATGCGTTATTTTTCTTGTACCAACATTAACTATAATAAATTAATACGACAACAACACCGGGGATTGAGAAAAAGAATGGAACGTAAAAAATGCAATGAAAGAAAAAGGTAAACAATAGCATTCGTGGAGATCAATACCAAAATATCTAGAGGCATATCTAGAGGCAGACTACAGGCCGCCTCTAGATACCTGGTGTCGGGTGTCATACGGTGACGATGAAGGGAGGTCACTCATGTTCGCACCGCGCCCGAACTGTATGACGACCGTGCTTTCTATCTCAACTTTATCCATTTTTGATGCTCACGCCGCTGTTTCAAGGAGACAAAAGTCAGAAATCCATTTCATACATCAGGGAACATTTTTGGTCCTTGTCTGTCTGTCGGTTTGTCGCTCAATTTTTGCGAATCAACATATCTTCAAAACTACTCGCCCAATATTAATCACTTTATGATGGTAGGTCACAACAAGCCCATTGTTGGTCTCATATAAGTTTCACCTTAGACACTTATTTGTTTTTCTTCCACATGCGCACAAACATGCATTTATAAAAAAAATTATTTATCCTTTTTTTACATGGATAAAAGTATCAATTTAGTAAAATTTAATAAGTGAAGACTAGCTATTTTTTGACAAACCATACAAATTTCATTAACATCAGATGAGTTCTTTTGAAATTATAGATGTAAATAAATGTTGGTTTGTGCGCATGCGGAAGAGAAACTAATAGGCTCAGAAGGGTGGTACGTATTTGAGAACAGCAATGGAATACTCATGACCACCAAATTTTATTAAAATCGGACCAATAGTTTTTAAGAAATGTTGGTTCGTAAAAAGTAATCGACCGACAGACAGACAGACCGACAGCCAGACACGGACCAAAAATGTTGAGACAGACAGAACGCCGAGATTAAACATTTTCAAATCGGAGAGATAAACAATTTTTATTCTTCAGAACGGTCGCTTAGCTTCCGTTACTTTCGGTAAGCTCGAAAGCAAAAAAAGGGAGAAAACTTAATTAAATTAGGCAATAATGGATTGTAAAGGCATAACATCATTAAAGTACTTGAGGAAGCTATGTGACAAACTAATTGGCAGACTTGATTCTTGGGTCACTAAGAAATTAATTGATTGAAGAAGTTAGTTCACTGAGTTAATTGATACCTTAACTCAACATGATCCTAAATACTCGAATTTTATTGTTAATTTTAATAACTAAGTACTGAGGAACCATGATTAGCTCGACTTATAACAGTTATCTGGGTTCCATAGTAGATTAGGAGTAGTATTTGGATGTGTTGAGGTGAGCATGTATTATCAGCATTCTGATTAATCTATCTCTATCTATATTGAGGATTTTAAACTAACTTCTAGGAGCTACACCTGGTTAATATTTTCAATCTACATTAAGTTCCAAAGTACTTACTGTTTCCATGAGTAACGCGCTTCTGTTGGGTTTTTATTATGAAACGTAAGAGCCGAACAAGATTCCCTTTTTCATTCTAATCCGGGCTTAACACTTCTCAGCATGTCAGACGGTCCTGCGTCAGATATAGTGGTTGAGTGAGCTCAAGTGGAAGGCTTTCTCAAGAGATTTGCTGCTAATGGCCTTCTTTGGGGCGGCATTTGTTTGGTACCCACAAAACCCGCTTACCTGACAACCCTTTTCGTCTCCTCCTCGACATTTTTCACTGTATTTCTTATTCTACAACAAGATTGCTTCGTACCTTATTCCTTTGCTTCTTTAGATATGTGGCTCGAGTAGTCATCTCACTTAATGACATGGACATCGTTGTCACTTCAGAATTTCACTCTTCTAGCATCTATTATGTTCTTGGTTTAGGAAACTGGAGAATTCTGGAAGGAATCAATCATATTTTGAATGTTGTATTGTATACTTTAACCTGCATCCTGCTAATTCTAAACATGTGAAAAAATAAGTCAAACATTGAAATTGATTGTCGCCTTTTATCTTCTCAAAAGTAGAAGAAAGCGTTTTGTTCAAAATCAATCCTCCATTGGTTATTTTTTTCTTCGTTTTCCCTTTAAAAAGCGGGGAAAGAAATTCTGCAACAAGTGTATTTGTGAATGTAGTATTTGCTGTTTTATTACCAGATATGTACAAAAGCCGAATGCAAATTCTTTTTTATTTGAAGAAAACATTCCTGGTAGAGAAAAAGTTATTGTAGTTAATTTAACTGAATCCCTTTAAATATTGATTTTACGCATGCTGCTTACTTCTAGAATTTTAGTTAGGGCTAGTGATATGGGATTTGAGGGGTTAAAGCACAGAAGCTCTTAAGGGCGAAGGGGATGAACTAAATAAAACTTTTACTTCCTTAAAAGTCAAACAAATTATTCATCCACCAAGCTACAAAATTAAGGGCGAGAGAACACTTGCCCAATTTTTACCCCCCACAATTCCGTTATCCATCAGCTGTTTAATAATTATTATCAACAAAATAAAGTTATTTACACACACGTTCCTAAATATCATGTGCTTATAGAATTGGGTAATTCGTTGGCTTATTTGGTGTCTAAAAATGCATATAACCATAGGTAAGTCTTTGTTACCGATCTTCCGGGTGTTGAAATTTCAAGTTATTTTTTGGAGAATAGGTTACGCTGTAGAGCTTATACAAAATGGTTAAGACAATCTAGAGAGAGATTTTTTTTCAGGGGGTTATGCTCCCTTTTCTCCCCCTGAACCTTTTTGTGGTGCGCCGCTGGTAGATTCTAAAATACAAAATGAATTATTCAATTTTGTTTAGAAACTTTTTGGTCTCTTGTGTTTTTCATGTCTGCGGCTGTTATCAAGAAGAAAAATGTAATTATTTTCTATAATTCGCTAGATGAAATTAAAATTTTTAGTAATTCTTGTTTTTTACAGGGATTTATACAGTTCAAAAATCCTAAATAATAACCAAAGCAAGGAAACTACGTTACCTAATTCACAACATAATTGTTGAATGTAACCTCCTTCAACCCTTTGCGCCCGTTCTTCTTTTCAATGATTCCGGTACTCTTCTGAACACCTAGGAGGCTGCAGGAGCTTTAAAGAAAAACTAAAAAATATTTTTAAAAATTTTAACACCATGTAGATCGGTGAAGATGAGTTTGCGGGCCTATATGTTTAAAACATGAAATAAGCCAAAGAATTACCCCCTTTCACCCTTACATCATGATAATTTTTTTAAGGGAGCACCCTTAATATTTACATTTATTCTATATATATGTATAAATTTATATATTATAATTATTTTTTTCTTCATAAGTATCTTTAATAACGGTCACGAGAGACCTAAATAGTTATCACCTTTCCGTACTTTAAGACGCTCTATTCCCACTTTAAATAATTCAACTAATATTAACAAATATTATTAATGGTTATTTCTTGAATGTGTAATCAATTGTTCCAAGCTTTTATTTTTTAAAATCTCTCTAACTGCCTTTCATGAGATTATTTATTTTTACGACTAATAATTAAATAAACATTGATTGAGAAAACCTTACACATTAATTTTAAACCAGTCATAAATTATTCATTTTCGAACTTTCTATCGTTTTCAGTCTATTTTTTTTTTAAAAAAAAGATTAATCTTCTTTCACAAAAAGTTTATGTGGTTAAGAATATTTCATGTTACTTTTCTTTAAATTTTTAATTTGTAAAGCCAACGCTGTAAAAAAAAAATAAAATAAATTGTAAAGGAAATGTCAGGGTAGTAGAGTAACTTTTTTTTCTTAAACTTTAGTTGGAGTTAAATAACGCGTAAGTTAAACAGTCCACTCCCACTTTTAGATAGATTTTAAAATTTGAAAAGATGGCGTGTAATTTGTAGCCGCCCCTCGTGTAAGTAAATAGGCCGAGGCGGCCCCGGGGTAGCCATGATTAAAGAGCGCCTCTATGCTAATCAACCCCGAGTAGGTAGTTAGTGACGGAAATAAATGACGGCTTAGAGGAAAATTCTTTTCTCCCCTTGTAATATTAAGACGGGTCTGGCCGCACCGACAGCTATCTTTACAGCGTATATATATGTGTATATATTATAATAGCTTACTGATTAAATCGCCTGCTTGTTAAACATATTACCTGGAATTAGGAATAAGTAGCGACACCATTCTTAAGTAACCATAGGATGACCTCCAACTAACGTATAAATAGAATAAAATTACTTGCCTTGTGATATCCTTAAAAACATTTAACATTTGCCGACGTATTAGAACTATTAGAATCAGAATTTCCTCGGTTTTCTGAAATCGTGTTTTAAATAAATTAAGGATTATAATTAAGGATATATTATCCGATGTTTTTCTTCTATTACTGAATAAAGCTTAAAGCGTGTTATGCACCATCATGACCATGACTTGAAGCAATAGCAAACTTTAATTGATTGATGTTGCCTCAAGTCACATCAACATCATTGCTTTTAGGTTTCTGTACGAAGTACGAAAAGAAACCGTATATATAAGGGCTCCGTCTGTCTGTCCGTTGGCTTGTTTCAATTCATAAACTACTATAGCGAGGAACATGAAATTCGGCACACAGGTGCATCTCATCAATTGTGACAACTGTACACTTTTTGGAGTTTTCACACTTAATATTTTCAATATGGTGGGACGACTAAAAAAAAGTTTTTAGTCACCATGGCATGTTTTACATCAATTTAAAGGTTTTGAAGTGTAGAAAAAGAATATTATGCTATTCAAATTTTACACTTAATCATTTTAATTTAATCGTATAGAAACCGGCAATTATCGCCTCACGTATCGCCTTACGTGAAGCACGCCTTACTTGTTTATCCCAATATATAGAGCATCTGCTTGTCCAACCTTCAAACCTATAGTGTTAACTGGATAACGCATGAATTATTATTTCCACATAATTGCTTTGGCTATGCAGTGTGTCCCAAGATAGATTATCTAAGAAGAAAAATTTTAGATTTTTTTTTTTTCTATCAAAACTCTTGTTTACTCTTAAACCTCTAAAAAATTGTAATATTTTTTAATTTTGTGTGCAGACTGTTCAGTTTCTTGAAAACTTATCTAGAGTAAACTACCCTTATTTTTGAGAGTATCAAAAAATATTTTTTACAAAAGTGGATCAGAATTGTAAAAAAAGTGTAAATATTATTTTATTAAATGTTAGTTTGTTTTCTGAAAATAAACAATAAGCTAACTGCATTAAATAGTGTACGCTCCATTTTAATTATTAACAAAAAGGTTTAAGCAGAACTCCTGGTTATTAGCGTAGATGAGGAAAATGAAAGAATTACAAGGGAAGGAATTACTAAAGGAAAGATTGCTACTTGAGTATTCTCATTATTGAAAATGCTTGAAGAAAATTTATAAGTATGTTCGAAATTTGTCCAAAAATTGGTGGTAATGCAATTGTGATGAATAATTTTTTCTTTAATTATATTTTTAACGCACTGTTGAGGTTTTTGAGTATAACGTGTAGATATTAGAATTATTAATTACTTGTGATGCTAAACAAAAACTTGGTCATTTTACTACGTTTTTATTAGCTGGCTTTCTTGTTTGTTTGTCCAGTCCAAATCTTGCAATCGATGTTTAACTAACTTCCCGAGTAGCTAACATTTGAAACTTTTAGAATAGCTCAGAACACGATGACAATGCATTATTTTAATACTTTTAACCATCTTTCAGCAGAATTTAATTAGTTTTCCGCAAATTTTGCTGTATGGAAAGTTAGTTCGGAAAAAATCCGCAAGCAATTTTATTTGTTTTGACATATCCCATGGTATTTACAATCTTCATTTTGACAGGTTTCAAATTTGTGATTTCTTATTAAGAGGTAAACATTGAATGACAGCGAAAAGTGAACAAAGAAATAAATTAATTGACGTGTGACACCCAGGTTTGTTTACACTTGTGTCCTAGCTACATAGGTTTAATTTCTCTGCATCTGTACATCTTTACTTTTACACATTTTTCTTCTCTTACTGTCTACACAGGGGCATATCAATGGCACGGTTTAGATTCGGTGTTGGTGAGATCCGTTGTACAAAGATTTGTCCTTTTATAGGTTTAAGATCAGCTCTCTAGATGGCCATTATTATGTGGAGTAAATAAATTCAGAACTATGTATTGGAACGAAGTTCCTTATGGCACGTTCTGGAGCCCGGGAGTGAATCCGAAAAAATCGACCAAAATCACCGGCACAAAATCACCGTCACGCAAAATCCGTCACGAAATCTACCGATGACGATAACTTGAGTAAAAGATCACCGAGTCGGTTGAAATTTAGTACACATGTTCATTTTACCAATGCCCAGGCTGAGTTCGTTGGAAATCGTTACCCGCCCAAGCGTTCACGCGCAACGCTCGCGTAAACTTAAGCTTCAAAAAGAAAGAAAAAAACGTTATTTAGGAAGCCTGTTCCTTGACTTGTTTTGTTTATTTTTGTTATATATGTAAAAATGTCACTTGGACCAACCAGATTTTAAATCTTTTTACAATATTGACATTGGACATGTCTTGATGTGGGAATTTTTTAGTTTTGATGTAGGGAAATTTTTTTGTTTTGTTTTTGTGGGGATATTTTTTTGTTTTGATTTTTCGGGTGGGTTTAATATAATACTTCAACCTTATAATTTATATTTAATGAAAAATGTAAGGAACTTCGTTCCTACCGGTGTCCCGCGACACCACACGTATTTTAATTTTTTTTTTTTTTTTTTTCACTAATTATATATAACAATGACAATTATACTATCAACATTACATATGATTCAACAGAAAATTTAAAAACGTATTATAGTTTTTTGATTTTTGATTTGTTGTTGATGTAGTTACTCCAATGAAAAGTCTACGTTTTGGACCTCTACGGAGCGCCGCAATAGCCGAAAAACCACAAAATTTTCGTCTTTCTTTCCGCTCTATAGTCCGATTTCCACCATGAAGGAGTAGTTTAATCAAAAAACTATTCTATATATATATTGTATAAAGTAGGGTACATTTTCTACTATTTATATAACAATCATCTTTCTAATGCTATAATACTTCCCAAGTTACACCCCTTCAAAAATCAAGTAAATTTAAAAATAAATCCAAAAGAGCTTGTTTTTAGTTGGTTATGTCCATTTTTAACCCTGAAGCCTTGGTTTTTCAAGATAATTGATACGGACCAACTTTGATTTCAGAGTATAATTATTGTCCTATAATTAACACAGTTAAATTTAGCACACCAAGACATTTTTTTTCTGAACTTAATTTTCAAGGTTGCGGAATCCTAATCTGAAGTCCAAATTTCTCCTAGGTATACGTAGTTTTCTTGGAAAATGCCTCTAAAGTTCGGAAAAATTGTGTTTTTGGTTTTTTTTTTTCTATTTTTCGCCCAAAACAATTGTATAAAAAAATAAGATATGGTGGTTCGCAAAAATTGAGCGACAGACCGACCTACAAACAGACCGATAGACACGGGACCAAAAATGTTCCCTGATGTCTGAAACGGATTTCTGTCTTGGAATTTTTGAAATCGGAGATAATACATTTTTTTGTTCTTCAGAACGATCACATAGCTTCCGTTACCTTCGGTAAGCTTGGAAGCAAAAGTGTAAAAAAAATAAATATTGGGCGTTTAAATATCTTCAAATCATGCAGAACACTAATCTTAAGTAAAAAAAAAAATATAATTAATTTTCTCGATTTTTCCTCTCATTAATTCTTTGTATTTCTTATTCATTTTTCAGTTATATAACAAAAGTTTTATTGCTTACTTCTGATTGATTTTGACTGAAATTATTTTACAGGATTACAAATTTATGTATAGTGATGGGGAGGCACCTGAAACATTTGGAGGAGAGTGGGCAAACTCTTGCCAGGGATGCCAGGCACACTTGGTACTCCATCAATACAGCAGGCAGAAAAGGATGCACATGATTTATTGCTGCCACTGGTATTTCCTAGTGTCTCTGTGTAATGCTGTAATGATATTGGGTAAGGACATAGATCTTATGGTTCTAACCCACTATTTTAACAAGCACTTGTGGATTTTTTAAAAAATTAACTCGATTTTTAAATGGCTTTAACTTGGGAAGTATTAGCGTTAGAGTTTAATTAAAAACTAGAAATATTACTATTTTTGATCCGATTTCAGCTGTTTATAAATAAAAATGTTTATTGTTTAAGATTAAAATGCACGCTCAGCTCAATATTGCAAGCAGAGATCTGCATGGTTTATATCCATTCCATATACCTAGAGTTGAATAAGGATGATAATTATAATTTTATTTAAATTTCTCAATTTCGTTAGATATTATATGTGTGTACAAACGTCCTTTCGCCATCCTGTGTTTAATAAAATCATTAATTTCAAATACAAAAGGATAAAATTCGCTAAAACGTAATCATGAGGGAATTTCCGGTAGATTACTTGGAAAGGGTGAAACACGTGTCTGAAGTCTTAGATTATTGTTTTCTCATTTATATAACTTCCTTAATCCTCGTTCCTAATCAGAGGTATAATATTAAAAGTATGAAAGCCTTGTTTAAAAATATTACAAAATAAAGAAAAAGGTTGTACCGGCATTTCCGTTACATTATTCAAAAAGTTCACAAAACAGTATTCAAAAAGTCAAGGAAAAATCTCTTTAACACAAGTGGAGACAAATTAGCGTAATTTGGTGGCGGAGATACTGATTGATTTTTTAAACTATGCTCTTTGTCACGCCCTATTGTCGGCAAACAAAACCTCTTTTCATGGGAAGTTGGGCCAAAAAAAAAAAAAAATAATAATAATAAGGCTCTACTTCTGAAATATTCTTCTTTTCTTAAGGTAATTTTCAAGCTAAATTATATTATTAAATAAATTATAGTTACATTTTACTTACCTACCCTCTCCTGACGGTCCACTGACCAAGGCTATCGTTTTGATAACTTATTTCTTATTGCATTTAATTTATTTGTTAAAAAAACATTATTAATAATTCTCTTTACTTTTTTACTTTTTTCTTCTTTATTATTATTCTTTTTTATTATTTTCACTACTCTGCAATCCTGTGTGGTCAACCCTACCCCCTGAACTTTATTCTTCCACAGACCTCTATCCAGGGCAGCAGTTCTCCTGTTCACTGTACCTCAAGGGCCTAAAGTCCAATTGATAGATCCAATATTTTTCTGGTGCCCCTGCTTTCATCTGTTCTAGCTGTGAGTCTTAGCCACTGGATCCTATTGCTTTTAATGAACCATCATTATTAAAAAATTGTCTATCTTCGGATCCTGGAAACTTATGGCTCTCTTACTGCTCCCATTATCTTCTTTTGAATAAGATTCAGTAGCTATATATATTCTCAAAGTGCATACGACTAAATATAGTCGTATCTATGTTTTACAAAAGCAAGTATTTCTAAATATGAATCCCCTTTTTTGTCACATTTTGTTTTTCTGGTTTATGTAAATGGTTTAAATCGAGTATAATCTTAGTCCTATCTAGAGATTTCAAGTAACCTTAAACGAAAATTAAGAAATTTGTTGGTGAATGATGATTGGTACTAAACGAGAATGAACGCTAAGGAATACTGCCAGTCACGATCCATGTCGGTACATCAAAGGGTTGTGTGTGATCATGTACTTGGCGCTCGTATAGTTTAGCCGGAAATTAATGACGTTATCGACGGAAACTAATCAGCAAATCCCTCTACGGATTCTAAACTAAAACTGATGGATTAGGAAAAACAAACTTGCCATAAAAATAATGTATACTATACCTTCTCCTGGGCTCAGTGGTAGTAAACCATTTTGGAGTTCATACAAAATTTTAGGTAATCAACTAATTTGTTTATAAAAAAATAAAAAAATTATATCTAATATTGATGGGGGTCAGAGGAATGCTTATACAAATGTACATTATTATTTGTTTTCACTATTTGTCACCATAAAAACTTTCCGATGTCCGACAACTGCCGGATTCAATACATTCAATACACTTTGAAGTTGTTGACACATTGACTTTTATCTTTTATCATATATTAGGTCTAATATTTATGTCACGGATGGTATTGGGCCTTGCGACTTTGCTGTAGGCATTTGAGATTCATTGCCATACCTAAAGATGGACATTAAGTTCCCTCTACAATTTGTACACTGTGATGTCTTTTTTTATTTTGGACAGTATTGAATAATAAGTAGTAAACTGAGGACTTATTCCTACTATTACCTTTTTATAACAAAACGTTTTAGTATATATTAAAAAACATTCAGACTTATTTAAAGATTTAATACATTAGTTTAATTAAAAATTATTAATTTTAACAAACAAGACCTTTACTGCTAATCTTTATTAAAAATTAACAAACATCATTGACTTACATTGGTGGGAAAAATCATCAATATACTTACATTGTTCTACAGGTTTTGTCTACTAAAATTAAACAAAAGAAGAAAAAATTTGGTATCTGATTAATGACTCACCGGTAAATAACAAATTTTGACAGATCTTCGCTATCCTCAATTCACTTTGATTATCAAGCAAGGATATATTTGCAGATGAATAGCCTTCGTACAATTTATTGGAACCCATCAGTCATATCCCTAAATCTCATTTTATCTTAGAGATAACTTAATTGCTATATTATGTAGGTATCCACTGAACCATGGAAACAAATGTTAAAAATGTTACGGATTTTTAACATTTGACGTTTGTAACATTTCTGACGACCAAAGAAATTATCTATATTAAACAGTTTCATGCAGCTCAATTACTCTTGAGACTTCCGCAAGCTGAAGTTATTTGGGAGGTCGCACCTATTAGGCTTTGTACATCTCTTATTGTTTCTAACACCTTGCAAAAATAATTCTTCCGGTGGCTAAACACTCCTATACTCCTATGTTAAGGGGAATTTGAGTATTTACAAGATCATATGTTCTCTATCGCAAGGTCAATCTAGGTTTGGCAGCTTTTCTGGTAACTACAGAAGACCTCTGAATTAGTGAAAAATGTATCTTATTTTAATAATGAACTAGTTTTACTGCTCCTCCACCATTAAATTGTACATTTTTCCTTAAATAAATTTTGAAGCTGGAATAATTAACTCGAAACAACAGTAAAGTCAGCATTCTTCCAGTAGTACTGTTCGGACTTGACCTTTAAGGTTGGAATTCTAGGATAAATAAATTCCCAATTTTCATTCTTTTTGAACAAAAATTGCCTCCCAAGGTTTTGTTCTAAGAAGAAAATTGCATTTGGTCCATTGTTTGTGACTTTCAATAAGCAGGTAAACATTTTTAGTTCCAGAAAAGAAGGGTGATAGGAAATGTGCGAATATCTGCAGGTATTTAATAGGTTTGTGGAGAGGAAGGTGAGGTCCGGGCCGGGGCTGAAGCTGAGGGATGAGGGCGACAAGTGGTCCCTAGTGTGAAGAGGCCGATGAGTAGGTGGCAGGGTGGTGGGGCGGTGGTACCTCCAGCTCCTTTCCTTTTAACAGATCAATTAGGCCGGCTTTGGCGGGTAGCCGTCTGTTTACACGTCAGAGCCGATTACGACCTGGAGGGCGGAGGGACCGTCCTTGAACGTTCTCATTGGACGGTTCTTGGGCGGTGGGGGCGATACGTTTGAAGGAGGGGGTAAATGGGCGGTGGTGGGGGGCCGCCCAGTCGTCGGGGATGTCAGTATGGTTGCGGTCCTGAAGGAACTGTTTTGAGTCTCGCGTTTTTCGATATCGGTAACTGTTTTCTTTCGGTGATAATTCGGTTTTGCTCGAGTGTATGAGTGCTGTGCCCGGTATGCGGAAACTTTTTGGACAGATGCCGAAGTTACGGAATGCCTGATAAGGAGCTGGTGGGCGGGCTTGGATTCCCGCATGTTCCCGTGCCTCCAATTTTCCAGCCCATCGGCTTGGACCAAAGGGGCCACGAAGGAAGATACTTATGGGATCCGGCTGCAGGCAGACTATTGCATCCCACCTCTGCCTTTCATCCTCCTGGGTATAATATCTAATTAATTAAGTTAGAATAGCCTATATTTTACCTAACAGAACAGTTGACAACTGGAAAATGTTTTCAAATTAGCTGGAAACTTTCCCAGCTAAATTAATTAAATCAAATATAGGAAATGTGTCCTATATGGCGCAGACACTGGTATTAACACAATGTGCATATGTGTGGCATAAATATCCTTTTAGAGACAATTCAACTACCGGTAAACGAACATACATTTGTATTTACATTCCAACGCAAAAATGAGTCAGCTCAAAATTATTGTTCTGGTTCATTTGTATACAGGTATCATTGGATGACTTTTTTTTGTCAGTGCAAATGTAGCATGCAGTTGAGCTTCTCTTATCTAATTTTGATAAGGAACGTGCAAATGTAGATTTGAATGTTAGATGTTATGATTTCTTTTAGAAGGCACAACTTATTTTTATATAATAAAATTTCGCTTAATTTTCATAAATAAGGGCTATTAATTAAATCTACTAGAAGCTGATACATTATTATCTTGGTAAAAAAGAATTTATCTTTCTTGGAGAGAATATTAGAGGTTTCTTTTGATTTTTAAAATAAACCTTGAAAGTAGATTCTTATCTCAATTATTAATAAATAATAATGATTAAATTCTAAAACTGCATACTTTATTTACTGCATTTGTTTTAAATTTTTTATTTAGGGTTTACCAAGGCTTTATTATAGGCCCATTCCTGTTCTAAGTATAGTTAAATTATTCGTCTTTCTTTACATCTATCATAAATTTTAACGTTAACAATTGTTGCAAGTCTGAATATTTTCATTTGACTTTTGATTAAATTTAAGCTATTAAAACACAACATTAGACGTGAGAAAAATGTCAATAAATAAAGAGTTGTCCTCGATAAAAATTAAACTTAACTAAATGGTACCTGCATAAATCTTAATTTAGAATTGATTTTTGTTTTAAACAAAACAAAATGACAATGTGAATATTAATACGATAGCATTCTTATATTAATACGAATAAAAAAAAAAAAAAAATTATATATATATAAATAAAATAGGTTTGTATTGTATACTATTATTATTTTTTTATTTTATTTAATTATTAAAAAACATGTTATAACAAAATAGAAATTGTATCTGATTTCAAATTATTAGTAATTAAACACGAAGAAAAATATTGAAATATCAGAGATATAATTTAAATTTAAGGGTGAATTTGTGCAGAAAAATATTAAAACATTTAATAAATATATCTTTATTTATTTACAGTTTATATCTGAGGTTTTAAACAAAAGAAAACATTTTAAAAGGTTGACTTGAAGAATAAATTTAATTGGATTGGTCAAATTTTGTTGTCTTTGTTTACCAAATGGCTCTTGCTGGTTGGCCGACGCCGACGGATAGCTTTATTTTAATTTTTTTTATGTCTTCCTCTAATCTTCTCTTAATATTTCTAGAGACAATTCAGCACCTTATATTAACTTCATCACTGCCATTCCTGTTAGAAATTAACATATTTCAAGTAAAATGAAAAAAAAAAACTCAGATATTTAAATTAGGTTAGTAATTTTTTAATCTCTAATAGGGTTACATTAACTATTATAAATAAAGGTTAATTTAAGAATATGAAATTGTAAATTCGCTAAAAAAAGAAAAAAAAATGTGATTCTGTAATATGACAGAATTGCTTAGCTTTTCTTCCTTTTTAAGATTAAATCCCACTTATACTATCTTCTCCGGATCGGGTCGCCGATCCGGAGAATTTTTTATTCTTAAAACCTAGTGGTTGCCAGTTGATTGAAAAGAGGTTTATTAATATAATGTATGCTTTTTACTTTCTCATATAAAGAGAAAGTATTGTGATGGCGTAAAAATTGGATTTTGAGATTTTTATGGAATTATTCGTTTTGAGGGAAATTCGATTTTGAGATTTTGATGGATTTAGACTTTTAAGGTCCCCTGAGCCCAAATGTCTGTCTGAAAAATAATGTCTGTCTGGCAGACGCCTGGAGCCTAAACTACTGGGCCGATTTTGACGAAATTTGGCATACATAAAATGTTGTCCATTTAAATACAAATCTAACGACATAAGCCATTTTCCCGGAAAAAAATTTAGTTCCAGAGAAAATAGCTTTAAACGCGAGGCCAGGTTGGATCCCCCGCCTAGGAGAAGTTATTTTTATGATACATTTTGAGCAAATATTCAATTATAATTAAATGTACCTACGAAAACTAATAAATGGAAAACACTGGGATAAGTAATTATGAACTCGTATATGAGAAAGTTTGTCTAAGTTGTCTCGGACCAATTTTTTTCTTGTTATTTCGTTATGTAGGGTGTTCTGCACCCACATGTCAATACTTGGAAGTGATACTACACTTAAATGGAAGCCAAAAAGTTAGTGTACAATATGTATTTTTTCCAACTCGTTCTTGAGTTATAGCCTTAAATTGAGTATCGTCTACTATATTTTAAAATGAATTATTACTCAATAACTATAATAGCTCCAGCATTGTGGTATACACCATTTTTAAGATCAGATTATTTTCTTTGGGAAACAGTATTGGTTATATTTCACAGATTTGATTGAGCCCACTGTAAAGCCGTTTACAGTAAATTATTTTATCTACGATTGATACGAAATATAAACATTATATCTTTGTTTAGATGCGTAGAAAGTGATTATTTACGTACTTGTATTCATTGCGCATGCGCGTCTCATAGTTCTGAATAATTCCTCTTCTTTACCGCACTAAGGTAGAAGTGCGGTAAAGAAGAGGAATTCTTCAGCTTTACGCACGATTAGTGAGTTTGTTTACATTTAACAAAACTAATTTGGTGTTCTTTTATTAAAGTACCTGTTTATATCGAGTTTTTAGTGAAAAACAATGAGTGAATCAAGTGGCTTTGACGAAAATGTGGAGAAGAATAATCCTCCAGAAATAATTAATTCGGCAAAAAATACAACTAATGAATTGATGCCATCTTTATCAAGAGAGAGATACGAACTTACATACAGCAAGTTTATTTGTTTCTCTATTTAGTATTTAAATCTAACAATCGTAGATAAAGTACGGTACGCAACTCGTGCGAAAACGGTATTTTGCATTGCTCGTGTGGTTTTACCACCCTCGCTATCGCTAGGGTGCAAACTCCACACTCGCATGCAAAATGCTACTTTCCGCACTCGACGCGTAATGTACTATTATTATATATTAAAGTTATTAACAGATCAAAAACCAAAAACTCGTAGAATGTAACATTTTTGAAAATAGTTTTATAGAATTTGGTAAGTTATAAAATGGTGTTTAATTTTTGTTAAATATTTTAGAGAAATAGATAAGTGAAGTTAAAAAAAAGTACGCCTAATCCGCAGCTGGGTTAGGGCTGGTATTGAGAAGGGTTATGTCCCACGTTCAACATGCTCTTGAACGCCAACTTTAGTTTTACTTAACTTTAATTTAAGTGGGGGGGGGGGGGCCTCTTGATATTGATAGAACTCTCTTTTGGTATAATAATGTTTAGTATGTAATCATTTAAATTAATCCCCTTTTTTTCTGCCTTTCTCAAAAAATTATTTTCGGGGGCCCTTAAAAATGTAGGGTGACAACATAGAGATAAATTAGATGGTGACTGGTGACTTATTTTCTATGATTTTATTTTAAAATAAGCTTAGGTTTATTAGAAAATCTGACCACTAACATCTTTAATACATTTTTGAATTAACATTTTTCTATTTGTAACATTATCAAGAGAGCATCGGAAATAAAACCAATGGTCTAAGACTTTTGACTTAACAAACGAAAAATTACCTCAGTTACATGAGATTTTTCCAGTAACAGCCGTAACCGAGCTGCAGTTTAGACGTACTTTTTTTATTTTACTCATTTTTTGCCAACTTACTTTATTATGGAAAAAAAAACTTTTTAAAGTTTACTAAATGCGTGAATTTTTGCCTAGTTTTTCCGTTATGTGCGTTTTTATTTATTAAGATATAACAGCTCAACATCTTTTCAAAAATTTTAATATACTATAATTATCATTTTTGAAAGGCTTTACTTGCCTTTACTTTGCTTAATAGAATCTGTAAAATGTATTTTTTCCTATAAAAAATAAGCTGATCTTTAAAATGGTGCATGCCACAATGTTCCAGCTAAAATATTTTTTTTTTTTTAATAATAACATTCTTTTAAGATTATTAAGTCTATAACTCCAGTATGGTCTGGCCACCCCAACTTTTTGGCTATCTTATAGGTTTAGTGTTACCTAGTCACCTCCTAAAGTATTGACATCTGGGTGCAGAACACCCTGTGAATACAGGTTAATACTAAAAATTTACTGCCAATTTCTGTGGCACTTAGCTTCCTCGTGTCCTATAGCGAATTTTATTGATGTTTTGCTTTTGCAATCCATTATTTTCTAATTTATTTAACTCGTCCCCCCCCCCTCCCTTTTTTAAATCTGTCAAAATTGTTTTGATTTTTTACATGTATTAAAATATCAATTTAGCAAAAGTTAATTTTCGCAGACAGTTGAAATTAATCTGCGGGGTATTCTTTCGATAAACCGTCTAAATTTCATAAAAATCAGATGAGCACTTTTGAAGATATATAGGTATAAATAAATGTATTTTGGTCTCATGTGGAAGAGAAATAAATAAGCATAGATCATAGATGGTTGAAACTTACAATCCAAATTTAATCTAAATTCGGACGAGTAGTTTTTAAGATATGTTGGTTCGCAAGAAAGATATGTGAAATATATGTTGGTTGAGCTACAGAAAGACACGTAACCAAAAATTGTCCCTGATGTCTGATAAGGATTTATGTCTAAGAATGTTTGAAATCGGAGACATACAAATTTTAGTTCTTCTGAACGACCACATAGCTTCCGTTACCTTCGGTAAGATGGGGTGCAAAAACATATGAGGCATGTTATATAATAATTTCTTAATTTATTGCATAGATATTCGCGGCCTCAATAGATATCTAGATCTGCTATAGGGAGGGGCTCCCTTCCAGCTTAAGATTAGGGAAATCCCGACGTTTTGAACTTTTTTTGAGGATCAATAACAAATAGAAACGTTATTTTTCGAACTTTAATTGTTGGTATTGATAATTTTTCGCGAAATATGGATCTTTTCGCTGTATGCCGCATAAGCAAGTCATCCCCTAATAACTTTCCCACTCTTAATAGCTTAGCTTGCCAAAAAATATACAGGGTGTTCCTAAATATCATGTTTTACAGGCCTGGGTAATTCTTTGGCTTATTTCGTGACTAAACATTCTTTTTAAATTTATTTTATTTATTTATTTATTATATAAAAAATCTCACCTGCATTAACAGCCAAAATAGAGATAAAAAAAAACAAAAAAAAACAGATTTTATATTCTAACAACATCAAACAGTTAAATATAGTACTACTTATAACTCAAATAACATGCATCGTAATTACAAATAACATAAAAATACATATAAACATAAATCCGCAAAGGCTTCGTTGCTGATATATACAGGGTGTTAACAAATAACAAATTATTCAGCTCAAATTTGAAATATAGATTACACTTAAGGCTTATATCATTGGGTATGCCAAATGGTTGTGAGAATCTAAAAGGTGATTTTTTTTTCAGTGGGTATGTTCCCTTTTCTCCTCCTGAACTTTTTTGCGGTGCGCCGCTGTTAGATACAAAAATACAAAATGAATTTTCTATTTTAATCTGCGACTGTTATCGAGGAAAGATAATAATAAACTATTTTCTGTAATTCGCTAGTTGAAATTATTTCAATAAAAAAAGCCTAAATAATAAACATAAAAATAGTTGAAAGTGACCTTCTACAGCCAATATACATGTGTCCGCTCTTGTTCTCATTGATTCCAGATTTCTTTCAATTTCAACTCCCTGTAGATCGGTAACGAAGTGTTTGCGGACCTATGTTTGTATTATTATGAATTTTTAGTCAAGAAATAAGCCAAAGAATTTCCCTCTTTCGTATGCAGATGATATTTTGAATCACCCTTTGTAAAACATTTCCATTTGTTTATTATTTATAATCTGATGATCCTAGTTTAGTAAATTTTTTCCCTCCTCTTCATTCTGATATATTTACTTGTTAATTAAAGTTTTGAATGTAGCTGAAATAATGATCATAATCTGTTGTATGATGGTTTTTTATTGCCAGGTATAAATATTTACCAGACTCTACTCTTAATAGAGTAATTACTGTGGCGTTTATTTTAGTTATATCCTGGGAGCTATATGCTTCAAATTAACCCCTTTCCTTTAAGAACCATTAATTCTTTCAACAATTCTGAAGAGTTATCTTCAGAATATTTAAAACCCTTGTTAAAACTGATATAATAATGGTTGTGATAAACTTTCTTAACGACCCATCGATGCAATTAGTTCAATACCGTACCTGATCATTAAAAGTTTCTCTAATATTGTAGTTATATATCTAGAATAATTACTAGTAATGTCGAAATCTTTTGAATTCATGGCAGAAGGTCGATAATATATTAGCTAATAGAGACTAAGAAATATAACGAAAAAAATGTTGGGAGTATGTTGTGTGTTTTTTTGTGGTGTTTTGAAAATTTAGTGTTTGTGAGTGCTGACACATGGCACCTGTACTTTTAACTCTAACATAACCATATGTTTCTTATGTTTTGCTCAAGTATAGTTCTTAGAATCAACATGTGCTTCCTCCGACGCCTGTATAACCGCTTACTAGACCCATCTAGAATTTCTCACCAAAAAAATCTAACCATTCTCTCTTGAACTAAAGTAGTTTTAATAAAAATTACGTTCTACATATTTCAAAAATTATTGTTTAAAACACGTCTGAATGGAAAAAAAAGTCTAGTGCTGAGAATATTCCGCCAGTTTTTGGTTCTATAAAAAAGTGTACATCTTTTAAGTTTTATATGATCTTGTTCCAAATTCTTTCTGGCCATATAAAAAGCAAATTTTAAAATTTTTAGTTTCATGAACCCAAATTCGCGATGTCTTTTAAAATATAGTTATTTCTAATGATAATGGTTAATCTTGACAACTCTTACTGATAATATATTTAATTAAATATGACTTATTCCTGGCATAAATAGTTTATATTATATATGTAACCAAGATTATTGAATTACATTGTGCTTCCCAAGGTGCTGATATTTTATAAATAACAATTTAACAAAATTTCGATTGTAGGCCATAATTAGCCCATTGTTGGTTCAACGTTAATTTCTAACTTCTGGGCCCTTTGATTTCTCTTTCGCATGCGCACAGCCCTTTTTAGGGTTTCGTTGGTAAAACCAAAAAAAAAAAACACTTATAGTTTCGTTCATGTGTCTGTCTGTCTGTCTGTCTGTCACTTTGTACGGTTCCAATAACTTTTGAATAAAAAGAGATAGAATCGTGAAACTTTCCAATATTAAAGATCGTTTTGACGCGCACACAGGAAAAATATAGCAAACTCAAAATTATCAGCTGTTCAAATCCAAAATGGCGGATAACTCACGTCATGCGAAAAAAATATTTTTTTTAAATTTTAAGTGGGGTATCAAATGAAAGGTATTAAAGAGTAGATTACAAATATATATATCACTTAGGGAAAGTGTTCAATTTTCGGCGCCATTTTGTCAAAAAACATCGAAATGTTGCGTTTCCCCCCCCCCCCCTAAAACTATATTTCCGCTCTTACTAAAAATATAGAAAAATATGCAAAATGTGCAGTCTGATAGGCTAATGAAAAAATAAGAATAGCAACTTGGTCGGATTACCTGGGAATCCAAGATGGCGGCTAATTGCTGTCACGGGAAAAAAATATTTTTTCAACATTTTGAGTGGGGTATCAAGTGAAAGGTATTGAAAAGTAGATTACAAAAATATATAACACTTGTGGAAAGCGTTTAATTTTCTACGCCATTTTGTCAAAAACATCCAACCCCCCCCCCCCCCCCCCCCCAACTACTAACTTCATGTTTACAACACCAACGAAACCCTTTTTACGTGAGACTTCACGCACTACCAATTTATTTACTAACACCTATAATATCTTTAAAAGTATTTATCCGAATTTGAAGACATTTCCATACTGATAGTCCCATATTAATTTTACATTTCCGTCTCTTGCTCTCATCGGCCTCTTCACACTAGGGACCACTTGTCTTCAAGACCATTTGTCTTTATGTACGCCGGCCGGGCACATATTAAGACGCAGGTGATGCAGGCGCGTGAATTGAGACGCCAGATCCACTTGTTTCGGGTAGGCCTCATGCACTAGTGGCGTAGTACTATCCTACCCAGGTCTAAGTCTTATCATATATATCTGTGGTTAAAATTACTTTGTCTTCGTTAAATAACTTCGTCTTCTGCGTCTTAATGTGCGCCCGAGTTTAAATATTGAATAAAAATATGTGTGGTCAAACAACCAAATTTCCAATTCACATGCGACCATTCCTTTAATAACAGATTATTTTTTAAAAAGCAATTTATGTTAATGCTAAATATATTTATTTTTAATTCTAAATCTTAAGATTAAATGCTTATTAAAGTTTACCATGTATAGTGTATGTGTGTTAGCGTGTAAATATTATCTTATAAAATGAAATAACCCTGTTCCGATTTACCCTAGACAACTTAATAATAAAAATAATGAATGCTTGAATTTTATTAATTTCCTTGTTCATTTTAAGTGTGCTACGAGTATATCTAAATGCCAAGTCTAATATATTTTCTTATATCTCCTCATTAGAAAACAATAACTTTTATGGAAAGAAAGACGGTATAGTAAAAACCTTATATATTTTAACTTCAAAATATAAGATAATCCATAATTGTCAAACATGGATACTAAAAAGCAATATTAAAATCATTTTTAAAATAAGAATCAGGAGACAATTTTTTTCTTCTTTTGTCTGAAAAGAAGAAAAAACTATTTTGTGCGTGTATTTGATATAAATCATACAGTTTTAGTGCTACAGTTAATATATATTTTTAGTGGTTTATTTCATACTTGGTGGTTAAATATCAAATATTTTTTTAGGTGTTAAAAAAATTCTATACATATAACTTAACTAAAAAACAATATTAAAGAGATTTTATTGTCCCAAGAAGTAGATCATTATAATATTCGTATATTTCGCCAGAAGCATCTGAATTTAACCAACACTAAAACCTAGAAGTAAATCGTACTTATACTTATATTATAATTAATTTTAATACTGGTCTTCTTGTCTTATATTACTTTGCTTTGTAAGTTTCATCGCACACTTATTCCCCCAATTTTGAACCACTTCCCGTCTTTCAATATTCCCCAAATTTTGCACATGGAAACAATTTAGGTGAAGAATACAGAAACCAAAAATAAATGTTGAAAATTAGACCTGTTTTTAAAAATGGTATTTTTATAATGAAAAATACAATAAGAAAAAAATAGTTCTAAATAAAATATACTGTGAATAGATATTATCCGTTAAGAAAAGAAATCGGAACTTGACTACCGGGGCGTCCTTTTCCTTACCAAATTATTCCAAAATGGTGGCAGATATTTAGTTGGAATATAGAGGAATTATTTTGAATGTCAGCTCAAAGTTCGATAAATGATGGCAGATATTAAAACGAAATTCAGTGGAAATGTTAGTCTTATAAACAGGTATTGGTAGTATAAAGGTATATTTGTGCAAATGTAAGCGCAAGACTCACCAAAATGGGTTAATGGCGTCACAAAGTTATGATTTTCCGGGCAGCACAACTACATTTTAGAACTATTTTTTTTTTTTACCAAGTGTCGAGTCTCTTGCTTAAAAACTAAGGAAGTTACAAGTGACATAGAAAGACAGAGATCCACCTAAAAACCACCAAATGGTCTCAAATACACGAAAAACGGATAATTCTGTTGAAATTGTTTCGGAATTTTAGGGTGAAAACAATAAACATTTCTTTAAAATGTAAAAAATATTGATTACAAATTAAAATAGTGATTTAAGGCGACTGATACTAAACCCGCCGAACGTATGTACATTTATTGCCTAGGATACTATAATTGTGTAATGGCTTTAGTTTTCAATTTTTCAGTTAATCTAAAAATAACTACACGATTATATTTTGCTTATAACTATTTGTTTATAGATATATATATTCTTTCAATATATATTTATATATATATATATATATATATATATATATATATATATATATATATATATATATATATATATATATATATATATATATATATATATATATATGTATATAATTTGTGTGTGTCTAAATGTATCTTGATATGGTTTCAACGTTGGCATCTCCTCCTATAAGAACATATTTATAATTTGATGGGTTTTAACGATATTCATGGCTTTTTCGTTACCATCTAGTCTAATTCAGTAGTCATAACAGTGTATGTAGCACTGTTAAATCCACTTAGATACACGCTTCAATATTGTTCAATAGGTTGGTAGCTCCATGGGTTGGTTACGCTTTTTATTTAAACCAAAAAGTTTTAGATGCCTTTTTTCCTTGAACCTGCTACTAGAGTATTATGTAGTAGTAGGAATGAATTTCTATTGTGTTCCGCTTAATGTGTTTTTTTTTTTTTTTTTCTTCTTTCTTTCTTTCTTTCTTTTTTTTCAAAACCTTTAAAAGCTCAATTAGACAGGGTGGTTTATGGTTCATGTTTCAATTTATGTTTAGATAACTGGTACCTGATTCTTAAAATATCTATAGAATAACCTTGAACAATCAGTTTTCCGGTTATATTATGTAGACTAACAGACTAACAATAAATGTACTTGAACATTAAACTTTGCTGATCTTTTTTTCTTTTTACGAGAGTGCTTGTTGATGTAACCGTAGCTAGTAGGCATCAGCAATAAAATAATATTTCCGCCGCTTAAATCGTTAAATAAAAAATAAGTAAAATATATCAGTTTACTCTAAATTAAAGATGCATAATGAATGTTTTAATTCATCATTATTTGGGGTATCGAAGTGTAATTTTTATCTTTCTGCCTTTCCTCTTTACTGCTTACTAATAATTTGATTTTTTTTTCATGAATTCTCTAGTTATTCATTTAAAATTCCTTATTCCCATGTAAAGTGAAATTTTATTGACTATTAATTAGAAATATAAAGCAGATGAGGATAACTCTGAATTATTGTTATGAATCAATATTATCTATTTTTTTTTTTTTTTTAAGAAATTAATCTCATTTTGAATGTATCAAATTTACTAATTTGTTGCCCAACTAAAAATAACAAAACTCATATATTTATTTGACTTTGACCACTTTAATCGGCATCATTATAGTTTACATTGTTTTGGGAAAGTTGAATTTCATTACTATAATTTGTAATAAGTAAAACTCAGAGAAGTTGGTTAAATATGAACTTAATGTGAATATTGTCGAGAAGAAAGGTTGTTTGTTGGTATAGCAAATGCTATATTAGTGTAAACCTTTTTAATTGTTCATAAGTGAACTGATATCATTCTCTATTGACTGAGTGGTTGAAAACACATTAATTAATATATTTAACACTCATTTATTAAACATTTGGTGTTCTTGTCTTGAAATCTTAGTCGAAACTCTACTTTTTTCATTCGTCATGGTGCTATATTGAATTCAGATTTTTATTAAGTCGGAAAGTTATAAAGTTTGTCAACAGATGATAGTAAAGTTAGTTATCGGTAAGGGTTTGGCTGGCAGGTATAGAACGGTACCCTGGTAAAGCACCGTATTAGAGATTATGGAAATGAAAGGACCTGCAGTAACCTGAGAAGTTTGTCGGATGCTCTAACCCAGTCCAGGGTTCCAGAGCCTAACCAAGCCTCCTCAACTAACTTGTCCACCTGTTGATTTAACTTCGCTTCATCGACTTCCCTCTCAAACTAACGTTACAGTTTTTGTTTCATCCGTATTTAACTAAAGTGTATATTACTATATATATCAGGACCAATGTCTTTTTTTTTTATCGAATCCCTGCATCCCATCTGTGCAAGGCTCGTTAGGAAAGTGACTTTTTTATATTAGTAAACTCACTTTTTGTCTCCAAGTCCGGTTTTGTTTAACGTCTCTTCCTACTTAATTTACCTGTATTTAATATCATCATAAATAGTTTATAGTTAATACACATTTTTTTTATAAAGTTAGAATTTTTTTAAGGTATAGGAATGGAGCCTAAACAAATTAATTCTATAAGGTTGCTACAAACTAATTTTTAAGATATCGACATTATTTGTTTATTCATAAACCTTTATCTTATTTATATTAGCCTTTAAGTTAGAGTGAAATATAAATATAATTTTTCCATTAGTCGATCCAAAAAATCGTTAACTTTAAAAAATTAGCAACCTTTATCTTGTTTCGTTAATTATCAATTATTCTCTTTAATAACAGAACGTTTTAAGATTCGAAATGGAATGCCATTTATTTCTCCTTTGTTGTAACAATTAATGCTGAACATGTCTGCATGAATCATTAGTCTCTATTACTTCTAAAAGCTATTAATCAATGTACCTCGACTATTGAATTATTACTATAATTGTATTTACTTTGTTCAATCACTTTATCCTACTACCTTAAATAATATGGAATTCTTTATGTTTTTATTTTAATTTATTTCCTATTAAATTTGTTCCAAAACAAGCAAATATTACACACATATATTAATGAGTTAAACTTACAAAATAAATTAGTAAAAAGCGTTTATTTCTTTTTATTATAATTCTATAGTTTTAAGTTATAGTTCTTTTTCAAGAACCATCATCACAACACACATTTAGTAACTTTAAATATTTAATAAAAAGTTCAACACCTAATACAGATAAGCTAAGTTAAAAAATTTCAAGATAAAAAGGACTGTTTATATAATACGTCTTTAAATTTTCTGTTGAATCGTATGTAATGTTGATAATATAATTGTTATTGTTATGTAATATATAATGTTAGTGAAAAAAAAAAAATTCCTAATTTATTTACTTCACATAAAAATGACAACCATCTAGAGAGCTGATCTTAAACCTATAAAAGGACAAATCTTTGTACAACGGATCTCCCCAACACCAAATCTAAACCGTGCCATCGATATATTTGAAATAATATAATCGATATATTTCCTGTTTTGCTGTCATTCATGTTTATCTCTTATTTATAAAAATCACAAATTTGAAACCCGCCAAAAGGAAGATTGCGTAAATATGGGACATGACAAAACAAATAAAATAACGCGGATTTTTTCCGAACAAACTTTCCGTGCAGCAAAATTTGCTGAAAACCAACTAAATTCTGCTGAAAGATGGGTAAAAGTATTAAAATAATGCATTGTCATCGTATTCTGAGCTATGCTAAAAGTTTCAAATGTCTAGCTATTCGGGAAGTTAGTTAGAAATCGATTGCCAGATTTGTACAGGACAAACAAACAAGAAAGCAAGCTAATAAAAACGTAGTAAAATGTTTATATGTTTAAAAGATTTACTATTTAAGTATCCTTTAAAGGTAGTACGGTTTGTTATTTGCGCAGATCAAAGAAAATTACGGTGTCGTATACTTTATAAAGTAAATAATTTTATAATAATTTCAACAACTTGTCTATTTGAAAATAAAAATTGTGAAGTATGTGGTAATATTTACTGTTTTACATAAATATAACATGTGACCATTATCATTTTGATGTGAGTTATTTCACGGCTATCTTGCATTTGAAAAGGATGTTTTAAATAAGTTGCGTGTCTTCACCATGTCTACTATTCAACCATATAAAAACGCAGTCTTCATTGGAATATTGACGTATGATAAAGGAGCGTTTACATTGTATATTTTGAATTACAAGTGTGTACAACATAACATTACGAACACCTTTTGGTTTCTTACTGATTTTAATGCATGCGTGTACTTGGTGTAATTTTTAGTAAGAGCAAAGCAAAATGGTGTTATTATGAGAAAATACCCTTTGTGCTTCCGAAAGAATAAGACTTAAAATAATTGACATGTTCATGCGTGTATAAAAAAATTAACAGGTTTTTACTTTACCCTTATCTAATGAAATGAAGGCATTGCAACCTATCACTAATTACGAAAAAAAATGGAAAAGAAGCGTTTAAAGATAATCTATGTAAATTATCGAAACAAGTAAAGATTTCTAACATGTGATAAAAAAGCATTAGAAAGATGTTAACGTAATAACCGTACAAGAATAAAGATAAAATTCTAGATTAAGAGCTAATTATCTGTGACACCGCCGCGCCGTTGCCTTTTAATCCTCCACTTTTTCTCTCTCTCTCTCTCTTACTGGACCGGACGTAAGTCTGGTTGAAGAGATACGCAGGATTTTTCTAATGAAACCTACAATCAAGTGGAGTAATTGCTGCTTACCTGGAGTAAGCGGAAAATTGCTCATTTACAGTAATTTTCCGAGCCTTGTTTCAGAGCTAATTATGCTTGGGAGAGATATTCTTCGAGTTTGTTTTTTTAATATCTTATTTAGCTAATGATAACCCTCTGTTTCAGGCTATTTCTCTTAGAATAATTTGAGAATCTTCTGAAGTTGTTCGTTCCTATAAAATATTATTATTCCAGTTTATTTTTTTTTAAATACAAGCTACTTTTCTTTGACAGCAATACATAAAACAACAGGGATATCATATTTTTATTTATTTTGTTTTGGAAGACGTAAACAAATTAAAATTAATAATTTATTGTAGGTACTATAAAAACTTATATACAATTTTGACAAATTTGAGAGTGACAATATTATTCCAATGTTATAGTTGTTTCTTTTTTGTGAGATTTTGTGGAACTACAATATTTTTGAGCAGTAGAATACGTTTTTAACACGAATATATTTTTGGGCTGGGAGACTGATAAAGTTCCGTCACGCAAATAACGACATGAAAAATGTGAAGTTCGAAAATATAGTACCAGGAAGTTAGGATCTAATAGAAGGTAGCTTAGTTTTCATATTTTAGTACGATATTTCGCCAATAGGAGCGCTTTAATAACTATTTTTTAATTTTGATATCAAATTATATCAGCGGTCCTAGCGAACCAACTTCTTCTATTCCGAAAAAAAAACGAGGAAAATAATTATTTCACAAAAACGGTTCCGACGATTTTTATTTAAAAGATCGTAAATGTAGACAATTAAAATACGAATCTAACCATATCGTTTACGAATCTATTTTTTTCCCGGGAAAAATCTAGTTCCCGAGGTATTGATGATAAATAAAAAGAATAAATCTGTTTTTGTTGAAATTCAAAAACTAGAAGTAAACAACCACCTAATGTGAAATTTTAAATATGTAAAAATTAAATCAATTAAATGAGTTATTATATGGGATTTCAATACAGTATCGAAATCTATATGAGAACCGATGGGTGCATATTATACTGTACATTATCCCTTGAATTTATCTCTTTCGTATAAGATCCTTAATTGTGACGTGAATACTAAGTTATTCTTTAAGGTTTAAAATATATAGTAACTAAATAACATAACTTAAATCTAATAAAAATAAATAAATAATAATTATAATAATTGTTACCTGGATCTTTAATTTTTCTTGATTTTTTTTATTCAATAGCCTATGTTTAAAATAATAATTCTTGACATGGATATTAGACATGCAACGTTTATCTATTCGATTCGCTAGTTGCTTACAAATTGCCTCGCAACTTTAATTTCTAATTCCTGAGCTATTATTAAACACAGAAATATTTCGTGAAAAACTTCTATTATTTTATAAAACTGCTCTCATAATATACTTAAGCAATTACATACGTAAAAGGTGTGTTAACATCGAGGTTTATAATACGAAAATAATTGTTTGATAAAATCTCAACTTTAATATAAAAGTATTTATGTATTCGCTTAAAATAGGGGACGACGAACTGCTGTCAAGATGAACATTTTGTATTTTTTTTTTTTTTTTTTTTTTTTTTTTGTATCCTTTTTTTTAAAAAAAGAAGATATATAGGCATCTAAGTTTTTATTTTCAAGAAAAACTTTGGAGTTGTGTACAGTTTGCCGTTTAAACAATTTTTTTATAATAAATTAAAAAAAATGTATTTTATATTATAAATTCACTACCCTTTTATTAAATAAGATACGGGATGATTTCTGAAAATAAATTTTGATTTTAATATTAATAATTAATTTCTTTAAATTTGAAGAAAATTAATTAATTATTTCGCATATTTTCTTTTAAGTTTTAAATAACTCTAAGTTTTTAAATTAACTCTTTTAAGTTTTAAATTTACTAACATATCCTATTTTCCTAAAAATCATATTGTAAAATTTACCCAAAAGTAATGTTGCACTATCGTTTCAATGCAGAATATAAAGAAAAAAATTAGCCCGACCTTTTAAAATTGCAGATAAATAAAAAATATTTTTTGTAGGACATTAAAAAATAAATTGAGGTTTCGTTAATAAAACCTAATTTAAAGTGACTACCTCAACCAATCATGTATAATACATTTTTTTTTTCTTTTAAATTATTTTACTTATTTTTTTTATCTGGGTGGCCGTAATATCAAAATCGAATATGTAATAGGGGCTAAAAAATAAAAATAAAATAAATTAGAATATCAATCGATGGGAAGAAATAATTACACAATGATGGGTACCTATATCAAAGTACAAAATGGACTAATCTTCGAAGGATGTTACAATGTGAAACTTGATAGCTTTAATCTTTTTAAATTTGCCATCGTTATAAATTATGGGTTCTTTGAGAATATATATATAGAAGTTACAAATTACTAGACTTTGTATAACATCTAGTCGAAGAATTGAGAAAGAAATTTTAGATTTGTTCTTAAAATTGCTTATTTAGAAACAATAATCCAAGCTAAAATTATTGACTATTCTAAAAGCGTAGTGACATAGTATTTTCGTTCAGTGAAATCTCTAATAGGTGATATTCTGAAATAGGCAGCTGGACTAATAAAGCGTTTCTTTTGAAAGGTCTGATTTTTCATGGTATGGAATATAACGGTTTAAAGCCTTTCTCATTTTGGTTTCTCAACATGGCCCTTATATTACTTAGTTCTAGTAATATAGTATAAATTATATATACTTGTATTATAAATACAAAAATGTAGCCCTAATAATATATCATAAACAAATGGGATTAAGATAAAGACGTTTTATATGTATAATCTAAGTTTTGACTACATTAGGATCAGATCACATTTATATATTACTATACTTTTATCTATAACTTGTAATTTATAGGTTTATTTAAACGTTTACTACAAGAAATCGAAAGACTTACTATGGAATCTTAACTATAATAAAACTACGCAACAATTTCTTTTAAAATGCATTTAATTGCTTCTTAAAATAAAAATAATTAAATTTACTAATTCTAAATCATTTTTAATTACTTGTGGTTTGAATCAAGATTTGGTTGAACGCATTTATAAAATAAGCTTTTCTAATCGGTTATAATTTACATTTTAGATGATTGGCACCCTTTTAGTCCAATAGTCCTTCACCAGAGATGTTTTAGGCTATTTTTTATTCACTTTTAACATTGATATCTAATATCTTTATTTTTATATAATCTGTGGTATTGTTTGTGTAATTTAACATATTATATATTATAGTCTAGTAGGTTGTTAATTTATTATATTAAATGACATCAATTTATAAATAATATAATTATAAAGATAATTTATAGAAGACCTCAATGCATAAAGCTTAATTCTTCCTTTATTACATCCTGCTACTTTACCAATCAATGTGTGATAATTTCTTATCTCCATTAAAACTTTTATTGTGTGTAAATTATTTATAAAGGAGTGATATATACGTAATATATATATATATATATATATATATATATATATATATATATATAATAACTCCATCCGTGGACATCATATATATATATATATATATATATATATATATATATATATATATATATATATATATATATATATATATATATATATATATGTATGTGTGTGTGTTATGTATGTATATCACGCCATAATTTGTACTTTATTGTTACATTTCCTTTAAACCGTATAACAGCGGATTTAGAGGTTTTAGTGGCTTTTTTATGTTATATTTTAGTTTTTACCATTCTGATCTCACTGAAAGGTATTACGTTGTGGAATTCAGACATAAAATACCAGCTAATACCCTTCCTAGCTTTTTTTTCTTTTTCTCAGTTCGTAGTATTTAGGTACTTTGTTTGTAGGAAAGGCTAGGTTTAAAAGTTTTCTATTGTATAAAACTGAAGGTGCACAGGTATTGAATACTTGGCAGGTATTGGTCTAAAGCCATATTGTTGTATAGGAACTTTCAAAAAAACACACAATGACCAAAAAGGAAACTAGTGGTAACAGAAAAACTAAAGGAAAAGGTAGTAATACATGTTCAAGCATTAAAATGCGAGACGGTGTACATCCTTTAGCATGCTACCTTATTGTATTTATTTAAAAGAAAGAAAAAAACTTACTGGACATTTAGAAACGTGTGGTCACGGATATTTAAGTAGTATTATTTCGTAGATCTTGAAAAGTCTTAAGGTCTTTTACAAGCGTATCCTGTACGCTGATTAAGCCAACCTGAAGACTTACTGTTCCACATCTCAATGAGTTTTTTCCCTCAACAAATCCCATAATAAAATGAATAGAGATATACTACGACTGCGAGTACTTTTTTCGAAGAATTTATTTATTGCAGAATACTCTATGCGTAATCTTAAATATTATTTTGTAAAATATTAAGTTTTCTACATTGATATGTTGTAGCTTCTCTCACAAGTATTTACTTTCCTTTATAATTAATTCAAAATTTATTTTGATTTACGTCAAATAGATTATGAATTAGTTTAATGATTGTCTGCCAATTTGTGTATATACCATGCTATACTATATTATTGGACGAACATTAAGCTTTGGTTATGTTTCGATTCTCAATGGGGTCACACTTACATATTTTTTAGCTTTATTAAATTTGTGCTACAAATTATAATGGTACCATCATTGGGCTAATTATGATCTATATACCATTCAAATTTCATTGAAATCTTAAAATCGGACGATAGTTTTTATAATATAGTGATTTCAAATATGTCAGACCGACGGACAGGCACTAGACCTAAAATTTTCCTTGATGTCTAAAACGGATTTCTGTCAAGGAATTTTATAACTCGCAGACATAAAAAACAATGTTCTTCAGACGATCATAATACTTCCGCGTAAGCTCGGAACCAATATAAAAAGAATTCGTTCCTCTTATCGCCATATTGTTAATCTATAGAGCTAAACTGAGTTTATACTTTATCATTAAACTTAAATTTAAACTCTCCTGAGTATTCTTAAATTATATATTTATCTCGTCTGGTTTAGTTTAATTTAAAAATTTTGTTTTAACTATATTAGATCTACAGTGGGCCAAGATCCAGTAAGCATGCAGTTATCTTTACTTGAACCAATTCATCCGGTTTTTCTCACCCTCAATATCTCCGCTTCCTCTTAAGATGGGCTTTTGAAATTTGAAACATTAATAAAGCTTAAGTCCCTAGATTAGGACACTGTAAAAAATTGAACCCTTAATATTCAGGCTTTTCGAAGTTTAATATGTTTGTTACTAACTGACTGACTTATCATCAAAATTATAAATAACTTCCAGAATAGCTAGAAACCTGTCATTTTGCACCCATGTAGCTATAGCCTTAAAACTGACAACAAAAATAAAAATTAATATATAAATGGCGGACGCAACAGTTACTAATTTTGAAAAATTCAGAAATTTGATTCTATGACTTTTTCGTACCTCCTTCGGTTGTATCTTAGTAGGAGTCAGGTTTGATTACTACTTTTTAATTATTGTCCGATTTGATGGCTCAAATCTCACACTAATGCTCTTCAAATTTTTTTTCGAGAATTTATTTTTTTATAAATTCGTTTTATTTGTTGAGAACATTAGAGTAGACTTTTTCCTGAGTGCCTTTTCACGTGACTACTTTTTTAAAAGGTTGTTATTGTGTTGCATATCATTTGAAAGGCCTCAATTCGTACTTTAAGGCTGTTTCATTTTTTATTTTCAAAAAATTTGGTAAATGTACTTTTGTACCTATTTGTAAAAATAAGAATAACTCAAACTGAAAAAATTCGCTAATAGAGCCACTGGCATGGCGGGAGTTTAGCCGGGATTGTGTGTTTATATATATATATATATATATATATATATATATATATATATATATATATATATATATATATATATATATATATATATATATATAAGCAATGTCATACCGTGTTTTTGCACACTGCAATAAGGTACACAATTTGTGTTAGTGAGAGACACCAGGAGAGAGGCTCGGCTTTACGCCATGTCCTGCATCGTTTCGTCGCGTCCGACTCATCAGGGGCCCGACGATGCCCACCCAACTCTGGACCTATACCAAATCAAGAAGATCAGATATAGGCACATCCCTTGGTGTCTAACACAAATTGTGTACCTTATTGCAGTGTGCAAAAACACGGTATGACATTGCTGATTTGTTTTGCCAGCCAAGCAAGAATGGCGGTGAGAGAGCACGCTCGTCTCTGATAAAGCCCTATATCTGATCTTGATTTGGTATAGGTCCAGAGTTGGGTGGGCATCGTCAGGCCCCTGATGAGTCGGACGCGACGAAACGATGCAGGACATGGCGTAAAGACGAGCCAACATCTTTGTGACGTATAGTCTAATGTTGGAACAGTTCCTATGTGTCACGCTTGCGTGGCACATCCCTTGGTGTCTCTCACTAACACAAATTGTGTTTATATATAAATAGGTATATGTATTTCTAGCGGATTTCTTGTGAGCACGATAGTTCTCAAACGAATTGACGTATCAAAATAAAACTTGCACCGAAAAATCAAGCTCGTTGAGATGAGGATCCCCTAAAAAAATTGGATCTTTATGACGTCATTAACCCCTCCTGATGAGTCAGCAAAGGTTAAAAAAAAATACAAAAAATCAAGTTAGGTATCGCTTGATATGTTTTAAGATCCTGAATCCAAAAAATGAGTTACCATAGCGATTTGAATAATAATTTTATAATAATAATAGTAGTAATAACAACAATTTCTTGCGGATTTCTTGTGAGCACGATAGCTCTCGAGCGAATTGACGTATCAAAATAAAACTTGCACCGAAAAATCAAGCTCGTTGAGATGAGGATCCCCTAAGAAAATGGGATCTTTATGACGTCATTAACCCCTCCTGATGAGTCACCAAAGATTTAAAATAATCCTACCCCGGGTTTCTGCAAGCCAAGCGTATTTCCATTGGAAATTTGTAGTTCAATGTGCAGTTTAAACCTCTTTGAAACTACTACTATTATGTTTAACTAAGCATTATTATAAAAACCCTAATCTAACTAAAATATTTCTTATAAATTTTCTTAACTTAAAACAATCCACACCATTGTAGTAGTTATGAAGGAAGTTTAAACTGCACAACATTGAACTATAAATTTCCAATGGAAATTCGCTTGGCTTGCGGAAACCCACGGTAGGATTATTTTTTATTTTTAAAATAATAAAAACAAAATGTATGTTAAAGAAATTTAATTTTAGTAATGTATTTTTATTATTATTAGAGAGATTATTATTTAGAGAAAATAATATTAAAAAATGAAAATTAATATTGAAATATTTTTCATAACATATTTTCTAAATTTTTGTTTTCTGGACTTACTTTACGTATTTATTTATTTTTTTTTTTCAGGTAAGAAAAGATTTATTAGACATTTACAACTTTTGGCTTATATCTGTAAGTTTTTTTTATTTAAATTTTAAAACATAATTACTATTTAATTCGAATTATTTAAGTTTATATCTTCTAACAAGTAGCAGCTAACTTCAGAATTTATGGGGCTCGATAGGATTGTATTTTTTTAAAAAACTTGTTAAAGTTTGACTTTTAGACATTATAGATTTGTGATCTTATTTATTTGAGGCATAAGCTTTTAAACTAGTTTCAATCAAGAAAACGGAACTTATTCCTAGATAGAATATAGAATACAGATACAGATAGTAATATAAATTGTCTCATATATGATGTAACTTAAGTTTTTTTTATAAAAAATAAAAAAAAATAAATAAATAAAAACCGCAATGAATTTTAAAAGTTTGAATAAAAAAGTGTTTATTAATATTTGAATTGATGAAAAGCCAACTTTTTATATCGAGTTTAATAAAGTCATTACCGGAGCTATTGAATATATTTTTTAAAGCTTAATTTAGACACGTAGTTTTTATACATAACAAATAATATATATGTGTATAAATATTCTGACTGATGTTATTGAATGCGGATAAACTGGCTCTCCCCGAGTCTACGGGCCGAAACTCGACCAATGGCGTTGAACCAGGTTAGGTTGGTGAAAGTCTGGGGCTTGGTATTAGTTCACCCTGGCGGCTCTTTGCCATTTAATAAAAGCTAAGCTCAACACCGTTCTACCTCTTCGATTCACGGCACCCTTTTTCAATTCTAATCAATATAAGAAAGAAATCACGAAATTAAATATAAAATCATTTAGCTGAACAACCGTGATACAGAAGTACAAAATTAATGTTTCTCTCATGTTTCTATTCGATGTTTCATCTCATATTTGATTTCAAAGCTTAATTCTTAGTCTTTAATTTCATACAATGGGAACTTTTAACATTCTCTTTTTTTTACCTATTTGATTATGCTGTTTGGTGTAATTATTATATTTTTACTGAGGGAAAGTTTTACAATAGTATAAAGATGTAACACTTTCCTCTTCCTAATCGTTTTGTATAATATATTTATTAAAGGTTGCAGAATTCATTTATAAAGAAGGCATACTTATTAATAAAAAAAAAATAAAAATAAATATAATAGTTATATCATAGTACATATATATCTCTTTTTTTATCAACAACATAATATTTTACAACATAACTAAGTACCTGTCTACAGATAAAATTTGAATTTACTTTTTACCATTAAAATAAATAAATAAATAAAATCCCTATATCCTTTATTAATCCTACAAGAATATATAGAAATATAAAATATTTCATGGGGTATATTATAGTCTTTTATGTATTTCTTTGAGTTGAAAAATACCGCTTAAATAAAGCTGTTTTTTACCGCATATGGTCTTCATGCATTTGAATTCTATAAGTTATATTTATTACAGCTGCACTCTAGCCGCCGCTCAATACGTATACGTATTACGTATATACACATCTTGGCCAGCGCTGTCTTTGGCCTCTTCTTTTTTTGATTGTTGATTAGTGCTATTTCGCGAATATTTTTATACCTATACTATGTATTTTATTTATTTTTTTTTTTTCCGAATATCTCGGCTCATTATTTAGTTTTCTCTGTTGTTCTGTTTCTGATTATTTAAATTGGTAATAGTATTTGTTGTTTACAATATTTACTTGTTTACCTTCAATGTGAATAAATACCACCAAATTTGAATCTATAGTTTTAACTATATTAATAGTTACTTGTGTTTATTTAATTAAAATTTTGGCTTAAATTAATTTTTAAATCAAATCATGTGACCAGACTCTATATTCTAGTTTTTACTTTCTCAAATAAATAGAAAGTATTGTGATGGATTTACTCTTTTTGAAGTTCCCCTGAGTCCAAAAAAGTGGTTTTTACAAAATGTCAGTCTGCAGTCTGTGCCAGACACATGTAACCTAAATTATTGGGCCGAATTTGATAAAATTTTGCATAAATGTTTGGAAAAAAAGAGATATGAATTTTAGCTCCAAGCTTGAGGCGCGCTACCCTCCAATACTCTGAAAAAACGTGAAAAAAATTTATTTTTCCAAAACGGTTCCGAAGATTTTGATTTTAAAAAAATCTAAAATGTTGCCAAATTTAATAAGAATCTAATGATACCTATAAGCCGTTTTCCCTGGAAAAATCTAGTTTCCGAGATATTGATGAAAATAAATCTGATTTTTTTGAGCATCTAAAACAAACAAGTAAGGCGCGCTTCACGTAAGTACGTGGGGCGATATTACCGGTTTCTGTACATTAAAGTTAAAATTATTAAGTGTAATATAATTATACTAATTTTAATAGTAATATTCTTTTTCTACTCTTCAAGACCTTTAAATTGATATATAACATGTTATGGTAACAAAAACAATGTTTAGTCACCCGCCATATTGGCCGCTATCTTGAAAATTTTAATAATTGCATATTCTTTTTCTACACTTCAAGACCTTTAAGTTGATGTATAACATGTCATAGTTACTAAAAACTTTTTTTAGTCGCCCGCCATATTGGCCGCCATCTTGAAAATATTATGTGAATTTTAATAGTTGCATATTCTTTTTCCGCATTTCAAGACCTTTAAATTGATATATAACATGTCACTACTTACGAAGAACTTTTTTAGTCGCCCACCATATTGGGCGCCATCTTGAAACTTTTTAGTGTAAAATTTTAATAATTGCATATTCTTTTTCTACACTTCAAGCAAGACCTTTAAATTGGTATATAACATGTCATGGTGACAAACAAATTTTTTTTAGTCGCCCACCTTATTGTCCGCCATCTTGAAAATATTAAGTGTGGAAAATCCAAAATGTGTCCAGTTGTCTAAAATGCCGAGATGCACCTGTGTACCGAATTTCATGGTCCTAGCTATAGTAGTTTATGAATTGAAACAAGCAACGGACAGACACCAACGGACAGACAGACAGACAGACAGAGCCGTTATATAAGGTTTCTTTTTGTACTTTGTACAGAAACCTAAAAGTAAACAACCACCTGTTCAACACGTTTTAAATAACATATCAACTAAGCATCGCGTGGCTTTATCATTGAAGCGAGCTTAATTCAATAAATGTTTAATGTTAAGCCAATTAATAGTTGATCATGATGATGATGAGTTAATAGTTCAGAAGTATGATTGTAGTATTAGAGTAGACGGTAATGCCGGGTGGGACTCTTCACTTCACTTGGATGGTTCTATAGGAGGGTTCCTGAAGGTGAGTTCACAGTCACAGCTAGCTGATCGACATGCGTATCCGTTTCAATAAGTACATAGATAACAATATAAATATTATTATTTTTTCTGGGATCTAGGACCGAGATTATATGAGAAAGTTAGTCTGAGTTGTCTCGGACGGATTTTTTATCTTAAGAAAACATCAAATTACTTGATTACGAAATTAATAAAGGAGAAAAATGAGGTTGAAAATTGTTATAATCTGAATATACCAAATTATGTGAATAATTTATAGAACGATAAAATTAGTTAAGAAGTATTAAAGCAATATCCATGAGAGGGTAAATAAGTTTTGCGACATTCTTCTGCGTAATATGAAACTTGTATTTTGTTCATAATAAAAAAATAAAAATTAAATTTGTTCAGTAATATAGTAAGAAAATAAGAACAAATTTATTTTTCGCATTATCATTTTTGAAGCCATTTTTGAAGCCCTCTTTAAAAGAAAAAAGTTGAGATATTACATACATATACACACTTTTTATGTTGGTTATATAAATTTTTTACTTTTCTTTCATTGTAATGACAACATAATTTACGATAATGATATGGTTTGTAAAACTGTCTAATCAAATAGCCGGATGATGAAGATCTGATAAGGAGTTAAGAAAAAGAAGAAATATGCTGTACATAACTAGCTCTTTTACTAACCATATGGCGGGATTATTTCACGGAACAAATCTCCGTTTTTAAATGAGGCGCCTCGAGATTATACTTCTGTAAAATAAACAGAAAACAAGCTTGTATTGAGACGCCGGATAATGAATAGATGTTTCGCTTGTTACAAATCGTGAAGTGGTTTGGATTTTTATCTTATTTTTTCCATTTTTTTTAATACTCGAAATATGTAAAACAGCCAATCAACGATTTGAGCAAAGAATGTTTTTTGGTACACATGTGAACCAGTTAATTATATTAAAGAGACTTCTTTTAAAAGAAGAAGAAAAAAATACAAAACACTTAGATAAAGATCAGAATTTCTTTTCAAATCCTTTATTGCCTGAGTTGTTAACCGGGAACATGTATGCAAGAACCGTTAAACTTGGCACTGGCGCTTTACTACCCACGCTTCAAGCATTGAACAAGCTTTCAGCACCTCCTCGCTCTTCTTACCTTCCAGTATAAACACATTCATCAGTTTGGCATTTATTACATGGACTGGATGAAAAAAAGAAGGCGGACTACCTTCGTGCAAATACTGAAAAGTTGTCGCCTTTCTGTAATAGACATTGACAAGTTAATTAAGACCTGTAAGTTCCAGACAACTTTTCCACTTTACTAACGAACTACGAGATTCGAATTTAAATTATTTTTTTTAAGCGTCTTAAATTAAAATTATACTTTATAAAAGTACTTGATTTGATTATTATCTTGTATTTTTAAAAGCTTGACACTTCTTTTTAAAAAATATTTTTTTCTTTCTTTCTCTTTTACTGTGTAACTTTTATTACAACTACTTTACATTTTCACTCACTATTAGAATATCTTAATCACATTTTCTACCTACTGAATAATTCTCAAAGTGTAAACCAGTTCATTTGATTGTGAAACTACAAAAAAAGTCGGATGATTTCAAACACTTCGCTAATGTTAATTCCCCTAATATATATATAGCTTTTTTTATTTTATTTTAACAGACACAGTGAAAAAACTCAATTACTATCAAGTAAAAATAATAAGCACAGTTTGTTTTTAAAATCCAATTTCATTAATTAAACAAGACCGGTTTTGATTATTTTTATTATCAGCTTACTATTCATAAGATAATTGACGATATAACATGTGAGGTTTCCAACTCAATGACAATCCAATATTTAAAAAACAAAAGGTTGATGTGCAAATTTGAAGGTAATTATTACTCATCTAGACGTGCCTACATCTTTCTAATTAAACTTACCAGTTAGTATCATAGCTACTGTTCAATCACTACCGAAATACCTAGAGATACCGGTATTACTTAATTATTAAACATCTAGACGCGCCTACATCTTTCTAATTGAACTGACCAGTTAGTATCATAGCTACTATTCAATCACTACCGAAGTACCTAGAGATACCTGTATATTACTTAATTATTAGCTTAGTTTAAATATAAAGTTCGGCGTTCATCCAACATCGATTTAAAAACTGTAGCTGCTTAAGTGATGAGTAGTTTATCCTTTTACGTATGTTAATCTTATACGGTTTATATTGCTAGTGGAGTCATTGCTTTTGAGCTTACCGAAGCTAACGGAAGCTATGTGATATTTCTGAAGAACGAAATATTTTTAGGTCTCCGATTTCAAAACATTCAAGACAGAAATCCGTTTCATACATCAGGGAAGAATTTTGGTTCTGTCTGTCTGCTGTCTGTCATCTGTCAGTCTTTCGCTCTATTTTTGCGAACCGACATATCTTAAAAACTAAACGTCCGATTTTAATGCAATTTGGATGTTAGGTCGTCTATTGTCATAGTCCCATTAAGTTTCAACCGAAGAACGTTAAGTTTCAACCGAAGAACGTTAAGTTTCAACGTAGACGAAGAACTATTTGTTTCTCTTCCATAAACGCACAGACATACATTTTTATTTACACCTATAGCTTCAAAAGTACTTATCTGTTTGTATGAAGCTTTAATAGTTTATTGAAATTAGTCTGTAGATAGCCCTAGATTAATTTGAACCGTCTGCTTCTGCGCTCTATAACTTTTGCTAAATTGATACTTTAATTTATGTGAAAAATCCAAACAATTTTGACAGATTAAAAAACGAGGGAAACAATTAAACAAAATAGAGAATAATGGCTTGTAAAAGCATAAAATCAATAAAGTACGTGATAGGATGCATGGAAGATATGTGCCACGCCAATTGGCAGGCTATTTTTTTATTTATTTTTTTTAAATTTCTCATAACTATATGAGACATACTGACATAATTATATCGTTTTACAAATTGACATTAAATCAATAATATATATAAAAATGATGACGCCCTAACTTTTTAAATTTACTCCTTTTTCATAACTCATAACAATATTAATTTTATGAATATAAAAATAGTTGTACATTTATTATCAACAACAGACGATAGACTAAGACATTCTTATACTGCAAAGACGAAGCAGCAACAATGTGAAAATTATTGAATACTTATTCAATTAGTGTGGCATATGCTTCCTCGCGTACTTTATAACTCTTGTTTTGCTTTTATGACCTTCAAAAGTTTTTAAAACCATTTAAATTAATATGGGACGATCTGTTAACTACTTTCGACAAAGTATCCAAATTTCTTTAAAATCTGATGAGTGCTTTTAAAGAAGTAGATGTTAAAAAAAACGTTTTGTATGCAAATGGATGAAAAAAAAAGAAGAGAAGTGGACGAAGACAGTTAAAATTAATATGTGACCAATAATGGTGGACTAATTTTGACCTATATCATTCAAATTTCATCAAAATCAGACGAATAGTTTTCAAGATATGTTGTTGGTTCGCAAAAATGTTGAACGACTAACTAACAAACAGGAAACCAAAAATGTTCACTAATGCCTGAAACAGATGCTTCCGTTTTCTTGAGTAAGTTCGGGATCAAAATAAATAAATAATAGTATAAAAGAAGAATTAGTTGTAGAGCTACTTCGATATTATATTAATTAATTTAATGTTGCTAATTACTCATGCGTGCGCCAACAAAAGCTGTAATGCTCGATTTTAACAGGTGTAAAAAAGATATATATATCTTGCTTTAATTAATGTCCGTATCTTTTTTTATTTCTTGTTTTTTTTTTACGATCTGATTTAATTACGGTTTTTTAAATTGTGAACTCAACATTACAGTGGGTAATGTATTCTTAACATCAATCCCTGACATGAAAAATAAATTATAGATTTCTCGCCAAGATAACTTTTTTTACAATTCTGTGCGTCAGAAGTAATTATTGTGAGCTTATTTTTAATTTTTTGTATGTACTGCATTTCGTTGGCAGACAATTGTGGTAAAGTTCTATAACTCCTTTGTAATTATTTTAATAAATTTGGATTGTCTGTCGAAAGTAGCCTACACATGGTTCCATATTAATTTGAACCGCCAGCGCACATTATATATTGCTAAATGTATCATTTAATTATCATAAAAAGATAAAATAATATTTGAAATATTTTTTAAGTTAATGGGGAAAAAGAAATAGTATTAGACAAAAATAGATCGTAAAATGAACACATCATTAAAGTACGTGATAGGACGCGAGGAAGCTTTTAAATTATTATTTACAATTTAATTATAAAATTAATTATTTGATTTTAATTTAGTGCAGGTTATCCTTATCAACTGTTCGAGCTAGAACTCTGCATATCTTACAATATTCGATCAAATATACCCATATATAAAAATAATAAAATAAAATATTCATTTAGTTAATAATATCATCATTATAAACTTTAAAAGCCGTTAGACTTTTTACTAATTGTATGAAGAATCTGTATAATTTGATTTATGTTTTATTTTTATAATTTATCCTATTAAGAGATATCTTCCAAGATGTCTATAAATTTACTGTTTATATAAGTATACTCTGACCTGGGCTAAATGTTTATTTAATTTATATTTTCACATCCTGTATTTCCATGAAAGCTATAACTATAAGTATATGATTTAATAGTTAACAGTTTTGGGCCATTTACTTCTAAAAACATCATAAGGTAATTCTGCCAGAATTTAATGTCTTTATATATTTATCGTTAGCAGTCAAGTATTCTTAAATATAGTACACCTATTAAATCTATCATTAATTAACTTTTAAGGATTACTATTAGATTTATTTCATTTTTTATAAATATATATATATACTAGCTGGATACCCGTGCTTCGCTACGGGGTGTGTTATTTTCAATTTGATTGGTGTATAAACTACCATCAAGATACATTTAAATTATTTTACTAAGCGAGAATATCTAGATTCTATCCTTTCCCCTTATTTCTATACCCACTCCCCTTTGATAAGATAATTTGCTAATATCCCAAGTTAGTAATTTAATTGATTCCGACTACTGAAGAAAACATTCTTAAAAGATAACTTTCCGGGAAAAGCCCCCCCGGGGGTATTCCTTCTGACCCCCTCCCCCCCCCCCATGTCTTTACCCATCCCTGAGTTAAAATTGGAATTATCTTTGATTAATATGTTATATGTTTACATCCCAAATAGGAGCCCTATCTCAATTATTATTATTTAGAAGATCGGTCTGGGCTCAATTCCCCTTTTTTTCTTACTTTGTCCTTATGTTCCCCTTAGGGATAACATTTTATAAAATCCCTATCGGCAGTTATCAATATAACTTAGAAATTATTATTCTACGTGTACACTCGTAGATTTCATTTTAGCATTTTAAAGAAGTGGTGATGATTATGTTATTAAAGTTTTAGGCACGGTAATGTGTGATTTGTAAACTATTTTCTTAATATCTAAAAATAAATCTAAATATATTTTGACAGTGATTGAAAACTAATTTCTTTAACAATTCTTCTTTCAGAAATTTACTCAAACATAAAATATTGTTAGTAATTTCTTTTGCAATTTTGGTTAGATAAATATTTTATAATAAATAAAATTAGAATTTTGAAATCTATTTAGAAGCCCCGTTCTCCACCCCATATGAAGCTACCAAAACATTTTATTGCCTATATTACCCGCAGAATTGAGCTAACATTTTACCCAAGAAACACCAAAATCTATTAAGCCGTTTGGACGTGATTGACGCACAGACAATTCGTTGTCAGGACTACTCATTTAGTGGAAATACAAAATTTGAGCCCAATCGGATAAATGTACAGACACAACACTTATTAGTTTGTTATACATAGATATACATATATTTTTCCATTTTACCCCCCTAAATAAAAGACTATATAGGAGTTCCTTTAATCTAGTCGATAAACTTGTAATTTCTAACTAGTTGAGTTAAATTATTTAGATGATGGCCTATATTACGGATGTATGTCATATTCAATCATGTAAGGACTCTCAACTCCTCTTTGTACAGTTTTGTAAAATAAACTCAGTCCGGGGCAACTCAGAGAAATTTTCTTATATACAAGTTCATAATGACTTAGCGCAGTGTTTTCCATTTAATAGTTTTCGTATTTTCGTTGGTACATTTAATTATTATTGAACATTTCATCAAAACTCACCATAAAAATAACTTCTCCTCGGCGGGGAATCGAACCTGACCTCTCTCCGTCCGTGTTTAAAGCTATTTCTCAGGAAATAGATTTTTCCCGGGAAAACGGCTTATATCGTTCGATTTATATTTAAATGGACTACATTTTACGTTTTTTTAAATCCATATCGTCGGAGCCGTTTTCAAAAAATAATTTTTATTTTTCACATTTTTTCAGAGTTTTGGGGGGTAGCCCTCCCCCCCCCCCCCCCCCAAGTTTGGAGCCAAAATTTAATTATTGATTTCACCTCGGGATATTATTTTTCTGAACATGTTTGCCAAATGCTGTCTCTTTATACGAGAAAGTAAAAATATGCAAATATTCAATTCTATGATGCATTGTGGTGACTATCAGAAAACTGATGAAGTGTTGAAATCACTTGCTATTATGTTCTAATAATCCTTTTAATCCTTATTATTGTAAATAACTCTTTAAGTTTTATTTTGGACTTGGTAAAGCCAAAGAAAACTAGGTATATATATATCAGATTTGTAATTCTCTCTTATATATTATATATTGTACAAACGAAAATTAAAATAAAATATAAACAGTCTTTGTTGAACGCATTTGTACAAATATATGAATGTTTTGAATATAATCTTATGATGGTTGGTATCGAGATGAAGGTAAAATAAGTTAGGATTTAGAGCGGCAAAGTCTTAGTCAAGTCTTGTAAAAACCCCCACCAGATGTTAGCTGTGACTGTTCTCTTGTTGGGTTCTGCAGATATTACGAGAAGATTAGAGGAATAGCTTGAGTCTACTCAGCTTCGTATACACTTCTCAACATGCAATTGTTATTTGAAAATATCTTTATTGTAAGTGCTTTAAGCCTGTAGACTAGGCCCTTGGCCCTCACCTCAGTCCTTGAAAGCATTGTTCTCTTGAGAAAAGAAAATTGAGCAATAAAAAGTTTAAATCCTCCTATTAAATCCCTCGGCTGTAATCATCCTTTTCTTCTCTTCGTATTCTCTTTTTTTTAATCTTTATTTTTGTCCTTGCAACTTCAATTTCGACGATTGCATCCCCCTGTTTATGACCTTTTTTAATTTATCGTTTTTTCTTCAGACCCTCCCTCACATTTTGCTAATTCTCGACTCTTACACTATCTTTGTTCACTCTTAGGATGTTATTCCTTCATGAGGTAAACAGCTGTAGAATTGTCTTATTTATATTTACAAAGTTTTAAAATAGACAGTTAAAATTGGTTGTTTTAAAATTTTCTCGAGTGTCCAACAGAAACAATAAGAGTTTCGAAAAGTGCGCTTTTAATTTTATTACCTATAATCTATAAGTCAGTTTTGTATTGATAAAGCGAAAGAGTGGTGGACTGGACTATCCCAGGAGTGGTTGCCTTAAGTCCTGTGGGTTAACTACTCCTTGCAGTAGCCAGAGTTACTATGCTTACACATTATACAAGGTCTAGTAGCCCTTATTATAGTTTAAACTTACCCTTTTTGTTTCAATAGTTTGACACTTTAACTTTCAAAGTTCGTTTTAACCATTTAAAAGTTTTATACCTTTTGTGGTAAACAACTAGGTAAATGCCCTCTTTTTTTCTACTCCTCAGAGTGATGTCCTTCTAAGCTCGAGATTTCATTTGTAAACAGGTACATGCTTATTTCTGTTCCATACGCTATGTGTAGTTTGTTTCGTTTCATGCCTTTGCACTCTGTAAAGAATTCACAATTGTAATTTATCTTCTTCACTTCCATTCCAACTTCATTTGTTCTCAATTATTACTTACCATGCATTCCTTGTTGGCACTCCAATCAGTCTGCCAGCTCTAAACTCTTCCATCTTTGTCCTTTTTTAAACGCTGTTTTCAGTCTTTCTCTCTCTCTCTCTTTCATTCTACATTCTCTTGGTATCCAATATAACCCAAGCAATTATTTCTCGTCTTAATTCGGCCTTTACCCTTTTGCCCAATTATCCGTTTTATTGCCTCGTCCATCTCGGGCCTAATTACCTCCTGGATAATAAAAGGTTACACCGAACCCATAACTAAACTTATTGGCAATAGCTTTGTAATGACAACGAAAAATTGATCTCTTTCAAAGCTCTCGCAGATCGAACCTTTCAATTCCAGTTACAAAGATGCGAAACTAATAATTATAATTCTTTGGTGTAATTATAAATTTTTTATGACCATAAAATTAAAACTTTTCGATTGTTTTTTTCATAAAACTGAATTATAATTTTTTTTTTTTTTTTTTTTTTTTTTTTTTAAGAAGCAGAACAAAAATCTATTATTTATAATAAAAATAGTTTTTTTTTATTTAAGCATCAACAAATACGAGTATATCATTTTTGAATCAACAATTAAATGAAATAATTATCGTTATATTTATAGCGGTAAACTAATCAAGTTTATACCTTTTAGATATAGTTTTATTAAGAGGTAATGCTTCATTCAAATTTCTTTGTTTTTTAGTGAAGATTATACAAAATGATAATAGACAATTTTTGTTCTTGAAAATATTCCCTTTTTTTTGCTATGTAAACCGCCATACATTACACAGAGCCTGCGAGTATTATGGCAAGCACGTATTTAGCTGGGGACAGAGGCCAGTGCGAAAAATTCTTCCAAGATTACACTGGTTCGATAAAAGGTAGAGTTTGTAAGAGATGTATATCTAGGTGATAGAGTGCATAATACGGAGGTAGGATAGTGGTAGACTGCATGCAGGCCAGTACCTTGTCTACAAGATGCAGTCATAAGAATTTGCATAGATCTAGCCAGACATACTGACTCCGTGTATATCGGGACCTCTCCTTTGATCAAAGCCTCATCCATTCTCTGAATATAAATATCCCTGCGCGCTACAAGTTGCGCTACTACGTGCATTAAATGTTATCTACTTATTTATTTTACCCACTATATTTCTTACTTACTTATTTCTGATATATTTATCGCTTATATAATCGTACTTAAAACCGGTTAATGTTCTTAGTCCATTGTTAAACCAAACAGATTTGATATATTTAACTATAAAAGAAAGAAATAAGGTAATAATTTTAAATCATAGACTACTGAACACTACAGGAATGGCGAGAATTTTAAATAAATAAACTGGTTTTTAACTCCTCTCTCATAATCATAACGTTAATAAATTGCTATAGATGCGTGTTTTATGGCTTACGTGCGCATTGCATTTTAAAAAGGAAATTATATACTCATAACATTTTATTTTACTCTTGATAATTTATATTTATATACTTCTAGAAATTGAAACATTATCTCTTGTTTGCTGTAATTTAAAGTAATTAAAAAAGCACTTTACAAATGAATGCCTTATAAAATAAAAATCTGTACATATTTCATAATTTAAATTTTAAATACATAACTTTAATAAAATTTATTGATGATAACGGCTTCTGTATTTGTTGATTATTTTAACCATTCTTAATAGTGCCCATGATATTACTTTATTATCAAATCTACATTATTATACATGATTTATGATTATAATGGCCCCCATACACGGTCAAAATGTTTGCGCAACCATTTTGACTGTGTATGGGGCTGTTTGATGTTTGCGCAAACATGATGTTTGACGTGTATGGCCTAAATTTGCCCGACATCAGGTTTGCGCTATCATTTTGCGCAAAATGTTTGATCGTGTATGGGGGCCTTTAGGCTAGCTAGATTATCTAACTGGGTATTGTGTAATGTTTGTTTATTCTGTGCAATTATTATTATTTTTATTTTTTTATTGTTTTGCTGTTTAACATTTGTTGAAGATATAAAAACTTAAGCCTATTAAAAAGAACTGGCTTTAAGATAACCATAAAAAATATCATCTCATAAATGTTTTGTACATTTATCAATTAGGGAATAAATTACTAACTTAAATTACTAACTAATTTTCAACTTAGTTACATGAAAACACAACATAAAAAAGATACAATATTTCATTTAAGTTATAACTCTGATGAAACATTATAGAGTTAAAAATACAAATAATTGTTATTTTATGAAATCGTGTGATATTTCTTTCGTCCTTTAGTCATTTAGGTTTACCTTTGAAATAAAAATAAAAATAGGTCTAATTAATAATAAGTTCAACGGTCTAGTTTTATTATTAATAAATAAGTTCAACTGTCTAGTCTTATATAGGCGTTCATTTATTGAATGACCGGAAAACAAAATTAGAAAGTATGTCTCAATTACAAATTATATTTAAGCAATTAACTACTTAAATACTATTTTTTATTAAACAGAACTGCAAGGGTGACATCACATCAGTTTATTGTCAAACTATAAATAAAATCATTAAATACTTTGGGTACGGGGTACCTCGGAACTTTTCCTCACTTCTAAGGCCACTAAAGTGGCCTCTCCTGCTGCTTCGCAGCAGAAAGAAGAAGCATTGGGCGTGGTCAGTACTTGGATGGGTGACCGTTTTCAGCTAACTGATTTTTTTATTATCAGTTATCAAAAACAAATTTACAAGTTATTTTTATTTATTTAATTATTTGGATTTTGGCGGTATTTTGACGAATGTAAACAAACTTTTACGTTTAAAAGAAGTATCGCACTAATTAATAATTATGTTCCCTTATAACTTTTAAACAAATTAATAGAATTTCATCGTTTTTTTAATATTTGTTTCTTATTTTTTACCGGTTACAACGATATGCTATAATATGTCAAAAACGTATTTATACTTACGGTATTATTAAACGTAAAAAAGTTTCAAAAATGGATAACTTCAAAATGGCGGCCAATATCAAAATGAAATTTAGTGGATTTGTCATAACGAGAGGTACATTCGTGCCAAATTTCAACTCGATCGGACCACTTTGCGATTTTCCTGGCAGCACAACTACGTGCGTAAGGACTCATTTTTTTTACCAAGTTTCAACTCTCTAGCTTAAAAAGTGTGGGAGTTATGCGTGACACAGACAGACACACAGACAGGCATACTGACATCTAGCTAAAAACCACTCAAATCGTCTTAGAAACATCCAAAACGGATACTACTTCTGTTGAAATCTCGGTTTCGGATTTTTTGGGTGAAAACAATACTTTTCCTATCTATATACCTTCGAAGAAGGTGAGGAAGAGTAAAAAATAATTAAAATCTTTTTTCACAAGCATTCGTGCGATATCAGTATTTGGTCATATTAAGCTGTGAATTTATCATATACAGGTATGTTGTACCTATATCGACAATATTATGTACGACTAACAGTTTTTATTTGACTGTCATTTTTTCTTCCCAAAACCTTTTTTGGAGAAATGTATTTCAATGTCAAATATATTAAACAATTCATGAGAATTTCTTGTCTGGGATGCCAAGTTGTAAATTATGTGTTACCATAAAAAGCTAATTGAAGTAAAATTTAAAATATAAATGTAGATAATAATTCTTAAGAAATAATAGCTCCTCATATATAAAGGGAATTTTATATAAGTATAAATATATATATATATATATATATATATATATATATATATATATATATATATATATATATATATATATATATATATATATATATATAAAAGATATAATATAGAAATTATGAAGGTGCAGCAATAAATAGCAGAAGTAATCGGCCAAACACGTATTTTATATATAAAGGAGAACCATTTAACGAGTTTTTAAAAAGCACAGCCTTCGCATTATTTGTTTAATTAAGTTAACAACGTAATTTAAATGCTATAGTTATAATTATGTAATTTGTTTATTAATATTAATGTATTATAATGTTGGCCCACACTATTATTTACTACTGACTACTGGACCTTGAGGCGTAGAATGTCTTTCTCCATAAAATTTCGTCTACTGAATAAAATTTATGGTGGAGTGTGAGGCCGATTAGTGGTTAATTAATTATCCGTTGCTTAATCTCATATTCTTAGGTGACTACAGCGATAAATATGTTTGAAGTCGGTTGTCAAACTTGATATTTTATGTCAAGGTGATAAAAGATTTCGCAAAGCTCTAATTGAAGTTGTTACATTCGTTTGGAATATAAATAAGCCGAAATAGAACTGTCTTGCCAAACCTGCCTTAATCTCATAAACCATATGTCACCGTTCATTAGATCTGGCCGTTATGTTTCACCGTTTTCTTACTTGATGATCACGGCTTGTTACTTTAAAACTATTTTTTATTTATTTGTGAACGTGTAACGTCGAGTGCAGCTGTTAATTTTGAAATTTATTTGATTCCAACTCGGATTTTTTTTTTTTTTATATAGTCGAAAAAGACACGGGCACGGTTCCAAAAGATATACTCACCTATAAATGAGCCTGCAAACATTAAACTCGTTTAAAGAGAGAAATAGATTCATTTCATCAAATGTTTTTTTGTTTTTTTTTAAGATGCTTATCTAAATTCATGTTTTTACAAGAATGTAATTTAAATATCTTGTCATTAAAAAAATGTGGTTTGTAAATCTGTTTAGTACGATTAATCGTGAATAATATTTTTTAAGTATTAATAGAATTCCGATTCGTTTTCAATAATTCCAAATATAAATACCGGTATTCCATAAATTTAACTCTTGTTTGTCTGCTTTTTTTCTGTCTCGTCCTATTCCTTTTGTTAAGGATAATTTCGCACGCTTCTTATTTATTTAAAAATGAGGCGACGAAGAAAGAAAGGATTAAACCGGTGGGAGACGCGTTAATGCGGTGCTTAATCACTTTATTAAGTGTGCCCAACTTGCAACATCTTCCAAGACCGGAATTTAGATGAATATCTTTCTAAATGTGTACCCAATACTTGAGGCCGACTCTTCATGAGACTTTTTTACCTTTTTCCCTTGTTGAGTTAAGATTTTTTTCCTTTACGTCGTCTCAGCCAGTCGTTGTAAATAGGTCCGGTTCAATACCGGTTTCAATAATTGTGTTGGGCTCGCTCCATTTGAACCCATATAAATCCTTCTTATGTCCTTATCTGGTGGGGAGAAGCTTCCCATGTAAAAGAACATTTCTTTTTTCCTTCGGACCTCTTGGGCATAAGCAGGCTCGTCGAGACGCTCCCTCTGTCCTCAAACTCATTAAGTATTCGTTCCGATTGCCTTACGATTAAATTATATCTTATACTTGGAAATCTACTCCAAAGAGAATGACGAGAATATAGATATTTTGTTAAATGAGCTCTAGAATATTTTTTTCCACTCCTTTTCTTTAAGGACCTCGTAATTTAGTCCCTTGTTTGTTTGTTTACTTCCTTTTTTTATTTGTCTAATATAAACAGGTTAGCTCTCCTCAAAGGAAAAGAAGTTATTTCCTAAAGTAGCTCGGCTCTTTTACTAATGAAGAAAGAAGTATAAAACAAATTAGATAGGCATTCTTCTTGATAGAGCAACCTAAAATACGTCATTATTTACGCCTTCAGAAGCGATTTAATAGTACTTGTTTCACTTTAAGTTCAATTAGTTTTAGTTTTTCTTTCAGGAATTTAGCTTCAATAGGAATGAATCAAACTTAACAACTGCTGTTTTAACTTGTTAAAAACATTTATAAAGGTATTGTGAAAATTAGTTCACCTTTATTCCATGTCCTTTAAAAGTGCGTGACTGGATCTTCAGTGTTTTTCTAATCTTTGGCGTAGGCTATCTTATTCAGAATGGTTTTTATCTTAGCTTACTTAAGAATTGGGTATTTCCTGTTGTTTTTTTATTCACGAATTAAGGTGTAGGCTCAATAAGGACAAATCCATTTTAGTTGATTGCAGTCTTGGAGGAGGTGAAATTTCTGGTCGATTATGAGCGTCTACTGTTTTGTCTCTCAGTTTATCTGTCATTAGTATGGCTTCATCCTGGGTGCGAGTGCCTCGGGGCATTGCTGCCATCAGGTAATGCTGCCAACCATTCCTCTCCTCTCAAAGACAGGTGGTTAAAAAATGATCGGAAACCTCGTGCCACCACTTTTCGCTGCCAATAGAGGAAAGATTGAACTTAATTTAAGTACCTGTAAAATCAGATATTCTCATGTATTATGCGTTACTCCGGATGTCTGGATATTATACCATCTGCACGAGCAATTTATATATAACTTAACACGATTATGATCTTAAAAATAACCATAATCATTAATAATAATTTGATTACAATTAGGCTATTTAGTGATTAGGTTTTCATAAGTAGGTACGAGTAATTTTTGTATACTATTTGTATAAGTTTGGAAAATGCGTTTCACTAATATATTATTTATAGGTACTTAAATTTATTAGAGTTGTATATACCTACATCCTTTATACCTTGTATGAAGGGCATTGTACTACTATTTTATGCCGGTCCATCAAATCAAATTGCTAAAATATGGAACATTTGAATATAGAGGTAGCTGACTTCTTCTCCAAAATTTGATATCACCCTTGAATATTTCTTTGTTTCTTGTTAATATCTACCTGTTATTAACCCTTTGTTGTGGTTAAGTGCTTATACTTTATAATACTAGATCTATAAGGTTCAAGCTAATAAATCTAGGTAATTTTAAGATCCCAAGCTAATGCAACAAGATTGAAGCAAGCCTTTGCTGAGCTAGTCTTGTCGAGTTATTCCCGTTACCTAATTCTTTCTTTGTAACTCTGGTTTCCAGTCCGGTTGCTCGGTATCTTCTGTAACTACGTGTCCATCACTAAAATCCGTGGCTAATCCTCAATCTGACGCCTCCACCCCGACATCTACAGGCACGTTCTATAACATTTTCCTCTAAACGGAAACACGGCTCTAACCTTTCTTTCTTTTTCTATCAAAGCAAAAGCCTTTTGAAACACCTTTCTAGGGATGTTACCTATCGTGTAAAATTCTCTTTTATTCGTTGATTCTTGATTCTGGTCTTTTTCTCTTTTTGGTATGCGATGAAGTGAAGAATGAAGATTGTTTTTTTTATCTCTCTGCCTTCATTCCTGTGTTATAACGAACGATGCAAGTCTAGCTCCTGAGTAGTTATTCTTTTCCAGTTACCTATGTATTTCTAAACTTACATAAAAGGCAAGGATTTCTGTTTTCTAAAGCAAGCAATTCTAATCTTACTTCAAGATTACTGTCTCTCTCATTTTTTTATTTATTATTTTATAAAATGATAGATCTTTTCTTTCAAATAAGATACCTAATACCTACATTTATTGAGACCAAACTCAGATTTTAAAAAAGGTTGATAAGGTTGAGTAAATCATATCGACAACTATAATCTAATATGTTAATCGTTTCTTGAACACTTAATTAATGGTTAATTAGCATATTTTTGACTTAAGTGGTTATCAAAATCAATATCTGTTAAAATAAATATCTCATTTGGGTATATGCCAATACCATAGATTATCCAAAACTTGATTTTTGTATTTTCTAATTAAAACTGTGTAACGCAACAATCCTTAAAATTGGATGTTGTGATCCCGCGATTTTTTTTTTTTTTTTTTTTTTTAGATTAAACTGTCGATTATGTACTTCTAGAAACAAATATGTCACTACCGTGAGTACGAACTGATAAGTACATCAGTATATTATTACGTGTGTATTCAAAAGCAATTGAAGACAAAAGGCTCATTTTTTAAAACAAGAAAAAAATAACAGAGCTTAAAAAGAAGCTGTTTAAAGTCGAAGTGACTAAGTGTTGCGAGCGGAGAGAAGTCGAGGAAGGTAAACTTGGGGCGAGGAGTGATCCGAAGAGGAGGATGATGTCTTACTAATTGCTATATAATGTCAGGGGGAGAGTCATGGAACACGATTGGTCGGCCCGCCATCAACCGCATCTCATACCCCTGAACCAGTCTAATGCCCGCTATATACGGAGCCTTCGAAATAAAAAAAATACACACACTCGTACATCCTCTTTACCAACACCCACAAGGATAATACCTCCTTGATTATCCTCCCTCGTAAGAAAACCTTAACGAAATCCAAACCTTTTTTTATTCTCCACCGTTCTAAAACGAGAGAAGGAAAAAAAGGGTTTTTCACGTGTGGATAGTGGGAAAAATGAAGAACGGCCGTCCGAGACCGGGTCGAGGCTGTCAGGGGTCACGAGCTGAGGCCGCTGGAATCCTAGGAAAACGTGATGTAAGTCTCGGCTACGGGAGGTAACGGCCATGTTTAAAGAGCCCCGAAGAGATGAGGGATGGTCGTTAGCCCTGGGCCAACACCTAATGAGCACCCTCCCACGATCCACCAGCTCAATCCCTGCTGGACTCTCTTATAAAACTATCTTAATCAAAATATATATAACATCTGGAAAAGGGAAAACGATCTAATAATTCAATCATCTCGGAACTATGAGTTCTAACATCACTTCCAGGAATTCTTGTTACATACCTGATTGTACAATCAGTTGTGGTATTACAGCTACAAAACAACATGCTCTGTGTACAAGACGTGTCTTATAAAAAAACTGTTTCTCAGTAAATAAATTTGACTTGTGACTTTTTATGTACTAATAATAATAAACAAAAAAATATTTGTTATTTATCAGATCCCTTTGATAGTATAATATATCATATGTATGACTTGATTTATACCTTCATCTGCTGAACTCTTCATTTGGAACTATACATAAAGATACCAGCATGACATGCAAAATACTAGACAGTTACTGAGTTTCAATCTTACCATCTTCCTAGACTCGTCTCAGAACTCAATTTTCTTTCCAAGATAATAAATTGAGGCCTTGCTTTTTCGATCATCAAACAACAAAAGACCGTTTAAATTCTTAAATGTGTGCGAGTCTATTCGATGTTCTAAATGCGGTAACAAAAAATATGTGCAATATATATTATTTAGTTCTGTGATCGTATAGTCGTTATGTGAAGTGTTAGATTTATGTTGGAGAACCCGCAAGTGTGCATTTCAGATTAACTTGATGGATTTAAAGGACTTTCTAAACCGTTGTACACGGGTCTGTGCTTGAGTCGATGAAACTGGCACTCCAACTCTAACCTATTGTAACAACGATGAACTCCTTCGCTCTTCCTCAACCCTTAACCATCTATGGAAACAAAGCTAAACTATATTCAGTCTTGTTATGGAATTGACCTACTCGTATTATGGCTTGTTAGAAGGAGCGCTTGCCAATAATAAAAAATTGTATTTTTTAATTACATAATTACAACTCGGCCTCAAATAATAACTTGCGTTAATTTGATTGATTTATTAATTGAAATTACAAATTGTAGTTTAAGTTGTCAATCCCAAAATCAATGACATCAATTGATCAGGAATAAAAAAAGAAGGCTCCATCTTTTTTTTTTAAATTTCGTAAAAGTGATTTTATTGCTCGAAGCCGCTATTGTCATCTTCAGTACCTATCTAACATTAATGTAGTTACTTTTAGTTGAGAGAAATACATACTTCTTTATTTCTGGTTCCTGTTTTTTTGTTTATAATATATTTGATCTGATGCGTGCCTATCGTTTAAATTTTGATAGCATTAGGGTTATTAGCATTACCCAGTTATTATTCTTTAAATTTTAATCTTATATATATTTTAACAATTTTAAAAGCCCATAAATCAAAATAAATTTAGGTAAGAAAGATGACTAAATAAAAATTTGAAGAAGCTTGGTTATCAATGATTACATGTACGGGATCTTCTATCAATTTTAGTTCTAATATAGTAAGTAACAACTATCCCAGGGGAAAAAAAACCTTCCTGAAATATAGTAAGTAGTATATAGAAAGTATAAACCATGATTTCTATTGAATTTACATAACCGTTTTTTTTTAGTGTTTTTTTTTAAATTCCAAACTAATTGTGATGTAAACAAATGAAGCATAATAGTACGAATGCATTAAATATTAAAACACTTTTTTTTTAATTCTGCATTTATAAAATACATTTAGTTCGATTGTTTTAATGATTGCATTCCAAGGTTCTCACTAAGTGTCAGTAATCCGTTGTTCCAATTAGTACTATTAATTTGAGGTGAACCACTTTGATAAAAATTTGGAATGTGGTCTGCGGTCAGTCCCATGTTAAGACGGGACCCGTTCTCTTTATATAAACCTGGACGGCTTTTGTCACCGTCCTCCCAACTGAATAATTGAGAACACCTGACACTTCAAAGGGAGCAACCCCGAAATTAAAAAACAACTTAAGTTGAGCGATTATATCATGTAGTCTGGTTTCACGGACCGTCGCTTTGTTTAATTTGATAGGCCACTAAGAGGCTGCCGATTTGAAAATATTAATTTAAATTAATGCTTCCAAAAAACTAGGAATAATTATCATTGTAGAGAATTAGCGAATAAAACGAAATTTTATTTTTAATCGTTAAATCTTTTAAATTATAAGAGATAATTGGGAATTCATTATATATATATATATATATATATATATATATGTGTGTGTGTGTGTGTGTGTGTGTGTGTGTGTGTGTGTGTATCCAAATAAACATTTATAAGTTTATATATTAGTTTTGTTTCCTTTATCCTATTCCTATTACATTTAACTAATTTTGTATGAATTATGTGTTTAAAATAATGAATTAATTATAATTAAATTATAATCATAATAAAATTATTCAAACATAAATAATAATATGTATTATCTTATATTCATACATACATATATTATAATAAGTTATATATACATGTAGCATTATTCTTAATTACTAATAACTAATAAATTAACAATAAATAACCACCCGCATGAGTTATGATTTATAATATTTTTAAAAAAAATGTATAAAGTCTTAATTTTTTAACAATATTTTGGAAGGAATAGTAGTAAAATATGCATCTACTCTACAGCTTATATCCAATGAGAAAGATAATAAATTATACGATCATTAATTTTGCATAAGAACACCTGATGAGGAAGAAATCCTAAAATTATATAAATCAATATAATTGCGATTCTTTTAGAGTTTTAAACTTAATAGTATATGAACAATGTTTATTTTTATTTATATAAATAGTTTATTATTATTACTGTTTCTGATTACATGGTTGACAACAATTGAACTTAATTCCAACGTAGCTATTAATCTTTGTATGCATAATCAAAATTTAATATCTAGGACCATTATTAAATTAGGTTTTAAACATAACTCCTGATCGCTGTAGAAAATTTTGGTGTTTTCATTTTTTGACATTAATAGTCCCTTACTCTTCTTAGATACTTTGCTGAATTAATTATTTTAGTGCAATATTTTGTGAAAGCATTTTTAATCCTGATGTCTTGTTAATAATTATCCTGGTTTTCTTGTTTAATAAATATTTATTTTATTTATTACCAGGTAGATAATAAAAATAAATAAATATTTTATTCTCTCGAGTATAAGATAAGAATTACAGGTTTATAGTGAAATATCATCTACAGGCCGGTAGGTTGTAGCTGTAACCCGATATTTCGAGTTAATAACAACGGTAGGCCCCGGCTTTATTAGGTGTTCCGTCTTTGGACGTACTACTCGGGTACGATTTTTATCCCCCCGAAAAGATTATGAGGTTTTTTCCCCCCAAAGTAGTATATCATCACGGTTAATGTTTGATTAGGATTACTTGAGTTATTAAAGGGGAGGATGAGGGAAGAAGGAAAAGGGGAAAAACGAGTATAAGGAGAAGGTAAATATAATTAAGAGGAGTGGTGAAGGAGTGTAAACAAGTAGAAGTGAGAAGGAGGTGGGTATGTGAGGAAGGGAGGAGAGAGGACACGAGCGAGGATTAAGTCGGGAAGAGTTTATCGGCCGGCGAGAAGAGCTTGTGACTGAGTGGGACCCTCGCTGTAAGGCGAGATACGCTTTAACAGGCCCCTGGTACCGGGAGAGAAGTCTCGCCCCGTCCTGCCCGGTTACAGCGGGACCCGGAGAAAAAAATAGTCGAGCCGTAGTCGAGGCCTCCGCTGCCGAGAACGCGACTTGGGTATCCCGGGTTGGGATTTATTACCGGAGAGAGAAAGAGTAGGTGAGCCCGAGGCGACCGAGAGCGCCCAGGTCTCCCAACCTCTTTTCTCGGCAGAAAAACCACCGGGCTCCCCCCCGAGGCCCGCTCAGGTAATTTATTGTATGAAGTTGTCGGTTGTCTGGAGAACTCGGGATGGTTTCTTGTGTACCCCCCTCAGCTCTTCTAATTGGATCTTCCTCGGTCCGGACGTATAAACATAAACTACAATCATTAATTATTAATTGTATATATTCACCCCCTGTTTAAACAAAAACACATCCCAATCTTTAATATTCAAACTGCATAATCAACCTCTCCAAAAAAATCTTTATTAATAATTCTATTCTAAATTATTATTTACAATTATGATTGTGTTCTTTGTCTCCTCTTAATTTTTTATTTTAACGTTTTTATTTTAAATTATAGGTGTCAATGTTTTTTTTATGCTAACTTATAACATATCCTGACGAGCTTATATAAATAAAACCTGCCCTTTGAACCAGCATTTATTAGGCTTTCAGTTTTTACATCTACATAAAGATCATTTCAGTTTTTATTAATTCATTTGTAATATTTTATATAAGAACTAAAGTTGCTTATTCGTAAGTATAATTTATTGATAAAAGAAGAGTGCTTAGAAGCCGAATGTAATGTTCAGTCTTGCCTCGTGTGTAGGAGTCCATTAAAGGACTACAAACCTCCCTCTATATATCAAATAGAGTGAAACAATAATTTTATCTTTCAGGACACCTTTTTAAAGATTAATTTCTAACTTTGTTCGTGGGGACGGGTTTATTCCCATGCAGCTTTAGTCTTAAATTATGTTATAGATGGTACTTATAAATCCGTAAGTATTTTAAAGTAAAAGAATGCGGTCAAATCTGATCATGCCATATTCCTCAGAAATGAGACTCTATTTTAAAAACCCTTTTTAATTTATTTCTTTATTTTTAAGTGATCTATTACTAAGATTGTTTTTATTTATGTCTAACAAATTGTAATAGATATGTACGTTTATTTTAACTATCAATAAGATAATGTGTATCATCTTTATTCATTTGAATCTTCGTGCTTTCTCTCGACGCAAAATCAAATAAAATTTTTAAAACATCCGGAAACAGCGTATGATAAAAATGTCATGCTCATTTCTCGCGGGTTTACTTTGATGTAACAAAGGATGCAGAAGATAAGCAGTATTCACATCCTGCATACGATTATCCAAGCCTTGCTGTCAAACTCTCCGTCTACCTCGTATTATTGAATACTTAATGGAGATGACTAGGGAAGATCATTAATCGTTTTGGTACTTAACTTCTTCAGCTGACAGAACAGGCTACCGACATTTTCTTGAAGCTTTTTTTTAAGTATATTCTTAATCGAAACAGTATGGAATGTGTTTAGGGAACACCGTTACTGATATATACGAGTAGATCTCTTCTTGTTGGTTTTCCTAACATTTAATATTTAATCCATCAAAAAGCGATTGCAATTTTTTTTCTAATAAACCATATTTTACATTCTAAGCTTTATTCGTACAAGAAAAAATTACTATAAATGGTAATTTTCCTCTCTAAACATATAATTTTATGTTTACACTTATTAATCATTGATTATTATTTATAACAACAAGTTTATTGTTAAAAATGTTTGCAACCAATATCATGTCCAAAGAAACTTTCAAAAATATTAATTTATTCCCACGAATTAAAATAAACTCATTCAATTCTGAGATAAGATAGAGATATTTTTATGCTCGTCAGTTTAAGTCGTAGAAAGCTTTGCCCGTCTTATGAAACACCGCCTCACGATCCCCGAATTTATTGAAACGGGAATGTTTCAATCACCTCTCGGCCGGAGAATCTTCCTTCAGGTCGACATTTCAATTTTTTTAAATGTCATTATTTATTAGTAGTTTCGTAATTTTTTTTATTTTATTGTTCTTGTTCTTTTTATTCAGTTTTTATTAAACTATGTATTATAAGATAAACTTTACATAAATTATTAGAATAAATAACATCTATATATATATATATATATATATATATATATATATATATATATATATATATATATATATATATATATATATATATATATATATATATATATATATATATATATATATATATATATATATATATATATATATATATATATATATATATATATATATATATATATATATATATAATACAATTAAAACTTGAATATCCGCGCATTATAATAACTTTATATTACGCGTTTATAACATATTGTATTACTTATTTATAATTATTTTTATGCATTAAAGAAATATTTATCTGTACATCCTGAGGATAATGATAAACTTTTGTGAAAATATATATTAAATAATTTAAAAAAAAATATACATAGAAGTAAAAGTTTTCATATAATTAAAATCATCTATACTTTTTTTAACATTTTAATTTTTTTCGAGTTGAATCTGTTTTTATGGAATGTTTTAATTCATATTCGTAATAATTAGAATACCTAGAGTGATCATTTGTCTAAAAATAATTTTCAAAGTTAAATTTTAGGCGTTTTTTATGTACAATCTGCTCACCTAACCTTGCTTTCCTTAAAAATATTAATTCTATATGGCTATTTCAAAGATTATTGTTTGAAACTATCATTGACTACTTATTACATTCAGGAGATATAAAACAAAGTTTTTTTTTATAATAATTGGTCGTTCAAAACCTTTTTCAAAGATTCATGATTTTCAGTGAAATTTAAATACAATTTTAAATTAATAGATGTTCGGTTTTAATAATATCCAAAAATCACTGCACATATTTCACCTGCGTAGTCTAACACTTTATTGTTTTTATTCGCTTGCGAAAATGTGTATTCTCTCAGTGTCCTTTTATTAGCTATGTTTACAACTAAGCGTCCACAATAGTTAATATTAATATTATAGTGTAGTAGAACCTCGATTATCCGAATTAATTGGGACCAGAGGTGGGTCGCATAATCGAGGTTCATAAAAAAAAAAAAAAAATTAAGTATACAATGTTATTTTAAAGGTACATAGTTATATTTTTAAAATAAAAATTATATAATACATACATATGTACAACAACACATTATATATTACATTTTTCTCAATTAGGTTTGAAAAAATCATGAATTCTTGTGTTTCACCCTCAAAAATGTGAATAGTACCTCTGACCACTTCTCCAGTGTTAAGTCCATAAGTTCGGTGTTTCACCCTCAAAAATGTGAATAGTACCTCTGACCACTTCTCCAGTGTTAAGTCCATAAGTTCGGATAATAGAGGGTTCGGATAACAGAGGTTCGGATAATCGAGGTTCTACTGTATTTTGACAATCATTGTGAGTTACTTAGCAATTGAAGGTACATTTATTTTAGAATGATGATGATAAAGTATCTTGATAATTATATGCAATGTAAAAAAAAGTAAAGCAAGTTCAGAAGCGTTAAATCTATTTTATATACAATGTTGAAAAATGGTATGAAGACATCAAAATAATGTTTGTATAAAAATAAATAAGTAGGATTAATTGATCCTTTACTCAGTACAGGTGTGAGTGGGGTGGAAAAGGCTGAAGGGGCGTGCAAAGAGGGGGGAAATTATCAGAGTGCTGATCTATAACTCTATTAAGTAAAATATTAAATGCCGGATGGTGGAGTCGGGTTAGACGGGAGGAGGGGACGGCCTGGGTGGGCCAGTCCGGACCCGACACTCAGCCGAGCAGGGTCTCTCTGTGCAGGCCAAGTGGTCTTCTTTCTCTTACAAACTTGCTTCTAAATCAAATCAAATCCGGTCAAATACTTCCTCCGGAGGAAGCATAGCGATATCTGTGTGGTGTGAACTCGCGTCGTAATGTCTTACAAACAGTGTAAAGGTGTCGATAGCAGAGGAAGAGACGTTGGATAGCCTTCAGGGTGAGTCATCTTACTGTTTACAATGTGTGTTTAGATGGAAAAGAGAATTAATATCTCTATAGATCCTAGACTTTTTTTTTATACATACTAACAAAGCAGTGCAAAGCAAATTGCAAGTAGTAGACATATCGTGATCAATAACCAAGTGGTTACCTATGCATTGGCCATGAAGGGCTTCTTAGCAACAAGGCATACTGGACCTGTTGATCCGACTTGTCATTTAAGTTCTTACTTTTCACTTTAAATTTTTGTTTATTGATGAAAACAAAATACTTAAAGGAATCTGTTTCCATCAATGTTTTGAATAGTACTAAGGTCTTAATTCCCTTATTCGTATAAAGATACTATGTACTAAGTTTTTGCTTCCCTTAATCGTAACGATGGTCCGCTCTTAAACCACTGTTGTCTACCTAATTTTATGCTAACTTTCAGTAGATCTTGAACTTGAAATCACATTAACTTAAAGAATGGTTGAAATCCATTACTGTAATCACTAACATCAATCAAGGAGACATCCGTTCAATCCATAATATCGCAATATATGTATACTGCATATATTATACGATCAATATATGATACCGATTATTACCTTCTTTAACGGGAAACTGCTTCTAACAGCGCATCCAGGATTTTTTCTGTATCCCCCCCCCCCCCCGAAAAGGGCTAAGCCGTATTAGTAGAAGTCGTGACTAAGGGGGGAGGGGGAGTAATGCTCCACTTAAAAAAAACCTAACTTCTTTTGTGTTTTGTGAGTAGTAAGTATTAAAAAAAGCTAATTTTCAAAGAAAGCTGCGTACTATTGGCTTATAATAATATAGGAATATTCTGGTTTAGAATTTGGATGGGTGAAAAAAAAAAAAAAAATGGTACACAGGGGTACGGGGTACAAAATCATAAGAGTACAGTAATTGTTGTTCTGTACAATTTTGTCATATTTTCATATAAAAGGGGGTAAATTGGAAAAAACACGTTTTTATGCTATTTTTGACCTTAAATTGTCACAATTTGACCCCTAAATGAACTCCAAATACTCTGGCCAACGAACTCATCCTTTCTTATCATTTTAAAATTTGTTTGAAATTTTTAAGTGCATCCTATGGGGAGATATCGTCTGGAGTGTTTATTCAAAACATTTCGCTAAAACTATACTTTCATCATTTTAGTCACAAGTATTTCGTATAAGTTAATTGTATTTTCTTAATTGTGTATTTTTCTTTGGGAGTGGAGGGGGGGGGGGGGTCTTCAGTCCAAACGTAGGTGCGCCACTGTTTATTCCTCATCTTTTCCAATGGTCATGCGTGCTTTAATACTGTGATTTGAAGTTTGTTCTCGATAATGACGTAAATTAAAATTTTAAAAGAAAATCCTGTCAAAATTGACATCGTTGTTTCAAATTGACAAAATTGTATCATCGCTGGAGCTGTAATCTGTCTTTGAAGGAAAAGTCTAATGAATTCTTCTTACATAGCTTACTTAACTTGGCACATCTAACCTTTAGGTTTTGTCTTATTCAAATAATCCTATATTAACTTTTCATCTATTTAATTGGACATCATATATTTGTTGAAGGGCTTGTGCTTTTATCTTTACCCAGAAAGATTTTATAGATTCCCAAAAAGAAGTCTGTCTGTCGTCTGTAATCTGTGCATATGCGATCCTAAACTAATGGGCCTATTTTGATAAAATTTGGCATACCAGGTTCAGGGATGCCCATCTCCCCCAAGGCCCATGGCGAAACCCCCACCCCAAAAGCTGCGTGAGTCACTAGAAATATTTAAAAAATCCCCACCAATCTCTGAAAAATACCCCTAAAATTCTGATGGCACAGCTTGTGCCATCAAACCTCTCTTTGGGCACCCTTGACCAGGTTCAGAAAAATTGTACCCCGAAGCGAAATCGAAAAATGAATTTTAGCTTTAAATTTGAGTGCGTTACCCCCAAAAACTCTGGAGAAACGTGAAAAAGTATTATTTCTCAAAAAAGGTTCTGAAGATTTTGACAAAAAATAATTTAAAAAATGCAGTCTATTTGAATACGACGAACATATAAGTCGTTTTTCCTGGAAGAATTTATTTCTCGAGATATTGATGAAAATAAATCTGATTTTATTGAAACTCAAAAACAACCACCTGTTGATCAATGTTTAAATATGCTCAAAAATAAATCAATTAAATGAGTTATTATGGGATTTACTTAATGTATCAATATCTACGTATTATTATTTATTTTTTATTTTAGACACACTTTGTCTTTAACAAAACTAGGTTACACTAAAGCAGGTTATGTATTGCATTATATTGTTTTTTGTGAATGATTTATGAGAGCTAGGGTCCTTTGTTAAATATGGATTCTGCTAACCTGTTTGGTGATATATATTATTGTTATAAACACAAAAAAGAAATTTGAACAAAACAAAGATTTAGTGTTGTTATTACTTTTGACTGATCTTCTCAATCCTCAAATTATTTATTTAATTCACACGCACCCATAAATATTTTATTCAAAAGAAATTTAGTTTAGTTCGGAATTTCGCCGAGTAACATAATTATTATTTAGGAACTAATTGATCACTCTCAAAATTATAAATTATTTATGAGAAGGAAATAAATAAAAGAATAATTAGAAAGCGATTTGTACTCGAATATATTATAGAACTCTGGCATAAACAAGTTCACCAATTAAGCTACTCTAACCCATAGCTCTGATGGTTTCGTAAACAAAACCATTTTACATACTCTACAACATTATATGTACAAATAAATTTACATTTTAATACTTTATATGATTCTAAATTGAAAGTGAATTTTTGACGCCGAATTAAGTACGGTTATAAATATGTATTCAGGGAAGCGAGTCTTAAGGAAGTTGGTGTAGTAACTGCTTCCTCTGAATAACCGTCAAGTATGAACAGTCTTAAAGTTAGACAAAGAACTCTTAACAATAACTGTTGACTGGATATGCATACTAGAGTGTTAGCTTATGATTTCAGCTTATTTACTTATTAAATAAATATGAAGTAGCTCCGTTAAAAGGAGCTATTTCACCAACACATTTTCTAAGGGTTAAGTGTTGCACTACTTTTGACGTGGTGTATTTTTCTGTGCAGTTGGTATACTATTTTTTTTATCACTTTGACTTAAAACATTATTCATATTCTTTGAAACATTTTGCTTACGTTAGCATTTGGAGTATTTCAAAATAGTACTCCCAATTTATCGTCTTATAAAAATTACCTATATTATCTTTCTTTGTGATTAAAGTTTTTTTGTGTTTCCTTTTAATTTTTTTTTTTGTTTTAGTTAATTTACTATTTTAAGTATTTTTGTAAATTTTTACATTAAGAATATTTTTAAAGCTTTTTTGTAAATTTTTATCTTAGTAAGATCTGATTCTAGTAGGCTTGAGCTTTTCCACCTGCTGTTCTTTGGCCTCGGAAAAAAAAATTCTGATCGTGGTATTTATTAATTCAGACCTACTTTGATAAATTGACGTTAAACTGATAACTGACTTTGATAACTGACGTTAAACATGCGACAGATCAAAACATGTTTTATATTATGTTCTGTTCTTTATAACAAATTTAGTGTCAATACTAGCGATATCAGGAAGGTATAGTCATTGTTACTTGACAAACTTAATCAGAATTTAATTTTTATTTCACTTCACCACACAAACTTAATTTTTATATACTTTACAATATTAATTTTTATTTCAATTTCAAAATCAGATTGATACATCTACAGAACTTTTAATTAATTATCTTTATATGTTTATTTAACACTAAGATATAATTTATTTATTTCGAGTAAATTATATGAATTAACATATTAATTAATAAATTAATTAATGAACTAACATGAAGATAAAATCAACAGTCTTTTTTATACAAAGCAATATTACATATATTTTAAACAAATGAACACAATTTAATTAAAAACGAAGCTGGGTTTATAATTATTATATCTTCTTTTGAAATTAATATACATTTATAATTAACAACTTGTTAAAAACTTCAATTAAATAATAAGTTAAATTTTAATAAGTCAATTTTTAACTTTATGTTGTGTACATTTATAGTTAACACACACACACACACACATATACATATATATATATATATATATATATATATATATATATATATATATATATATATATATATATATATATATATATATATATATATATATGATACAAGGAGAAATTGCATGTGATTTATAAATATGAATATATATATATATTTTTTTATTGAATTTTGTTTGTAGCTAAAAGTGATTTAGAAGAAGAAACGTCCGAGCTGTTAAAAAAAGGATCTCTGTTATAATGAACTCATTATTTATCTATAATCTCATGTTTTTCCAACTCAACTGAATGACTGATGTTCTCAGGTTTATAAACTCCGAGAAACTAAAACCGGTCTACCAGTCAGTCTGATTATTTTATTAATGGTTTTGTCAGTCGGACAAAGTAATTTCCTACTTATACCTTATAGGAAGGTTTGTATAATGCCATCACTGGATCTATTCCTTCATAAATAATCATCAAGTCGAACTCTCGAGTACCTCGGAGACTGGCTAAGCCGCTAAGAAATAAACTCGGTTCTCCATCCTTTACCGTTGTTGTACGAGTATAAGCTACCTTTATCTCACGTCTCATCTACATCTAGTTGATATAAGTTCATTAGGGAGAAACTTGTAAACTTTTTTACGAGTTGACACTTCAGGACAAATGTTACACTTTACAATATAGTTTTTCCATTAGGCTGTTCTTGTTTGAAAAAATAAACGAATAATAAGAGCGTGGGCACATAAACCACTCGCTCACCTTTAGACTTAGTGTTGTAATATTATTTAACTTAGGAATATTATGTGATGATATAACAATACTATCACTCTACATTTTATACGCCTGAATTAAATAACAAATAAAATATTTTAATAACATCATACTTTATCATTGTTTTGTGTATTGCTAAATGAAACTTATAACATTTGTATTGTGTTTATTTGCATGTTACGTAACTCTCTACTTATGTTACGTTAACTGACACTGCTAATACTTTAAAGCCTTGTGAATGGTAGGAATGTATACGTTGTACTGCTGAAGTTGATTTTTTTAAAATCAACTTAAATCCTTAAGTATTATTTTAGGTCCACAATTATGACAAGAAGTATTTCCCTGTATTTAAATGCATTTATCTTTTATTTAAATTAATTTTACTTGTTATTTTATTTATTACGAGCCTTAAGCCCGTGGACACGGCCTTAATTTTATATTTAGAAATAGAAGTAAAATTAAGTTATTAATTTAGATGTCTATAATTAGATAAGTTATTATATCTATTTGAAGACCAACAAATCAAAACAAACATTTATTTTTATTGGGATTAATGTGATTGCCTTAGCTTAGCAATAACAAATAATTTCGAGGTGAGTCATCGCCTTTGTCAGGACACTATAAATTATTGATACTATAATAATTTTGTTATTGATACTATTTTAATTTTGTTTTCACTAATTTCATGTTTTATACGAATTAAAATTGTACGAAATATTAT